>JAFEMH010000763.1:0-628489 GCA_022495995.1 Adenophora triphylla var. japonica
AGAAGACGCGATCACAATAGACTATCATGATAAAAGTTTATAACAAAATCCAACTCCTTAATTAACTAAGTAGTGATTTAATTAAATGCAATTTACAAATAGAAAATTATCAAAATTTATCCATAAATAGAAAATCATCCAAAATATTAGAAACTTAGAAGATGAAAAACAAACTATAGAAGAACGGAGAGAATAATAATACTAGTAATTTAGGGAGGAAAGAAAATCATCCAAAATGTCAAAAATTAATAATGAGCGGAAATTAGGGTAGAAATCGTATGCTGAGTGAGTGTAACGGAGTCTACGAATTTATCGAGAAGAGAAGAGGAGAAGTTAAGGAGTGGTCGTCGACCGCTCTGTGCGCCTCGCAGAAGAAGAAGATTGGCGGCCCCAAGTGCTTCACTGTGAAAGAGAAGTAGAGAACACCTAAACATGAAGGAAATTTAGGGATTTAAGTTTTGTTGTAGGAGTGGTACTCGTCGCCGAGTGTTAAGTCACGTTTTTCCTTTTATATACTCCCTCTCCGTCCCGCTACAAACGCACTTTCCTCATTGGGCGTCCCATTACAAATTGCACACTTCCTAAATGACAAAGAAAAGTCTTTACTATTTCACCCACTAATTCTCTCTCCTACTTTACTTTTTATACTCTCACATGACATAATTTTCAATCGAAATCAACTATTTTCTACTCTGCCACTTTCTCTCTCCATTATACCTCACCATTTTCATACTCACAACATTTATATCATTATTTTTTTCCTTAATCTACGCGTAAACAAGTGTGCAATTTCTATCGGGAAGGAGGGAGTATATATATATATATATATATATATATATATATATATATATATATATATATATATATTGACTTTGGTCTAATGGTAAATTGTTAATGGTCTTAGACTCTTGATTTTCTTGGGCCTAGACTTGATAATAAAAATAGAAAAAATAGAAAAAAAAGTAAAAAAAAAAATTAAAAAAATGCGAAACGTACCGTCCCGTCCCGTTCCACTTTGTCTCGCATCCCAAAAGGGACGAATACCACATCATCGAGTATCTACACGAGTATGGAACAACGGTGAGATGCGAGAGAATATATACTTTCTCCCTCAGTAGTGTGCACTTTGATCATCTTTTAACTTTGACCAATAATTTAAGACCATAATAAAGATTCTAAAAAATGTAAAAATTTGTTATTGTATCACGCTTAATAATATTAACACAACATTTTTGAATTTTTATTAGGATCATTATTATTATTTAAATTATTGGCCAAAGGTGATCAAAGTGATCAATGCACACTCCACGCTTGAGCGGAGGGAGTATATACTATATGAAGAGAGAGAGAGAGAGAGAGAGAGAGAGAGAGAGAGAGAGAGAATTATATTTACAATATTATTTTCAGAAACACCTCATATTTAATTTTGTTTGTTTACAAGTTTTATTTTACATTAACTATGCATAAAAAGCAACAAGACTTTTTATTGTAATGGATAAAATACACTTTCGAAATAAATGTCCTATATGATCAACTAAATTAAACTTTGATCGACATTTAATACTAAATTATTTGTTTTTATGGAAAATTTAAAATAGTAGAGAGATATCCAAACTCATGAAGCAAAGAAACAAATAGTTATTTGCAATGGTAACATCTAATTATTCAAGAAAAAAAAAAGAAACAAAATAACAATTAAGATGGGCTTGAGTAAAATAATTAATTATGGATATATGGTCGGGAGTCTCATCCATTTCTCAAGGTCGAGTTTGGCAACATATGCGGTAGGAGGTAATGGTGGAGCCGAATAGAACCGAAATCGGTAAGAAATAATTGCACAGCACAACAAAAGAGCCAAAGCGGACGACGCTAGAGAAGCAAAGTATCTAAGAGCCGAGTAAACTAGCAACTGCATGGCCATGCCCAACAACATATCCCATATATTATCATGTCATAGGCAACATGCATGAGTTGGGCCAAGGCATGCAAGTTAAGAGTTAATGCTATCAAATATTTGACAAAGAACGGCTCAAATTGGTTATGGCCGACAAACAGATATAATAAAATGGCAGCAACGACTGTGATCAAGTCAACCCAAAATCTTGACCAACGCCCCAT
This sequence comes from Adenophora triphylla var. japonica, assembly GCA_022495995.1. NCBI lineage: Eukaryota > Viridiplantae > Streptophyta > Magnoliopsida > Asterales > Campanulaceae > Adenophora > Adenophora triphylla. The sequence continues at coordinate 2,119 of JAFEMH010000763.1, forward strand.
TTGATTTGTAAGGAAAAGTCAACCTCTCGTACTGTAGTTATTACCGAATGCGCGATTGCACATATAACAAGCACCGTGTTGCAGTGCTCGTCATTATCCCAAATTAGCTAATTAATCAAGCTTGTTGAGGAAGCTTAATAGAGGAGACGCACTGAGCTGTACGTCCAGGCGGGTCGTCTCCTTGAGGTATGACTCGTCGAGAGAGAGTTAGCCGTTCAATGACGACGAGCCGTTCAATGACGACGAGCCGCTCAATGACGACGCTTACTCTTGGAAGAGTGCCAGCTGGGGTCGAAGGAAGGCTCGTCCAGTCGAAGGACGAGTGCCAATTGGTGTGTCAACGGGCTAGAAGTTAGCCCTTCCATTAATGATCTGATGGCTCGTCGTTTGGATGGGCCTGGTCGCTCGGTATCGACGACTGCCAACCAATGTTAGACGAGCTATGGTCCAAGGCCTTGATCCGATTCTTTGTGGTTGGTCCTCGACGGGCCTATCGGGCCCCCGTGCTCGTAGTAAACGTTGGGCTCGGCCCATCACGATTATTCCGTTCAGCCGCCCCCTAACTCATGGTCGTCTCGACGAGCGGGAGTTGTTATTTTCCCTCCGCAGCAACCCGTACGACCGTCAATTTGAATTTTGAATTACGGTGACGTCGCATAAAGGTGACGTGGGCGGCCGAGATCTCTTCTTCATTTGCCACGTGTCCTCTCGATGGGACAAGTGCCTCGGAAGTTGCGAGAGGGTATTTAATGCCCCTACTCATTGCGACCGTTTGGTTTCCCCGTGAATAAACCCGTTCATCTTCCCCCAATATAAAAACCTTCTTTCTTCACCATTTCAAACTTTCCAAACCCTTGATCAGTGAGAGCAAAGTAAGAGAGGCGATTTCCGGCCACCGTGCAAACGATTTCCGGCGACATTGACTGTCCTGGCTTCACCATCGTTAGATAATCCCAGCACTGATTAGGAGTTTCTTCGATCTACCACCGGCGAACTCATCGGAAAAACCATCTTCAAGCCCAGAAACAGGTAATTTCTTCATTTGTTCTTCATTTTCTGGGTTTTCTCATTGGGTTTGTAGAGGTCAATCAAATGGGACCAAGAACTATAAGTTTCGAGAGAGGTGTCAAGTTTGGCTTTGGGTTGAATCAAAGGGTTTACAAATGTGCCAAGGGGGTTTGGAGGGAGATTCCTTTATTTGAGTGTTCTTCAATATTGGAGAAGTTCAATTTTGAGAATGAGCCCTTGGGGTTCCCAGATGGAGAAATCCTAAGGGACTTTGAGGACGGTGACCCAATGGTAACTCCTTTCAGGTCAATGAACGACTTGCCCACCCATATCAGAACCCACTATTCCTCGTCCCGTCGTGATTCAATTAGGGCTTCGGTCGTAGGGGAATCTAGGTCGCCACTAGGTAGGTCATTGCCTACGGAAGTTAGGACTGATTCCCCTTTTTTATCTCCTTGTTTTGTAGAGATGGATCACGACGGGCGTCCCCGACACCCGGCCCCGTGAGGTAAACGAGGCCAGCACAAGTGCTAGGGGTGAACAGACGGTCAAGGCCTATCATACGTTCGTACAAGTTGGGTCAAACGACGATGAGTTTGGAGGCGGGGCAAGAGGGAAATGGTCTGTGCCTAAGATCGAGCTCAGGAAACAAGACGTCGGGAAACAAATGATCGACGCCCTACGGGGATCGTTTAGGGTCCAGGCTTCGACCTACAAGTTGGAGCATCTCAGTTTGGCGGAGTATGAGCCCCGTCGTCATTCCTTAGTGACCAGTAAGGAGAAGGTGGGCTTCTTTTACAAACAGTTTGAGTTCGGTCTAAGACTGCCTTTAGACCCCTTCATCAACGAATTCTTGGAGGACTCCGCTTGTGTGCCCATGGAAGTCAGCGCCAATACCGTCAGAATTTTATCTGGGTTTGCCATCGTATGCAGATTCCTTGGCTACGAGCCATGCAACAAAGTGTTCCGTCGATACTATAGGACGACCCGGAACACGTACCAAAGTGGAAAACGATCGTTAGTGTGTCTTCGATCGAACGCACGGAACTTTTTCTCGGATATTCCAAATAAGGTGTATGGATGGGAGAACCACTTGATATCGGTGGAAAGCCGAGTAGGTGGCAGCTTCCTTTCCTGCAGGGCAACCAACCCGGGCCGCTGATAGGCACATTTTTCAAGCTCCGCGGGCCGACGAGCCGAAGGGAAAAATCGACAGTTGCTAGATCTTGGATGGGTCTCGTATAAAGATATAGTAGGCCTCACAATGGAGATACATCCGGGCTGGCATGATGCCCAAACCATCCATAGGGCCTGATCCCTTGGTGAAGATTGACCTGGATGCCCGCTATCCTGACTGGGTCGTCCACCAGGAGTTTGCTTTTAAAGATAATTGTTTGAACTGTGCGACGGCACGAACTGGTCGTATTGAGGAGAGCTGCGACCACCTTGAAATGAATGGGGGTTGGGCTCCTGCTATCTTTTTAATTTTGCTCTTTGCTCGTCTCGTCGTTAGTAAAGACTAATCTCTTTTTCCTTGGTTGTTTTGCAGTCCTTACCCAAGGAGACGTGGATAAAATTGAAGCAAGGATCATGGACGGAGCCATCAGAGCTAGTGATCGGGGTACCAAGAAGAAGGAGAGGGCTGCGACCCTTGCCATACTCGATCGTCAGGAGAAGCAGACGACGAGGAATGAGCAACTCCCCAAAGATCCGTCTGGTGCCATTCCGATGATCGAGAGGGAGCCCGCCGTTGAGGGGCTTAATACTGGGGGTCGTCAATCCACTGTTGACGCGCCTGAGAGAGCGGCTGGGATGGAGATTGATCCAAGTATGGAAGCTGTTGGAGCTCAGATGGCCGTTGCTGACGAGGCCGAGCGCATTGAAGTGGAGAGCACAGATTCAAACCCCGAGCTCCGTGAGGTCGACGCTCGTGCCTCCAAAAAGAGAAAAAGTCATCTCATCAACCCTCCTAGCCCGTCGGACCCGTCTACTCCAAGGGCCGATGCTCCAAGCTCGTCTACAGCGGTCTTGTCCAAGGCCAAGGCTAAAGAGATGGCGACCTCAATAGCCAAAGCCTCTCACATAACTGGGATCCCTTACCTGCAGAGAAACGGCAATGCGCTCTTGCTGGGGACGGCTCTGACAAGGCGTGGATGGGATGTTGAGTTGACCCGTAGGATGAAGGAGGCCAATCTTTCCCCCGAAACCTTTCATGCCCGTCTAGGGCTAATTCAGACTGAGGTACTTCGCATTAAAGTTTATGTTTTTCCCCGTCTCTTTATACTTGTGCTAATACTTTAACTGTTGCAGCTATCATCGATGATGGATGCCATGACGCTTCTGCTATAGGGAATGTCTTGACGCCGAGCCGGGCAATGAGCAGCTAATGAAGGCCGTCGGCGATAAGGGGACTACTGAGCAAAACCGAAGGAGGCGGAGACCAATGTTGGCGAGCTCACTCTTGCCCATGAGCTTTTGGTTAATGAAAAGGATAACCTTCTTAAGGAGATAGATGCCTTGAAGGAAGGGAAAACCAAAGCGGAGGCTGACTCGAAGGTGCTCTCTGACGGTCTCCGCATTTGTGAGAACCGGCTTCAGAAGTCGACGGCCCAGATTGAAACGATGAAGGCGAGCCGTGATGCCGAGCTGGCCCAAGCCAGGCTTGATGCCGTCGACGACTTCAAGAAGAGTGCTGAGTGTCTTCAAATGGTCACCAAACATGCGAGTGGGTTCTTCAAGGATGGGGCTAAACACATGGCCAGGCGGCTTCTTCTGGACCCTGCAATAAAAGATCTTCTATCCGTCCGGAAGTTGGCCGACCTTTGCACGGAGGAGGCTCACGACGACGAAGCACGCCGCCCATCCTTGTCCCCTATACTGCCAATGATTTTCTCATCATAAGGGAGGACGACGCCAAAGCCGGAAAAGACGAGTGGCCCATCCCTGCCGTTGTCCCTGGTAACTTTGACGCTTATTACAAATATTTTATCAAGACGGCCTGCATCCCGACGCAGTCCCTCGGGCGCCGGAGGCGCTCAGTAGTTCATTTTATTGAAGAAATTTTGTAATGTTTCTAAACAATGTTTCATTTTATTTGGTGGTGGTTCCAAACATTGTCCCAAAACAATTTTTAATTTTCGTAATGTAGTCGGCCTGTTTCCTCGTTGTTTAGAGGGGGTCGTACGTACAATATTTGCTCTACGTTTTAAGTTATTCAATGCCTTTGTGTCTCGTTAGTTAACCCGTGTTAACGTAGATAGCACGTGATAACTTGTATTGAATGAGTGAGTTTGAGGACAAGTATGATTGGTCGTCGTTAGTGACGGCGACTTGGGTCGTCCTAATATGGTCGACCTTTGCTCAAACTTGTATTTTCTCAACTTCTCAATGGCTCGTAGGAATAGTATGAAGGTCAATAGATTTTTGTTCGTAGACAAAGTTCTATAGACGAGTCATCTATACCGTTATAGCGATCGACGAAGTCTGGCTACGTCTAACCTTTATACTTGGTTAAAGTAGATGCATTCGACGAAGTCTGGCTTCGTCTAACCTTTATACTTGGTTAAAGTGCTAGAATTTGTGTCGTAGAAAATCAACTAAGCGACGATCTTTCATAAATAACTTTCTAGTAAAAAACGAGCTACCGGGTTTTATAAGTATCCCTTACACTTTCCCAAAAACTTCAAATTTCACAAAATTACATAAGGAACCACAAGGTAGGTGCCCTAAGTGGCGCCGGATGTTGTCGACGACCTCAAAAGTAGTATTTCATTAAAGTGGTTCAAGGCGTGCCACGGATGCTTGAGACTTTCACCGTTCGGCTTTGCAAGGCGATAGGTTCCCTCTCCGACCACACTTGTGACAATGTATGGTCCTTCCCAATTGGGGGAGAGTTTGTTTGACGGGCTTTGAGTCCCGTTGCTTCAATCTTTCTTAGTACATGGTCACCGACCTTAAAGAACCTTCTCTTCACCTTCTTTGTCGTGATAAGCCTTGGTTTTCTTTTTGTAGTTCTCCATCCTCACCGGGGCATCCAATCTCCGTTCGTCTACGAGGTCCGTGTCGACTTGTCGGTTGTGGATGTTCTTTTCTACCTCGTACAAAGCAACTCGGTCCGTCGGCACTGGTTCGGCGGGGGCCACGGCCTCGAGCCATAAGCCAAAGCAAATGGGGTTTCCCCGTAGGCCCCTGATGGTTGTGCGGATGCCCGCAGAGCCGAGGGTAGTCCGTCCAACCATCTTGTATCTCTTCCTTCCGCATTTTTGCACAAGGCGTATAAGACGAGTTTATTGCTTCACTTGCCCGTTGCCTTGGGGGTAGGCGACGGACGACTTGGAGTGCTTTGACGCCCATCCCGTTCAATTCCTCGCTCGAATTTTCTTGAAAACCGTAGGCCGTTGTCCGAAACGATCACCCTTGGGATTCCGGCGACACCATATTGAGTCATGAATGAAGCTTAGGGCGTTGTTTCGCAATCTTGTTCAAGGCCTTGGCCTCCACCCATTTGAAAAGTAATCAACCGCTACGATCACATATTTGACTCCTCCTCGCTTCGGCGGAAAAGGCCCAATCGAGATCAACACCCCACATATCAAACGGCTGTGCAAACAAGACAGGGGTTTGCTCGGTTGTAGGCGGCTGGGAGGTCGGCGAATCGTTGGCGGAGTGTCACACTTTTTCACAAATTGCTTAGCGTCTTCACGAAGGTGGGGCCAAGAGTATCCCATGGTTATGATTTTATCGCCCAAAGTGTACGGCCCCAGGATGGCCTCCACATTCTCCTTGATGCACTTCGAACAAAGAATCGAACGACCTTGTCCGGATGAACGCACTTCAAGAATGGTCGGGTAATGGATCGCCCGTAGAGCTCTCCTTCGACGGCCGTAAATCAGCCGACTTCCTCTTTATTCGTCTTGCCGAGACCTCGTTCGTTGGAAACTCCTCTTGTTCAATGAATGCCTTTAGTTCGTCGATCCAACATTTTGGGCCGTCTCCGATGCAGAGGATCTTCACCCGTTCATAAGCTGGCTGATCTAAATAGGCCAAGTGATGGCCATGCTCATCCTCGTGGAGTTGGTCCGTAGCTAGCTTTGAAAGTAGGCTCGGCGTGCTCGTTGTTTTCTCGAGCGATTCTCAGTATGGCCCAAAATTCTAAACCTTGTATCAATTCTCCGACCAACAGTGGTACTTCGCAGGTGGAATCGACGACTTGATAATCTCCTCTCACTTGGTTCACGATCAACTGAGAATCACAATAAGCTGCAATTTTTGTAGCTCCAAAACACTTTGCATATTCAATGGCTGCTACGAGTGCCTCGTACTCGGCCTGGTTGTTTGATGCTTGAAACTTGAACCTCAAAACTTCTTCAAAACTGTCCCGCTTTCGGCTCAACAAGAACGATCCCCGCTCCGCCGATTCTTGGTGGCCGACCCGTCTCGAAAAGATTTTCCAACATCCTACGGCAAAACTAACTCCGCTTGCCGTTCGGCGACCTCCTTCCCTTGCTCGCTGGCCGTTGCTTCCTTTGATCGTCGTCGATGGTGAATGATGTTTCGACCAGGAAGTCTGCCAGTGATTGAGCTTGCAGGGTCTTCCTCGTCCTATACTCTATATCAAACTCGGTCAGCTCAATACTCCATTGAGAAGGCGACTGAGCTTTCAGACGGTGCAAGATTTTGCGTGATGGGGCATTTGTATATACGACGATGGGATGAGCGGAGAAGTATGCTCGTAGCTTTCGTGCTTTGTAATGCACGGTGAGCGTAAGCGATCTTTTCCGCGTTAAAGTAACGGGTTTCCACATCTGACAAAGCTTTGCTGACGTAATAAACCGGCCTCTGTGTTCCTCCCTCCTCCCTTACCAATACGGCGGCGACAGCCTTATCACTCGCCGAGAGATAAACATAAAGGTCTTCCCCTGCTACGGGGCTTTGGAGGAGTGGTGGGGAGCCAAGATATTCTTTCAACTGTTTGAACGACTGGGAACACTCGTCCGTCCATTGGAAGTCCTTTGCACCTCGGAGAGCTTTAAAAAACGGGAGTGATCTCTCAGCAGACTTGGCAATAAAACGACCTAAGGCCGCTACTCGTCCATTTAGGCGCTGAACCTCCTTGATGCTCGTAGGTTCGGCCATATCCATCAAAGCCTTGATTTTCTCAGGATTGGCTTCGATCCCCCGCTGAGATAGCATAAATCCTAGGAACTTGCCCGCAAAGAACTCCGAAACGCATTTAGCCGGGTTGAGGACCATGTCATTGGCTCGTAGGTTGGTGAATGTTTGTTCTAGGTCGTCGACGTGCTTCCTCTTTTTTGATTTGACGACCATATCATCAACGTACGCCTCCGCATTGTCGCCGATCCGGTCCTCGAACACCTTATTTATCATCCTTTCGTAAGTGGCACCGGCGTTTTAAGCCCAAAAGGCATCTTCGTATAAACGTAAGTTCCCCCGCCGCCCGAAAAGCCGTTTCGAATGTCCTCCTCACCATCTTGATTTGGTGATAGCCGGAGTAGGCATCAAGAAAGCTCAGAGTAGTATGGCCGGCTACAGAATCGACGAGCTTGTCGATTCTTGGCAAGGGATAACTATCCTTGGGACACGCCATGTTCAGATCAGTAAAGTCAACACACAATCTCCACTTCCCATTAGGTTTCTTCACAAGAACCACATTGGCTAACCGTGTTGTGAACCCAAATGCTCACGATGATTCCAAAGACTTAGCAATTTCTCAATCTCTTGCTTTATGGCAATCTCTTTTTCAGTTGAGAAAACACGACATCTTTGTTCCTTGAATTTCATAGTAGGATTCACCCCAAGCCTGTGAACTGCCACGTCTTCTCTAATGCCTTTCATATCTTCTACTCTCCAAGCAAAAACGTCGAGGTTTTGTTTGAGTAGGGAGATTATCTCTTCCCTCTCCTCAGTGCACAACTGAGACCCCGCTTTATTTTCTCGCTCGGGATAATCCGGGTGGATGACTAGTTCGAGTAGCTCGTCTCGCCGGCTTCATCTCGGGCGTCGTCCCTAAAATCCATGGACTCAATGACGATTTCCTTGATTTTCCTTCTTCGCTTCGGTGTCGATCCGTACCTCGTCGTCAATCGCCTTGTCCAGTCGGCCCCCGATTCTTGGGCGGCCAAAGGTTGTGTTTCTGCAGCTTTGTCGTTCAAGAATACTTCGTCAAAAATTTCTGAATCTTCGACGCACTTGATCGTTGAGACATTGGCGTACGAGGTCGTCGTTTCTTTGATGGATTTTGAGAGCTTCACATTGTGATTTGGGTCGTCGATTTCGATAGTCCGTTTCGCCTTTAGCACGTGCTCTAGGAAGGCTGGGGCCGTCCCCAACACACATCCGACTCCGGCACGTGAAGGAAATTTAACTCGTTGATGGGGAACTGAGGCGACGATCCCCAAAGCGGACTGACCCGGCTGGCCAAGGATTGCATGATAATCACTGACGACGTCGATCACTATGAAGGTTACGGTCTTGATTGTTCTCAAGGGGTGTTCTCCGATATCAACTGAGAGGCTGATTTGGCCTTTCGCATCTACCCGATGATTGGTGAATCCCTCTAGACGACCTAAGTAAGGACTTAGGCGATCGTCAGTAGACCCATTCGTTGGTAGACATTGTAAAATAGGATATCCTCGTCGCTCCAAGATCAATCAAGATTCTCCGTGACTCACAATTATCAATGAAACCTGGTATGACTAAGGTTTGTTGACAAGCTAATGGGTTGGCTGGAAGCTCGTAGGGAAAGAAACTTATGACGTCGTTTGGAATTTCTGCCTTCTGGGGGACGTGCGGGGCCTTCTTTAAATGGTAGATGGCGCTCTTAATCTGGTTCTTGCTCGTCTCCTCAGAGATCACCAGTACCATTCTTGGGTTCCTCTGAGGCGCGTCGTCGTTAGCAACCGGTTGTGGCCACTCGACGGTCCTTCCTTATATATTCCTCCAGCCGCCGGCGCCGATCCATCTTTGAATGATCTTTTTCAAACTAAAACATTCCTCGGTGTCGTGCCCTTGTCCCCGTGGTATTCACAATACTTGTTCATGTTCTTCTTTCCCTTACCGTTAGGGTTCATCTTCGGGGCCGGGCCGAAATCAACGTTGCTCAAAATTTACGCTCTGGAACGGTGAGCGTGAGCGCATTTAATTCGAACTTTTTTTCCGCTTTCACTTTGTTCTTTCCTTTTTCTCCGCCCTTATCCTTTTTGGACTTCGTCGCTTCAGCCTCGTCCACAGACTTTCCCTCTCTTTGTAACTTTCTTTCTTCGGCCTCGGCGACGGCGTACGCCTTGGCATAGAGGTCTTTGCGAGACTTGGCCGGGTGGACTTGGAGCTCGTAGTCCAGGGTAGAGGAAAGGACGCCATGTCTGAAGCAATTTATTATTTCTCTATCGGTTAGATCCTCATCAATTTGATCTACCAATTTCTTAAACCTCTTGAAGTAGTTCATTGAGCTTTCAGTAGTTCCTTGGGATATGTTGCTGAGGTCGTTGACTGTCTTACGACGCTCTCCCGCCGTAGCAAACCTTCCTAAAAACTTCTTCCTCATCTGTTTCCAAGATTCAATACTCCCCTTTGGTAGGCCTCTAAACCACCTCAAAGCAGAGTCGACCAACGTGCTTGTGAGAGCCTTGCACATGACGTCGTCGTGGCCAGAAGCTTTTGCCACCACGTACATCTGTGCCTCAAGGTGTAGTATGTGGTCCATGGCACTGGTAGAGCCGTCGTATTGCTTAAGGTCGGGTAGTTTAAAGCCTGGTTTCGGGGGTCCAGTTTCCAACATCCAGGGGGCAAGGGGATTCATAGTGCCGCCGTCGTCATCAGAGTCGTCGCTGTCCACTTTATTCCTCTTGTTCCTCAACTCTTCCACTTGACGTTTCAACCTCAAAAATTCTCTCATGTCTACCTCTCCTGCCGGGCCAGCTGGGGGGATCCTATCTTGACGGGGCCCCCGGGTAACGGTATTAGACCGTTGCCTCTCGTTCATGACGTGGAGATCGAGTTCTCTCTCTTTGGCTCGGCGCCCGTTCATTTCTTAATGACGGAGTCTGTAGACGACCCCGGACGACTTGATTCCTGATAGCTTCAAGATTTTCGACGGCGAGCTCCCTGTGAGGCTCGGCTACCTCGCCGTCGCCGCCGTGATCGGGCTCCTGGCTCCGTCTTTCATTGATGTGCTCCCTTAGATCAAGGGGGCACAACTTGCTCGTTTCCGGGCGGTCCCTTCACGACGACCTCGCATTCTCTCTCGGTTCCTTCTCCTCCTTCCCGACGAGATTGTTTGATGGGATGCACAGGGAGCTTGAGGAGCGGCCATATGGATCGGCTCGTCCCGATTTGCAAGAACTCCCTGAGGGCGTTAGCTCTCTCGACGAGGAAAGCCGCTCCGTCGAGATTAGGGTTAGAGGGACCTCCCGTATACCTTGCGGCCGGCCTCGAGGCCTCCTTTCTAGTGGAGGTCTCCTCCGGCGCTCGCCAGAAGCCCCTTTTCTCTTCTTCTAGTTGCTTGAAGACTCCGTACCATCAACCATCCCTGTGCACTGGTAACCACTTAAGTTAGGGTTCCTAGGTGGTGAGGGTGGCCTAGGATTTTCTTGCCGAGGTGGTACGCCCTCATCTCCTGCTGATTTATCGGCCGTATGACCATCGGACACCATTTTTCCAAAGCTGCTCCGGCCAGTATTTCGTATTTGAAGATCACTAACACGTTTCCTAAGCAATGGAACCAATCTGATCGCGCAGAAAGCGTGCGAGCTCGGTTCTTGTGTCCAAGAAATGATTGAGCTAGCTCCGGATTCGCACAAAGACAAGAAATAAAGGGTAAAACCGCGCCGGGGTCTTCCTAGCCCTCCCGTGAGAGTAAGATTATGGTCTGGAAATATGGTGCAAATACGGCGGAGTGTGTGAGTATGGAAATATGCAGTAAGGCATTACCTTATTCCACGTTATTACTCTCTTATTTATAGTAGGAAAGGTGGTATTAGGGTTTTCACCACAACCGTTGGATTGGATGATCTCCAACCGTGGGATCAGCTCCATCTCCTAGGTGTACACGTGTCGCGCCGGTATTGGTCCGTCTATGTAAGGACACTGCAACACCTGACATCTGATAAGTAGTTTGCCTTATAAGGGAAAGTCAACCTCTGTACCTTTTGTAGTTATTACTGAATGCGTGATTGCACATATAACAAGGCACTCAGAAGGTGTCCGTCATTATCCCAAATTAGCTAATTAATCAAGCTTGTTGAGGAAGCTTAATAGAGGAGACGACCTGGAGCTGTACGTCCAGGTGGGTCGTCTCCTTGAGGTATGACTCGTCGAGAGAGAGTTAGCCGTTCAATGACGACGAGCCGTTCAATGACGACGAGCCGCTCAATGACGACGCTTACTCTTGGAAGAGTGCCAGCTGGGGTCGAAGGAAGGCTCGTCCAGTCGAAGGACGAGTGCCAATTGGTGTGTCAACGGGCTAGAAGTTAGCCCTTCCATTAATGATCTGATGGCTCGTCGTTTGGATGGGCCTGGTCGCTCGGTATCGACGACTGCCAACCAATGTTAGACGAGCTATGGTCCAAGGCCTTGATCCGATTCTTTGTGGTTGGTCCCTTGATGGGCCTATTGGGCCCCCAGGCTCGTAGTAAACGTTGGGCTCGGCCCATCACAGATTATTCCGTTCAGTCATTGTAGGTGCTTTTTTTGTGTGTGCGCGCCTTTAATATCTTGTTTTTATAAGGTGGTTGACCAACATAAAATGTATTCTAATAAGTTGTAGAAGGAAATGGAATAAGGTTGGCAATACAAAATGTATGTTGATAACTGATAAGTTGTAGGTGGAATACGGTTGGCCAACACAAAATGTATGTTGACTGATACAGGCAAGGAAGGTTTTAATCACGAATAAATATAGCCGTCAATTCAGGATAACGGGACGGAACGAATCAAAATTATGATATTCCGCTTCTATACGGGACGGGATGGAACGAGACGAGACGTCTCGAATTTTTCGCGTGCCTGAAATTCCCCGTCCCGTCCCAAACCCTCTCCGGCTTCGAAACAATGCGGGGCAAGAAGACGCGATCACAATAGACTATCATGATAAAAGTTTATAACAAAATCCAACTCCTTAATTAACTAAGTAGTGATTTAATTAAATGCAATTTACAAATAGAAAATTATCAAAATTTATCCATAAATGAAAATCATCCAAAATATTGAAACTTAGAAGATGAAAACAAACTATAGAAGAACGGAGAATAATAATACTAGTAATTTAGGGAGAAGATCCAAAATGTCAAAAATTAATAATGAGGGTAGAAATCGTACTCGAGTGAGTGTAACGGAGTCTCTGATCGGCTGAGAAGAGAAGAGGAGAAGAAGGAGTGGTCGTCGCTGGCTCGCTGTGCGCCTGGGAGAAGAAGAAGATTGGCGGCCCCCGGCCACTGCTGTGAAAGAGAAGTAGAGAACACCTAAACATGAAGGAAATTTAGGGATTTAAGTTTGTTGTAGGAGTGGTACTGGTCGCTGAGTGTTAAGTCACGTTTTTTCCTTTTATATACTCCCTCCGTCCCGCTACAAATTGCACTTTCCTCATTGGGCGTCCCATTACAAATTGCACACTTCCTAAAATGACAAAGAATCTTTACTATTTCACCCACTAATTCTCTCTCCTACTTTACTTTTATACTCACAACACCAATCAAATCACTATTTTCTACCCCACTTTCTCTCTCCAACCTCACTTTTCATACTCACAACATTTATATCATTATTTTTTTCCTTAATCTACGCGTAAACAGTAAGTGTGCAATTTCTATCGGGAAGGAGGGAGTATATATATATATATATATATATAGACTTTGGTCTAATGGTAAATTGTTAATGATCTTGGACTTTTGATTTTCTTGGGCCCAGACCTGATAATAAAAATAGAAAAAATAGAACAAAAAAGTAAAAAGAAAAATTAAAAAAATGCGAAACGTACCGTCCCGTCCCGTTCCACTTTGTCTCGCATCCCAAAAGGGACGAATACCACATCATCGAGTATCTACACGAGAGTATGGAACAACGGTGAGATGCAGAGAATATATACTTTCTCCCTCCCAGCGGAGTGTGCTTGGCTTTTGATCGGCTTTTGACCAAGCTTTGACCCGATAATTTAAGACCATAATAAAGATTCTAAAAAAATGTAAAAATTTGTTATTGTATCACGCTTAATAATATTAACAATAACATTTTTTGAATTTTTATTAGGATCATTATTATGGCCTTAAATTATTTGGCCAAAAGCCAATCAAAGCTGATCAACACACTACTGAGCGGAGGGAGTATATACTATATGAAGAGAGAGAGAGAGAGAGAGAGAGAGAGAGAGAGAGAGAGAGAGAGAGAGAGAGAGAGAGAATTATATTTACAATATTATTTTCAGAAACACCTCATATTTAATTTTGTTTGTTTACAAGTTTTATTTTACATTAACTATGCATAAAAAGCAACAAGACTTTTTATTGTAATGGATAAAATACACTTTCGAAATAAATGTCCTATATGATCAACTAAATTAAACTTTGATCGACATTTAATACTAAATTATTTGTTTTTATGGAAAATTTAAAATAGTAGAGAGATATCCAAACTCATGAAGCAAAGAAACAAATAGTTATTTGCAATGGTAACATCTAATTATTCAAGAAAAAAAAAAAAGAAACAAAATAACAATTAAGATGGGCTTGAGTAAAATAATTAATTATGGATATATGGTCGGGAGTCTCATCCATTTCTCAAGGTCGAGTTTGGCAACATATGCGGTAGGAGGTAATGGTGGAGCCGAATAGAACCGAAATCGGTAAGAAATAATTGCACAGCACAACAAAAGAGCCAAAGCGGACGACGCTAGAGAAGCAAAGTATCTAAGAGCCGAGTAAACTAGCAACTGCATGGCCATGCCCAACAACATATCCCATATATTAATGTCATAGGCAACATGCATGAGTTGGGCCAAGGCATGCAAGTTAAGAGTTAATGCTATCAAATATTTGACAAAGAACGGCTCAAATTGGTTATGGCCGACAAACAGATATAATAAAATGGCAGCAACGACTGTGATCAAGTCAACCCAAAATCTTGACCAACGCCCCATTGATTTGTAAGGTACATGGGGACGGCTGTGGTAGAAATGGCAAGCTGAGCTCAAAGCACACTGAAGAGCGACAAGCAACCAGAACGTGACAAGCAACCAGAACCTGTCGGCGCTTAACGGCGCGTTGGTTGGCAACGTGTCGGCGCTTAACGGCCGGAGGTCGACGAGCATGGCAATAACAGAATTGAGCACGCTAAACGCAACCCACACGGCAGCCATGATTAATTGTTCCTTCTTCCCTCCCTAGCTCAATCAATATATGATTTTCTTCTCTTCTCAAAAATAGGAATAATATTTTGTGTTTTCTACTGTCCCATCTCTTTTAATTTCTTTGCAAAATATTTTGAGTATATATTGATATATAGTTTTCCCTTATGTATAGGCTTTGTGATTAGTTTATACCTACATATCCACTTACCTTAGTAGTATTAGTAGTAGTTGGACTCTTCTTCCTCCTAAGCTGTACTTAACAACGTGATAAGGATCGAAGCTATTATTATACTATAAAACTCGATCCAATTCCGACCCACGGCACAGAAGGTACGGTCTTCTTGTTTCTGCCTTGGGATTTCTCTTTCAAATTGGTTCAACATGGTAGGGGTGTTACTGGTTCGGTTTGGAAGAATTTACGGATCGAATCACTAGTCATCGAATCGAACCACTAATCTTTTTGTGATTAGTACTACTAGTTTATTCGTACATATCCACTTACCTTAGTAGTATTAGTAATAGTTGAACTCTTGTTCCTGATTATTTGTACGTAACAGCGTGATAACGGATAAGGAATTGAAGTACTCCGATTATTCTATAAAACTCCGATTCCAACAGACGGCACAGAAGGTATTATCGAACACTTAACATGGGTAACTTCTTTTCTATTATCATCACTAAAATGGCCAGAAAAGTCCTCTTCTC
Organism: Adenophora triphylla var. japonica; assembly: GCA_022495995.1. NCBI lineage: Eukaryota > Viridiplantae > Streptophyta > Magnoliopsida > Asterales > Campanulaceae > Adenophora > Adenophora triphylla. The sequence goes on from JAFEMH010000763.1 coordinate 17,189, forward strand.
CCATTCTCGTTACTATGATGAACAAGCCCTTTTAACTCCCCTTTTACCCTCAGATTTGATGCTGGAAATCCTTCACAGGTTACCTTCAAAGCCATTGATGCGTTTCCTCTCTGTATCAAAAGCATGGCACTCTGTAATTCTCTCCCCTTCTTTCGCTGAAAAACATCAAACCTATCGCCAACATAAATTTATTAGCTTTCTTCATCCTTGCTACAACATCGGAAAAGGGGTTCGTTTGATCTCCAAGAAAATCGATGATGATGGAGAGACCAATATGGATGTTCATGTTCCCTTACCCTTTGCTCTGGGTGTCCCTCCCAGTTTTTTCAACAAAGTTAACCTTTTGGGTTGTTCTAATGGCTTGGTATGCATCCGCTTTTGCGAAACAACCATTTTCTACAGAGAAAGAACTTGTTTTGGCTTATGGAACCCTGCCACCAGACAGTTCAAGCTTCTCCCGAGCCCAAAGATAGTCATGTATCGGCCTCCGGATGATGATCATCAACTCCTCGGTTCTATTGATGGCTTCTCTTATATCCCGAGGATTAGGGATTACAAGTTGGTGAGGATTTTGGTGTTCAAGGACAAGCGGATGAGTGCTAATGTACGGTACTGGGGTCGTGCTCTCGTGCTCAATGTGGCTAAGAAAAGTTGGCGAGAGCTTGAAAATCACGAGCTGCCTTGTTCCCACCAGCAGATTGTGGTCACCAATGGTTGCTTGCATTTGTTGGTATTCCGACCTGAAGGGGTGCATGTTTCATATCCCCATGCATCCCTTCTTTCGTTTGATTTGGACGAGGAAAGATTTAGAAATACATCCGTCCCGTACCTTTGTAATCACTTAAATTGTGGTCTTAACAAATGCTGGAGGATGCTTACTGTTTTTAATGAAAAACTTGCTGTGTTTGTTTCTCCGAAGTTTAGAGCTGATGAATATAATGGTGAACCAAACAACAATGAGGGAGGTGTTGAAGAATTGGGCAACTATTTTGAACTTTGGGTCTTGGATGAGTTGACTTGGTGTTGGTCAAAGAAATTTAGATTTGGACCTTTACCGAGACGTAGTTTTCCCATTGGATTTTGGAGCAATGGGAAGATTGTTATCAGAAAAAATTACTATAATCAACCATGGGGAACACCAGCATCAGTTGATGCATATTTGTATAACCCTTACGATAAAGAGACGAGTGTTATTCCATGTCACGAGAGGAAAAGATGTAGCTTAGCATTCTATTCGTACGTAGAAAGCCTTGGATTTCCTTTAAAATTTTAGCATTCTTTATGTTGAAAAAAACAAGCTTCAGAAACATAACAATAATGTATAAGCTTGATATGGATAAATAAGTTTAGAATTTCCTTTTCTTTTTTTTTTTTCCTTCAAATTTTCAGGTCGTAACTTTCGCGGACCGGCTTTCTGCGATGGAAAATATGTTTTTATTATAGTTATTTATTTAAATATGTTTACACATCACCTTGAATAATAATCTATGCTATGTTTAATCATTCAAAAAAAAAAAAAAAATTGTTGAGAAACATTTACAATTCTGATAAGACTATCTATTTTAAAATTAGAATATATCTCCTTATATTCAGTTAATTGATTTCCCAATCCCTCTATTTTACAAATATATAATGAGGTTTTACGGGTGTAGTTGTTCCGACCCAGCTTACACGACATGATTGCGGCAAGACAAACTCCTCCTTGTAGCCTAAGCCGGAACTCTATCACCATCTCTTGTCTCCTTAATCTCTCAATGCTCCACCACCCACGATGCTTGGAAAACCCTTGCCAAGACATATGCAAACCCGTCCCTAGGCCATCTAAAAAAGATTAAGGATCATCTTCGCAATATCACGAAGGGTCCTCGATGTTGAAATAAATTGCACTTTTGTTAGTTGCATTCGTAGTTGACCTAGTCTTTAGGAGTTGTTTATTTAATATTTGTTGGAGTCCTAGTTGTTCTACTTTGTAGGAGTCAGTAGAGTAGTGGATCAGAAAAATCATGGGCTGTTATATGGGTCCTATTTTTGTGGTATTTTTGTTTTGCAATTGCCTATATATTAGGCTTGAGAGTTAATCAATAATCATCAAGTTTTTCAGCCATTCTTTCTCTCCGTTAATATAGCTTTTATTTTTCTACAGTTGGTATCAGAGTCAGGTTCGGAAAATAGAGAGCGAGTAGAGAGATCTTCTGCTACAGCAGTAGAGAAGTCCCCATGGCCAACGGAAATTTTGTGCAACCAGCTATCCCTCGCTTTGATGGTCATTATGACCATTGGAGCATGCTGATGGAGAACTTCTTGAGGTCTAAGGAGTACTGGCAGGTGATTGAATCTGGTGTAGCAGCACCAGCAGCTGGCAAGGTTCTAAAAAGCGCTAGACCGATGCTAGGCGGCGGAGCCGGGCCTAGCGCCTAGGCGGGGACTAGTCGGGGACTAGTCGGGATTAGTTGGGACCTAGGCGGGGCTTAGAACTAGGCGTTGGAGAGGGGCCTAGCGCCTAGGCGGGGCCTAGGCGCCCTTAGGCGGGGTCTTTTAGAACACTGGCAGCTGGTGTAGTAGTCACAGATGCACAAAAGTCAGAGTTGGAGGGATTGAAGTTAAAAGATCTGAAGGCAAAGAATTACTTATTCCAAGCGATTGATCGTTCTATTCTGGAGACAATTCTTAGCAAAGAATCATCCAAGGATATCTGGGACTCCATGAAGAAAAAATATCAAGGCAATTCCAAAGTGAAGCGTTCACAGTTTCAGGCCTTGAGAAAGGATTTTGAGACCTTACAAATGAAGGAAGGGGAATCGGTTGACAGCTACTGTTCAAAGACCATGGAAATAGCCAGCAAGATGCGATTCCTAGGAGAAAATATGGAAGATGTGGCTATTGTTTAGAAGATTCTGCGTTCGTTGGCACCAAAGTTTGACTATGTTGTATGCTCAATTGAAGAATCCAACGACATTGATACACTCTCGCTTGATGAACTTCAAAGCTCCCTGTTGGTTCATGAGCAGAAGATGAATCAAAGACCCGTTCCAAAGGAGCAAGCTTTAAAGGCTTCCGCATTTACTTATTCCTCAAATTCTGGAGGAAGAGGTAGAGGTAGAGGTGGTGGTAGAGGCAGAGGAAGAGGAGGTCGAAGTAATCAAGATGGTGGCAAATTTTTTAAAGCTGGTGATGATCGAAATCCAGGGAAAGGAAGAGGAAAGAAGCACTTTGACAAATCTGAGGTAGAGTGTTTTCGATGTCATCAATTTGGTCATTTTCGTTCTGAATGTCATGTTAAGTTACCTGATGACAAAGAAAGGGGAGAGAAATCGAACTTCGCAGAAGAAAAAGAAGTTGAAACCTTGTTGATGGCAATTCAAGTCAATCAGGAACCTACTTCAGATGTATGGTATCTGGATACAGGATGTAGCAACCACATGTGTGGAAGTAAGTCTTCTTTCTCTTTCCTAAATGAAACCTTTCGTTCCAAAGTACGTTTTGGTGATTGTTCTACGATTAATGTTATGGGAAAGGGTGACATTAATGTTAAAACCAAGAATGGTTCTGTGGAAACAATCTCAAATGTTTTCTATGTTCCCGAGTTGAAAAGTAATTTGTTAAGTGCTGGTCAATTGTTAGAAAAGGGATATATAATTACTTTTCAAAAGGGTGCTTGTGAGATATATGATCCTTCTAGAGGAATTGTTGTTGTGGTTCGTATGAGTTCAAACATATTATTTTCGTTGAATATTGAAAGTGATCAGCCTTGTTTGATGGCTGATGTAAAGGACACTTCATGGATTTAGCATTTTCGCTATGGCCACTTGAATTTTGGCAGGTTAAAGGCTCTTCAAGAGAAAAGCATGGTGACTGGTATTCCACAAATTACCATTCCTTCCCATGTTTGTGAAGAGTGTGTTATTAGCAAACAACACCGTGCCCCATATTGGTGATTTTAGTGTCATCAACTATTTTATTGTAATGGTGATTTACTAGAGATCAATGTGATTCGTATTAGACTCGGATACGAGTAAGGGAAAAGTGTGGAGTACAAACTCATTTGAGCTAATACATTTTCGACCACAATAAAGAAGGAAAGGTTAAGGGGCAACACCTTTGACTTTGCTGATATGCTCGGCCGAGCAGAGTGCTTGACTCGCCCGAGCATAGCATAGCAGATTATCAAAGTTTTTGGATAGCCATGCTCGGCCGAGGCATATGCCTTGCTCGGCCGAGCAGAATGATTGACTCACCCGAGCAAGACAAAGACTCGGTCGAGCAGTTGGGCAAAAGTCTCTGGACATCCTTGCTCGGCCGAGTAAGGCTCATGACTCGGCCGAGCAGTTCCTGAACAGGTGTTATTTCAAACTGAAAGGACACAATGATTGGCTAAAATCATGACTGTTGGAACCTTAACTGATACCTTCTCATCTGTTTATAAAAATAGAGTTTGATCTCTTTTGTATTACAGAAGCATACAAGAACAATAACGGAAAACACAAAACAATTCTCAAGTTTAAGATTTGTATTCTTTGCCTAGAAACAAATTGAGTGATTGTCTTATCCCAATAGAGATTTCGTGTAAACCAGGCAATAAGGGTCGAAATACTTTATTCGAAAAGTGGATTATACACAATTCAATCATATATCCAGGATTATCATCCAAACCGAAACCCAATATCTCTAACAAACGAATAAAGTATTTGTGATAATCATGGCTGGAGGAAGTACTGTGAAGGAGATGACGACTAAATTTGGGAAGCTGGACAAGTTTGAAGGGCATGATTTCAGACGTTGGCAAAAGAAAATGCACTTCCTTTTGACAAGTGTTAAAAGTTGTGTATGTTCTATCTACCCCTATTCCTGAATTGTTGGAAGATGATAACTTGGAAGCAGTCAGATGCAGATCGAAGTGGGAAAATGATGATTACATCTGCAGAGGACACATATTAAACGGTATGTCTGATTCTCTGTTTGATATTTATCAAAATGTGGAATCTGCAAAGGAGTTGTGGAATTCTCTTGAATCCAAGTACATGGCAGAGGATGCTTCAAGTAAGAAGTTCCTTGTAAGTAATTTCAATAATTACAAAATGGTCGATTCAAGGCCTGTCATGGAACAATTCAATGAACTCCTTAGAATTCTTGGACAATTTACACAACATGGGCTGAAGATGGATGAGTCAATATGTGATTGACAAGTTGACTCCCTCCTGGAAGGATTTCAAACACATCTTGAAACATGGTAAAGACAATCTGTCTTTGGTTCAACTTGGTAGTCACTTGCGTATAGAGGAATCTCTTAGGGCGCAAGAGAATGACAAAGGCAAAGGAAAAGAAGTTGCTGGACCCTCGGTGAATATGATTGATGAGGGTGGAAAGAATAAAAACAACAATCAAAACAAAGGAAAGAAACGTATTTTCAAGGACAATGGTTCTGGTCCCAACAAGAAGCCTAAATTGGCTTGTTGGAAGTGTGGCAAAACTGGTCACTTTAAGAAGGATTGTCGCTTTGGAAACAAAAAGGATGGCGCAAGCACCAGTGGTTCGGGAAAGGGGTCTAAGGACCATTCTCAAGACCAAGGTCGGAATTTAGTACATGGTTGGAACAGATTTATTAAAAATTCTGTTTCACTAATTTCTGAAGCATTTTATGTGCAAGATGATGCAATTGCGTGGTGGATTGATTCCGGTGCCACAACTCATGTTTGTAAAGATCGTTGTTGGTTTACGACATATGAACCAATGGAAGACGGATCTGTCCTCTACATGGGTGATGACCATTCCGCTCCTATTCAAGGAAAAGGAAATGTGGTGTTGGAATTCAGTTAATGAAAAACTATTTCTTTGTTTAATGTATTGTATGTACCAAAACTTCGTAAGAATTTAATTTCTGGTCCTGTATTGAACAAGTGTGGATACAAACAAGTGTATGAATCCGATAAGTATATCTTATCGAAGTCTGGTGTATTTGTAGGATTTGGTTATTATAATAATGGGATGTTTATGCTGAATTTGAATAAAATTCCTGTTGATTCTAGTTCTGTTTATATGAATTCTTCTGTTGTTATCAATTCTTCATTATGGCATGCTCGATTAGGACATGTGCATTATAAAAGAATGCTTGAAATGTCCAAAGATGGTTTAATTCCTGTTATTGATAAAATACTGGAAAATGTAATACTTGCATGTTGACAAAAATCACTAGGAAACCTTTTAAAAGTATTACAAGGAAATCTGTAAAACTTGAATTAATACATAGTGATTTATGTGATTTTTATGCAACTCCATCTTTAGGCAATAAAAAGTATATTGTCACTTTTATAGATGATGCTTCTAGGTTTTGCTATATTTACTTGTTGAATGCAAAAGATGAAGCCCTCGATAAATTTAAAATTTATAAAACAGAAGTTGAACTTCAACTAAATGGCTTGATTAAAACCTTACGCACAGATAAAGGTGGTGAATATTATGATCCTAAATATTTCCAAACCGTAGGGATAATTCATGAAACTACGGCTCCTTATGTACCACAACAAAATGGTGTGACTGAAAGGAAAAATAGAACTCTTGAAGAAATGGTTAATGCCATGTTATCTTACTCGAGCTTGAGTGACGGGTTTTGGGGAGAAGCCATGTTAACGGCTTGCCATTTATTGAATAGAGTTCCTTATAAAAGGAACAAAAATACCCCATATGAGCTTTGGTATAAGAAACGACCCAACTTGTCATTTTTGCGAGTTTGGGGGTGTAGGGCCGTGGTTAGACTTCCGGACCCTAAAAGGAAAAAGTTGGAAGAAAAAGGTATTGACTGCATCTTTGTTGGATATGCTGAGCATTCCAAGGCATATAGGTTTTATGTTATAGAACCTAGTGATTTCATTTCTATTAAAACAATTATAGAATCGAGAGATGCAATTTTTGATGAGAATCATTTCTCTTCAATACCTAGACCAAGGATATTATATCAATTTCGGCTGAATCTCAAATGAATGATCATTCAAATGATGTACCATATGAGATACCCGAACCTCGTAGAAGTAAAAGAGCAAGAAAAGCTAAATCATATGGTTCTAATTTTCAACTATATTTAGTTATGAGATCAAGAGATCAAATTGAATCTCAATACTCTTACTGTTATAGCATAGAGGAGGATTCAAGAACCTATGATGAAGCTATAAAATCTCTAGATGCTGGTTTATGGAAAGAAGCAATTGATGATGAGATTAGTTCTATTATGGAAAATAATACATGGGTCTTGTCTGATTTACCACCAAGATGTAAACCTTTAGGGTGCAAATGGATCTTCAAAAAGAAGATGAAAGTCGATGGAACAATTGACAAGTCACTACAAAAATAAACCCCTTTTATGACGGTCGACGAACCGTAGCAAAAAACTCAAAAACCGACACAAAAGGTATTTGTGACGGTTTTGTGTCCGACTTAATTGCGCGGGTCACAAATACATTGTGACGGGTGGTAAGCCGTCATAATTGTGTTTTTTGTGACGGTCTTTGTTACGGTTCAGAAACAATGCAAAAGAAGTTGTGTCATATGTTTAAAAGTTTTGTTATGCTTTTTTGCGACGGTTATGACCGTCACAATTGATATATTTATTACGGTTCAGAAACAATGCAAAAGAAACTGTGTCATATGTTTAAAAGTTATGTTATACTTTTTTGCGACGGCTATAACCGTCACAATTGATATATTTATTACGGTTCAGAAACAATGCAAAAGAAACAATGTCATATGTTTAAAAGTTATGTTATGCTTTTTTGCGACGGTTATAACAGTCACAATTGAAATATTTATTACAGTTATTTACACGTCACCTCAGATAAATGTGTGCGACATATTAGTTTGTGACCGTATTTGAACCGTAACATATATTTTTATGTGTCAGTTTGTTTACAATAATAATAAAACAATGCTGATATTTTTTTTTAATATTTGTTACGGTTTAAACCATAGTATATATATATATATATATATATATATAAATATAATAATAATAATAATAATAATAATAATAATAATAATAATAATAATAATTTCTAAAATGGTGGTATAATTTCACTAAATCACAATTTCTAGAAAATATGTATATGAAAAAGAGAACTTTTCCATTCCAAAATCAACAATACCACAATAATCCCAAAGTGCTTAATATCCAAAAGAAATAATTTCATAATACTAAACATGTGCTAAATATATAACATTGTCCAAAAGCCATTATAGCCATAGAGCCATGTCAAAAGATAAACTCTAAAGTCACTAGCAGTGAAACTGTTGAAGATGTATCCTTTGCCAACAAGTAGAATCTTTCTGCCACAAATACTCCTATAAATAAAATATATAACACAAATATTCAGTATATATATATGCATGCATATGTAAAAGTAAAATTATGCTAAGGAAATTAAAAGCAATAAAAAAAATATTTACTACCTCCGTTCGAAATAAATGTCACATTCCTTATTTTAAAACGTGCCATTCATATTGGGAAGACTAAAAATAAAGGAAAAGTGTGACATTTATTATGGGACGAATGGAGTATTAGTTGATTCATATATATGATACAATAAAAAATAATTATAAACTAACTACACTTACCTGAAAACATAAAATGCACTAAAGCACTAGCTAGACATTCCATCAAGCCCATCTTCCGTACCACCAGATGTTGAAGGATTCACCTATGTATATGAATCAAAAACTATGAAATCACAGGAAATAGAAAATGAGAGTTGACATAAAGATGCTCATAACATCACTTGTGAGTAAATGAAACAAGGTATATAAAACCAAACAATTTATGAAAAATTAAAGCTATTTATAAAATAAAATTACTAACCTGACTATCACTAGATGGAATATGAGGAGAATCATGCCGAAGAGTGTGATTACTCGCATACGCAGCACGCAAAGCATCAAGCTCAGCCCGCAAAGCATCATACTTGGCCTGCATAACATCTTCTTGTTCCTTTAACATTCTTTGTATCGTATCCACAGAAACATTCATGGATGTGGATTTTGGACCTTTGAATGCAGTTGGAGTCGGGCCAAGACCAAACGTTCGGACACGACCATGACCATCAGATCCCATGACTTCTGTGAATACTTGATCTGTAAATTCAGGTGTACGCTCATCTGGTGGCACCTCAGAGAGTCTTCTCTCCATCTGGGTCTTTGAAATGATATACAGATATATGAAATATTTAGATACACATATAAAAATAAGAAATCATCAAAAAGAACCATATAACCAGTAAATTTCATTTACAATTATGGGCTCAGCCTCTTGAGTAGGACCTGCATTCTTCATTAATCGAGTTTTGCGGAATACACTAGGGCGTGAGGTGTCCTATCCTTTTTTTCTCATCTGGACACATTAATTAAAACAATTGCATAACATACAATATGTACATATCCAAAGTATGTAATTATACTATGATTTTGTGGTCAAGGTTTGTGATACTCTGAAAAATCCAACAATTTTAAATTACCTCTAAACGGACATTAGCAAAGGAGGTTCTTCCTGTCCTGTGAAGGAGCTCATGTTGCTCACGGTTACCTTTGTTCCTAGTCGATTCTTCCTGCAAGCAAATAATATGAACTAAGTTATTTGTAAAATACGTCTGAATTATTTGCACAGAAGCACAAGGGGACAAAATGCCTGAACATCTGTAAGCCTCCAACGATCAACTAGGGGTTTTCAACCTTATATCTGCATCGTCTTTAAATGGAACATAGTAGTCCTTTTTCACTCTCCCCTTCCAATTTCTCCAAAGAGACCCAATAGTTATCAAACAAACACGCTTGAATGTATCACGAGCATCAGTATTGTCCTAGAATCAGAGTAAACCACAATTATAGCTTAATTTTAGGTTTTTATTTTTTAGGGCTCTTGAGTTATTAGTTGTATACCTGAATCTCCTTCCACACAGCATTTTTATTATAATCGGGAACCTTATGCCAATTAGAGTAATGAAGGGGAAGTCTAACTCCACATTTTACTATAATACCAAGCCTTGTTGCAAATTCAGTTGAGTTCTCCCCACATACTTGCATATACACGTTGAAAGTCAAGTGCAATTTATAGCTGGCATCACCCCATTCTTTGCAACCGGCAGCTGGACCACTACCTTTCTTAACAAATTCTTGTCCATCAGATCCATTTGTAAGGGCAGAAAACACGTAATAAAATGTCAGCCTTCTAACTTGTGCACCATTCTTGAGCAATAATCGATCTAGATTCCTTCCACAATATTCAAATGATGAAACATATATTGCATTATAAATCTCGATTTCTTTTAAATCATTACAGGCAGCTATGTTCAAGAGCCTCAGCTTGAGAGAAGTACCTCCACCACCAAATTGCAAACGAAAGGGGGGATTACAAGCTGTCATTCTATAATCAATTTCAAGTTGGAACACTCACAAGTATGTGTGACCGTCTGTGTGTATAGCAGTGGGGGAGGGGGAGGGGATTGTTCAATTTAACTGCCACTGCCTGTCTGCCGAAACATGTTGACAGCTGAACATAAATAAAAAAAATAGATGCTTTACTCTGTTAAGCATACTAATCCCTCTCCTCAGAATCCGTCTGTGCATGCTAAGGATCCTCCTCAGAATCCTTAATTTACTGATCATTATCTTGTAAATATACTAGTCATCATTTTAGTATATCTTGTATTTTAAATTCAAATCATTTGTATATCATTTGTATAGTTTAGGAGATAGTATAAATCCCATAGAACTCTCTCAAACATTTTGTATAAATATATCACAAGTATCAATAGAGAAATTATCTTTTGCAATTCTTTCATGGTATCAAAGCCATATTGATCTAAACCCACCTTCTCAAAACTTTCGGCACACCACCAACACCATGGTTGAAACCGCCTCCACCTCTGCTCTTATGTCGGCTCACCTTATACACTCCCAAAATTGTGGTCACCCATCTCGTGCACCATCCCCACCCCTCCTTCCCACTCCACCAAATCTGTTCAATCCCACATCCGCTGCCTCCTTCAAAACCTTTAAGGGCAAATGTCAATACTGCCGCCTTGTTGGCCATGTCATATCTTAATGTCGTCAATTCAGCCGAGACTACCCCAATGTCACCTTCCCGCCTCCCCCTCCTTCAATCACAACCCTCACCATTCTACTACCACCCCACCACAAGCCCACACTACTACTGTCCCCATCCAAACTCCCTTACCCTCTTGGCTTATGGACAGTGGTGCCACCAATCACATCACCAATAACCTCTCCAACCTCTCTCTTCACCACCCCTATGATGGTAGTGATGATAGTATCATTGGAGATGGTTCCACCCTTTCTATTGCAAACATAGGTTCTTTCTCTATCTCTCTCTTTCCCTCGTCCATTGTCTTCAATAACGTCTTACATGTCCCTCGCATCTCTCGAAATATTCTTTCTATTTCTCAATTCTGTAAGGATAATAATGCAATTGTTGAATTCTCACAATCTTCCTTTCTTATCAAGGCCAATCATTCCAACCAGATCCTCCTCAGCGGCAAGCTTGAAAATGGTGTCTACATCTGGACTCCACCCTCCCCTCAAGCTCTTGTCGCCACTAACTCATCTCTTCAATCATGGCATCACAAACTAGGACACCCTGCTCCTCCAATTATTTCCCTCTTAAATAAACAGTTTTCATTATCAATTCCTTTGCCTTCTTTCTCTCATTGTAATTCCTGCAAAATCAACAAAAGTCATAAACTCACGTTTGATATATCTACTCTTGAATTTCATGCACCTCTTGATATTATTTTTTCTGATGTGTGGACATCCCCCATTCACTCTTATGATCATTACAAGTACTATGTTATATTCGTGGACCATTATACAAAATATACTTGGCTATATCCACTAAGACATAAATCTGACACCTTTACCACATTTAATCGCTTCAAACTACTTGTTGAGAAATATTTTTCCCGTCCCATTCGTCAATTCTTCTCTGACAATGGTGGCGAATACCTTAAACTTACACCATCTCTCCTCCAAAATGGAATTTCCCACCTCACCTCCCCTTCTCATACACCCGAACATAATGGCTTTGCCGAACGCCGTCATCGTCATATTGTTGAAACCGGCCTCACTCTTCTCTCTCAATCTCAACTTCCTCTCATATTCTGGTCTCATGCCCTAACTACTGCCACATACCTCATCAACCAAATGCCCATAACGACCCTCAATAATGAGTCCCCATTCTTCCGTCTCTTCCAAACTCAACCCAACTATCACAAACTTTGGTCCTTTGGGTGCCTCTGTTATCCTTAGTTACGTCCTTACTCCATTCACAAATTAGCACCTAAATCCACTCCGTGCATTTTTGTCGGCTACTCTCCATCTCAAAGTGCTTACCATAGTCTCGACCCTACAACCAATCGTCTATATACCTCTCGACATGTCACCTTTGTCGAAACTGTATTCCCTTATACATCCCTCACTAACACCACCTCTTCCTCTCCTCCAATCTCCCCTTCCCAATGGTGTACCTTCTCCCTTCCCATTGTTCCCACATCCAGTTCTGTTATTGCCCCTCCCTCGCCCAACATTGATCCACCCTCTCCCACCCTTCCCACACTAATTCCTGTCTCTGTGCATGTGGGCGATAACCCAGCCCATGTGGGCGACCGCCCACCCTCAAATCCCACCAACTCTGAATTGGCTGTTCACTTGGGCGACCGCCCAGCCCATGTGCGCGACCGCCTAGCCTCAAATCCCACCCATTCTGAATTTGTTGTTCACTTGGGCGACGACCCATCCCCTAGTGAGAGACCGCCCACAACCCACAACTCTGGTATATCAGTTTCCACACCTGAACCACTCGCTACCCCTGTACCCCCCACTCCATTGTGACTCGACTCACCAATAACATTGTCAAACCAAACCCCAAATATGCTCATCTTGCCTCTTTGTCCTCACCTACATCCCTCCCTACCACTACTAAACAAGCTCTCTCCACCCCCCACTGGCATGATGCCATGCTTGATGAGTACAATGCCCTTATTCGAAACAACACCTGGACTCTCGTACCCTCCCATGAAGCTCCTAATATTGTTGGTTGCAAATGGTTCTTTCGCATCAAATACAATCCGGACAATACTATCCAAAAATACAAAGCCCACCTAGTTGCCAAAGGGTTCCATCAACGCCCCGATCTTGACTACTCAGATACATTCAGCCCTGTTGTCAAACCTGTCACTATCCGTCTCATTCTTTCCCTTGCCATCACTCATGGTTGGCCAACTTGATATTAATAATGCCTTCCTCCAAGGTCATCTTTCTGAAACTGTTTATATGTCTCAACCCCCGGGTTTTGAAAACACCACCCAACCCTCTCATGTTTGTCGTCTCTCCAAAGCTATATACGGTCTCAAACAGGCCCCTCGTGCTTGGTACACTGCTCTCAAATCCTTCCTTCTGTCCTTTGGCTTCACAACATCCCTAACTGATCCTTCCTTATTTCTTTTCAACCACAACTCACATCGTCTTATACTTCTTGTCTATGTCGATGACATAATTATCACTGGCCCTTCTGCCTCTTTTCTCCAATCCTTAATTGACAGCTTGGCCACACATTTCTCCCTTAAAGACCTTGGTCCACTCTCTTTCTTTCTCGGTATTGAGGTCATCCCCTATCCTCATGGTCTTCTTCTAACCCAATCCAAATATATCACTGACATTCTCTCACGTCATAACATGTTATACTCAAAACCCTCTTCCACACCTATGGCCACCTATCCACCTCTCTCTGCCACACCCGAACACCCATTTGTAATCCTTCGAAATACCGTGCAATTATTGGCAGCCTTCAATACCTATCTCTCACTCGCCCTGACATAGCCTTCTCTGTCAATAAACTAGCACAATATCTTCATCACCTACAAGAATCCCACTGGACTACCCTTAAACGTCTCCTCCGCTATCTCCATGGGACCATTCATATGGGACTACAACTCTTCAAGAATTCCCCATCCTCTCTTCACGCCTTCTGCGACGCTGATTGGGCCGGCGATAAAGATGACTTCGTCTCTACCACTGGCTTTCTTGTCTATCTTGGTCGCAACCCACTTCCTTGGTCCTCCAAGAAACAACGAGCTATTGCTCGCTCCTCCACTGAAGCAGAATTCCGTGCCATCGCTGCTACAACTGCTGAAGTAATTTGGGTCACAAATCTTTTATCTGAACTTGGTATCTCATCCTCTTCACCACCAGTCATCTACTGCGACAATCTCGGGGCCACCACCTACTCGGCCAACCCAGTTTTTCATTCTAGGATGAAGCACCTTGCTCTAGCTTTTCACTTTGTGCGAGAACAGGTTCAACTCGGTACTCTAAGGGTTCAACATATCTCCGGCACTGATCAACTCGTAGACGCTCTTACAAAACCTCTGCCTCATACACGGTTCACATCATTGATCTCCAAGATCGGACTTACTCTTGGAACGTCCGTCTTGCGGGAGCATGTTAAGCATACTAATCCTTCTCCTCTGAATCCGCCTGTGCATGCTAAGGATCCTCCTCAGAATCCTTAATTTACTGATCATTATCTTGTAAATATACTAGTCATCATTTTAGTATATCTTGTATTTTAAATTCAAATCATTTGTATATCATTTGTATAGTTTAGGAGATAGTATAAATCCCATAGAACTCTCTCAAACATTTGTATAAATATATCACAAGTATCAATAGAGAAATTATCTTTTGCAATTCTTTCATACTCACCCTGGGCACAACAAGAAAAAAAATAGATCTTTACACATATTCAGTAGCCAAAATCTTGAAACTAACAAGACATTCATTTACTCACCCTGGGCACAGCAAGAAAAAAAATAGATGCTCTACTCACCCTGTTGCTAGATGAGCCGGTCAGTGAAGTTGCTTACTCTGAACTTACAGGATGAGGTAAGGAATATAACATCACATTTTAGTTTCGATGCTTTCTTTTACCATATTCAGTAGCCAAAATCTTGAAACTAACAAGACATTCATTTATAATAAAATGTCAGCCAGTTATTCTAGTAGTTACAAAGACTAATAATTGGTGTTCTGATAGCTAGATAGCATCTGATTACTTCATGTCTAAAAGTTCTATATTGAGGCTGTTTAGCCATAGCAGAAACATAATTAGGCATTGGTTTTTTTGTACTCTGTGCGAAAAAGGTATTTCTAACAGAAGTTATACTATTTGCTACTAGATAAAGTTCCAACATTAGGCCATTACAATATCAAGGAGTTCCAATTTTACAATTTGAGGAAAAGTCGAGCAGGCCAACAATACATACATATTTTGTCTTTCTGCCAGCAGGAAATTGGTATGGATCAGTCCTAAACTTCAAAAAAATGGTTATGAAATTAAAAAGAAAAGCGAAAGCTGTACAATAACTACTAACTATCCATGAGCTGAGCTCTTCTGCTAGAAGTCCAAAACCTGAACCGCTTCTATTATCCAAACTGCCTCTGTTTGTTTTTCTCCTACTTTCCATTTACTGCTCCATAAGACCATGTAAAAACTACCCAAGTGGGAATCTTGAAGTACACCAGTGGGCTTCCAATAGGCAATAGTAGAGGTAGGAAAGTCATTCATATGGTCAGGCTTAGCTAATATGCATCATTTATATCTTCACCACATAAGTAACAGATCATTCACACGTTACTGGCCACCCCTTAACCAAATTCTAACCAATACAACAACAACAAAGCCTTTGTCCCTAATGTTGTGTGGACGGCTAACATGAATCAACGTATGGACTCGTCAATGAAGAGGTGAGAAAACCAACTTCTTACACAGTATTAACAGAATACAAGACAGTACAACATGGAAATCAAGCTTTCATTTTGACATTAATTCCCACTAGATTAATGCGATGAAACAGAAATTACAGGTGCTAGTAATCAAATACTTTTAAAAACTCCCAACCCGTACATGCACAATGAGCACATCAAAATTCATACCCTAGGCACTTAGCGTCCAAGGGTCCCAATTCCTTAATTAACGTCATATCAACATATACATGTGCACAAAATGAACTATCTAAAAGGAGATTGCATACCTTACAAGTTACAACCACAAGCACACTTTTTCAAGGCAGATACAAATACAGTTTGAGAATTAGAAGCAAATATCATGAAAATCTACAATTTTATCACAATGTAAAGCCATTCGCAAAATCAAGTTACTGCCTCTATTTAGGAACCCCTCCCTCCGTCATCAAAAACTAGTCCCATTTGACAAGTTCTCTACTTAACCACTGTTATCACTTCAATGGAAAAAAATCAGCATAATTTTAATCATACCAAATTATGAGTATGAAATCAATCCAAACAACAAACTTCCCCTGAGAATTTGAAGCAGGAAAGAAAAAACTTACTATGCAACTTCATAACATTATTTTAAAACGATTTTGTTTGTGGGTAATTGCAGAAAACAAAGATCAAACCTTCAAAATGATCAAGAAACTCAAAATTCACCCTTAAATATCACCATAACACTAGCAAGATCTACTAAAACAGCCAAGATCATATCTTTAACTAAACCCCATAACAGGATTTGCCCAAAAAATCAATCAAACAATCAATCAACATCAAGACACAAAAGTAGAGAGAGAACTTACAAAGTAAAGTGGGGACTATGGCGATGAAAAGAGACAAAACCCAATTGAAATAAACCAAATTGTGACGAGATTAAGGATTGGGGGAGGGTATATATAACAGGGACTTGATTTCTTGATGCGGAATTTCGATACAGATTACTAATTTGGATATACCGGTAATTTTTCGTTACTTTGAAGTGATAATAGAAGTTACTGAAGTATAAATGCATACTGGTAATTTTTCGTTACCTTGATTTTCCTCAGCAAGTTGCTGCTCCTCAGATGGCTGTTGAGATTGTGCTTGGGAACGAGATGATGTCCGAATTGTTGTTCGTAGATCATTTGCTGCTTGAGGATGTGATGTATCAGAGTAAATTAATCTCTTTGGCGCCATGATTAAGCTGCAAGATCAAATGTGAAAACATAACATTTAGCATGTATACATATCACTTTTGAAGTAAAAAAAGAGCATATTTACAGTTAAGTAAAGCATCATGTAGATAGTGAAAATGTAAAAAAATGACCATAAATTAATGGCAACATTGATCAACCATATAAGCAAAATAATCACCACAATGTATACTAATAAAACTATTGAATAAACTTTAAGAATCTAGACATTAATAATAGAATACATTGACCATCTAATCCTCATCCATTTCTTCTGAATTGTCAGTGTCACTTGAGTCACTGTCATTTGAGTCACTATTATCCGTATCCTTTAACTTTTTGTATGCTGCAGCAGCTTTCGTAGCATCTACTTCTATTTCTTCAACTCCTTCCCTTACCCATTCAGATTCATCATCTATTACAAGTCGGGTTTCATCTAATTGTTGGAGACTATATGGCTGCACTTGAGGTACCACTACCCTTGAATTCTCGTCATTATACATGTCAAAAAGATCTATACTAGTCATCTTGATGGCAACGTGCCATTCTGGATCAACCGGATCTTGCACATATATTGCTTCTACAGCTTGTGATGCTAAGATGAAAGGTTCATCCGTCACCTTATTTTCTCTATACAACAAATGATTGAAATTAATAGATGTGAGATTGAATTCATCTATCAACTTTCCCTTTTTGTTATCGACCCAATCACAGTTGAATAAAACAATTTTCATATCATAACCATAGGTTATTTCAATGATATCTTTCAACTCTCCATAAAATATAACATCTCCTAAAATAGGATTCTTATCCTTTGTAGATGCGTAACTCCTTGTATTAGCCTCTATGCTAACTCCGCTGTTACTTGTTACTTTACTGTTATTCCTTTCCTTTGTGCGAAACCTGAATCCATTAGTGTTAAAGCCAGAAAATCTCCGAGCTTGGTCAATTGGTCCAGCAACTAATTTTCTTATTTCCTCTAGTTTCTCACTATCATTGTTTGCAACTTCTAATGTTCCAACCTACATATAGTAAAAATAAAAAATAAGTACAAGATAAGAGAGAAAAGTTAGTTTCATTGGCTGTATACAGCCAAAATTTGATCTAAGGCATTTAACTAAGAGTACTCACATGTTCCTTGAACCATGCAGAAAACTGATCGTTGTGAGTAGCATGAATTTGATGATCTGTTGCCCGAGGATATTTTTCCTTAATGTATAAAAGGTGGTCCCTAAATAGTCAGCAAGATCAAATTATGCCATATATTTATATATTATAGTTATTACAAAATTAACTCCGGATTTGAATGTCTTACTGTCGATATTGGGCAATTGTCTCGGTGTTAGCTAGAACATAATGATGAGCTTGTTCTCTTGTAATGCGATCAAGATAAAAGGTCTCTGCCTTTCCAAAATGACAACCCATATTATCTTCACCATCATAATTTCGAATTGGTCGATTTGACTTAGTTTCAACATCCTTTAGATACCTCGCACAAAAAGTCATACACTCTTCTAATATATATCCTTGAGCGATTAAACCTTCTGGACGTGCTCGATTGCGTACATATTGCTTTAAAGTTTGTAGATACCTATATATTATAGAACAAGCCATAAAAATATGAACGACATGAAGATGAATTTTTAATAAATCATTGAAACATACCTCTCAATTGGGTACATCCAACGATACTGGACTGGACCAGCAATTAGGGCCTCCTACGCAAGATGAATCGGCAAATGCATCATTATATCAAAGAATGATGGTGGGAATATCTTCTCAAGATGACAAAGAGCAAGGGCAATGCGTTCTTGAATATCTACAAGATCTGTCTTTCGATTAACTTTGGAACATAATTTCCTAAAAAAGTTGGTCACTTCAATCAACACTTTGACCACTTTTTTCGGTAATGCTTTACGGATAGTCAACGGAAGTAACTGTTGCAACAAAATATGGTTATCATGACTCTTTAAACCCTTTAAAGTACAATCCTTTAAATGAACACGACGTGAAATATTTGATGCATATCCATCTGGAACCTTCACATTCTTTAGAACCTTAAGGAATACTTCTTTATGGGTCTTGCTCATTGTAAAGCTAGCAGAAGCTAATTTCTTTGATCCAGATACTCCTTCTCTAGGATGTAGTGGCTTCCTTATTCCCATCATTTTCATGTCAAGCCGAGAATTTATGGAGTCCTTTGATTTTCCAAAGGTTCCTAACAATGTGTAGATTATACTGACACAAACATTTTTCTCGATATGCATAACATCAAGATTGTGACGAATCAAATTAAACTCCCAATAAGTGTAAGTGCTCCAATTTGAGCCGTTAGTATTTTCGTTAGAAAATTAACGAAAGATTTAACATTTCCAACATTTCTAACAAACCCTAACCTTTCTAACAAAGCAAGGGTAAAGTGGGCATTGCCATTTAAAGTTAAACCAATAAAAGAATCTCAAAAAGCAAAAGAAATTGGAAAAATCCGAATTAGGCAAGTTGAAAAACAAACTGCTGTAATTTTTTGAATAATATTCCTCCTGTCCAAAAGCCAGCACTGTAGCAGATGAACAGTGCACGCTTACGAACCCCTCCGTGCGGACATCTATGTAAATCACAGAGGGCTATAAATTAAACCCTCCTCTCTCAGTCTACACAACACATTTTACACACAGAAGCTGCATTTTGGCGAAAAATAGAGAGAAAACAGTGGGAATCCTTAGATTGCCACCATTTTCTCTTGAACCTTTCCCAATTTCACTTCAACCATTCTCATACACCAAGCTCAAGCTTAAAACACTACTCAAGAGGAAGATTAGGGAGAAAACATAGAGGACTTAAGTGTTATCTACTTGTTTTCTCTTTGATCAACTCTATCATCAAACCCTAAACACATTCAAGCCTTGAATCCACCCAAACACAACTCCAAAACACCAAATCTTGATACTCCTCAAGTCAAACACCAAATCTTGATACTCCTCAAGTCAAATTCCAAGCCTAGGAAGATAGGGTGTCACCATTGGTAAAGCCCTCCTTCTCTAAACCCTAAAATTCCCTTTTAATCTCTTGTTCATCTTGTTCTTCTTATTTTGATTTGCTTTATGTCTAATTTAACTTAAGTCTTGACCTAAGATGGTCATCTTGAAGTTCATCTTCATGAATGACCATCTCAAATGGTCCAAATTTTAAATCTCTAGTTGATTTGTCTCTTTAATTTCATCTCTACAAAATATCCCCTTTCCCTTTGCAAAGGACATGTTTAAACCCCATAAAATTCCCCAAGGATGACTTGAATATGATAACCACTTAACACAAAGTAGTGGAATAAAGTCTAGGGATGAAAATGGGGTGAACATAGATGCAAATCCCCCCAAAATCACATTTTCCCTCAAGAACATCTTGCTGTCCAGTAGCATTGTTCTGAGATCTCAGTCCATTTTCCTATTTTTTGGACATACAGAAACTTGGAATTTGGTGTTTACTACAAAACACTTTTTGTAGCCAACATCCAGATATTTCCAGACATATTTTTACTTTATTTTTTGTGTGAGTAAAACTCCTTTTTTCAAATTTTCTTTTAAAGGTCAGTTCATCAGTTTCTGGAAATCCAGATTTCATATCTGAGATTTCCAGAAGGTTTTGACCCCTCAAATCATCTCCAAAATGAAAAGTTCTTTTACAGAAACCTTTTTTAAGTTGTTTTGAACATTTTTCATTCTCGGACTTTTCCCAGATTCTGGATTTTTCAAGCCCTAAAGTCCATTTCAAAATTAAGTGTCCACTGCCTTTTTCATTCTGGCAGAAATGGATTCCAACTTCCAAAAATCTTTTGAGTACCAAAATTCAACCCAAAAATCACACCAAAAATCATGGGATCTGTCCAAATTCTAATAAAGAATTCCCAATTTTTACTTTCTTCAATTTCAACTTGTTTTGGCCAAAGTAACACACACACACACACATACACACAAACAAATGATTTTGAATGTTTGGAAGACTCGTTTTACGAGGCATTCCGGGTGCACACTAACGTCCTTCCCGGCGTGTAACGTGACCTCCGAACCCAAATATCTAATCTCGGGCATTTTCCAAAGTTTTGGCCCTTAAAACAAAAATGGCGTGGCGACTCCGTTTGATTTCAAAAAAAATCGGGTACATCACAGTGGCGACTCCGCTGGGGATTAAATAAGTTTTTTTCTAAAAAAAAAATGATATTTGGTATATTGGTGGAAACCATTAAACTTCCCGTTATCGCCTCCTAACACGAGTCGGGAATAAATTGTGGCTTAACAATCCCACGTACCGGTATCATCGTTTTCAAAAAAAAAAGGGAAAAGCTTTTGAGGGTCAAGCTTCCGTCCCGGCATTAAAAATCATTTGTTGTGTGTGTTGATTTTTGCACATTTTCGTGTTGTTTTGGCCGCCTCGGAAAAAAGTCAAAATGTTGACTGTCGGAATCATGTCCCTAACTGTCGGAATTCTTGTGCTTATGTGCTTATGTGTTCATTTACTTTCAAAAAAAAAAATTTCAAAAAAAGGAATTTCAAAAAAAAAAGATTTTTCAAAAAAAAAAAAAAGAGAAAATTTTCAAAAAAAAAAATCATGCATCATATTTTTAAGACACATAAAAAAAAAATTTCTATTTTACTCAGAAAAAGAAAATAGACTGCTTGCACACTACGCGCACGTGACCTTACACTGCACACTACGTCCCTAACCCGGGGAAATCCTTGTCGCGGCCCGTTTGGTCTTATTACGCCTCTCGGTGCAAGCACAGGACTACCCAAACATCCCATGGAGCCTCGTGTCGACCATGCACTTGTCCGTGACACACTTTGTCCGAGACCCGATTGGTTTTTAGTCTGGTCTGTGTCATGCCCTGTCTGTGTATAGCCTTTCCTTTCAAGCCTTTGTCGGCATACCGACTCAATATCTTTCGGGGACCCTAATCAGTCGAAGTTCTGCCGGTTTTTCGCCGCAGACTTTGACCAAGATATTGACCGGCGCCTTGACTTTGGCTCTGACTGGCACAAATTATACACAGACTCCCAGCATGACACTGAGTCATCAAGGATTAATGATTATTCCATGCCCAATTACGGCCTAATTGACGACAAGTCAAGATCAATCGCGGACGTTCATCAGTCCAAATCATGCCGACTTTTCGTCAAGCCCTCGGACATGATCTTGACTTTGACGTCAGCTTTGTCCGTAATTTGCATCGAATGCTCGTTAAGACTCGATTACCCGCCAGACTTTTAGGATCGTTTTTCTTTCGGTCGGTGGGACCCGCTTGCTCTATAGGACCATCGCCCGGGGCTGTCCACCTTGGGAGGTCGAAATACAGGTGGAATACGAGGGGCTTATAGACGTAGTGACGGGGCCTACTGATCCAGGATCCAGAGTAGTTTGCGAAAAAGAAGAGAAATCTTTTCCAACCGATTAGGTTAATAAAACATGTTTTAAGTAAACGTGAACAAATAACTGCATGTTGCATGAGCCCAAAGCCCAAACACCTACCCTCCTTCAATTCCCATACATCTGAACCCTCGAGTCTTTCCCCCGCAGCTCCTCACAAAGGTTGGTTTCGGGCACCGGGTCACCGTTTAATCAGTTGGGAAGAGTCAAGCGCATCGTCAGCTTCACCGTCTGTTCCGACTCCGAATTTCGTAATGTCTCGCATCAGCCGGTAACGATGGGGACAACGTCACTCCGCCTCCCGGACTCCTCGCATAACAACAAAGGGAATCGGCCTAGCCGAACAGATGAGAGTGCGCCGGGAAGCACGGTTGAACAGCCTTATGGAGGCTATCAAAAGCCATGGATTGGCCGCCGGTCTCAACCCGGATGGCACCTTCACTGTGGAAGAAGAGGAAGACCTCAATCCCGCTCTTGGTCAACCCGACTACTCAGGATGCCACCACCGGCCTCCCACGGTACTACCACCGAGCCCATGCTCCTCGATCTCTAGGTCGGCCGGCTCCCAACCGCGGACCACTGGATCCATGCGGCTGACGGACGAGCCGGTTCGCAATGCCTCGGTGGGGACAAAGTCGATGCGGAATGCCTTCCCATGGTTGGGGATACCCCGGAATGCCACAGCAAATTGGGATCCCGCCTCGGTTTGGGACCAATCAATCCGGACTTTCGCAGAACGGTTTGGAATGCCACCACGGTTTGGTTCGGGGCAGCGGTCAGGGAGCCCCTCCTCGTAATGATGCTAGCTCATTGCTCCTCACACAGCTTCCGCAAACCCATTTCTCACTCGGGGTTCAATGGGTTACCAAGCCCCCATCCCGGTTTCATCGGGAATCACCGGGACCACAGTATCCTCTCGGTTATGCATCCTCGCCACAACCGGCCATGCAATTCAACAACCGGGGACGGCGGCCCGCACTTAAGCCTACTTATGGGCCTCACTCCGGAAATCCAAGCCATCTGGCTACCTCAGATCTGCCTCCATCTTCCCTGCCGATTGGAAGCCAACAGCAAGTCGCTGGATTCTATCCCTTTGCCTAAGCTCCTACCTACACTCCCCAGGGAAATTTGGGCCAAGGACAGGTTTTCACCTATGCTCTGGGATATGGTATTCCTTCCACCAATGCACCACCAACAGCTAGTCCTCTTCCTAGCTCAAATATCGGCTCAGGCATTCCCGCTCCACCTTTGGATCCCCAATTGGCTTGGTTTATGGAGCAACACAAGGAACTGAAAGCGCAGATCGCTGAATTGACCGTCAAGAGGAACACTGCTCTTCGGCCTACAGATCCCGACTCAATTGTACCCCTGCCTCACAAGTTCGTAATGCCCAATCTCGAACTGTTCGATGGAAGTGCGTGCCCTAAAACTCACTTGGACACCTACACTTTGGCAATGAAAGCCAAGGGATGCACAAACCAGCAGTTGGCTGACTACTTCAGTCTCTCTTTGAAGTCAGGGGCTTTGAAATGGTTTTTCCGATTGCAGCCTGAAGCTAGGGCTACTTGGGAACAGATTACCAGTACTTTCACAGATAAGTATAAAGCCAACTTGGAATGGGAAACAAACAGAGTTGACCTACAGACAACGATGCAGCGCCCTGATGAGAATATTGGGGATTTCTATAAAAGGTGGAACCTGAAGCTTAGTGAAATGGCCATTCCTCCCTCTGACGAGGAGCAGTTAGACATCTTCCAGTCATGCTTGAAGCCGCATTTGAGAGCTTCCCTCAGTCACTTCCCCTACGCTGACTTGCGTGCAATGGTTAATTCCGGGGCTAAGTTTGAAAAGGCTTACAATCAGCAGCCGACTGCTGCATCTGCCTACAGATATCGGGCTCCTCCCTCCAACACTGCTCTCGCTCCCGCTAAAGGCAAAGAGACGATCAGCTACGCGGGACAGGACTGTAACAATGCCACTTCCTTTGTTCCCAGGAAACCTGATGCATCCAGATCTCGGCTCCAAGACTTGAGAAACTTTGGGATGCCTTTGAGTGATATCTTCAGAGGTTTGGTAAAAGAAGGTTTGCTCCGGCCTTTAGATAATTATCAGCCCAGAAACCCCAATGCTCCTCTGGATACCTCCAAGCATTGTGCCTTTCATCAGTACCATGGGCACCTGACAGATGATTGCGTCCCCCTGAAAAAGGCAATCCAAAGTTTGATTGAACAAGGGAGGTTAGAAGTGCCTGAAGGGCCCAACACCATCAATAACCCGTTCCCTAGAAATAACAACATGGGTATCAACATGGTCGAGTTTGGTGATTCGAGCCTTGTGGGCACAATGGAATTTGACCCGCCCCTTTGTGAGGACAATGAACCAGTCATCGCAGGCAATGAAAATGGTCGGATTGAGCAGGAAGTTGACAAAGAAGCCCTGATGGGAAGACCTGCAACAGCTCCCGTCTCCAGCGTCAAAGAATAGATGCATGATCCAACAGCAAAGAGCAGCTAGACTGGGGGCTACCTATCCCTAAGATAGTATTTTAGTCAACCTTCGTAGGTTCTAGTACTTTTCTTTCACCTAAGTCCGTCTTGGACACTTGTCGGTTTTGTCCACCTCGAATGTTGTGGAAAGAAGCTTAACTATCATTTAAAATTTTAATATATATAAGTCTTTTCTTTTCTTGCTAGACTCGAGACATCACTTGCACACCCATGTTACACTTAATTGAAATGGTTTTATCCTAGATGATCACTTGTGCTGCTCAACTACTAATTCTTTGAAATAATTAATATTTAAATTAATCGGAGTGAAAAAATCAATTGATATCCTTCCTGAATTGGGGCTTACCAACTCCCCATCTTGCATCTCATATGCTCACATCCCTTTCATCATCATCCTTTCGTTGCTCGATGAATTTGCATGGATCTTTTCTCATTGAAAGCTTAAGCAAGCAATGAAGACTTAATTTCGTTTAGGTCATCCGGTAAGGATTGCGGTCGAAGCCTTTCACTCTAGGGAAGCCGTTACCTCACCCTCACTAAACAATACCCTTTCATTTCAAGATCGACGTGTTTTGAAACCCGGTTTAGCCATCATTTTTGCTCCTTACTGAGAGAAGTCCAAGCAAGGCCAAGAAGTTAACTTCGAGAGTCGGCGATGCGCAAAATATCTCAAGCCGTGAAGGAAGGACAAAGACAATCCTCAACTCCTCGGGAGGCTTTCCAAGTCAAAAAAAAAAAAAAAAGAAGAAGAACTCAAAAGTCCCCGACTTCTCAAGAAACTCTCCAATGATCAAAAAGGAGCCTGAATTCTCGCAAGATCGCAAAAAGTTGTCGATAGCTTGGACTTCCTCTCACCATTACCTTAAATCAATCCCAAGCCATCCTCTCGATTTTAGAGGATACTCCCATTACCCTCGCCTTTGGCCAAAGTCAAAAATTTGACCTCTCATTCTTAGAGGCAATCAATCTTCCCCGCCATAGATTTCCCAAACACATCCCTGCAAGCCAACCTCTCACCTTTAGAGGTTCAGTCAGCAAAAGGCCCAGCCGACCTCTCACTTTAAGAGGTCATAACTTCCAAAATTACCCAATGGCCGATCGAAGCCCGGAAACCCAGCTGCAATTCCTATCGGATAGCAATTTCATCGTAAAATCTTTAAGATCTAAATCAAATTAATGCTTCATTGCTTGCTTAAATCGGAATCTAATTCATCTTGGTTCAAAATTATCAATCAAAGATTGTGCAAATTCAAACCTGATGTGAGCATATTTCATTTCTCCTCACAAACACCTGCCGTGAATGTCCCACTGGGGCTTCGCATCCGTGTCTTTCATGGACACTCTAAGGGGATAGGTTATTCGAATCCCCAATCCTCAAAATTCCCAAAAGAACCTCAAAGTCTTGAATTTTCACACTCATTCTCTCTTCATTTGGGATAAGCCCGAACTACGGCGACCTGAGCTCTTCATAATGTAGGGAACGTAGGCAACCAGAAATGGTCCGGTCGAAATCACAAACAAATCCCCAAAAAAAAAAAAATCCGGTCTCATCAAGGATCGTCCCTATACACTTTCCGAGCTTAACTCTCGATATCAGTTGGTTTTCTCCTTGTGATTAATCAAAATATTTGTTCATATCAGATTTAGGGATTGAATAACCCGAACATTAACAAAGGGTTTTAAGCAGCCTTGTGATCATCATGAATAAGACAAGTTTTCAAGTGTCTCGACAAGTCTTCTCTTTCTACATCATAGGAAAATAGAGCCAAACACCTTGTCTTTACGTCCGCAGGGGCCTCCATACACTTTTCCACACCTTGTGATGCTTATACTCTCTCAAAAGAGTCAAACCAAAAGCGAGAGTGTCATACACAAATTCGGGAGACATTCCCACCTTTCAAAAGATATGCCCCTGCACGTAAGCATTTCCGAGTCTTGTCCGATGGCTTGGTTGACTAAGGTGCGAAAAGATGGGTGCCCCCTCTGTAAGACTACTCTGAATTTCTTCACGCTGGGGCTTTGCTAAGTGGTTCTCCCAGGTTCTCCTGTAGCAGCTCTTCAAGCTGGGGCTTATATAGTCATCTTTGGGTCCACGTTGGGTTCTTCACTACGAGATAGACTCGCCAAGTCGCCTCTTCAAAATCTGGACTTTGCCTACTCAGGATCCGGGGGCTTTGTCAAGGTGGTCTTTTGGACCCGAATTTTATCAAGTCGCAAGAAAGAATTTCAGCTTCAGAACTTGGTACACGGCAGCTTCCCGTAGCATCGGAATTCAAGATCGGGGTTTCTCCGGCATTAGCAATTCCATCAAACCATTCTCCGGATAAGGTTTCGGCCAAAGTCACAGCTCACCCAAATGAAAGAAGCTTCACTCGTATCAACGTGCCCTAGAGCCTGTCAGCATCAGCTTCAAATGACCAAGAATGAGAGGGAAAATTTCAATCAAGACCCGGGATCCGAATCCAATCTCATCAAAATTGAGGTCCATGTGATACTATTAACAAAACCTCATCAACAGCCGCTGTTTTAATCGCGATCGAGGGCGCTCACCCCCCACTTGCTCAAAATCTGTTCCAAGCAGTCTCCATACCCATGCATCCCCACAAAAATCTCCCAAGGGCTCATGTAGCATGCACAAAACTTGAGTCAATAGGAACAATTCTAAGTGATTGAAGATCATAAATCATAATTTCCCTGCCAAAAGCTTAGGCCAAGTGCATCTTCGAAAGCAAGTAAATGCATCATCTCATAATCATTTTTGGTTCTATGCACGCATCCGCCATCATGAATGCCATATATGCATCTTCCTCTTCACTAACAAATGCAGGAATTCAAACGTAATCCCTCTTTTCGGCAAGGATGATCTTCACCAAAGACGACCTCAAATGGATGAAAACAGCCCCCAACATCCACAAACATATGAAGACCGCCTCCAGTGTCTACAAATCGGTCAGGGACGCCAAGCTCTCCAATACAATTCGGTCAGGGACGCCAAGTTCTCCAATACAATTCGGTCAGAGACGCCAAGCTCTCCAATACAAATCGGTCAGGGACGCCAAGCTCTCCAATACAGTTCGGTCAGAGACGCCAAGTTCTCCAATACAAATCGGTCAGAGACGCCAAGTTCTCAAAATGCAAATCAGTCAGAGACGCCAAGTTCTCAAATACAAATCGGTCAGGGACGCCAAGTTCTCCAAATACAAATCGGTCAGGGATGCCAAGTTCTCAAATACAAATCGGTCAGGGACGCCAAGTTCTCAAATACAATGCGGTCAGAGACACCAAGTTCTCAAAAGCAAAAAGTCCCAATGTGAAGACAAGCTCAACAACCTCTACAAGGTTGACGATCACCAGCAAGATACAGACTCAACCAAACTCCTCCTTCAGGTCAAAATGCCTCCAAAGACAGCAAATCGTCGGCAGAAACCGTCCCACGAACGGCAACCTAACAACTCTTCATCAACATCAGCCGTATCCTCAGTCCTTCCGGCGGCTACAGGTAAGCACAGCACAGGTATGAAAGCATATCTTAGTCAACTACTTTTCTAAAAAAAACATTATCATCAAAAACTCGGGTAACTCCCAAATACTGTCAAACCATCAAAGACCATCCCCAGCAACTTTCGAACTACGTCCAGGCTTGATTCCCACTCAGGATACGTAGGCAGCCTACCCTAGGTCCAGCCGCTTGACCAACACGGTCACCCTTTTTCCCCGATAATCATCATAAACTCTACTCTTCCCCTGTAAGAATGCCCTCAAACAGTCTCCCTCAACCCCGACTTAGGATCATACTCCTGAACTAGGTCCCCATTTAGGTTCATACTCCTGAACTGAAACCCCGACTTAGGATCATACTCCTGAACTAGGTCCCCATTTAGGTTCATACTCCTGAACTGAAACCCCGACTTAGGATCATACTCCTGAACTAGGTCCCCATTTAGATTCATACTCCTGAACTAAACCTCGACTTAGAATCATACTCCTGAACTAGGTCCCCATTTAGGTTCATACTCCTGAACAAAACCTCGACTTAGAATCATACTCCTGAACTAGGTCCCCATTTAGGTTCATACTCCTGAACAAAACCTCGATTTAGAATCATACTCCTGAACTAAGTCCCCATTTAGGTTCATATTCCTGAACTAAAATCCACCAAAGGACCATCCATCCCAAACCGTCAAAGGGAAATCATTTCAAATCAAGGTTCGAGGCACCTAAGACGCCATCATCAAGGTTCAAGGCACCTAAGACTCCATCATTAAGGTTTGAGGCACCTAAAACGCTATCACACACAACACTAGGAAAAGCGATAAAACGCAATCATCCCCTAATTCGACAAACCAAAACCATAGGGCGACTTCCCCAAAATAGTCAGATCATAGGGCGACTTCCCAAAAATAGTCAAACCATAGGGTGACTTCCCAAAAATAGTCAGGTCATAGGGCGACTTCCCAAAAATAGTCAGATCATAGGGTGACTTCCCAAAAATAGTCAGATCATAGGGCGACTTCCCCAAAATAGTCAAACCATAGGGCGACTTCCCAAAAATAGTCAGATCATAGGGTGACTTCCCAAAAATAGTCAGATCATAGGGCGACTTCCCCAAAATAGTCAAACCATAGGGTGACTTCCCAAAAATAGTCAGATCATAGGGTGACTTCCCAAAAATAGTCGGATACGGGCGACTTCCCAAAAATAGTCAAACCATAGGGTGACTTCCCAAAAATAGTCGTCGATCTGTGGTGACTTTCCCAAAACATGCTGACAGTGGTACAGGCTGACTTCCCAAAATAGTCAAACCGTAGGGCGACTTCCCAAAAATAGTCAGGTCTTAGGGTGACTTCCCAAAAATAGTCAGATCTCAGGGCGACTTCCCAAAAATAGTCAGACCATAGGGTGACTTCCCAAAAATAGTCAAACCTTAGGGCGACTTCCCCAAAACAGTCAAACCATGGGCGACTTCCCAAAAATAGTCAAACCATAGGGTGACTTCCCAAAAATAGTCAAGCCATAGGGTGACTTCCCAAAAATAGTCGATCATAGGGTGACTTCCCAAAAATAGTCGAGATCATAGGGCGACTTCCCAAAAAATAGTCGAGATCTTAGGCGACTTCCCCAAAAATAGTCAAATCTTAGGGTCAAAGACCCGAACCACAACCGGCTTGATTCCTCTTAAGGATACGTAGGTAGCCTATCGCTAGGTTCAGCCACCGACCAAAATGGTCATCTCTTACCCCCAGAAGTTTCTTTCAAAGAAACGACCGGTAACTCATCAAGGTTCGAGGCACCTAAAACGCCATCATCCAGGGTCAAAGACCCGAACTACGGCCGACTTGATTCCCACTAGGGATACGTAGGTAGCCTATCGCTAGGTTCAGCCACTCGATCACCTGATCATCCCGTCAAAAATGGAGCCTTACTCTTATCGACGACCCCGCTTCCTTCGAAAGCACCGTCGCCGAGGGGCTACTGTAAGTGCTCCAATTTGAGCCGTTAGTATTTTCGTTAGAAAATTAACGAAAGTTTTAACATTTCCAACATTTCTAACAAACCCTAACCTTTCTAACAAAGCAAGGGTAAAGTGGGCATTGCCATTTAAAGTTAAACCAAGAAAAGAATCTCAAAAAGCAAAAGAAATTGGAAAAATCCGAATTAGGCAAGTTGAAAAACAAACTGCTGTAATTTTTTGAATAATATTCCTCCTGTCCAAAAGCCAAGATCATAGCGGATGAACGAGTGCACGCTTACGAACCCTCTGCACGGACATCTATGTAAATCACAGGGCTATAAATTAAACCCTCCTCTCTCAGTCTACACAACACATTTTACACACAGAAGCTGCATTTTGGCGAAAAATAGAGAGAAAACAGTGGGAATCCTTAGATTGCCACCATTTTCTCTTGAACCTTTCCCAATTTCACTTCAACCATTCTCATATCACTCTTAAACACACCAAGCTCAAGCTTAAAACACTACTCAAGAGGAAGATTAGGGAGAAAACTTAGAGGACTTAAGTGTTATCTACTTGTTTTCTCTTTGATCAGCTCTATCATCAAACCCTAAACACATTCAAGCCTTGAATCCACCCAAACACAAATCCAAAACACCAAATCTTGATACTACTCAAGTCAAACACCAAATCTTGATACTCCTCAAGTCAAATTCCAAGCCTAGGAAGATAGGGTGTCACCATTGGTAAAGCCCTCCTTCTCTAAACCCTAAAATTCCCTTTTAATCTCTTGTTCATCTTGTTCTTCTTATTTTGATTTGCTTTATGTCTAATTTAACTTAAGTATTGACCTAAGATGGTCATCTTGAAGTTCATCTTCATGAATGACCATCTCAAATGGTCCAAATTTTAAATCTTTAGTTGATTTGTCTCTTTAATTTCATCTCTACAAAATATCCCCTTTCCCTTTGCAAAGGACATGTTTAAACCCCATAAAATTCCCCAAGGATGACTTGAATATGATAACCACTTAACACAAAGTAGTGGAATCAATTCTAGGGATGAAAATGGGGTGAACATAGATGCAAATCCCCCCAAAATCACATTTTCCCTCAAGAACATCTTGCTGTCCAGTAGCATTGTTCTGAGATCTCAGTCCATTTTCCTATTTTTTGGACATACAGAAACTTGGAATTTGGTGTTGACTACAAAACACTTTTTGTATCCAACATCCATATATTTCCATAAATATTTTTACTTTATTTTTTGTGTGAGTAAAACTCATTTTTTCAAATTTTCTTTTAAAGGTCAGTTCATCAGTTTCTGGAAATCCAGATTTCATATCTGAGATTTCCAGAAGGTTTTGACCCCTCAAATCATCTCCAAAATGAAAAGTTATTTTATAGAAACCTTTTTAAAGGTGTTTTGAACATTTTTCATTCTCAGACTTTTCCCAGATTCTGGATTTTTCAAGCCCTAAAGTCCATTTCAAAATTAAGTGTCCACTGCCTTTTTCATTCTGGCAGAAATGGATTCCAACTTCCAAAAATCTTTTGAGTACCAAAATTCAACCCAAAAATCACACCAAAAATCATGGGATCTTTCCAAAGTCTAATAAAGAATTACCAATTTTTACTTTCTTCAGTTTCAACTTGTTTTGGCCAAAGTAACACACACACACACACACACACACACACAAACAAATGATTTTGAATGTTTGGAAGACTCGTTTTACGAGGCATTCCGGGTGCACACTAACGTCCTTCTCGGCGTGTAACGTGACCTCCGAACCCAAATCTCTAATCTCGGGCATTTTCCAAAGTTTTGGCCCTTAAAACAAAAATGGCGTGGCGACTTCGTTTGATTTCAAAAAAAAATCGGGTACATCACAATAAGGCAATTCAAAGAAAATACTTCTCTTTTTCCAACTATCTGTTTTATCACTATTTTTGGAACATCTCTCTTTTTTCTTGTCTTTTGATTTTCTTTGTAGAACATTTTGCCTTTTTCTTTTTCTTTTTTGATTCTCTTTTCTGGCTGCAGCTCTCTTTTGCTTCTCTACTTCCTTTTCTTTTGCTTCCATTTCTCTCTTTCTAAAAATATCTTCTTTCTTGTACACGGTTCCAACATTTTTTAGTTGATCCAACAATTCTGAGCCCGACAGTACCTTTGGCTTCTCATCCCACTCCTGATTACCGTCGAAGGCCATTTTGTCTCTACGAAACTTATGGCTACTTTTAAGCCATCGTCGGTGGCCTAGGTAACAAAACTTTGTTCCACTATATAGCCAACGAGATTTTGTCTTCTTGTTACAACATGGACAAGCAAATCGACCTTTAGTACTCCAACCCGATAAATTAGCATACGCAGGGAAATCATTAATCGTCCACATTAAGGCAGCACGTAGTTTAAACATCTCCTTGCTTGATGCGTCATAGGTGTCAAAACCATTATCCCACAAGTCCTTCAACTCCTCTATTAAGGGCTGCAAATATACATCAATCTTATCACCAGGTCCATCAGGCCCATCAATAAGAACTGATAAAATGAAATTAGACTGCATCATACATAACCAAGGAGGCAGATTATATGGGATTAGCACTATTGGCCAAGTACTATGGGAGCTACTCATATTCCCATACGGATTGAATCCATCGGATGCTAAACCAAATCTCACATTACGCGGATCACTTCTGAACTGTGGGTGTCGTTCGTCAAAATCTTTCCACGCTAGGGAATCCGCTAGATGCCTCATCACACCATCATTGATACGTTCCTCTGAAGCATGCCATTTCATAAGTGAAGCAGTATGTACAGACATGAACAACCTTTTCAATCTTGGCTTAAGAGGGAAATATCTCACTTGCTTCTGCGGAATTCTCTTCCCTTGTACTGCACCATTCTTAATAGTTTCATTGTTGGGGTCAACTTCTCGATACCTAGAACATTGACAGATGGTACATCTGTCAAGATCCTTATCCTCGTTGCGGTACAACATACAATTGTTCTTGCAAGCATCCCATGTTTCATAATTAAATCCCAGGTTAGAAGTTATCTTTTGGGCTTCGCAATAGGATTTGGGCAAGCGTGCATCAGGGAATGCCTCACGCAATGCATTCAGGATTTCAGTTACAGCCTTATTAGACATTTTGCATGTCACTTTCACATTCAACAGTCTTACGAGAAATGACAATGAGGTGAAATTATTGCACCCCTCATATAAAGGCTGTTGTGCATCTTCAATAAGCTTCAAAAGCTTTTTGGTTTCTTCATCTGCTCCCTCAAAGGGATCGCTAATGGGACTTTCTTCATTGCCTGTGAATTCGTCAAAGTTTTCCATACCCAATGTATCATGCATTTCTTGCAAGGACATTTTGTCGTGGTTTCATTAATAAAAGCAAACTCTAGAAATTGCTCACCCCGTTAAAGTATTCTTCTGAAGCTCTATTCTTCAAGTGAATCCAACTTTTATCCATGCTTATTTCCAAAAAAAAAAAAAACCTAAAGAAAAAAGAGCACATTAATTAAATACACCATATGGGTTTTAAAATATTTACGAAGATATACATGGGTACAATAAATGCATGCATGTAAGAAGAACACGACATAGTGAAAATCTATAAATTTATCATAATGAAAATCTAAAAAATTAATTTATATAAAATTAATTTTGACCAATAATTTATGATAATTATTAGTCATAAATTAATTTATTATCATTTCTCTTACATTCACCAGGATCTTTATAATTTTCAATCCGACACATGCTATACTTGGAAATCCCCTAGCCATTCTCATTTATTATCCATCTACAGTGATCAACTTTACTCCAGTGTACTTTCGGATTTGCTCTTTAGTTGCAAGAATTCTTCTATAATGCTGGTAAATTGAAGGCATTAATCATCCAATCTATGTTCTTAATGCATAGTCACTTCACTTTATTAGTTTAGTAACTTCTACTAGTACAGACTCCTCTCAGTAATGGGCCTTTAGATGAAGTGCAGAGGAATGAAAATAGTTGAAAAGAAGAGACCAACTTCGAGTGTATATAGTTAGAAACTTCGAAAGAAGAACCTACTTTAAGTATGCGGTATTCCACTTTCAGAAAATTACATTATTATATGATAATTTTGTAAGCTAGATGAATGCTACTAGGCCTGGGGTTGCAAATTTGATGCTTTTGGAAAAAAAATAGCACTCATTTGTTCAATATCCTCAATTGTTGCTGAACAAACCAGAATGTTATGGGGATACTTGTCATGATTATGTTTCTGTTTGATTGTAATCATGTATGGGATTCATGGGATTGATTTGTGTAGAGTTTCTGGGTGTTCAGGGTTGTTTTTTGTCTGCAGATAATTTAGTTCGCCCAATAGAGTTTTGGTATAAAAAGCGTAGAAGAGTTAGTTTGTATGTTTTCTAATCGATTGATTAATGCTGGAATTGTGTGACCAAAGTAATGAAATGGAGGCAAAAATAGAATAGTAATTGGCTTGAGATGACCATTCCAGGACAGGGACAAATGCACAATGACATTCTGTTTGCATATTTGGTGGGAAGTAATCATGGCTGCAATGGATTGGGAAATCTGAAAAGCACCAATATTATCACTCAGGGCCATTCAATTCCAATGTTTGGTATGACGTCTATGAAGCTTGACTAGGATGGATTTCCTTATTTTGACACACAAGAATACTAGCGAGGCTCTACATGATGCTCATTTTTTCTTTTTAGTTAAGGAGAAACTGTTTTTGAAATCTAGAAGCTATGAAACACGAATAGTCCAAAATGGCCGTCGTACCCATATTAGATGCGTATTGGATATGATATTTGTGGTTACTTATACAAATGTTAGATACCTCTTTCCGTAACCTGATAATTATATTTAAATTGTCAACTCTGATGAATTCATCAGAGCAGTAATTAAGCTACGAATACTACAAAAATAAAAATCTATGTCAAGGAGATGAATATGTGGTATCTAAGCTACTACATGTGTTCAGTTTCATGTAAATTTATAACTGGAGTAGACAGTTGAGTACTTCATCATTGTAGTTCATAATTAATCTTGTATATACCAATTTGGAATTCATAGCCTTTGCAGTCAATTATAGCAATTCAATAGAACAAGTCAAAAACGCAGCTGGAAATGAATCTAATAGGTTAAAGAAGAATGTTTAAATCAGCCTAAAAGAAAATGGAGATTTAATGCTACAAGAATCCAAAGAAAATAATACCCAAATTAGATTTCAACAGCAAGAAAACAAAATAGGTTAAAGAAGAAAGTTTAAATCAGCTAAAAAGAACATGGAGATTTAATGCTACAAAAGTCCAAATAATATAATACCCAAATCAGACATCAACAACAAGAAAACAAATTCTACAAAAATGATACTCTGCACTGAGATAACGAAGCTGTGAGAACCCAAACACAATTTCACAATGCAAAACAATAATGTAACCAGAAGGCCATCATATATAAGCGAAAAACCTACAGAAAAAAAAACCCAAATGATAATTCACAATTGCAGAAGCCATATTTAACCGAGAGAACCAATATTTAGCAAATCTAACACCCAAATGAGATTACACAACAAAAAATGCAATCTAACAAGAAAATAGTGATACTATAGATGGAATCGAGAGAACCAATATTTACTTTACCTGGAACGAGAGAACCAATATTTCAACCTCAATTTTCGCAGCACAGACTAAGATGGCTTCAATCTGTAGATGGAATTGATGATCCGGAATGAGAGATATCATACAAGAGATTACATTACAGAGAAAGAGAAGTGATTTCGTTTACCAGCTGTGTAGCCGCCGCCGTGCATGCGTGATTTGCGAAATTTTGGAATTTGGGGATTTAGGGAATTGAGGGTTTAAGAGGGAACTCGTGGAGGGAAAGGGAAATTGGAATGGCGTATAACACATACGGAGCAGGAGAAATCGTGGAGGGAAAGGGAAGTAGGGAGGGAATTTTATTTTATTTTGGGGAAATTTAATATTACGGTCTTAAAAACCGTAACCTACATTTTTTTCTTTCTTTTTCTTTTTTTTTTATAAAAACAATTGTTACGGTCATATTAAAAGTATTGTAAATGGAAAAAAAATTGCTCGTTAAAAGCTTTTGTTACGTTTTAGAAAAGACCGACACAAAAACATTTATTTACCCCGGTTTGTAGAAAATCGTAGTAAACAATTTTTTATTTCTTACGGTCTTAAAAACCGTAATAAATAAAAGTCTATTTGTGTCGGTTCGACGGACCGTAACAAATAAAGTGTGTTAAAAGACCCCTTTTTTTGTAGTGAGTTTAAAGCTCAATTGGTAATCCAAGGCTATAGACAAAAGGAAGGAATCGATTACTTCGATATCTATGCAACAATTGCTCGTATCACTACTATTAGATTATTGATAGCTTTGGCAACTATTCAAAATCTATTGATCCATCAAATGGATGTCAAAACAACATTTTTAAATGGTGATTTGGAAGAAGAAGTGTATATGAAACAACCTGAAGGATTTTTTATGCCAGGTAATGAGCATAAGGTATGTAAGTTAATTAAGTCATTGTATAGGCTAAAGCAAGCACCTAAACAATGGCATAAAAATTTGATGAGGTTGTTTTGTCGAATGGTTTTGTATTAAATCAGTTAGACAAATGTGTATATAACAGATTTTATGAATCCGGCAAAGGTGTAATCATCTGCCTATATGTAGATGACATGTTGATTTTTGGCACATACCAAAATATAGTTGATAAAACTAAGAAGTTTTTGTCATCAAATTTTTCTATGAAGGACATGGGAGAAGCCGACATAATTCTTGGGATAAAGATTAAACGGATGAACAATGGAATTGCAATTACACAATCTCATTGTATTGAGAAAATTCTCAAAAGGTTTAATTGTGATGATTGTTCTAAAGTCAGTACTCCCATGGATCCAACTGAAAAACTTGTGTCAAACACTGGTAAACCTGTATCACAGCTCGAATACTCAAAAGCCATTGGCAGTTTGATGTATGCTATGACGGGCACTCGACCTGATATTGCTTATGCAGTTGGAAGATTGAGCAGGTTCACTAGCAATCCTAGTAGACAGCATTGGCATGCAATAACAAGGGTGTTCAAGTACTTAAAAGGTACTATGGATTATGGTTTATGTTATTATGGACATCCTTCTATATTAGAAGGTTACTCAGATGCCAGTTGGATCAACCAAGAAGATTCATCTTCTACTAGTGGTTGGGTGTTCTTACTTGGAGGAGGTGCCATTTCTTGGGCTTTCAAAAAGTAGACATGTATTACATATTGTACAATGGAATCTGAGTTCGTAGCATTGGCTGCTGCTGGAAAAGAAGCAGAATGGCTTCGAAACTTGATATATGAGATTTCATTATGGCCAAAACCGATATCACCAATCTCTATCCATTGTGATAGTGCATCTAAGTTGGCTAGGTCTTATAGTCAGATTTATAATGGCAAGTCTAGACACTTGGGTGTCAGACATAGTATGATTCGTGAATTGATCATGAATGGTGTGATTTCAGTTGAGTTTGTTCGGTCTCAACAAAATTTAGCTGACCACTTGACGAAGGGGTTAGCTAGAGACTTAGTAAATAAGTCAGCGATAGGGATGGGATTAAAGTCCATTTAATCCTCTAATTGTGAGATACCCAATTCCCTTCTAATACAACGTTAGAAGCCTGAATTCAATGTGGGAAGCTCACAGTTGGAGATCGGAACACATGTTATTATATTTCCCAAGGTATGTGTTTAGACCTGCAAGTGATGGTTAGGTTGAAGAATATCTTCTTAATAGTTCCTTTGAAAAATTGCAAATACAGGTGCAAGATTAAAGGAACTACCTATATGGACATGAAGTTTTGCCGCTTCAAGAAGCTAGGACTTGGCTTTCTATATGTTCATTATTGGATATGGACACATGGCTTGTAATAGTGTCATGATTAAATTACAATAGAGTATTGTACAAAACTTATGTGTATAGTATCTTCAGGTACTCATATGAGTTGACGGGTTCAATCGTTGGGACACCCCGATTCTCGAGTATTTGAAATGTGTATTATACTAAGATGGAAATTCAATCGCAAGACATTTTCATTTATGCGTTCGTTTGTTTCGTTACTTATAAGTTTTGTAAATCAAAGGATTACACTAAAATGGAGGGGATTTGTTGGTGATTTTAGTGTCATCAACTATTTTATTGTAATGGTGATTTACTAGAGATTAATGTGATTCTTATTAGACTCGGATACGAGTAAGGGAAAAGTGTGGAGTACACACTCGTTTGAGCTAATACATTTTCGACCACAATAAAAAAGGAAAGGTTAAGGGGCAGCTGTAAGTACCCCAATCTGGGTCGTTAATGTTCCGTCAGCCCAAATTAATGATTTATTGTCATTTAGGGGCATTTTGGATATTATTTTAACAATTTGAATGAGGAAGGACCTCTTAGGAATAAAAAATATATACAAAATCTCGCTGATATTTGTCATTTCCCATAAAAAAATAATATTGACCAAAGGGAAAATGCCAAAACTACTTTTCTGCACTGTTCAGGCACGCCTGCATGGGTAGTCCGTGCGGACAAGATTGCACATACAATCTTGTCCACGCGGATAAGATCAGCATCCAGCAACCCTATAAATACCCCCCTTCTCCCCCAGTTTCAAAAGGCCAAAAATTCGTCAAAACTACTGTTACTCTGCCCAAATTCACCCTCACACAACCATTTACACTTTCAAAACTCAAAATCCACACCATATCCATCCTCAAATCCATCCCAAAATCACTTTTGATCCTTGAAATCCTTCAAACCCTAGACACAATCTAAGAACCATTGGTAAACCCTTATTCTCCATACTCAAATCTCTCTTGTTCATACTTTCATTTCATATCTTCATGATGTGACTTTGTTTGTTACTTACTTGTTCATCCCCTTCCCCTTTTGTCCCAAGGATCCAAGAGGATCTCCATGGAACTCATTTCCATGGATGATTCTCTACAAGGATCCACATTTTTAATCATGTACCTCCCTTGTCTCTTTGTTTACACTAACTAGCTTTTTAC
Organism: Adenophora triphylla var. japonica; assembly: GCA_022495995.1. NCBI lineage: Eukaryota > Viridiplantae > Streptophyta > Magnoliopsida > Asterales > Campanulaceae > Adenophora > Adenophora triphylla. The sequence goes on from JAFEMH010000763.1 coordinate 56,667, forward strand.
TTATTATTTGCTTCTTTGACCTAAAATGTGGTCATTTTGGAGTCATTCTCCATAGATGATCACATTAAATGGTCTACATCTTTATTTTTATGCCTCTTTACATTCTAGTCTTTACTTGCTTCCTTGACCTACATATGGTCATTTTGGAGTCAATCTCCATAGATGATTATTTCAAATGGTCAACATTATTTACATTTCTTGCAAATTCCCCTCCCCTTTGTCTAAGATGCTCACCTTGGAACACTTTCCTTGGATGAACATCATCTAGACATACAAAATGGGTCACACAAGATGTACAAGATACACTTGAGTATATGTTTCAAGGTTGGTCTCCCTATGACCACCTTAGAAACCTTCCTCTAAAAGTTGATACATCTTGACCCAATTCCCTTGTCAACTTATTTTTATGTCAAAACCCCCTTTCCCAAGTAAAGGAAATGCTCACAAAGTCCCAACGTACCCCCGGGATGACTTGATTAAGTGTATTCATCACTTATGACCACTAATCCAAGTCTAGGGAAAGAGAGGACAAGCATGGATGCCAAAAATCCAAATCCCCCCTTATTTTCTATCTTCCAGTTACAATTCCAGTTAAGTCCTGTAAATCCAGTTAACTTTCTGGAAATTACAGTGACTGAATTGGAAACTGTAAAATATTTACATTGCATGTTAGCCCGCGCGGACAAGATTGTACTACAGTCTTGTCCACGCGGATGATACTATCATTTGCAAACAGTCCCTCAATTTTCTGTTATTTTCAGTTTAATCACTGTTTTCAAACTGTTTTTTCAGTTCAGTCCCTAAAATCCCAATTATTTTCAGAAACCCCCTTTTAAAACACACACACACAACAAAATTTTTCAAGTGAGGAAGACTCGTCGTACGAGACATTCCGGGTGAACACTAACGTTCTTCCCGTAATGTAACGTGACCTCCGAACTCATTTTCTCTCATTTTGGGTATTTTTCAAAGTTTTGGCCCTTAAACTAAAAACGGCGTGGCGACTCCGAAAACATTGATTTTTTCCAAAACAATTCCAAAGAGAGAAAAAAAAGGAAAAAAACGGAAAAAACCGATTTCGCGGATGCACATCATCACAGTGGCGACTCCGCTGGGGATTTAATAAGCTTTTTTTTTTATAATAAAAAAAAAACGATACTCGGTATATAGGTGGAAACCATTAAATTTCTTCTTCAAATGCCTCCGTATGGAGTCGGGGATAAGCTATGGGTGAACAATGCCACGTACCGGTGTCACTTTAAAAAAAAAAGGGGCATTTGTGGGTCAAGCTTCCGTCCCAACACTTGAAACTTTTTTGTTGTGTGTGTGTGTGTATTTTTTCCGCTATGCTTTGTTGTTGTTTTGATCGTCTCGGGAAAAGTCAAAATTTTGACTGTCGGATTCGTTTCCTTAATTGTTCGAATTTTATGTGTTTATGTTCTTGCATGTTTTCAAATAAAAAAAAATCTTTTTTGCATGCATCGTGCTTTTAAAACACATTTGAAAATTTCTGCTTTTACTCAAAAAGGAAAATAGACTGCCGCACACTACGCGCACATTGACCTTACACTGCACACTACGTCCTTAACCCGGGAAATCTCAGTAGCAGCCTGGGAGGCCTTCCTACACCTCTCGGTGCGAGCACGGGACGACCCAAACAGCCATTGGTTTACCCTCGTGTCGACCCTGCACTTGTCCGTTGACACACTTTTTTCCGAGACTCGGTTGGTTTTTGGTCCGGTCCGTGTCAGAATGTGTCAGTGCGTGCCCCGTAGTAGGTCAAACCCTAGTCAACGCGCCAAGTCAGGATCCCCCGCGGGCCTAACTCAGTCGAAGCCATGCCGGTTTTCCGTCATGAACTTTGACCCGATCCTGACTGGGGTTCAGACTTCGGTTTCAATTCACACGACTGATACACCGAATCCCGGATGACACTGAGTCATCTAGTATTAATGCTCAATCCATGTCTGATTACCACTTAGCCAATGACGGAGTCAAGATCCTTTGCGGACTATTATCAGTCGAAGTCATGCCAGTTTTCCATCAAGGCACTTTGACTCGATCTTGACCCTCGACGTCGGCCGTGCTGGTAACTTACATCGAGTGCGCGTTAAGACTTTATGATCCGCCAGACCTTAGGTTCGTTTTCCTTTTCGGTCGGTGGGATCCGCTTGCCCTACGGAGCCCTTGTTCGGGGTTACAGGTTGAGGGTCCGCAGGCGTAGTGATGGGTCCCACTAATCCAGGACTTAGAGTAGTTTGCGAAAAAGAAGAGCAATCTTTTCCAACCGCTTAGGTTTTAATAAAACACGTTTTAAGTAAACGGGAACTAATAACTGCATGTTGCATGAGCCCCGAGCCAAACACCTACCCTTTTTTTCCACCCCCAAAGTCTGAACCTCCCTTGTATATTCCTCCCGTAGCACCTCGCAAGGCTTGGGTACGGACACCTGGTCATCGTTTGGCTAGTTGGGAAGAATCAAGCGCATCGTCAGTTTCGCCGTTTGCTTAAACCCCGATTTTTAGAATGTCCGCATCAGCTGGTAACAATGGGGACAACACCACTCCGCCTCCCGGGACTCCTCAGACAGAACAACAGTGGAATCAGTTGGCCAAATAAATGAGACTGCGACAGGAAGCACAGATGAACAGTCTTCTAGAGGCTATTAGGAGCCATGGTTTGATTGCCAGCCCCAATCCTGACGGTACTTTCACCATGGAAGAAGAGGAGGACCCTAATCCCACTCTCGGTCGCCCCGACTACTCCAGAATGCCACCACCAGCCTCCTATGGCACCGCTACCGGAACCCATGCTTCTCAGCCAGCTCCTCAACTACAGGCTACTGAGCCTATCCAGTCAGGAGGGACAAACCAATTCGCAGTTCCTCGGTGGGGATAAAATCAGTACAGAATGTCTTCCCATGGTTGGGGGTACCTCGGAATGCCACAGCAAGTTGGGGTCCCACCGCAGTTTGGAATCGATCAGTCCGGACCTTCACAACAACAGTTTAGGGTACCACATCAACAGTTTGGAATGCCGCCACAGTTTAGTCTAGGGCAACTGTCAGGAGCCTCTCCCCAAAATGATATTGGTCCAGCTGCCCCTAATACCTCGCCAGCTTCCACAAACCCATTTCTCACTCAAGGACTAATGGCCCAGCAACCCCCCATCCCAGTCTCATCAGAATCACCAGGACCACAGTACCCTCCCGGTTATACACCCTCGCCACAGCCAGGCATGCAGTTCAACAACCAGGGATCACAACCTGCATTTAAGCCTACTTATGAGTCTCACCCTGGAAACCCGAGCTACCCGGCTACCTCAGATCTGCCACCACCCTCTTTGCCAATCAGGAGCCAACAGCAAGACGCTGGGTCCTATCCCTTTGCCCAGGCTCCTACTTACACCACAGGGTAATTCAGACCAAGGACAGGTTTTCACTTATGCCCCGGGTCCGGCCATCCCCTCCACCAGTGTGCCGCCAATGGTAACTCCTCTCTCCAGCTCAGTCACTGGTTTGAGCGCCACAGCACCACCACAGGACCCTCACCTGGCCTGGTTCATGGAACAACACAAGGAAATGAAAGCACAGATTGCCGAGCTGACAGGAAAGAAGGCTGCCCTCCGGCCCACAGATCCTGACTCTATTGTGCCTTTACCCTACAAGTTCGTGATGCCCAGTTTGGAACTGTTTGATGGAACGACCTGCCCAAAAACCCATCTGGACACCTATACCTTAGCTATGAAGGCTAAAGGATGCACAAACCAGCAGCTGGCCAATTACTTCAGCCTCTCTCTGAAACTAGGGGCTATGAAATGGTTCTTCCGGCTGAAACCCGAGTCCAGGGACACTTGGGAACAGATCACCAACGCCTTCACCGAAAAGTACAAGGCCAACTTAGAATGGGAAACAAATCGGGTAGACTTGCAAACAACTGTGCAACGCCCTGATGAGAATATTGGTGACTTTTACAAACGTTGGAACCTTAAGTTGAGTGAGATGGCCATTCCCCCTTCTGACAAAGAACAGCTGGATATCTTTCAGTCATGTTTGAAGCCTCACCTAAGAGCATCCCTCAGCAATTTCCACTATCCAGATCTGCGTGCCATGGTCAGCTATGGGGCTAAGTTTGAAAAGGCCTACAACCAGCAACAAGCAACTGCCCCTACTTACCGGTACTGAGCCACTGTCGCCAATCCTGTTCCTGCCCAGCCTAAGGGCAAAGAAGTTGTCAACTTTGTCAGACAGAATTGCAATAATGCCACTCCTTTCGTGCCTAAGAAATTCGAGATGCCCAAGCCTCAGAATATAAAATTCAGTAGCTTCAAAATGCCCATGAGTGAAGTTTTCTGAGGACTGGTCAAGGAAGGTTTGATTCGGCCTTTGGACAATTACCAGCCCAGAGATCCCAGCATCCCTTTGGACACCACCAAACATTGTGCTTTCCATCAGTACCACGGGCACCTTACTGACGATTGTATAGTACTAAGGAAGGCTATACGAGGGCTAATTGAAAAGGGAAAGCTAGTGAATGAACGCTCGCCGAAAAAAAATAGAAATAGGAGTCGCCACGCCATTTTTAAGGAAACATTGAAAACCTTTTAAAATGAGAAAATGGGTTCGGGGGTCAAGTTACGTGTTGGGAAGAACCGAGAGTTCACCCAACACGCCTCGTCCGTAGACGAGTCTTTCTATTGTTCAACATTCAATTCATCCAAATGTGTGTGCGAAGTGTGTATGACAATATATGTACAAAATGCATAAAAGTGCTTTGTTTTATTGCTCAACAGGGGGAATTACAACTTGTAGGCCATTGACTCTGGGAGGCCACGTCCCACTTTACATCGAGGAATAACATAACTTACAACTGAAATAGTAGTCTCTGCATAAGACACGTTGTGTCGCGCTACACAGGACTGATGAGGTCCATTGTGTCGCGTGACATAACCTTGCCATTTGCAGATACTTTACAATTTGAGCACAGATCAACAGAGAATAATTCAAATCCCAATACAATACCAAAACAACTTAGAAACCAACAAATTTATAATGGATTGACCAAGGGGACGTGGATATAGGGAGATCCACACTCCCTTGGCCAATAAACAACAAATCCCACAAAATCACATTATGAATATCAATTGCATCCAACTAAGCTATTTAAACAGAGGAATGGCAGTTGGGACTTGATAATTGAGGACGGATGGAGTCCAATTATCAAGTCCGGGAAAACAGATTGCAATGAGGCAAATAAACAGCAAATATGAGAGATAAAGGTGAGGGAAGAAATTCGTTACCCTCGTAATCCACGCTCCTTAAACCATGTTAGGTAGAAGGATCTTCGAGTCGGCTTCCGGGAACAAGTTCAAACTCACAGATCGAAGTTACTGTGAAACTCCAAACGTACGTGCCTGAGTGTGCGGGTTGAATTGGCTTGGGCTTTGGAACAGGGGAAGCAATTGGGAATTGGATTAGGTTTTTGGGTAGAGATCAGATAACATCGAGGGGATTGAGAGGACTTGATTGGCTTGGTCTAGCGAGGTTACAACGGTGAATGGTTGACGGCTTAGGAGGCTGTAAACAGGGGAGAGGCGTCGTTTGAAGAGAAGGAGAGAACCGATGGTGCAAATTAAGGTTGGAGGCTGGGTTTTCCGGTGATTGGTTTTGGTTTGGGTGAGGAGTACGCCGGTTGATTTGGGGAGAGAGAACTCGGTGAGGAATGGATTTAAGAGGGAATTAGATCGGTGTTTTGGGTAGAGAAGAAGGGAACGGTGAGGACTTGGCTGGAGAGGGAATTGGGTGCGGTTTTGGTTTGGGTGAGGTCGCCGGTGTATTTAGATGTGAGGGAGGGGATTAACAACGAGCTTGGCCAGAGAGGGAGAGGTTGGTTTGAGGAAGAAGACGACGCAGGGAGTAATTGCATTTAGAGAGATGGAGAGGAGAGAGAGAGCCCTTTTGTGGATAGAGAGAGATAAGGAGAGTTTAGAGAGAGAGGCTGAGTGTTGTGCGTGTTATATCTTGACAAAATGAACGCATTTGTTATTTATACGTAAATTGGGAAAAAGGATTATAACGTCGCACAACCAGATGTATCCAATTTCCATGCTTCAAGTTGTCGCACGACTGGGAACGCCCGTAACCGTTTCTGGCGCCAAAACCTGCTTCTGAAACATTCCGAGGTAATTCTTTAAAGGCCCAAAGCAGTTAATTCCCTATAGGTCCTTTTGTCCGGGAAAAATACTAAAATATACTTCCTTCGCGAGAAACTTATGAAATGTTTCCGGAAGTCTCGGGACGGACCGGGAATTTACCAAAACGCCCCTTAGTGCAATTTTATCACATTAAAATGCACCTAAAAAGGGTCGCGAATTGGATTGACGTACTCACAGAGCCCCTCGGCAACGTCACTTATGGAAGAAGTGAGGTTGTCGATAAAAAGGACCCAATCTCAATGAGCAGCAGGGGGGAAGGCGGAGGGCTGGACGGTGATCTGGAGAATCAGATGGCTGGACCTTTTGGGAGAAAGGATTCCTACGTATCCCTGGGAGGGAATCAAGCCGGTCGTAGTTCGGACTATTAGGAGGTGTCTAACCCAAGATTTTGACTTTTTCTTTGGGAGTCACTCGCGATTTTGACTTTTTCTTTGGGAGTCACCCGCAATTTTGACTTTTTCTTTGGGAGTCACCCGCGATTTGACTTTTTCTTTGGGAGTCACCCGCGATTTGACTTTTTCTTTAGGAGTCACCCGCGATTTGACTTTTTCTTTGGGAGTCACCCGCGAATTTGACTTTTTTCTTTGAAAGTCACCCGCGATTTGACTTTTATTTGGGAGTCACCCGCGATTTGACTTTTTCTTTGGGAGTCACCAGTCACCAGCGATTTGACTTTTTCTTTGGGAGTCACCCGCGATTTGACTTTTTCTTTGGGAGTCACCCGCGAATTTGACTTTTTTCTTTGGGAGTCACCCGCGATTTGACTTTTTCTTTGGGAGTCACCCGCGATTTGACTTTTTCTTTGGGAGTCACCCGCAAATTTGACTTTTTTCTTTGGGAGTCACCCGCGATTCGACTTTTTCTTTGGGAGTCACCCGCAATTTGACTTTTTCTTTGGGAGTCACCCGCGAATTTGACTTTTTTCTTTGGGAGTCACCCGCGATTTGACTTTTTCTTTGGGAGTCACCCGCAATTTGACTTTTTCTTTGGGAGTCACCCGCGATTTGACTTTTTCTTTGGGAGTCACCCACGATTTGCTAATGCCCTTTAGAAAACTAGTTGACTAAGATATGCTTTCATACCTGTGCTGTGCTTACCTGTAGCTGCCGGAGAGATTAATGCTATGGCTGATGATTGCGGCTGCCGGAGGGTCTCGTGCCATTGCTGATCTTTGTGGGTGTCGAAGAGGCTCAGGATACTGTTGCTGGGGATAAGTGTAGCTGCCGGAGGGTCCTATGCTACTACTGCTGTTGACAGTTGCCGGGTGCGGGGCGGTCTTTTGTCGACTGTTGGCTTTGGGGTCTGGGACCTTGCCTGCTGTGACGGGAACTTTGCTGGCTAGGGATCAGACTCTTGCTGACATTTTGGCGGCGGGGCTATCTTTGTTGACGGTTGACTTTTGTGTCCCGAGCTTTGCTTGGTAAGCCAGGGACTTTGCTTGCTGGGCAGCGAACTCTTGTTGACGCTTTGGCGGCGGGGTCACTGATCCTAATGCGCAGTGCCGGGGAGATTCAGATAAACATGGATTCTTTGTCTCGGTTGTGCTTTGAGGGGCAATCTTTGAGGTTTGCTCAGTTTGATTATTGTACCTGCGGGGAAAACAACACTCCAAACACTATATCTGACTATGCTATTTTGTTAGCGACGATTAAACTATGTTAGCTTGTTTGCACGAATCTGTCCATTCGAGGGAATGAGGGAAGGAGAGTGTGATTATTGCATTGACAGGTCGGGCTTACCGGGTTTATACATGAGATTATGGAACTGTTTTGGGTAATTGTGTATGACATATGTATGAGGGTTCGTATGCATTTGAACTGAATGAATCCCTCTCCCAGGCTTATCTGCAGGCTAATGGTTTTGGTTATTTGCAGCTTGTGACAAAGTCGGGGCGTGTCCTGGTACAGATCAGATTGCAGATTGCTGATGTCTGGTGTTGGTCACAAGATGTCGCACGACTCAGGACAGCTGGGGCACCTTCTGTCGCGTGACACAACAAGTCATGCTGACAAGCCCTCCGATCTAGGCTTCCACCTTATTTCAAAACTTCTCCCTTTTGCCTAGGGTATGGAACTCAGTAGCTTCAACATGAGGTATGACTTTAGTAGAAAATCAATTCCCAAGGATCGGGGTTATAGAACCAGCCTCTGGAACTGTACAAGTGCACAAATCATTCTCTTCTTCTGGCCAAGCCCCAGTCTGACACCCAGTCTTACTGTAGTCAACACAATCATGCAACTCAGGGGGAGGTTACTCTTCAAGTTTCAGCCAGTCAGTCGGCGGACAAAACATAGGAACATTTATGTGCAGGGGCGCATCTTTCGAATGGTGGGAATAGTTTCCGGACTTGCGTACGACACTCTCGCCTTTTAGTTTAACTCTTTTGGGAGAGTATAATTGTTACAAGGTGTGGAAAGTGTATGGAAGTCCCTGCTGACAGAAATACAGTGTTTAGCTCTATATCCCTAAAAATGTAGAGAAGAAAACTTACCAAGACACTTGAAAACCTGTCTTATTCATGATGATCACAAGGCTGCTTAAAACCCTTTAATGATATTCGGGTTATTCAACCGCCAAAGCCGACATGAGCAATTATTCCAATTAATCCTGAGGAGAAAACCCACTGACATCGAGGATCAAATTCAGAAGGATGGAAGGTGTATGGGAATGGTCCTTGAGGAGACCAGATTTTTCTGAGATCTGTTTGTGATTTCGACCGGACCAGTTATGGTTGCCTACGTTCCCCTCCTTGGGAGGAGCTCAGGTCGCCGTAGTTCGGGCTTATCCCGAATGAAAAGAATGAACGTTGGAATTCGAGGATCTGAGGACCTTTGAGGATTTTGGGAATTTAGAAACTTGTCCTCTTGGAGTGTCGATGGGAGACACAGATGTGAAGCCCCAGTGGGACGTCCACAGCGAGTGTTTGCGAAGGAGAAATGAAATGTGCTCACAAGAAACGCCGAATGAACGGATAGAATTTGCACAATCTTCGCTTGACGGTCCTTTGAGCCGGGATGGATTTAGCTTCACTTTAAGCAACAATCTGTTTTAGATCTCGACGATATTGGAATGAAACTGCTATCCGGTAGGGACTGTAGCTGGGTCTCGGGGTTTCGATCGGCCCTTGGGTGATTCGGGATATCATGACCTCTTAAAACGAGAGGTCGGCTAGGCCTTTTGCTGGTTGAACCTCTAAAAATGAGAGGTTGGCTCTTGGGTATGTGTTTGGGATTTTTATGGCGAGGAAATCTGTGGTTGCATCTTTTATTGCCTCTAAGAATGAGAGGTCAATCTTGGCTTTGGCTTTGGCTTTGGCTTTGTCTAAAGGCAAAGGTAAGGGTAATGGGAATGGGAATGTCCCCTAATATCGAGAGGACGGCTTGGGATCGGTTAGAGGTAATGGTGAGGGACATCCGTGCTATCTCTTTATTCACTCTGAGACTCCTCTTGAGTAACAACCGAATCCTTTGACTTTTGCTCTTGAGAGGATCGCTGGGGACTAGGCTCTCTTTCTTTTCTTACCTTTTTTTTATTCTTTTTTTTTTGTATTTTTGTCTCTCTCTCTTTTTTTTTTTTCAATTTTGCCATTGAGAGGAGCATTTCAGCTAGTCCCCAGGATGGATCATTGCTTTCCGTCGTTCTTGAGCTTGGAGACGGTCAATCTTCTTTTGAATCACGGGAGCCTCAAGGATAGTCCCTCTTCTTCTTCTGGCGATGGCTAAATGGGTTTCAAAACATGCCGATCTTGAAATGAAAGGGTATTGTTTAGTGAGGGTAAGGTAAAGGTTTTCCTAGGGGTGGAAGGATTCAACCGCAGTCCCTACCGGATGATCCGAACGAGATCAAGTCTTCATCGCTTGCTTAAGTTTATTCTGAGAAAGATCCGTGCAAATTCATCGAGCAACAAGATGGACGAAGGGAGATATGTGAGCACAGGGGATGCAAGGTGGGGGAATTGATAAGCCCCACTTTGGGAAAGATATCAGTCGATTTTCTCGCTCGAATTAATTTAAATATTAGCCATTTCAAAGCATTAGTCAGTGAGCAGCACAAGTGATCATTTGGAATAAGACCGTTTCAATTAAAATGTAACGCGGGTGTGCAAGTAATGTCTCGAGTCTAGCAGGAATAGAAACAAATACTTTATTATTGAAATAAAAGACTCATCATATGGTTGCACTAGATTCAAACCATAGGAACACTTGCTAGCAAAACAAAATAAAACAATCTAGGACCCTACAATGCCTGACTGACTGACTTCTTCACATGGGGTATCCTTGGAATTGTGAAAGAGGATTGTCGATCACCTTTGGAGGAGCTTTCTCAATTCTTCCCTCATCAACCAGCTTCTGAATAAGCACCTTTAGAACAGAACAATCGTTGGTTAAATGCCCAGGGTACTGATGATAGTAACAGTACTTGCCATGATCCAAATTCGGATTAGGTTTGGTAGGTTGATAATTATCAAGTGGCTTTATCATTCCCCTTCGCATCAATCCGTTGAAGTCTTCCTCCGTTGTTATTCCTAGGTCATCAAATTCTCGCTTCTTGCGCGGTGGAAATTGACCATGACTCTGGACACCGTTTTTTTTCATGAGAGCCAACTTCGATCTTCCCTTCATCAATAAGTTCTTGAATGATCATCCTCAGCTGTCTGCATTCGTATGAGGTATGGCCCTGACATTGGTGATAGTGACAGTACTTGCTCGGATCTAGCTTTGTGTCGTTATGAGGAGGGACATAATTGGCTAGTGGCTGAACCAGTCCTTCGCTCACCAAAATCTTGAGGAATTGATTCATAGGCATTCCCACCTTTCCCCAGTATGCTTTCTTCCTTTCTATCTGAACTGTCTTTGGAGGGGACTCAAGTATTGGCGTCCCTGGCTGGATAGGGTTCATAGATAGAATGAGAGACATCTGATTCATGGTTACATATGAGGTCGGTCCTGAATGTTGATCATGCGGGGATGATAAGTTGAAACCATATGGACTCATTGGTGAAAGAGAAACATTTCCTTGAAGGGGAGCTTGGTCAGAGTAAAATGGCAGTGATCCTTTCTGGTTGGACTGGCCATTCACAAAATGGTACGATCCTTGGGAATCTGGCTGGTACTGACTCTTCAAATCAAGTTGATTAGGGAAACTAAAAATCTCAGGGATCGGCTGTTCATCCTTAATCTGAGTTTGGACCACATGAGGTGCCGGGGAAAGAATCTTATCTTGTCCATCTTCATTCACCCCTTTCATTACATTTCTATTCCCATTATCAACATTGCTGGCCTTGATGATTTCTTCGTACAACCCATCTTCGTGGCGAATTATCGTGACCCCTTGGATGCGCATTGCTTCAACAAATCTAGCGTGAGTCTCTTCCTCTCGGGCTTTAGCAACTTGGGCAAGCAATTGAGCCTTGCATTCACGAACCATGGCGGCTTCAAGAGCAGCTCACAACTCTGCTACCGAAAGATCGTTAATGTCCAACTGGCCCGAAGTGAGAGGAATTCCAGACTGAGCGGATGACATACCTCTTGCACCAGACATCTCGGAGAGCGGAACAGATAAAAGCTTTGTGGGAAATGCTTTGGAGACAGGAATCCAACGACCACAGAATATCAGAGCATGCACCCAACTTGTCACCGCCTTGTAGAGGGTAGATACGGGTTTATAAGGTAGGGAAAGAAGAAGGCTTTTAAGGAGATACGGGAGAGGGAGGAGAAAAAAGGAGAACAGACTCGCGCAAACAATTTATTTATCTTCAAGTATAAATCGGTGATTTAAGTCCTAGGAACGGTTGGGAAAGGAGAAGCCTTTATTTAAGCACACTACACCTTGGGGAACCTATAGACACATCATCCAAAAATACACCAAATGTATTGGTTCAAAATTAATAATAGGCAATATTACCTAAATAAAACCAAAGCATTTATGGGACGGACGAGCAGCCCCAATTTCTGGAGAAATTTGGGCGATAACAGTATTCTGAAGAATTTCAAGAAAAAATCCGGCATGACCTCTCGTCGGTGCACGTTGACAAAGCGACATGATCTCTCGTTAGAACATGCCGTGGGAACGACATGTCCTTTCGTGAAACCATGTTGCGATGGCAACATGCCCACACATGCTAGGTTTTGGGGTAGGTACGAAAGCTTATTATAAATTTTGAAACAATTCATTTTAGTGTTTTTTTGAAAATGTCGTGTCAAAAACCAACCGTTTTGGGTGAGGTTTAAATGTGTGGCGCCACCTATAACGCGCTAGGGGAATAGGTTTGACATTAGGCGCTCAAACGTAGGCGAATATTATCACCGTCCGCGATGCCGTTAATCGCACCCGAGGGTTCTAGATCTACGTGGTGTAGTGTGCGGGATGGCTATGTTCCTTTATTTTGCGAAAAATGATTTTTTTTTTTTATTTATTTTTATTTTGAAAAGGGTGGTAAATGAAAAACAACACACACACACATCCCCGCAGAGCACAATAATCAAAGGATCAATAATTTGATTATGGGAGACTGCCCCACAATCACAACCTGTATCCAGAACACCCAAATCCTGCAGAGTGACCACTTATGTCGCGTGACACAGGACTGACCAATCCTGTCACGTGACATAAGGAGTCACATTGCCAGAATCTGAATCAATAACCAAAGCCAGCCCCAGCTTCCAAGCACAATGCAAAATCTCAGCCCCAGCACCAGCATAAAATCTCAGCCCCTAGCAACATCAACACAGACAACAAAGATGAGACACAAGGAGGGAACGAAATAAAACAAAGCACATAAGATGCATTTAAGCACATAAAATGTCACACAATCAAAGTACACACAAATGAATGAAATGGACGTTGAACAAGGACGAAAGTTTGACCCACTTTTGAAAACCAAGTTTCAAGATCCCCAGTGGAGTCGCCACTGAATGAACGCTCGCCGAAAAAAAATAGAAATAGGAGTCGCCACGCCGTTTTTAAGGAAACATTGAAAACCTTTTAAAATGAGAAAATGGGTTCGGGGGTCAAGTTACGTGTTGGGAAGAACCGAGAGTTCACCCAACACGCCTCGTCCGTAGACGAGTCTTTCTATTGTTCAACATTCAATTCATCCAAATGTGTGTGCGAAGTGTGTATGACAATATATGTACAAAATGCATAAAAGTGCTTTGTTTTATTGCTCAACAGGGGGAATTACAACTTGTAGGCCATTGACTCTGGGAGGCCACATCCCACTTTACATCGAGGAATAATAGAACTTACAACTGAAATAGTAGTCTCTGCATAGGACACGTTGTGTCGCGCTACACAGGACTGATGAGGTCCGTTGTGTCGCGTGACATAACCTTGTCGTTTGCAGATACTTTACAATTTGAGCACAGATCAAAAAAGAACAATTCAAATCCCAATACAATACCAATATAACTCAGAAACCAACGAATTTATAATGGATTGACCAAGGGGACGTGGATATAGGGAGATCCACACTCCCTTGGCCAATAAACAACAAATCCCACAAAATCACATTATGAATATCAATTGCATCCAACTAAGCTATTTAAACAGAGGAATGGCAGTTGGGACTTGATAATTGAGGACGGATGGAGTCCAATTATCAAGTCCGGGAAAAAAGATTGCAATGAGGCAAATAAACAGCAAATATGAGCGATAAAGGTGAGGGAAGAAATTCGTTACCCTCGTAATCCATGCTCCTTAAACCATGTTAGGTAGATGGATCTTCGAGTCGGCTTCCGGGAACAAGTTTAAACTCACAGATCAAAGTTACTGTGAAACTCCAAACGTACGTGCCTGAGTGTGCAGGTTGAATTGGCTTGGGCTTTGGAACAGGGGAAGCAATTGGGAATTGGATTAGGTTTTTGGGTAGAGAGCAGATAACATCGAGGGGATTAAGAGGAATTGATTGGCTTGGTCTAGCGAGGTTACAACGGTGAATGGTTGACGGCTTAGGAGGCTGTAAACAGGGGAGGGGCGTTGTTTGAAGAGAAGGAGAGAACCGATGGTGCAGATTAAGGTTGGAGGCTGGGTTTTCCGGTGATTGGTTTTGGTTTGGGTGAGGAGTACGCCGGTTGATTTGGGGAGAGAGAACTCGGTGAGGAATGGATTTAAGAGGGAATTAGATCTGTGTTTTGGGTAGAGAAGAAGGGAACAGTGAGGACTTGGCCGGAGAGGGAAATGGGTGCGGTTTTAGTTTGGGTGAGGTCGCCGGTGTATTTAGATGTGAGGGAGGGGATTAACAACGAGCTTGGCCGGAGAGGGAGAGGTTGGTTTGAGGAAGAAGACGACGCAGGGAGTAATTGCGTTTAGAGAGAGGGAGAGGAGAGAGAGAGAGAGCCCTTTTGCGGATAGAGAGAGATAGGGAGAGTTTAGAGAGAGAGGCTGAGTGTTGTGCGTGTTATATCTTGACAAAATGAACGCATTTGTTATTTATACGTAAATTGGGAAAAAAGATTATAACGTCGCACGACCCAACGTATTAAATTTCCATGCTTCAAGTTGTCGCACAACTGGGAACGCCCGTAACCGTTTCTGGCGCCAAAACCTGCTTCTGGAACATTCCGAGGTAATTCTTTAAAGGCCCAAAGCAGTTAATTCCCTATAGGTCCTTTTGTCCGGGAAAAATACTAAAATATACTTCCTTCGCGAGAAACTTATGAAATGTTTTCGGAAGTCTCGGGACGGACCGGGAATTTACAAAAATGCCCCTTAGTGCAATTTTATCACATTAAGATGCACCTAAAAAGGGTCGCGAATTGGATTGGCGTACTCACAGCTAGAAGTACCCGAGGGGCCCAACATTGTCAACAATCCATTCCCTAGAAACAACAACATGGTGAACATGATTGAAATCGAAGAGCCTTCTCATGCCAGGGGAAATGTGGAAATCGACGAAGACTCCCAAATACCCCTGATTAACTTGGTCGAGGATCTCGAATTCGGATTCCCATTCAGCCCCGAGAATGAAGAACATGATGCTTCCCCCTGGTCCCATATTAGCAGCTCCCTGCTCGACTATGAGGCTCGCTACTTCTCAGAAGAAGGGATAGTTGACACTGAAGAACTGGGGCCATTTATATCAAACTATGAGAAGACCATTTACACGAGATGGCTAGAGCACTCAAGAAGAATTGAACAAGAGAGCTTTAGACGGGCACCTGTATTAGGGCTTATTAGTAAAGAGGCCGAAGCACACCTCGAGCTAATACACTTCTGCAAAATGGTTCTGGGAGAAGCCGAGTACAGTCCTGATGATAGCAAAGGTGAAGGATCCGATGAGGAGGATTGTTTCCATATACTCACTGGGGTCAGATATGTACCACCACCGCTCACTCTTCCTGCACAGTTCCTGGGAGGAAAAGCGGAATCACAATTGCCACTTCCAGCACTGGGGGCCTATGACAACTTCTGTGGTTGCACACACCCGTCCTCTCCTAACAGATATAATCACCGCTCTCTCCTAGCTTAAGTTCGGATGGTATGGGAGGATGAAGATTCTAATGACAGCGACGATGACTCTGACGACAGTAATGACGACGAGAGTGAAGAATCAACTGAGCCACAAGACCCAGAATCAGTTTGGAACAATCACAATGGACATGACCGTATGGGTGCCAGGCAAAATGGTTGGTTGTCGGCCAGTGACGACGAAGAGCCGCCAGAGAATGTGGGTCAGGAACCAATGGAGACCGACCCCTATGAGGAGTTTATCTCAAGGTGTAACTGTGGTCAGTGTCCAAACACATCAGAGGATGAGGAGCAATTGACCCCATCTGAAGAGGAATATGGATCTGAAATCCTGGAGCACAACGTCCCCTATGAAAAGCTAGTAGGCGAATGGAGAAGTTTCATTGAAGCACTAATCGAAAAGGCAGGCTTTCGGCCTCCAGCGGACAATGAGTTTGTGAACGTCATTGGATCCCTTTCTTCCTCCCCCAGGATGGACGACATCACTACCATGAAAGTCACTGCTGAACCTCTCGAGCACACTGAGTGCCTGGAATCACTAAAAAGGGTCATGGATCTGGAAGCCACCCCAGTTGCCTTCATACCCATGGACCCCTACGACGCCTTCCTAGTAGCTCCTATACCCAGGAACGGACCCCGAGAACTCCTCATTTGGACTCAGGTGTCACGAACCCCCGCTTTGGGCCAGACAAGCAGGCATTGCCAGTCCTTCACTTGTGGTTGCTTAACTTGCAAAAATGAGAGGAAATTAGTGTACGATGAGATGGAAGCCGACAGTCAGAAAATTGAAGAAACCTCAGGGGACGACCACGTAACCGAAGACATGAAAGCCATGGATTTTCCCGGGGCTGAATATGTAGATGTCGTGGAATTCAATACTTCTTACCATACTTTGGGGAAAGGATTCTCGAGCATCCGATCTAAGAAGATAGTCGAAAGCCTGCTAGAGAAGGGGAGACTGAACCTTATCCTCCCCAATGAGAAAGTAACCATTGTCAGATCAAGCCCGCTCGAAGGCAAAGTAACAATCCTCGTCAGGATCACCGGGTAAGAAGTCACTTTTCCCGAGTGTATCTCAGCCCTGAGAGAGGTTCTGGACACTGATATGATACCTAATGCACCTCCCGTACAGAATGCCATAATTATCTCTAGCGCTGAGGATTATAAAAGGGAGTCGGGACTGTTACATAAGGCAAAAAACAAAAGAGGAAAGCCACCAAGCACAGGAGGCAATAGTTCATGCTGCATGCTAATCGTGGGCAAGCTCAGACCGGCATGGGATAATGAAGACCCTGATCAAGATGAATCGAAAGACGCCCTAGCCCTGTGGGCCATCCAAGGAACAACAACGCAATCTCAGGCTCAAAAGCCCATAACTTGGGAAACAATCCGGAAGGCTGCCCAGTCAGAAGCCAGTCATGCCCAATATCCTTGAGCTCAGCCCCTCACCATCGCTAAACTCAGGGAGACCTGTAACAAAATCAGTCAGAATCGGTGGCCAGTTGCTAAGCAAGCTCCTCCTTTGACCCTAGCAGCATTAAAAGAGTCCCGCAAAGAGGCGACAGATAAGCCAGAGGGAGAGATACATCTGTTGACTAGATTCGGGCAGATCCATCAGAGCAACCCCAAGGCAGACAAGAATTCAGCAGACCCGGCACCTAGGGAGAACCGTAACCCCTATGCCAAGACAGCTGAAACTCCTGACCCCCGGAAAGAAGACCCTATGCTCACTCAGTTGAAGCAGACTAAAGCCAATATCCATCTATGGTCTTTAATCACTTCATCCTATCCCCACAAGTTGAAGTTAGAGGAAAGTATGGCCCGCACACTGGTCCCTATTGATGCTACCCCTGACGACGTGGTGCAACTAATTGGGAACATCCACTACGGAAACATAGTCATCTTCACGGACCTAGATCTCCCCCAGTTTGGAGCCGACCATAATGAGCCCCTCTTCATCACGGTCCAGCTAGATAAACGGCGCCTCCCTCGGGTTTTAATTGACAATGGATCTGGAAGGAACATCCTCCCAGCAAAGATCATGAGCCTGCTTGGCATCAAGCCCATAGATTTGAAGCCCTCCTCCCTCATAGTCAAGGCCTACGACTCAACGTCCCGTACTGTACTTGGGGCTACCACTTTAAACCTCTGGTTCGGCAAGAAAATGATACCCGTAGAATTCCAAGTCATCGACATCCCAATCACCTTTAATGCTCTGTTGGGGAGACCTTGGCTGCACCAGGTTAACGGGGTCGCTTCGAGCCTTCATTAGTGTGTAAAGTTCATTTCAGATGGGGATCTAACAACCATTTATGGGGACCTAGTCACTTTGGAAGGCACCGACACGGGTGGAATACCCATCCTGGAGATCAAACATGACGAGGATGGTTTTATGCTAACTGGCTTCACAGTCGAATCCCCTAAGGTCCAAGTCTGCAACGTGGATCTGACAATCACCCGGGACAAAATCCCTCCTGTTATGAGGATGATGAGAAAGATGAATTACCTGCCTGGTCTGGGTCTCGAGAAGCACCTACAAGGAAATCACAAGGTCATCGAGGTGAAGGAACAGAAAACTCGCCATGGCCTGGGGTATGAACCAACCTCAGAGGGGATTGCAAAAGAGAAAGAAATCGCTCGGAAGAGAAAGGAAGCTGCTGCAGGAAAGGTCCCTTTCAACGGCCCCAAATCTCCCTCTTTTAGTCTTGACATGACTGACTACTTTGTGAAAGGCGCTCCACAGCTGGATAATGCCACAGCTAAAGGGCCCACTCCTACAGAAGACTGGCTGAACTACAAGAGAACCTCAGTAAGTTCAAGGGAACCAGAGCCAACCCCGTCCGTAGAATGTTCCTCGACCTACCCAAGATACCTGGGGCTACTACCACCATGAAGAGCAAGTACACTTTCAAAGGGGTACCAGAGCTGGTAAAGCAGTTTGAGAAGCTCAATGAGGTCATTCCGACTGTCGAGAAGGCCACAATAGCCGAGTTTGAACTGGTCATGCCAAAGGCCAAGACTCCAGAATTCTCCCTGGATGAATGGGATGGTCCCATCTTGTCACGACCCTAAACCTAGGCACATTTTGGTCACACGTGGAGCACGTGGGAGTGGGGTGCATTGCATCTCATATTATGCATTAGATATTATTTGGTAGTATTATGTGTTTATTTGGCTAAGTTGCTAAATTACGTGATTTTAGATGTTATTAAAATAATTTTTAAAATATAATGTCTAAATGAAACAAGTGGAAATTAATGTATTAAAGTTATAATATTTGAAATTTTAAATAGAAATGTTACAAAAAGTATAAGTAGCATTTTATTATGAGTCGAAGGGAGTAGTAATAATAATAATAATAATAATAATAAAAGAAAAAAATGGGACGGATCAGACTAAACTAAGAAGGAGAATTGTGATTTTTTTTCTTGGGCCCACAATTTCAATTTGGAGCTTCATCCTTTAGTTGCCACCAAGTGGTTCTTCACGTGGCCAAGGCGTGTAATAATACTAGCAGATAGAGATAGAGAAGCTTTTCCTTCTCACCTTCTCAGCTCTTCTTCTTCTTTCTCAGTATACTCTTACCGTTTCTAAATCTAGGGTTACCTTCAGAAAATCCTAGAAATTTAATCGTTGCTTCGTTTCAAATTCCGATTTCATATTTGTGATCAGGGAGTTGATTAGAACAAGAATAGCCGATTAAATCTTCTTTTTATTTCGACAAATTTTGGTAAGTTATTATGATTTCTTTCTTTAATTGTTCATAATATATATAAAGATGATATTATGACGCTATAATTGAGTTTTGATAGTTTTGGTTCATTTTATTTGGCTTTGACAAGAGGAATAAAATGAGTTTTGGTTGAATGAAATGGGCCTTGGCAGAAAAATTAGTATGGTTAGTATTATTTGTTCTAACTAATGAGGATTCCT
Organism: Adenophora triphylla var. japonica; assembly: GCA_022495995.1. Lineage (NCBI taxonomy): Eukaryota > Viridiplantae > Streptophyta > Magnoliopsida > Asterales > Campanulaceae > Adenophora > Adenophora triphylla. Next base: position 76,281 of record JAFEMH010000763.1, read on the forward strand.
ACTAGTATACTTAATTTAATAATATATTATTACTGTTACTCCATATTAATGCTGCTATGTCGTCCGAAATTGTGAATAGTTCACGCTAGGTGCGGTTCTTTAATTATAATTGATTTTCCATATCCATGAGTATATTATATATACTATGTTAATGAATGGACACTTGAACTTTAAGAATTTTTTGTGTGGACTTATTATTGATAAAGTCTTCACTTTTACTGCATGTTAAGGATATAGCGAGAGTAATATAATTATCAAAATATATGGAATATATATGTAAAATCACTTTATATTATTCTTGGTAAATTGATATGGAACCTTTATAGAAGGTGTTAAAGGTTATATTACGAACGTATAGGGCTACTTATATTGTATTGTATCCCTACGTGGTTACCTGTATAGGGTTATTTGTTTTTATAGTGCATAAAATTGGTAGTGCACTATTTATTTGGTTTGGACAGGAGTGGTCGTATCTTGCTTCTGGTTTACATATTGTGTAATGAATGTGTAGGACTTACGTGATATACTTTGTGTCATACGAGTTTACATATTCATATTTAATTGTGCACATAGTGTTAAATACGTGTTGCACTGTTTCAATTGTTTAACATGAGTTGTAATACCATGTTTTATATATGTTGGTGTCCCATTGGGTGGACTTATTTTCAAGTATCTATAATGTGCTTGACTCACTACAAGAAAACTGTCATTTAGCGACGGATTTTAGCGACGGATACAAATCCGTCGCTAATAGCGACGGATTAGCGAGGGAATAGTGAGGGATAAAAAATAAAAAATAAAAAACTGAAAACGACAACTTTAACGACGGATTTAACGACGGACACTATTCCCTCACTATTTCGTCGTAAAATTGGCGCCAAAAAATTGCGCCTCTTTTTACCGACGGTTTACCGACGGATTAACGAGGGATTGCAATTTTTTTTACCGACGGATGTATTTCGTCGCTATAGAACTAAAAAAATAAAAAAATATTATTTTATTGTCATTTAGCGACGGATTAACGACGGAATTTTGAAAATAATATAACGACGGATAACTTCCGTCGCTATATAAAGTAAAAAATAAATAAATATTATTTCTTACTAATTACCGACGGATTAGCGAGGGATTTGAGATTTTTTTACCGACGGATGCATTTCGTCGCTATATAATTAGAAAAATAAAAAAAATATTATTTCAATTTCTTTTAGCGACGGATTAACGAGGGATTACCGACGAATTTTTTTTTTTTTTTTTTTTTTTTTTTTAAATTATACAATTTAATGCATGTTTATTAATACATAATTTTTAAGTTTACCTCAAATGTAAATGATGTAAGGCCAAATATGATAAAATTATATAAAATATATATTTTTAAATAAAAATTCTTAACTTTTTTTTTTAAAAAAAATCACTACTAACAAACATCTCAAATATATTACTAAGCCATAAAAAATTAAAAAAAAATACATGCTATTGTCCGTCACTCTTTTTTTCTTTTATTTACTTATTTTTTTATAAATACAAAAATATTGGATATATAATAAAATTAAAGAATTTTACCCGTCTCTGATTTCTTTATTATACTTTCATTTGTTTATTTTTTTCTAACTTTTTTTATATAACTTTTATACCCTATACCCTATAGGGTATACCCTATACCCTATACCCTATAGGATACACCCTATAAGATATACCATATACCCTATACCCTATACCCTATAGGATACACCCTATAGGATATACCATATACCCTATACCCTATACCCTATAGGGCATACCCTATACCCTATACCCTATACCCTATACCCTATACCCTATATCCTATACCCTATACCCTATACCCAATACCCTATAGGGTATACCCTATACCCTATAGGGTATACCCTATACCCTATACCCTATAGGGTATACCCTATACCATATAGGGTATACCCTATACCCTATACCCTATAGGATACACCCTATAGGGTATACCATATACCCTATACCCTATACCCTATACCCTATACCCTATAGGGTATACCTTATACCCTATACCCTATACCATATACCCTATACCCTATACCATATACCCTATACCCTATAGGATACACCCTATAGGGTATACCATATACCCTATACCCTATACCCTATAGGGCATATCCTATACCCTATACCCTATAGGGCATACCCTATACCCTATAGGGTATACCCTATACCCTATACCCTATAGGGTATACCCTATAGGGCATACCCTATACCCTATAGGGTATACCCTATACCCTATGCCCTATAGGGTATACCCTATACCCTATACCCTATACTCTATAGGGTATACCCTATACCCTATGCCCTATAGGGTATACCCTATACCCTATACCCTATACCCTATACCCTATAGGGTATACCCTATAGAGTATAGGGTATAGGGTATAGGGTATACCCTATAGGGCATAGGGTATAGGGTATACCCTATAGGGTATAGGGTATACCCTATACCCTATACCCTATGGGGTATACCCTATAGGGTATAGGGTATACCCTATACCCTATAGGGTATACCCCATAGGGTATAGGGTATAGGGTATACCCTATAGGTTTTAGGGTATACCCTATACCCTATACCCTATAGGGTATACCCTATACCCTATACCCTATAGGGTATAGGGTATACCCTATACCCTATACCCTATAGGGTATACCCTATAGGGCATACCCTATACCCTATGCCCTATAGGGTATACCCTATACCCTATAGGGCATACCCTATACCCTATGCCCTATAGGGTATACCCTATACCCTATACCCTATACTCTATAGGGTATACCCTATACCCTATACCCTATGCCCTATAGGGTATACCCTATACCCTATACCCTATAGGGTATACCCTATAGAGTATAGGGTATAGGGTATAGGGTATACCCTATAGGGCATAGGGTATACCCTATACCCTATACCCTATAGGGTATACCCTATAGGGCATAGGGTATACCCTATACCCTATAGGGTATACCCTATAGGGCATACCCTATACCCTATACCCTATAGGGTATACCCTATACCCTATAGGGTATACCCTATACCCTATAGGGCATACCCTATACCCTATGCCCTATAGGGTATACCCTATGCCCTATAGGGTATACCCTATAGAGTATATTTTTGTATTTATAAAAAAATAAGTAAATAAAAGAAAAAAAGAGTGACGGACAATAGCATGTATTTTTTTTTAATTTTTTATGGCTTAGTAATATATTTGAGATGTTTGTTAGTAGTGATTTTTTTTTTTAAAAAAAGTTAAGAATTTTTATTATTATTATTATTATTATTATTATTATTTACTTATTAATTTATAATATTAGTAATGACCCTTCTTCTAGATATTTACTTATTTTATTACTAATTACTATTACTATTAATGTTATAATTATTTAATATTTTTATTCTTTTCAATTATTATTATGAGATAATATTATTTTATAATTATGATGATTTTTTTTGTGAAATACAAATAAATATAAGAAGTGGCAATACTTCATTGGACACACAAATATTTACTTGGATCACTAGCCTAAAACAATATCTTCACCATTAAATACATTACATCCAATGGTCCAAATTCATCCCATAAAAATAAAACTACATTTTTCTTTGATTGGTTCATTAATGTTCACATAGATTACTAATAAATCAATCTACACCATTAATTTCACACTAGAATCCAATGGCCCTAATTCACCCACTTTCCCTAACCCTAAACAAACCCCTCCTCTTTCTTGAAGCAAACCCAGCCCGCATCTTTTCTTTTCAGATTTCATTTGACCGCCTCCCTCATCTCTCCTTCTCCTTCAATCCTCTCCACACCCAAAAACATGCCCACCCCTTCTTCACTCCTTCTTCCTCTTCCCCTTCAGCAACAGTCTTCTTCTTCATCACTACTATCATCTTCATCAGCTCCATGGCTGCTCGGAGTGGAAGGATCTGCGACAAGGTGGCTCCGTCCCCTTCTTCACTCCTTCGACCATTGATTTCAACCCCTACCGTCTCTCTCTCTCTCCCTCCCCTTCATCGTCTCCGGCGGCGACAAGGTGGCTCCGTCTCTCTCTCTCTCTCTCTCTTTTGATTTCGACCCATTGATTTCAACCCTAGCGGTCTCTCCCTCAGATCTGACGACGGCAACGATGGCTCTCCTTCATCAGATCTCGCCGTCTTCCTCCTCCGTCGCCGCCCCTCCACCTCCCCTGCCGTCGCTCTACCCTCTTTCCCCTCTCTCTCTCCCCTCTGCGTCTCTCTCTCTCTCTCTCTCCCCTTTCTTCTTCCCCAACCGGCCGGCGTTGATTTGTGGCTTTATCTCGAATTTTCCATTTCGATTTCGATACAGATTTGTTCATTTTATCGTATTTTTGCTTGATTTGGGTTGGTTTTGGATGGTGGTGGATGGTGGTGGAGCAAAGTGAAATTTTGAAAAATGTTAGGACTGATTTGAGAATAAAAAACGTTTAGGGACTGATTTGAGAATAAAAAATATTAAGGGACTGATTTGAGAATAAAAAATATTAAGGGACTGATTTGAGAATAAAAAAAGTTGAGGGATTAATTTGAGAATAAAAAAAATTGAGGGATTGATTTGAGAATAAATATATATTTATAAATATATATATATATATATATATAAATATATATATATATATATATATATATATATATATATATATATATATATATATATAATTTTTTTAATAAAAAATATCAAATTAGCGACGGAAATATCCGTCGGTAATTTGGTATATCAAAAATAAAAAATATTGAAAAAAGAAAATTTAAAAAAATTAATAAAATTGTGAAAATATGTTATAAATTTTAGCGACGGATTTTAAACAATAACGACGGATTATTCCGTCGCAAAATGTCATAAATTCGTCGTCCCATCCATATTATTAGCGACGGTTTGGAATCATTTAGCGAGGGATAAATCCGTCGTTAAATTACCGAGGAACATGAAAATCCGTCGTTAAACAATAGCGACGAGGTTTTTAGCGACGGAATAAATCCGTCGGTAATCCGTCGGTAAATCGTTTTAGCGACGGATTTTTGACTTTTAGCGACGGATTTTTCCGTCGCTAAAACCTGTTTTTCTTGTAGTTACTATGGTATACCAGTTGATCTTCGGGGGTATAGAGAATCCCATCACTTATGAGAAAGTATTTCATAAGGTGGTTGGATGTCTTTATACTTGAACCGTTCACCCCCTTCTGTGGCCACGGATTGAGGGGTTCAGCTTCTGTGGATATGTGCAGTCATGCCACATGATAGCGAGGCAGCTTATATGGATCTCTATAAGGGGTCGTATAAGAGGTGAATGTGCACTAGCAGTTCACCAAATGAGAGGAGTATGACTCCCACCGTAGTACTACATATGACCCAGATGGGGGAAAAGGTAAAGGGAAAGGTAACGTAAAGTGTTTACTGTTTTCCCAATGTGATTGAGCAACCTGTGTATGTGTTGCATGTTATATGACTTATTGGTCAGCAGGAAAAGGTAACGTAATGTGTTTACTGTTTTCCAATATTGAGCAACCTGTTTATGTGTTGCATCTTGTATGGCATATTGCTGCATACATAATAGCTTGCTGAGATTTTATCTCACCCCTTCTCCCTTTATTTTTTTAGATACCGCTGAGACAGGAGGACCGGACCAGTGAGGCCGGGGGACAGAGTTTGGATTTCTTTTGGTTGTCGGGGTATGTGTGGTATTGGGGAGTTGGGATTGTGGTTGTTATTCTTTTGGGGAAAGGCTCTGTATATAAAACTTTTACAAACTTGTTTCAGTTGGTTTGTTTTGTAATTAAGCGTGAGTTGGTTTGTTGTATGGTTGGCTTGTATAAGCTTACCAGTTGTATATTTGTATAAACAGGTGTGATGTACCCGATTTTTGAAATCAAACGGAGTCGCCACGCCATTTTTGTTTTAAGGGCCAAAACTTTGAAAAAAGCCCGAGATCAGAGATTTAGGTTCGGAGGTCACGTTACGCGCCGGGAAGAACGTTAGTGTTCACCCGGAACGTCTCGTAAAACGAGTCTTCCAAACATTTGAAATCCTTTTGTTGTGTGTGTGTGTGTGTGTGTGTTTTGACCAAAATAATTTGAAACTGAGAAAAGTAAAAATTGGGATCTCTTTTTAAGACCTTAAACTAATCCCATGATTTTTTGGAGAATTTTTGCTTTGAGATTTGGTACTCAAAAGACCTTTTGAAGTTGAAAGTCACTTCTGCCAGAAGGACAAAGGCAGCAGACACCTGATTTTGAAATGTATTCAAGGGTCTTAAAACTTCATAATCTTGATAAACTCAGAGAATGAAAGTTTTTCTAGACTCCTTAGATAAGCTTTGTGCGAAGGAATTTTCCATTTTGGAAAAGATTTGAGGGGTCAAAACCTTCTGGAAATCTCAGATATGAGATCTGGATTTCCAGAAGCTGATGAACCAGCCTTTAAAATAAAATTTGGAAAACGGAGTTTTACTCACCCAAAAAATAAAATAAAAATATTTATGGAAAGATCTGGATGTTGGCTACAAAAAGTGTTTTGTAGTCAACACCAAATTCCACATTTATCTGTGTCCAAAAAATTAGACCATGGACTGAGGTCTGAGAAAATTGCTACTGGACAGCAACTTCTCAAGAAAGAAAATATGATTTTAAAGGGGGTTTTGCATCCATGCTTGTCCCCATTTCCCTAGGTTTTGGTTAGTGATCACTTGACATTTTAGTGGTGAATCAACTATACCAAACCATCCTTGGGGTACATTAGGACTAAGCACTTCATTTGCTTGGGGAGGGGAATTTTGTAAAGATGAATTTAAAGAGAAAAATCAATTTAGAGATTTAAAATGTAGACCATTTGAGATGGTCATTCATGAAGATGAACTTCAAGATGACCATCTTGGGTTAAAACTTAAGTTAAACTAGACATCAAGTAGATCCAAGTAAGAAGAACAAGATGAACAAGAAGTTAAAAGAGAATTTTAGGGTTTTGAGAAGGAGGGCTTTACCAATGGTGACACCCTATCTTCCTAGGATTGGAATTTGACTTGAGGAGTATCAAGATTTGGTGTTTGACTTGAGGAGTATCAAGATTTGGTGCTTGGATTTGTGTTTGAGTTTGATTTGAGGCTTGAATGTGCTTAGGGTTTGATGATAGAGTTGGTCAAAGAGAAAACAAGTAGATAACACTTAAGTCCTCTATGTTTTCTCTCTAATCCTCCTCTTTGGTGGTGGTTTAAGCTTGAGCTTGTGTGTGTTTAAGGATGATTTGAGAGTGTTTGGAGTGGGATTGGGAAATATTCAAGAGAAAATGGTGGCAATCTAAGGATTCCCACTGTTTTCTCTCTATATTTCGCCAGAGTTTCATTGCTGTGATCCAATTGTGTTGTGTAAACTGAGAGAGGAGGGTTCAATTTATAGAACACTGTGAGAAACAATCATATCCGTGCGGAGGGTCTGTTGGCGTGCCTTTGTTCATCTGCTACGATCTTTGGCTTTTGGATAGGAGGAATAATCTTTTTAAAATTCAAACTGGAACTGTTTTTCAACTTACCAATTCAGGTTTTTTCCATTTCTTTTGCTTTTTAGGATTCCTTTCCTTGTTTATCTTTAAATGGCAATGCCCACTTTACCCTTGCTTTGTTAGAAAGGTTAGGGTTTGTTAGAAATGTTAGAAATGTTAAAACTTTCGTTAATTTTCTAACGAAAATACTAACAAACTCAAATTGGAGCACTTACAGTAGCCCCTCGGCGACGGTGCTTTCGAAGGAAGCGGGGTCTTCGATAAGAGTAAGGCTCCATATTTGACAGGATGATCAAGTGATCGAGTGGCTGAACCTATTTAATAGGCTACCTACGTATCCCGAGTGGGAATCAAGCCGGCCGTAGTTCGGGTCTTTGACCCTGGGGATGATGGCGTTTTAGGTGCCTCGAACCTGATGAGCGAGTTACGCGGTCGGTTCTTTGGAAAGAAACTTCTGCTGGGGATAAGAGATGATCATTTTGATCGGAGGGCTATCCGCTCCGCTGGGGATAGGAATGACCATTTTCGGTCTGATGGTTGAAATTGCATATCCGCTCCGCTGGGGATAATTGCGATGATCATTTTGATCGGAGTGCTATCCGCTCTGCTGGGGATAGGAATGACCATTTTCGGTCTGAGGGCTATCCGCTCTGCTGGGGATAGGAGATGATCATCTTGATCGGAGGGCTATCCGCTCTGCTGGGGATAGGAATGACCATTTTCGGTCTGATGGCTGAAATTGCATATCCGCTCTGCTGGGGATAAGAATGACCATTTTGGTCGGATGGCTGAAATTGTATATCCGCTCTGCCGGGGATATGAATGACCATTTTCGGTCTGGGGGCTATCCGCTCTGCTGGGGATAAGAGATGATCATCTTGATCGGAGGGCTATCCGCTCTGCTGGGGATAGGAATGACCATTTTCGGTCTGATGGCTGAAATTGCATATTCGCTCTCTTTGGGGATAAGAATGACCATTTTCGGTCGGAGGGCCATCCGCTCTGCTGGGGATGATTGCGATTTATCGCTTTCCTAGTGTTGTGTGTGATGGCGTCTTAGGTGCCTCGAACCTTGGAGATGGCGTTTTAGGTGCCTCGAACCTTGGAGATGGCGTTTTAGGTGCCTCGAACCTTGGAGATGGCGTTTTAGGTGCCTCGAGCCTTGGAGATGGCATTTTAGGTGCCTCGAACCTTGGAGATGGCGTTTTAGGTGCCTCGGACCTTGGAGATGGCGTTTTAGGTGCCTTGAACCTTAATGGTGGGGGTAGATGGTCCTCTTGGTGGACTCTGCTTGAAAGGATCGGTCTTACGTCTGCTGCCGAGGAAAGGATGACCATTTTGGTCGAGTGGCTGGACCTAATGATAGGCTACCTACGTATCCCTAGTGGGAATCAAGTCGGTCGTAGTTCGAAATCTACTCGAGATTCCGTTGGCATTTTGGGATTAGTTAGTTTATTTGGGGGTTTCGTTAGCCTTTGCTGGGGAAAGTCAGACGTATTCGTTGAGGAAATCGGTCTTACGTTTAACTGCCGTGGCTGATTTTGATGAAAGATACGGGATCTCGTTATCTTTCTCGGGGAGATCGGTCTTACGTTTAACTGCCGGAGTTGATTTTGATGAAAGAAACGGGATTCCGTTATCTTTCTCGGGGCACTCGGTCTTACGTTTCTTATAGGGGATGATTTTGATAGGGTATGAACCTAAATGGAGACTTAGTTCAGGAGTATGAACCTAAATTGAGGTTTTGTTCAGGAGTATGAACCTAAATGGGAACTTAGTTCAGGAGTATGAACCTAAGTTGAGGTTCGGTTCTAAATGGGAACTTAGTTCAGGAGTATGAACCTAAGTTGAGGTTTTGTTCAAGAGTATGAACCTAAATGGAGACTTAGTTCAGGAGTATGATCCTAAGTCGGGACTTGGTTCAGGAGTATGAACTGGCGAGGTTTGTACACGATGGAGGCTATTTGAAGGTGTTCTTCTTTGGGGAAGACTCGGGTTTACGAGAACTATCGAGAAGAAAGGTGACAATGTTGGTCAAGTGGATGGACCTATGGTAGGCTACATAGTTTGTCACCCAAGGATTGAGCGTATCAGGGGTCACCGAGGATTGACTATTTTAGGGAAGTCGCGAGAGATTGGCTTGTATTTGGGAGTTAAGAGATTGACTATTTTAGGGAAGTCGCCAGGGGATTGACTATTTTAGGGAAGTTGCCCTATGGTTTGACTATTTTTGGGAAGTCGCCCTAATGGTCGACTATTTTTGGGAAGTCGCCACATGGTCGACTATTTTTGGGAAGTCACCCTAAGATCGACTATTTTCGGGAAGTCACGTATGATCGACTATTTTTGGGAAGTCGCCCTATGGTTTGACTATTTTTGGGAAGTCACCCTATGGTTTGACTATTTTAGGGAAGTCGCCCTATGGTTTGACCGTTTTTGGGAAGTCGCCACAGTAATGATTTTGGTTTGTCGAATTAGGGGATGATTGCGATTTATCGCTTTCCTAGTGTTGTGACCGGGGTGATAGCGCTTTAGGTGCCTCAAACCTTAATGATGGCGTCTTAGGTGCCTCGAACCTTGGAGATGGCGTCTCAGGTGCCTCGAACCTTGATTTGACATGATTTCCCTTTGATGGTTTGGGATGGATGGTCCTTTGATGATTTGACAGTATTTGGGAGTCACCCGAGGTTTGGTATTTTTTTGGGAAGTCGCCTAAGATTTGATGATAATGTTCTTTGAGAAAAGTAGTTGACTAAGATATGCTTTCATACTGTCTTTGTGCTTACCAGTAGTGCTTAGGAAGGACTGAGGCTACGGCTGATGTTGATGAAGAGTTGTTAGGTTGCCGTTCGTGGGACGGTTTCTGCCGACGATTTGCTGTCTTTGGAGGCATTTTGACCTGAAGGAGGAGTTTGGTTGAGTCTGCATCTTGCTGGTGATCGTCAACCTGGTAGAGGTTGTTGAGCTTGTCTTCACATTGGGACTTCTTGTTTTTTTGAGAACTTGGTGTCTCTGACCGCATCGTATTTGAGAACTTGGCGTCCCTGACCGATTTGTATTTGGAGAACTTGGCGTCTCTGACCGAACTGTATTGGAGAGCTTGGCGTCCCTGACCGATTTGTATTTGGAGAACTTGGCGTCTCTGACCGGACTGTATTGGAGAACTTGGCTTCTTTGACCGATTTTCATTTTGAGAACTTGGCGTCTCTGACCGTACTGTATTTGAGACCTTGGTATCTTTGACCGATTTGCATTTTGAGAACTTGGCGTCTACGGCCGTGCGTATTTGAGAACTTGGCGTCTCTGACCGATTTGTATTTGAGAACTTGGCGTCTCTGACCTATTTGTATTTTGAGAACTTGGTGTCCCTGACCGATTTGTAGACACTGGAGGCGGTCTTCATACGTTTGTGGATGTCGGGAGCTGTTTTCATCCATTGGAGGTCGTCTTTAGCAAGTTGCAGACGCCGGAGGTTGTCCTTGCCAAGCTGTAGACATGGGGACTATCTTTGCCAAACTGTAGCAGCCTTCATCCATTTGTGGACATTGGAGGTCGACTTTGGTGAAGATCATCCTTGCCGAAAAGGGGGATTTGATTTCACGTTTGAATTCCTGCATTCGTTAGTGAAGAGGAAGATGCATATATGGCATTCATGATGACGGATGCATGCATAGAACCAAAAATGATTATGAGATGATGCATTTACTTGCTTTCGAAGATGCACCTAGCCTAAGCTTTTGGCAGGGAAATTATGATTTATGATTTTCAATCACCTAGGATTTTTCCTATTGATTCAAGTTTTGTGCATGCTACATGAGCCCTTGGGAGATTTTTGTGGGGATGCATGGTGATGGAAGGCTTGGAACAGATTTTGAGCAAGTGGGGGGTGAGAACCCTCGATCGCGATTAAAACAGCGGCTGTTGATGAGGTTTTGTTAATAGTATCACATGGACCTCAATTTTGATGAGATTGGATTCGGATCCCGGGTCTTGATTGAAATTTTCCCTCTCATTCTTGGTCATTTGAAGGCGTCTTTGACAGGCTCTAGGGCACGTTGATACGAGTGAAGCTTCTTTCATTTGGGTGAGCTGTGACTTTGGCCGAAACCTTATCCGGAGAATGATTTGATGGAATTGCTAATGCGGGAGAAACCACGATCTTGAATTCCGATGCTACGGGAAGGCTGCCGTGTACCAAGTTACGAGGTTGACATTCTTTCTTGCGACTTGGTAAAATTCGGGTCCAAAAGACCATCTTGACAAAGCCCCCGGATCCTGAGTAGGCAAAGTCCAGATTTTGAAGAAGCGACTTGGCGAGTCTATCTCGTCGTGAAGAACCCAACGTGAACCCAAAGATGACTATATAAGCCCCAGCTTGAAGAGGCGATACGGGAGAACACAGGAGAACCGCTTAGCAAGCCCGGCATGAAGAAATTCGGAGTAGTCTTACGGAGGGGCACCCATCTTTTCGGACCTTAGTCAACCGATTCTTGGATAAGACTCGTAAAGGTTTACGTGCAGGGGCATATCTTTTGAAAGGTGGGAATGTTTCCCGAATTTGTGTATGACACTCTCGCTTTTGGTTTGACTCTTTTGAGAGAGTATAAGCATCACAAGGTGTGGAAAAGTGTATGGAAGCCCCTATGACGGAAAGACAGTGTTTGGCTCTATTTTCCTATGATGTAGGAAGAGAAGACTCGTCGAGACACTTGAAAACTTGTCTTATTCATGATGATCACAAGGCTGCTTAAAACCCTTTGTTAGTGTTCGAGTTATTCAACTCCTAAATCTGGTATGAACAAATATTTTGATTAATCACGAGGAGAAAATCAACTGATATCGAGAGTTAAGCTCGAAAAGTGTATAGGGACGATCCTTGATGAGACCGAATTTTTTTTGAGATTTGTTTGTGATTTCGACCGGACCATTTCTGGTTGCCTACGTTCCCTCCATTATGAAGAGCTCAGGTCGCCGTAGTTCGGGCTTATCCCGAATGAAAAGAGAACGAATGTTGAAATTCGAGGATCTGAGGACCTTTGGGGATTTTGAGGATTTGGAGGATTGAATAACATATCCCCTTAGAGTGTCCATGAAAGACACGGATGCGAGGCCCTAGTGGGACATCCACGGCAAGTGTTTGTGGGGTAGAAATGAATTATGCTCACATCCGGTTTGAATTTGCACAATCTTTGATTGATGATTTTGAACCAAGATGAATTAGATTCTAGTTTAAGCAAGCAATGAAGCATTAATTTGATCCTGACATCGAGGATATTAGAATGAAACTTCTATCCGGTAGGGACTGTAGTTGGGTTTCCTGCTTCGATCGACCATCGGGTGATTTGAGAAATTTTGACCTCTTAAGATGAGAGGTCGGCTGGGCCTTTTGCTGACTGAACCTCTAAAGATGAGAGGTTGGCTTGCAGGGATGTGTTTGGGAAATCTATGGCGGGGAAGATTAATTGCCTCTAAGAATGAGAGGTCAAATTTTGACTTTGGCCGAAGGCGAGGGTAATGGGAGTATCCTCTAAAATCGAGAGGATGGCTTAGGATTGATTTAAGGTAATGGTGAGAGGAAGTCCGAGCTATCGACAACCTTTTGCGATCTTGCGAGAATTCAGGCTCCTTTTTGATCATTGGAGGGCTTCTTGAGAAGTCGGGGGACTTTTGAGGATCGACAGTTCTTCTCTTTTTTTTTTGTTTGTTTTTTTTTTGTTTGTTTTTTTTTTTGTTTTGTTTTTTTTTTTTTGTTTTTTTTTTTTTTTTTGACTTGGAGAGCCTCCTGAGGAGTTGAGGATTATCTTTGTCCTTCCTTCATGGCTTGAGATATTTTGCGCATCGCCGACTCTCGAAGCTAACTTCTCGGGCTCGCTTGGACTTTCTCTCAGTATGGAGCAAAAATGATGGCTAAACCGGGTTTCAAAACACGCCGATCTTGAAATGAAAGGATAGTGTTTAGTAAGGGTGAGGTAATGGCTTTCCTATGGGTGAAAGGTTTCAACCGCAATCCCTACTGGATGACCTAAATGAGATTAAGTCTTCATTGCTTGCTTAAGCTTTATATGAGAAAAGATCCATGCAAATTCATCGAGCAACGAGATGATGAGGATGAAAGGGATATGAGCATATGAGATGCAAGATGGGGAGTTGGTAAGCCCCAATTTGGGAAGGATATCAATTGATTTTCTCACTCCGATTAATTTAAATATTAATCATTTCAAAGAATTAGTGGTTGAGCAAAACAAGTGATCATTTTGGATAAAACCATTTCAATTAAGTGTAACGTGGGTGCACAAGTGATGTCTCGAGTCTAGCAAGAAGAGAAAAAAGACTTATATTAAAAGCTAGGCATTTAACTACTGTGTCCAAAATGGACTACAACGACAAATGTCCAGGAAGGACTTAGGTGACAGGGAAGTACTAGAACCTACGAAGGTTGACTAAAAGACTAATTTAGAGATAGGTAGCCCCTAATCTAGCTGCTCTTTGCTGGTTGGACTGCCAGGACGCTTGAGCTTTCCATTTTTCTGCTAGCTTCCGAATCCCCTATTGCAGACTGGGGCAGTGATCCATTACGTGCCCATGATACTGGTGGAAGTGGAGGGATTTGAGGCCACTGGCACTGGAGCAAGTACAAGGTGTCCAAAGAAATGGGTCGGAAAAGTCACTGGGACGAACTTTGTTGACTGAGCATATTGATGGAAGGAAGTGAACCTGGGAGGACTTTGGGGGATATTGGGATCTGTTTGAGAGGATTTAGCGCTGCGCTGGTTGTTCTGAGTGGTAGAACCGACTTCAAACCTTTCTTTCAACTTTTGCTGGGAAGAGGCTTTCTTCTTTTCGGGAGGACGATCTTCATTTATCTCATCCTGATAGTCTCTCTCGAGACAGTCGAGACAGTCACAGACATCCCACCAAATGTGCTCAACAGCTGGGGGTGGATTCGGGGCCTCAAGCCGAGCTGTGCTAGAATGGTTCTGAGTTGAGCTAGATTGAGGAGATTTGCCGGGCTTGTCTCGGAAACAAATGGTTGGATTCCAAGGGGTAACGAGAGGCATTAGAAGACGGAGGAGCAGCACGTATTTGTCCTTTAGGGAGCTCCAATGGCCGGGGATTGTCAATGTCCCGAAATGGCGGGTGGCCTCTTCGATCCGGCCTCGTTGCTCATTCCGGCGTTCCCGAGAGCCCTGATGGCGAAACACACTTTCTCTATTGTTTGGAAATTTTCTGGAGGCAAACCTTCATTCTCTCTCGCCGGTATCCGCAAGATCGGTACCATTCTCGAGGGGGCACCTCGACGGCCGCCGAGGCATGCCAAATTGCTCCATCCCCGACCGCCGTTGGGATGGCGGAGTTTTGAACTGCTGGTCGGGGCCACCGACCTGTAAGTCGAGGGGCAGGAGTTTCGACGGTAGTTACATAGGAGGTTGGTGGCGGCATCCCGACATATCCGGACGATTGAGAGTGAGAGGATGATTTTCTTCCTTCTTCACGGTAAAAGTGCCGTCGGGATTAAGACCGGCGGCCAAACCATGGCTCCCGAAGGCCTCCGTAAGGTTGTCAATTTGAGCTTTATGTCGCAGCCTCATCTCGCTCTACCAACCGGGTCCAATGCCGGGTCTCTGCCCGAGGGATCTCTGAGGATAGGTCTGTCCCTCATTCTCAAATCCGGATTCAAGATTAGTCATCTCTGGGGATCTTTACCAGCTTTCCACATTTTCTTTGGCATGCGAAGGCTCTCCGATTTCAATCATGTTCACTTGGTTATTGTTCCTTGGAAAAGGATTTTTGATCGTATTAGGCCCCTGGGACTTCTAACTTTCCTTGCTCTATCAAACCTTGGATTGCCTTTTTCAGGGGACGCAATCATCCTGTCAGTGCCCATGGTATTGATGAAAGGCACAATGCTTGGAGGTATCCAAAGGAGCATCGGGGTTTCTAGGCCGATAATTATCTAAAGGCCTGAGCAAACCTTCTTTTATCAATCCTCTCACAGATATTACTCAAAGGCATCCCAAAGTTTCCCAAACCTTGGAACCGGATCCGGCTGCATCATGTTTCTTGGGAACAAAGGAAGTGGCATTGTTACAGTCCCGTCCTGCGTAGCTGATTGCCTCTTTGCCTTTAGCGGGAGCGAGAGCAAGGCTGGAGGGAGGAGCCCGATATCCGTAGGCGGGTGCGGCAATGGCCGCCGATTGTAAGCCTTTTCAAACTTAGCCCCGAATTAACCATCGCACGCAAGTCGCCGTAGGGAAGTGGCCGAGGGAAGCTTTCAAATGCGGCTTCAAGCATGACCGAAAGATGTCTAACCGCTCCTCGTCGAGGGAGGAATGGCCATTTCACCGAGCTTTAAGTTCCACCTCTTATAGAAATCCCCAATATTTTCATTAGTGGCGCCGCATCGTTGTTTGGTGTGTCAACTCGTTTGTCTCCCACTCCAAGTTGGCTTTATACTTATCTCGTGAAAGTACCGGTAATCTGCTCCCAAGTAGCCCTAGCTTCAGCCGCAATCGGAAAAACCATTTCAAAGCCCCCGACTTCAAAGAGAGACTAAAGTAATCGACCAACCGCCGGTTTGTGCATCCCTTAGCCTTCATTGCCAAAGTATAGGTGTCCAAGTGAGTTTTAGGCATGCACTCCCGTCAAACAATTCCAGAGCGGGCATCACAAACTTGTGAGGCAGGGGGACAATCGAGCCTGGATCCGTAGGCCGAAGAGCGTTGTTCTTTTTGGCGGTCAATTCAAGAATCGTGCTTTCATTTCCTTGTGTTGCTCCATAAACCAAGCCAATCGGGATCCAAAGGTGGAGCGGAAATGCCCGAGCCGATATTTGAGCTAGGAAGAGGACTAGCTGTTGGTGGTGCATTGGTGGAGGGAATACCATATCCCGAGCATAGGTGAAGACCCGTCCTCGCCCAAATTACCCCGGGAGCGTAGGTAGGAGCTCGGGCAAAGGGATAGAACTCGCCGTCTTGCTGGGCCTCCAATCGCGGCAGAAGGTGGAGGTAGATCTCGAGGTAGCCTGGATAGCCTGGATTTCCTGGAGTGAGGCCCATAGGTAGGCTTAAATGTGGGCCGCCGTCCCCGGTTGTTGAATTGCATGGCCGCTCGCGGCGAAGGTGTGTAACCTGGGATACCGCGGTCCCGGTGATTCGATGAAACCTGGGACGTGGAGGCTTGGCAACCCATCGAGTGAGGAATGGATTTGTGAGGAGCACTCAACTAGTATTCGAGGAAGGGCTCTGATCCGTGGCCCCGTAACCAAGTTGTGGCGGCATTCCGAAACCGTTGCTGCGAAGGTCCTGATTGATCGGCCCCAAACCGAGGACGGGTCCCAACTTGCCGTGGCATTCCGAGGCATCCCCAACCATGAGAGGACATTCCGTACCGATTTTGCCCCCACCGAGGAGCCGCGAACCGATTTGTGCCGTCAGCCGCACGGACCCAAATTTGGTCCGACCCGCAGATCGAGGAGCATGGGTTCTCGTAGCACCGAAAGAGGTTGGTGGTGGCATCCTGGAGTGGTCGGGGCGACCGAGATCGGGATTGGGGTCATCCTCTTCTTCCACAAATGAAGGTGCCATCGGGATTGAGGCCGGCGGCCAAACCATGGCTCTTGATAGCCTCCATAAGGTTATTCACCAGTGCTTCCCGTCGCACTCTCATCTCGTTCTCGCTAACCGATTCCACCGCCGTTCTCGTCTCGAGGAGTCCCGGAGGAGGGGTGACGTTGTCCCCATCGTTACTACCGATGCACATTCTCAAACCCTAGTCGGAACAAACGTGAAGCCGACGATGCACTTGACTCTTCCCAACCGACTAAACGGTGACCCTAAGGCCCGAAACCAAGCTTTGTGCGGAGTCATGGGAAAGACACGAGGGTTCGATGGTGGGATTTGAAGGAGGGTAGGTGTTTGGGCTTTAGGCTCATGCAACATGCGCTTATTTGTTCATGTTTACTTAAAACACGCTTTATTAACCTAATCGGTTGGAAAAGATTGCTCTTCTTTTTCTTTTCAAACTACTCGATTCCCGGATCGCCGGGCCCCGTCACTACGTCTATAAGCCCCTCGTATTCCACTCCGTATTTCGACCTCCTGTCGGACAGCCCCTGCGAGGGTCCTATAGGGCAAGCGGGTCCCACCGACCGAAAAGAAAACGATCCTAGAAGCTCGGCGGGTAATCGAGTCTTAACGAGCATTCGATGTAAATTACGGACAAAGCCGACGTCGAAGTCTAGATCGTGTCCGAGGGCTCGACAAAAAGCTCCGCATGATTTGACCGATAAGCGCCCACTGCCGATCTTGACTTGTCGTCGCTAGGCCGTAATTAGGCATGGAATAACCGTTAATCCTTGATGACTCGTCATGCCGGGAGCTCTGTATAATTTGTGCCGCCGAGCCGAAGTCAAGGCGCCTGGCCAATATCTTGGTCAAAGTCCGGCGGAAAACCGGCATGACTTCGACCGATTAGGGACCCGAAAGATATTGAGTCGGTATGCCGACAAAGGCTTGAAAGGAAAGGTCTATACACGGACAGGCATGACACGTACCAAACTAAAAACCAACCGGGTCTCTGACAAGGTGTGTCACTGACAAGTGCATGGTCGACACGAGGCTCCATGGGATGTTTGGGTAGTCCCGTGCTCGTCCGAGAGGCGTAATAAGACCAAACGGACCGCGACAAGGATTTCCCCGGTTAAGGACGTAGTGTGCAAAGGTACGGTCAACGTGCGCGTAGTGTGCAAGCAGTCTATCTTCTTTTTCTGAGTAAAATAGAAATTTTTATGTGTCTTAAAAGACATGATGCATGATTTTTTTTTTTGAAAATTTTCTTTTTTTTTTGAAAAATCTTTTTTTTTTGAATTTTTTTTTGAAAATTCTATGAACACATAAGCACATAAGCACAAAAACTCCAACAATTAGGGACATGATTTCCGACAAATAAAATTTTGACTTTTCCGAGGCGGCCAAAACAAACACAAAAATGTGCAAAAATCAACACACACAAAACAAAGGATTTTCAAATGTTGAGACGGAAGTTTGACCCTCAAAAGTTTTTCTTTTTTTTTTGTTTTTGAAAAGATAAAACTTGTTAGTCCCCAGCGGAGTCGCCACTGTGATGTACCCGATTTTTTTTGTGAAAATCAAAACGGAGTCGCCACGCCATTTTTGTTTTAAGGGCCAAAACTTTGAAAAAAGCCCGAGATCAGAAATTTAGGTTCGGAGGTCACGTTACGCGCCGGGAAGGACGTTAGTGTGCACCCGGAACGCCTCGTAAAACGAGTCTTCCAAACATTTGAAATCCTTTGTTGTGTGTGTGTGTATGTGTGTGTGTTTTGACCAAAATAATTTGAAACTGAGAAAAGTAAAAATTGGGATCTCTTTTAAGACCTTAAACTGATCCCCATGATTTTTTGGAGGATTTTTGGTTTGAGATTTGGCACTCAAAAGACCTTTTGAAGTTGAAAGTCACTTCTGCCAGAAGGACAGAAGGCAGTTGACACCTGATTTTGAAATGGACTTCAAGGGTCTTCAAAACCTCATAATCTTGATAAAGTCAGAGAATGAAAGTTTTTCTAGACACCTTAAATAAGCTTTCTACAAAGGAATTTTCCATTTTGGAAAAGATTTGAGGGGTCAAAACCTTCTGGAAATCTCAGATGTGAAATCTGGATTTCCAGAAGCTGATGAACTAGCCTCTAAAAGAAAATTTGGAAAACGGAGTTTTACTCACCCAAAAATAAAATAAAAATATGTCTGGAAATCTCTGGATGTTGGCTACAAAAAGTATTTTGTAGTCAACACCAAATTCCACATTTATCTGTGTCCAAAAAATTAGCCCATGGACTGAGGTCTGAGAAAATTGCTACTGGACAGCAAGATGTTCTCAAGAAAGAAAATATGATTTTGGGGTTTTGCATCCATGCTTGTCCCCATTTTCATCCCTAGGTTTTGGTTAGTGATCACTTGACATTTTGTTAAGTGGTGAATCAACTATACCAAACCATCCTTGGGGTACATTATGGGACTAAACATGTCCTTTGCTTGGGGAGGGGATATTTTGTAAAGATGAATTTAAAGAGAAAAATCAACTAGAGATTTAAAATGTAGACCATTTGAGATGGTCATTCATGAAGATGAACTTCAAGATGACCATCTTGGGTCAAAACTTAAGTTAAACTAGACATCAAGTAGATCAAAGTAAGAAGAACAAGATGATCAAGAAGTTAAAAGAGAATTTTAGGGTTTTGAGAAGGAGGGCTTTACCAATGGTGACACCCTATCTTCCTAGGCTTGGAATTTGACTTGAGGAGTATCAAGATTTGGTGTTTGACTTGAGGAGTATCAAGATTTGGTGCTTGGATTTGTGTTTGAGTTTGATTTGAGGCTTGAATGTGCTTAGGGTTTGATGATAGAGTTGGTCAAAGAGAAAACAAGTAGATAACACTTAAGTCCTCTATGTTTTCTCTCTAATCCTCCTCTTTGGTGGTGGTTTAAGCTTGAGCTTGTGTGTGTTTAAGGATGATTTGAGAGTGTTTGGAGTGGGATTGGGAAATATTCAAGAGAAAATGGTGGCAATCTAAGGATTCCCACTGTTTTCTCTCTATATTTCGCCAGAGTTTCGTTGCTGTGATCCAATTGTGTTTTGTAAACTGAGAGAGGAGGGTTCAATTTATAGAACACTATGAGAAACAATCATATCCGCGCGGAGGGTCCTCTGCTGGGCGTGCAATCGCTCATCCGCTACGGCTTTGGCTTTTGGACAGGAGGAATAATCTTTTTAAAATTCAAACTGGAACTGTTTTTCAACTTACCAATTCGGGTTTTTTCCATTTCTTTTGCTTTTTAGGATTCCTTTCCTTGTTTATCTTTAAATGGCAAAGCCCACTCACTACAAGAAAACAGGGCAACTGAAACGGAATTTTGCAACCGAATTGAAATCAGTTTCAGAACAGGGCAACTGAAACGGAATTTTGCAACCAAATTGAAATCAGTTTCAGAGTAAAAAGTTCTCATTGAAAATTGACGTGCACAATTAATATTGCAACTCATATTGCAATGGAAAATCATTTTGTCGCTTCATGTTTCGGGGTTGCAACGGATTTTGAAACAGATGCACTTCTGTTTCAATTTTCTGTTTCAAATTCAGTTGCAATTATTAATATAAAATTTAAATATTTTGAACTTAAAAAAATTGGCCGCAAAAATTTTGGAGGGAGGAAACCCGCCTAATTTTGCGAGGGATTTTGAAACAGATAAATTTCGGTTTCAAATTCTCCATTCAATTTCGGTTGCAATTAATCCTAAATTATTTTTATTTTATTAAATTGTAAAAAGAATATAAAACGGCAGCGTAGTGTACGGTGTATTTTTACCCAAATTACTTTGCGACCTAATTCCCTACACATTCAAACCATTTGCGCAAACACACCACGCCGCTCTTTTCCCCCTCTCTCTTCTCGCCCTCGCTCTCACTCTCTCTCTCCACTACTGCGACGTGGTGCCGGCTCTCCTTTCCGGCGAAATTCGTGGTGCCGGCGTCTTAGGCATCTCCTTCCCTTTCCGTCGAATTGAACAAGGTAAGGTATTGATAACCCTTTCCCCCGAATTGAACATGGTTCCATGATTGTTGATCTCTTGCTATTGAATTTGTTGAATATCGATTCCTAGGTATTCAATTTAGTTGAATACCTAGATATGAAACCAAAATCAGCAATTAAATCTACTAATACCGATTTGTGTTTTTTCTTCTTGGTTACAGGTAATTCGAAAAAAGACCCTTAATAGCACTGTGTTTTTTTCTTCATCACGGTAAGGCAAAATCCCCAGCTTTTCCTTTTTAAAAATTATTTCCCTGTTGTGTTTATTTTGTTTCTGTAATTGAATTTACTGAATTGAGAAAATGAATGATATGTTGATTTTCTTAAGACTGTTCATAGCTTGCATGCTCACTACATTCTTGGTGGTGACTTCGAAAGTAAGTCCTTTCCCTTTCTTACTAAGTTTATTATTAAGAAGTTAATTTCTAAAAGAACTGCGCCTTTTTTTATTAATTCTACACACTGCATGTCTTGAGTGAACATATCTCTGACTTTAGATTTCCTTTTCAACTTTTGTATACAACATTGTGTACCACTAATGATGTTGGAACATAGATTTTCCATGAACTCAGCATGACCTGAGCCCTAACAACTCAGGGATGTAGGATCACTGGTGGTACACGAGGATACACAAAAGGGGCATACAAAATCCAAACTTATATCTTTACTGTGGAATCAAGTAGTGGTTCTCAGACATAATCATAATACAAGAAATGGGGGTACATGCACTGTGGACCTCTGATTCTCGAATCCTTTAATTTTGCCGAAGTACCCATTCGGATCCGTACCCGTGTCTGGGCATCATAGATGTGGACACATTTAGTAGTTCATGTAGGTTATTAGCTGTTTGCTCTTCATTTCCATTTCCACTTTTATTGTTGATTATAATACAAATTCCGAATATACTAGTTATGAAGAATTATTTTTGATTTTTATTTTTTAAGTAAAGAATTTTGTGTCTACGAGTTGTAGAGGCTTTTTATGAAGAAAAATATTAGGAAGAGAGCTCAGTGGATGAAAACTCAAAGATTTACCTTAAGATATAGCATAAATTCTTAATGGAGTAGGGCTATATTTAAAGTAAATCTATGCATATATTTTCACAAAAGCCTCGTTTGACTTGAACCAAGATTGTCATGGCAGAACAAGAGTGTTCCCTAAATAATGAAAAGACAGGACTATGCCTACTTAACTGAAGAATGAAACCCTCTTGTTGAGACAAACTAAGAGGTCTGACAACTAATAAAGGAATCAAACATGGATTGCTTAACTGATGAATGGAACCCTCCTGTTTGGTGAGACAAACTGAAATTCTAACAACTCATAAAGAAAGTGTTGTTTTCTCTTTGGTTGCTTCATTTCAGGTTTGCAATATCTGATGTTACACATGCTCAGGCGGTTTCCCCCCCCCTCTATATATGTCTATAAATCTGTGCATGTATGTGTGCGGAACAAATACTATAGTGAAGTAAATTGAAATTTTGTCGACTGTTTTACATGGTTGTGGACCCCTGTTGAACGACTGCCATCTTTTGATATTTAAGCTTGGTTTTTGGAGGATGATATTTTCTTGATAACACAGAACAACTTCTCAAATCCCCAACAAAGAATTCGAAAGATACCGTGTACCGGTGCATTGCGAGAACCGATGAGAATGATATCAATGTTCGGACTACAACGGTGTGTGCCGTCGGCACCTAAGTCTAGATAAAAGCCTTGATTCTGAATTCAACATTTGCTTTCTTGGTTATCAAATTGGGGAAATAGGGTCATTTTTAGCACTTGTCTACTTGAAATTTAAGATGCAACTCCCAGGTACAGTTGAAAACTAAGGCATAGAGAACTACTGGTATCCACTTAGCATCTCAACAAATAAAAATTTCTTTGTCAATCACAGGTTCCCGTTTGATGCTTATTTGTATGTTCTCTTATTTATCCTGTTACTGACTTATTTAAGCTGATAGCTGTGATTTAAGGGGGAAAAGAAAAAAAAACAAGTTAATGGATGCAGAAAGAATGCTTCAACGATTTTAAGTTCATATGCATCGTGATTTTAATGTTTCTGCAGAAGGAAGAAGCGGCATTTGATCACCAAGAAGCAACAATGCCAACTGTGGCAGATCCGAAATCGGTAATAAGTTAAATTTGAACTTGAACTCATCAAATACTTCCAGCTAGTTGTTGCAATGATGTCTGAATTCTTCTTCGTTTCAGCTTTTATCAATGGCAGAGGTTGGAGAGGGGCATCAAACTAGGCTTCGTATTTCTAGGTAGGATTCTGTTTCCTTAACTCATGGTTTAATGTTGCAATATCAAACATTTTTGTCTTCTCCCCTTATGTCCTACTCCCTCAGTCCCATAAACATGTTTCCATTTGCCATTTTTTGTTCGTCCCCAAAACATAGTCTCATTACCGATATTGTTAGTTTAAAATCATTGAACTTCCAAAATGCCAACCAAGGAAGAAGGCGGGGGGAGGAGAAGATGGGAGCCAACCAAGGAAGAAAAGGGAGTAATGAAGTAATAAGTAAACCTCATTAAGGTTAGTAGTAGAAATGAAAATTGGTCGCTAAAATGATCTTCCCACTTTTTTTGTCGTTACAACGAAAGAACTTTGAGCAATAATTTTAGATTGATTTAATTACACAAATGAAAATCTAAAACTTGTTATTGATACACCATCAAAAATACTATCGAGGACTTAGAGAAGATGATGACCGCGTACTCTTGAAACTCCGCCGCTAATTCAGGTTGTTGGTGGACATAGCATATCCGGAAAGGATTTTCGTGAAATCTTTGCTCTACTTCGAAGTGAGAGAGTGGGGTCTCGGCAAAGAAGATAGCTCTTTGTTGTTAACCAACATATCATCAATGCTAAATGAAAAAGGACCAACTGCGTTTTTTGATTTTGATGGGAAGGATTCTGTAAGTCTGATAATACTACTCTTAAGAGCTATATCCACAGATAGGTTTTCATTATTTATGCACATTCAATTTCATGAATTTTATGTTTGCTTTATGCAATGGTATGATAATAAGAACGTTAAGGCGATCCAAGGACCTAAACAGAAACCAAAGTGAATGTCCATTTTTAGAAACTTTGGGCAGCATTCTTGTAGACACTGACTTCCCTAGCCAATCTCCTTTCACTAGGATGCTCTAAAGCGTGCTATACTTACGTTTCGATGCACTAAATTTTGAAAACTCCAAAGTGTTTTATCTCTCCTTGCTGCTAGCACTGATAACAAACTTGTGGTGGTAGTCACAAGCTTTGGAAAAATGGACCGTGATGTTTAGAATCTGAAGAATCATCTTAGTAATAGCATCTCTGTAATGTGCTACCTCTAGGTATCATATTTTTCACTTTTAGGTGTATTGCATGCTCGACTATTCTGCGAATCTTAACTACCCGAGTTTGTTGCAGGTGATAGAGTGAACATATTCGTCCCTCAAAATGTGTGTGTGGGTGAAATCCTAGGAAGTTCTAGTATCTTACACTATGCTCTGCATCATCACATTCCAGCCATGAATTATTTGGAAGTCGTTTCCAACTGTATACCTTTTTTTTTGTTTTCGTTGTAAATCTCTTGTTAAATATATAAATGACGCTTACAGCGTTTAGCAATATATGAGTGTGTATACCTACACATATAACATCAAACTCTTATACATCTATGGGCTTTCACTGGTATACACTTTATGGAATACAATGTATTGAAATGAACCATTATTCCATGGACTATATTGTTTCGTTTCTAGATAAATTCCTGCAAACTGTAATTTATTGTTTATCTTTTGCAGTCAATTAATCGAAACGTCGAGTGTTTTGCTTTGTTAGCCTTGTTAGAAAGAAGTGGCATTTCTTGTGTTTAACACATAGCATTGGCGAGAACTTTTCCGGAGGGAGCCAGTTAAAATGTTATGTGGATGGAGTTCTTGTATCTTCGGAAAAGTGCAGGTGACTTGTCGTTTTATCTTGAAAACCGTATATGAATCTCTCTTTTTTCTTGAACTTTATATTGTGTATGTATTTTCTCTCTCAGTATTTCTTTAGGATAGTATCTAACATGTTTTTCCTGATTTTATTATTCACTTGTTCAGATATGCCAAAGTTAATGAATCTATGACCAATTGTGTGATTGGCACAAAAATAAACCTGCTTTCGTACGAAGAAGAGAGTGTTACATACTCCATCCAAGTGTCATCTCCATTTCTTGGTCGATTGGTCCAGGTTTATATGTTTAGTGATGCCATTGCTTCGAACAAGTGCGGGGAATCTATTCCTTGGGACCCACTATATGTACTCGTTTCTTGATAATGAAATTACAATTTCTTCGATAATCCCTTGCCTGGTGGAGTTCTTGATGCCAAAGATGGTCTTGCCTCTAAAATTATTTTTGGACTTAACGCATGTGTTGCTTTTGCATCTCTCGTGATTTATACTCACCGCAAAGCACTTTTGCGTATGGTGAGCAGGAAACTCAAAAAGTTTGATTTTTTTTTTCGGGCTAGTGATGGTAGGACACCTGTTTAATGTTTCTCCGCTTTTGGATCATGGATCGATAGGAATTCAATTGAGGCCGCTGTGAAGTCTGGGACCACAGTTATGTTCACGACGCTTGTTCAAGCAGATTATTTACTCGTTGGGGCGTGTCCGTATTTTTCCTCTTTTCACTCGGCTCGATTTGTATGAAAATGGAAGTAGTCAACAAGTTGAGGAAACTTTGCTTACACCTATCTCAAAAGAGCGCCTAGTCGCTGAAATAATTGAACTTATAGCTTCGTTTTTAGATGAGAATCTAGCTAATCAACAACAGATGTCTTTGCTTCTTTCCGGATTTTCGATTTTGGGATTCTTATTGCGATCGGTTCCTCCGCAATGACTAAATACCGAATACACTTTCGGCTTTAAAACATATGTTTGATGTCATCGCAAATTGTGGTATGCCACATGAACTCCTTATTTATTGTTTCAGCTTATCTCGCAATCATTTCAAATCTTTCACCCCACCCCCGCTTGGACACCTTGTTGGACATGTTATATCGTGCGTCATTAACACTCGGTTTTTCCGCCACAGCTTATCTCGAAGTTACGGTGAAAGATGCTATCTCCCGCATATTTCTCAACCCCTAACTGATCTATGCACCTTACAAAGTTCAACGTGAGTTGTACATGTTTCTTATCCAAGAATTTGACAATGATCCAAGGTCGTTTAAGAGTCTCACGTAAATCACTGCCTCGGATTCTGGACATAATTCGTCAATTTTACTGGGATAACATGGAATCCCGATTCGCCATTGGAAGCAAGCCTCTTCTGCATCCCACAACTAGCCAAATCATTGGAAAATAATACCAAAAGCAAGCATCGAAGATGTTCCCACGCCCATACAGAAGGTCAAGAATTCCCTATTTCCCTTTGGGAAATGCAAAAGGACAAAAAGTTAATAAAAATGGAAAATGATTTCAGTTGCAATTTCAAGAGATGCTCAAATCGAGGACTTAGAGACTTCAAGCATACGTAGTTTAACGGCACGACAGGTTTAGTATGATAATTTGGGAATTTATTTTGAATGTTATGTTTGAAGCTTTGTTGACTTTATTTGTTTGATTTAAGATATTTAAGTTAAATTTTCAATTAGTTACAATTGAGAAATATTTATAATATTAGTAATATTTTATTTTTAGAAAATAATTTTCTGCAACATAATTTTTCGTTGCAAATTAGGTTGCATACTTGAAACTGAAAAATTTAGTTGCTAATTTAGTTCATGTAATATATTTTGAAACAGAATAATCAGTTGCAATTAGAAACGAGAAATAAATCGGTTGCAAATTTTAGAAACGAAATAATATATTTGAAACAGAATAATCGATTGCAATTAGAAACGAGAAATAAATCGGTTGTAAATTTTAGAAACGTAAATAACATATTTGAAATGTAACAATCGGTTGCAATTAGAAACGTAAATAAATAAGTTGCAAATTTTAGAAACAGAAATAACATATTTGAAACGAGAAAAATCGCTTGCAATTAGAAACGAAATAAATCGCTTGCAAATTTTAGAAACAATAAATTAATCAGTTGTTGTTTGCAACGGATGTAAAAATTGTTCTAGTAAACACATTGCAACAGAATTTGCAACTACTTTTTCCGTTGCAAGGATTTTGCAACCCAAACAGCGGTCAAAAGCGGTCGCACAAATAGCGACGAGGCTTCCTGCGACTGCCTTTGCAACGAAAATTTTCGGTTGCAAACATCAATTTGCAACCGATTTTCCTGAATTGCAACCGAAAAATCCGTTTCAGTTGCCCTGTTTTCTTGTAGTGACTTTACCCTTGATTTGTTAGAAAGGTTAGGGTTTGTTAGAAATGTTAGAAATGTTAAAACTTTCGTTAATTTTCTAATGAAAATACTAACAAACTCAAATTGGAGCACTTACAGGATTGTGACTAAAAGACCGCAAGTGAACTTGGTGGAAAGAAGTACCGGAAACAAGAGAAAGAACACCGAGAAAGTGAAGAGGACCGCCAAGAAGGTTAGAGGTAGTTGTTTTAATTGCGGCACTGGATATTTGTTTGATACTAACTGATTTATCATCCTTTAACCTAAAATCATTATATTTCTTCAAGAAGTCAACGGGGAGGCCTAGGTACTCATTTATCATTCTCTTCACAATGGCACAATTAATATTAATCCTAGTGTTTGGCACAGCTGATGAAATTCATCCAATGTTTCCCTAACAAAATCAATACACATTTCTTAAGAGTTAACAATCAAAACTGCGTTTCCTAACACTAGAAAAAGTGTGTTTTAAAAACTTTAAAATTGTCAGTTTTGTTGTAAATATGATAAATTTGTGGGTCTTCCTATTTATGAAAGATTGTATAGGGGTCTCTATATGTAATACTCCCTCCGTCTCAACATAATATGCACTTTTTTGAGCGGCGCAGAAATTAAAGAGAAAAATGAAAAAGGTGATGTGTTGTGAGTGTAGATGGTTGGGTAGGAGAGAGAAAGTGGAGTAAGTGGGTAATGGTTGTGAGTAGAGAGAAGTGGGTCCCATTTCCATTTTGAAAAAGTGCAAATTATTGTGAGACGTCCAAAATGAATAATTTTGCAGATTATCATGAGACGGAGGGAGTATGTGGGAATAGGACAGATAAGTCATTACTTTTTTTTTTTTATTACCCAGTTCCCCAGCTTCCCCGGATCACTCATGGACCACCAGGTACCGGTCCCTCAGTATGCTGGCGGAGGTAAATCGGGGGATATGCCCTATGCGTGGAATTGGCGGACCCTTCTTATACTCCCGGCCCTGCGGAGCCCACGCTCTCCCGCGAGGTAATTACATCACTCTCACAACACCAAATGGCTGCTCCAGTGCTCCTGCCAAGATTTGAACTCCCCACACTGAGGTTGCAAGCCTATCAGTGCTGCTTCCTTAACTGCACGGATGTGCCCCGGGGGGCTCCTAAAAACCCTGAAACCCAAGGTAGGAATTAAACCACAATGATTTCCCTTGGAGAGAATCGAACCGGTGACCTCCCATTCGAAAAGCCACCATAATACCACAAGGCCAAGGCCATTAGGTAGATAAGTCATTACTTGTATTTGCCATGCGGTGGCATGCCATGTAACATCTATCCCCTACATAATAAGAAATCTCCTCCTCCTAGCCAAGGGGTTTTCTCTACCTTAAGTCTCCGTTTGTTTGGGGAAAAATCAGTGTTCTAAAAAATTCCGCCTAAGGGCGCCTAGGCCCCGCCTAGGCGCTAGACCCATCTCCAACGCCTAGTTCTAAGCCCCGCCTAGGTCCCGACTAATTTCGACTAATCCCGACTAGTCCCTGTAGGTGTTAGTGCCCTAGGCCTATAGAGATAGACCTTTATGTAATGTCATTGTTCATTTATATATGAGATTGTTTATTTGATTATTATATGTGTTTGCATGTTTAGTTATAATAATAATCGTGTCCCTAGTACTTATGAAGCACTAGTATGAAGTCTAATGGATAATCATGTGATGATTATATGCATGGAGATGCACATTAGATTCATGGGTACTTGTTAGAGAACAAGGTACTGGACTTGACCCATTATGAGATTTATGTCATGGTCATATGTCATAATTAAATCTCATTTAGTCATATCATTGATATCCTTTGACCTGAGATTATCATTGTCTTCCGCTTGATGAATATCATGTTTGATATAGTTTAACGTTGTCTTTGACCGGATGACAATAAGGGCTATCATTGGCATGGTATGATTCTTGTTGGGAAGAATGATAAGTCAAGATGGAAATTGTCCCTCGTAAAGAGAGATGTTTGCTTGGCCACTCGTAAGTAAGATTGATGTAGTGCATGGCCATGCCCGAATGAATTAATGTGATTAATGTCATTCGATTAATCAATTTACTTAGTAACGAGAAAGCATTGAACAATATGAGTTGACGTGGACCATGACTCATGTTCAATATAACATCATGTGACAATGGGATTGTGATATGTTCTATGTAGGAAAAACGAACTTGATATTATATTATTTGGGTAGGCGTGATGGCTTGCTAGAGTCCGCTCATGTCTTATGAGGATCGAACTCATTGCCAACATAATATAGTCCTATGGGGTCACACGCATCGAACGAATTGTCAAAAATGGAATTATGGATTCTGGTGTGTTGGGCGACCGCCCAAGGTGCTATGGGCGACCGCCCATGTTATTTGAAAACTGGGCATTGGAGACTGTCTAGATGGGCGACCGCCCTTGTCCTTATGGGCGACCGCCCATGTTGATTTTCGAATAAGGAATTAAGCTCTGGACACATGGGCGATCGCCCATGACCTTATGAGCGACCGCCCATATGGGTTTTCGGAGGATGGGATTAAGCTCTGGACACATGGGCGATCGCCCATGTCCTGATGGGCGACCGCCCATGTCCGCTGAATGCTGAAACCGTTTTTTCCCAAGGGTTTTAATAGGGCATAATATTTATTGAGTATAAATAGAATCCCTCTTCAACCCTAGCAGCCAGTCACGAATTTTGAGCTTTGAGAAAGACAAAATAGAGAGGTTTTTCAATTGTGAATTGAAAATCATCACACCAATTCCATAATACATATAGATTGAAAAGGTTTCAATCAAGGGGTCTAGCAATCTTCCTAGAAAGAGTTCTAGGGTTCGTTCATCGCGTGGATACTCGTAGAGGATCTTCGCAAATCAAGATCTCTCGTTCGTGGTTCAAGCATTGTTGATTGAAGATTTGCTAATTCTTCAATCTGGAGTTAGAGCACGTATATCAACGACAAAGGCACTCGAGGTTGGTAACCCTAATTCATACTTCTTAATTATTCATCTAGAACGGATTTTAGGGTTTTGGGTATTCGAGTTATTTGCATTATTCCGCTGCGCATGGACCCTCGAAACCCAACAGTTCCCGCCTAGGCGCTAGGCCCGGCTCCTCCGCCTAGCATCCGCCTAGCGCTTTTTAGAACATTGGGAAAAATATTTTTCGGAAAACATTTTTTCCATTTTTCGATGTTTGTTTAGCACCGAAAAATAGGGAAAATGTTTTCCGAAAAATATTTTCCTCACTTTTCTAAGTAAATTGATTTACGATTTTTTTTCTAAGTAAAACATTTTTCGAAAAATGGTAACACCCTCTGGTACACACACACACCTCCACGTTACCCACCCCACATCAACCCCCCTACCCCATCACCACCCCTACCACCCCCCCGTCAAGTAAAAAAAATTATTTTAAATTTATTTTTAACAACTCCTCCCCAATCCACTCACCACCCCGCCACCCTACCCCCTCTATCGAGTCAAAAAAATTATTCATTTTAAATTTATTTTTAACAACTCCTTCCACTCCACTCACCACCCCCTGCCACCCTAACCCCCACATCACCCACCCCCATCGAATAAAAAAAAATAATTATTTTAAATTTATTTTTAACAACTCCTCCCCCACTAAAATTCTGAAACCCAAGGTAGGAATTAAATCACAATGATTCCCCTTGGGGAGAATCGAACCGGTGACCTCCCCTTCGGAAAGGCACCATAATACCACAAGGCCAAGGCCCTTAAGTAGATAAGTCATTACTTGTATTTGCCATGCGGTGGCATGCCATGTAACATCTATCCCCTACATAATAAGAAATCTCCTCCTCCCAGCCAAGGGATTTTCTCTACCTTAAGTCTCCGTTTGTTTGGGGAAAAATCAGTATTCTAAAAAATTCCGCCTAAGGGCGCCTAGGCCCATCTCCAACGCCTAGTTCTAAGCCCCGCCTAGGTCCCGACTAATTTCGACTAATCCCGACTAGTCCCCGCCTAGGCGCTAGGCCCGACTCCTCCGCCTAGCATCCGCCTAGCGCTTTTTAGAACATTGGGAAAAATATTTTTCGGAAAACATTTTTTCCATTTTTCGATGTTTGTTTAGCACCGAAAAATAGGGAAAATATTTTCCGAAAAATATTTTCCTCACTTTTCTAAGTAAATTGATTTACGATTTTTTTTCTAAGTAAAACATTTTTCGAAAAATGGTAACACCCTCTGGTACACACACACCCCTCCACGTTACCCACCCCACATCAACCACCCCTACCCCATCACCACCCCTACCACCCCCCCCCCCCGGTCAAGTAAAAAAAATTATTTTAAATTTATTTTTAACAACTCCTCCCCCAATCCACTCACCACAACCCCACTCCCGATAAGTCAAAAAAATTCATCATTTTAAATTTATTTTTAACAACTCCTCCCCCACTCCACTCACCACCCCCTGCCACCCTAACCCCCCCCCCCCATTGAGTCAAAAAAAAATTATTCATTTTAAATTTATTTTTAACAACTCCTTCCCCACTCCACTCACCACCCCCTACCACCCTAACCCCCACCTCACCCACCCCCCATCGAATAAAAAAAATTAATTATTTTAAATTTATTTTTAACAACTCCTTCCCCACTCCACTCAACTCCCCCTCGTCGAGTAAAAAAAAATTAATCATTTTAAATTTATTTTTAACAACTCCTCCCCCACTCCACTCACCACCCCC
The DNA here is from genome assembly GCA_022495995.1 of Adenophora triphylla var. japonica. NCBI lineage: Eukaryota > Viridiplantae > Streptophyta > Magnoliopsida > Asterales > Campanulaceae > Adenophora > Adenophora triphylla. The sequence continues at coordinate 108,493 of JAFEMH010000763.1, forward strand.
TGTCACCCTACCCCCCCCCCCTCCCCTACCCCCACCTCCCCTTTGGGTACAAAAAAAAATTAATCATTTTTCGAAAAACAATTTGTAGTTAAATTAAAAAAAAAAAGTTGACCCAACGGGGGGTGGGTGGGGTGGTGAGTGGATTGGGGGAGAAGTTGTTAAAAATATTTTTTTTTTACTCGACCGGGGGGGGGGGGTGGGAGGGGGTGGCTGGGTGGGGGGGTGGTGAGTGGATTGGAGGAAGAATTGTTAAAAATAAATTTAAAATGATTATTTTTTTTTTACTCGACGGGGGGGGTGTTGGGGTGGCCGAGGAGTGGTGAGTGGATTGGGGGTGGTTAGTGGATTGGGGGGAGGGGGTGGTAGTGGTGAGTATGGGGGTGGTGATTGAGGTGGGTAAATTTGTAATCAATTCAATCGAACATTTTTCAAAGAATATTTTCCTTATCAAACAGTCAAAAACATGTTTATCTTATTTTTATTTTTCAAAAAACATTTTCATTTTTCGAAAAACATTTTGCCGAAAATTATTTTTCAAAAATTATTTTACGCTAAACAAACGGAGCCTAATTATCTCTTTATATTCCTACATCTCATTCTATAATATTTATGTTTATATGAGCTTAGAGCTGTGAAATTCACATCATGTTATCAGCACGCTCTTGCAAAGTTTGGATCACAAATTCATCATTTTCACGGAGACAAATCTGTAGAGGTTCGTCCACTTTTCTTTCTTATTTTCGGATTTGAATTGAATGTTTATTTGGCCAATCCGTTTTTATCGCCCCTTGTTTTGTCGTCGATTGCCGCTGCCGGAGAAGAAGGTTGGGAACGGCAGGTCCCTTTTTTATTTTTAAAAAAAGGGCAGTTTTGTAATTATTATTTTAGTCGAGGATAAAACATTAAATTAACTAATTTAATGATTTTTGATGATCGACACCACATATGAATACCTAGGCTTGTGACCTTTGGGCCTGGTCAAATTTTAATGGGTTGATTTCTTTGCTAGGTCATATGATTTCTTGGGTCAAAATGATTTATTGTTGTTCACATACGTTGGGCTAACACCCTTTTAGTATCATAGGCCTGTTTTGAACTAATTAATTTAAGGACTTTTCTATTGTGTGCCCATGAACACATGATAAGAATTAAAGATTCTCTTGTAATGTGTGTTAAATTAATATTTGACACACATTACAAGAAAATTTTTGAATAAATATTTTAAAGATTCTCTTGTAATGTGTGTCAAATTAATACTTGACACACATTACAAGATTTGACACATATTACAAGAAAATCTTTAATCCTTATCATGTGCCCATGGGCACACAATAGAAAAATCCTTAATTTAATAAAATTAAAATATTTTGGGCTAAAACATGATTGAAATATGAGATTTTAATAAAATAACTTTATTGATTATTTAGTAGTACATGCTTTTTGGTATCAATTAACATATTGTACGTCCCATAAATTGATTATTTGAAAAATCTCATATTTTATATTTTCTAGGAGAATTATTTTTACAAGCCTTATACTATTTACTTGCTCATTTTTAATATCATCGCCTACTTTATAATTGGAATGTATGATTTTATTGAGACATAAGCTACCAAATTGTACTTTTATTTTAAAGTCATGACATGTATAATGAGTAGGCATAAGGCTTCCAAATTGTAAGCTATTATTGTATGGTTACCTTTATTTTTCATAGACGCTTGCATAATTTATTTTAAGCTCATAAATACTATATGCTTGTTAACCTTAAGATTCACGGATAATGGAACCAGAAGTTTTCCCGGCTTAGCTTAAGAAAACTTACAAAATCAAGACATCTTTGAGTAGTATTAATATGAGGCTTTGACCAATAAGTCCCTCAAATAAATAAAAACAACCAATAAAACCAAGCATTTTCAAAACATATCAATAAGTCCCTATAATTTTTCTGGACCAAAATACCCCCGGCCACACTCACGCCACTCGCGTGCCCATCCTCCCATGCCCAGTCGCCTCTCTCTCTCTCTCTCTCTCTCTCTCTCTCTCTCTCTCTCTCTCTCTCTCTCTTTTATGTATAATATCTAAAAAAAATTTAAAATACAATATCTTTCTCTCTTCTTTTCTCTCTCTTCCTTTTTTTCCTCTTAAATTTTTAAAGAGGCTTTGACCAATTAGTCACTCACCCAAATAAAAACTATCTTTAAGGACTAACATTATCAAAACAGCCAAAAAATCCCTCAATTTTTTCTGAATCAAATTGCCCCTCAAACCTACCTCTCTCTCTCTCTCTCTCTCTCTCTCTCTCTTCTTTCTTTTTTTTTTTTTTTTTACGTTTTCTTCTTATTTTTTCTCTTTTCCTTTTTTTTTTTGAATTTACTTTTCTCTCTCTCTTCCTTTTTTTTTCCTCTTAAATTTCTAAAATGCAATATCTCAAAATTTAAAAGTCGAAAAAATAATTCGAAATCACTGTTTTAATCACATCGCCAAGACGAATCAAACAAGTTTACTCATCATATATTTCAAAATTTATAAATAAAATAATTATTTTTCACTTGTAAAAATCTGAAAAAATCATTTATCATTTGTTCACACATGAGTATAACTGTATAATGATTTTCACATTTATAAATTAAGAAGTCTATTTCACAGTTTTGATGAAAATAAATGTATAAATAAATGTGAAATTGACCTCACAATCATAACTGAGAAATTGACCTCACAGTTGTGCACAAACAATCATCAACAACTGATAAATAATGGGTAAACCACAGATACTAAGTAGCAAAATAACTGTGAAATTGACCTCACAATTCTCAGTTTATAAAGGTCAAAAATCAAACCATTTCACATTAAAAAATAACTGTGAAACTGACCTCACAGTTTTAGTAGCAAAATAACTATGAAATGGAATTCACAGTTATGCATAATAACTGTGAAAATCATTACACAATTATTTACATCAAACTCAACAACCGTGAAACTTGTTCTACAGTTGTCCTAAAGGAATGACACAAAAATAACACTCATAACTATAACTGAGAAATTGACCTCATAGTTGTGCACAAACATAATTCTCAGCTTGGAAATGTGCAAATCATTACACAGTTATGCACAATAACTGTGAAAATCATTACACAGTTATTTACATCAAACCCAACAACCGTGAAACTTGTTCTACAGTTGTGCTAAAGGAATGACACAAAAATCATAACTGAGAAATTGACCTCAACAATCATAACTGAGAAATTGACCTCACAGTTGTGCACAAACAATCATCAACAACTAATAAATAACGGGTAAACCAAACATACTAAGTACCAAATTAACAGTGAAATTGACCTCACAGTTCTCAGTTTAGAAAGGTCAAAAACCAAACCATTTCACATTCATAAATAAATGTGAAACTGACCTCACAGTTTTAGAAGAGTGAAAAACATTTCACAGTTATTCACATCACAACCAACAACTGTGAAATAGACCTCACTGTTGTTCTTTAAAAGAATGACATAAAAACAGTGAAATCTATCACACGGTTATGTACAATAACTGAGAAATTGACCTCAACAATCATAACAGAGAAATTGACCTCACAGTTGTGCACAAACAATCATGAATAACAGATAAATAACGGATAAACCACACATACTAAGTAGCAAAATAACTTCTGTAGCAAATTTTACAATTTTACAATTTTACAATCATAACAAAAATTGACCTAAGCAGACAGACTACAATTCAGATGTAAAGTTCTGTAGTAACTTTTACAATTTTAGGACCTAACCACTTCAATGGGGTTGTCTTAATGAGATCTGAAACAACTTCAACTTCAAAGTGCAAGACTTCACATTCTTGGAAATTCCTAGACAGCATCTGAGTACATGATCTGATCTAGTGAGAAAAAAAGTACTTATCCCCCATAAGTACATAAAAAGGAGTAAGAGGAATAACAGAAGAAACAATTAAGCCAATGACTAAACTCATCCAGTAAAGAGAGGAATGATCGCCTCCCTGCTTATGAGCAAGATTTATAATGTCTTCATATCAATGACGACCTTGAAACAGAAATTCTATATATAATGAGGATTGAGAAGGAGCAACACCCTGTTTACAATACTAGCGAATAGAAAGGAGTTTCATAGAAGGAGCAACACCCTATTTACAATCCTCATTGAATCTATCTATTTGAGATACTGTATATGTTACTGAGTTTTAACAAAGGTGAAGGAGATGTTGTATCAAACTCACCAGCCTAGTCCAGACCTTAAGGAATATTAGTCCAAAAGCCCACTCCTGATATAGAAGGAATACTGGACTTTCATCAACAGGCACTCGCATAGGCACAATTATCAGAAGTTCAAAGAGCAGCCCAATCGCTGAAGAAGATGATCAGGAACATCAATGGTGGATCTGGTGGATGGTCATGGAGCAGTGGAAAAACAATGCCAAACCAGTTTCATGTCTGCAATATGGCAAATTATCATCCAAATGTTGAGAAACATAATAGAAACTCAATTTGCTCGCAAATAAGCATAATTCCGAGCTTAAACAATTTATAGCAGCATGAATTTCCTAAAAACTGTCCATTTCACAGTTTTGAAGTTTTCAATATGCAAGTATTTGATGGACAAAAATCCACTGTGTAATAAATTACCGAGCAAGTGTACTCACTACCGGTGTAGCAATATGCACGAGCAGGGGTCGAACCACAGAGACTCATTGGTTTTAACAAGTAGATTTAATTAATGCAAAAAAAAAGTAACACGAAGGGGTTTGGTTTGTTTGATTGATTTAAACTAAAAATACTTGAAAGTAAAGCAAGCAATCAACAAGAAACAAGGATAAAATCATATCAAAAGGAATTCATGGATTGGAGTTTCACAGTACCAAGGATTTATGCTATTTTTAAGAGTAAAGTGATCAATTACTTCCTAGGGTTCATTCACAATAATAAGGGTTGGGACGGTTTGGTGTGCGATTTGCAACCCTTCTATTCCTGTTTATTAATCTTTCAATTACGTCGAATTAATAAACAAAGAATGCAATGAGAACAACAGAACAAAAGAACCTAAACCTTCTTGACTCAGTTACGATGCCAATTAGATTTAATTATCAAAGTTTAGCCTGTATCAATTAACCAAGTTACTGTGTTAATTAACACTCACACAATTCACAAGTGACAATTGATCAGATTGAAAACTCAAGAATTGAAAGAAAACCACTTTGATAAACAAGGAATAATTAAATTAACAAAATAATGTTATAGCATAAAACCCTAATACTGCTTACATCCAATCCATGAAATAAAAGACTTAGCTACTCATATTCATCTCAAAAGACAAAAGAGATGAATCATAAAAATAATACATAAAACCTGGTTCTTGATGATGAACAATCCTTTAATCCTTGAATTCTTCAAAAGAAAAATAAAGCATAAGAAGAAAAAAAATGTCTTGCAGAATTCTATTTTAAACTAGGGAAGAAGGGTGAAAAATTAGGAAAGGGAATGAAATCCTCCTTGAAAAAGGAAACTGATCTTCTGAAATCGGGGGCGTGGGCGGTCGCCCACCTGGCCATGGGCGGTCGCCCATGTATACAGCGGTTTGGGCCTTCAGTGTTAATCACACGTGGGCAGTCGCCCACCTTGCCTTGGGCGGTCGCCCATGTGTACAACAACTTCACATCTTGTGCGATTTCAGCATGGGCGGTCGCCCATCATTCCTTGGGCGGTCGCTCATGTGTACAGCAACTTCACATCTTGTGGGATTTCAGCATGGGCGGTCGCCCATCATTCCTTGGGCGGTCGCCCACTCCAACAGCAGTTTCAAGGCTTGGTCATCTCTAGCTTGGGCGGTCGCCCATAAGGTCCTGGGCGACCGCCCATAAGGTCATCTCTAGCTTGGGCGGTCGCCCATAAGGTCCTGGGCGGTCGCCCATCACAACAGTGGTTTCTCCAGCTTTCTTGACCATTTTGCTTCACCAACTTTACTAACTCCCTGAACTATCAAAGCACTCAAATATACATTAAATTCTCAAGGATTCGAACAGAAAATAAGCTTAGGAACATATCTTTTGGATGGGTAAAACCACATCCATCAAATACCCCAAACTTACCTTTTGCTCGTCCTCGAGTAAAACAAAACTAAACAAAAACAAAACTACCCTAACAAATAAAAACAATCATCAGAAAATATTTTTGACATGTTCTCAATACATACAAGGTTGCCGGCCAAGCAAGTCTCAGAATCTCACTTAAATGTGCTAAACAAGTGCCAATATGAATATGCAATTACAATTACATTAATGCATCTAACCCACAATTTTCCACCTCGGCCTGAATGATGAATGAATTATGGGAGATAATGATCATCAAGATAAGATTGTTTATGGGTTCACTAACACATGCTCCACATCACAAATAACAATACAGTTACATACAGAAGGATACTCATACGCATGATTACGCACTTGTCAACCCGATTACTCAATATTGAACAAAAATATGGCTCAAAGTTAAGTCCACAACAAATGTGGGGCTAGGCTCACGGGTACAAATGAAGGAATAGACATACAAACACAAGAATGTGAAATTAAAAACCTTCCATTGCATAATACTCCTTTCCCGAATTTTAACTTTTTCGCTCACCTTTGTTTCCCCAATGCTTCAACCCCCAAACTAGAACTTTGTTCATACTTTATACACTTGGGGTTGAAAGCATTCCCTCTCTCAAAATAAGTCACTATTCAAATACACTTCACAACATTAGGGGGCAAACTTTTTTTTTTTACTTGCCCCCTTTTATATACAATACATATCATATTTCCAATTTTTGACCTTCCTCACTCATTCCCGTAAATTCCCAATATAACCCCCAAACTGATCGTTTCTAATTCCACATTCTTGCAAAGGTGGGATAAACCTATTCTAGGTGTCAAGGGTTAGAGATTAGGCATCAAATGAAGGCGAATGATGGTCTAGATGTTCCATTCTTTCTAAACAGGCTCAAAAGGGATCAAGTGACAATTTATATAAACAGTGACGAGAAAGTCGAAGGCTCACAAGAGGGTTAACAAAGAAATATAAGCCATAAATATCAAGTAATCTATTGACGCGTTATTGACAAGCGTGCAACCATGTTCTAGGACCCCCGAGAATGTCAAAGTGAACCCATAAAGGACACCTAAATTAATGACCATGATCAAGAAATATGATGGAAGTGAATGGTGGTGCAACTGTGTTTTACATGTATTAATGCAATAATAAACATATTCAAATTGGCACAAACTAGCAAAATTCAATCAAAAACTCTCAAATCATCACGGACGTTGGCCAACTTCCAAACATATAATGTGTGAGGACCCCGACCCGGAACCTACACGTGTCCCGAGCTGGAGCGTCCTCAAACTAACCCAAAGATCCTAAACTTTTAAAACTTTGATTTAACTTTCAAACATGCACACAACTATTTAAAATAACTCTACTCCTTTCCACATTGGAGGAAGAGTTGACCAACCTTGAAAATAATAAATGGTTTTAGTTACAAAAGATATCGAATATAAAATGGAATTAAAGTTTATGAATAAAAACCCTTTAAAAGAATTATGCCAAAATACACATTCTACACCAACCTATACATAACCCGAAAATTCCCAAAATACCACTTCTAAACTCCTTTCCGCCCTTACTTGGTCGGTCCACCTGTCTCGGAATCTAAAACAGTAAAGGGAGAGGGGTGAGAATAAATCTCAGCAAGCTATTATGAATGCAGCAATATGCCATATAAGATGCAACACATAACAAGTTGCATACACACATTGGAAAACTATAAACACCTTCCATTACCTTGGTTTACCTTTTCCCGTCTGAATCATGAGTCGTACCATTGTGGAAGTGAATACTCCACTTATTCTGTGAATGCATATCCACCAGAATCAATATCATAAATTCGAGATAGTTATGATTATAACTCATCTCCTGTGAACTGCTTAGGCATTATTCACAAACAAATCATACAACTGAGATAGTTATCGTCATAACTCATCTCTTATGAACTGCTTAGGCAATATTCATAAACAACCCCGAACAACCGAGATAGTTATTGTCATAACTCATCTCCTGTGAACTGCTTAGGCAATATTCACCAGAACAACCCCCTAACAACCGAGATAGTTATTGTCATAACTCATCTCCTGTGAACTGCTTAAAGCAATATTCACCAGAATCAACCCTCCAACAACCGGTATACCAAAGTCCAGCACATATCATAAACTTGCAATATAAATCCACACTTGGGATAACATATAACCATAAGATAAATAAATCCACACTTGGGATAACATAATGACATGCTAAATAATCCACAAAAGGGAATAAGCAATATAACAACATATCATAAACAATTCCTATGTAGTCATTACACAACTTCGGATAACCTCAATAAGAGTTCATGATCTACCTCCCAAGTTTGAACTACATTGGTGAAGTACGAATCAAGCTTAATTACCAATTTCCGGACAATATTCTATATTACAAGGTCTTTATAGGAATTCATGTTAGATTTATCAAGTCGGAGTTACATTTGATAAGGCCAAATAAGATTTCCAACAATTCCTGATTCCGACTTAATGTGCTTCCGAAGTTCCATAGTAACCCAATTAAGGTGCCATTAAGTGATACAATTGTTCTAAGTATAACCTAGGTTAAAAGGATTAATTCATATCCGGAAAGGTTAGATTCCAACTTTATTTTGGTTAAGGATCATACTAGGAGGTTACTAGTGAAAATTCAGCGAAACAGGGAACTGGGCAAAATTCTGCCAACATGGGCGACCGCCCTAACCACTTGGGCGACCGCCCAAGTGGACTTCAAAGGCAAATTTGATTCTGTGGCGTTGGGCGGCCGCTCAAGCCCCTATGGGCGACCGCCCAAGCCCTCCTCCAGCACAAAACTCAGATTTTGACCCTTTTATGCCTAGGTTTCCATTCCTTCTAACCAAGCTTAATTCAAGAACACCCAAGGATGCTTAAACCTTACCAAGTCCCATCCCAAACATGTAAACTCAAAACCAAGTAGCCCTAGATTATTTATCTCTACCAATTTCACCCATTTCAAACCCTTTTAAAATGATCTTCCTTGAACCCTAACTTCAACAATTTCATTTTCTAATCCTCCAACTTCCATTAAGGTCTCCAAGGCATAAAATCAACATCATAGAACAAGGGTAATATTTAAAAGCTCATGAACAAGTAGGAGAAGGGAATCATAACAACTCACCTTAGGGTTTTATAATGGAAGGTTGATCTTTCTATCTTGATGGATTCTCCTAGATGACCCAACTTCAATGATGTTCTTAGACTTGAATTTGGTGGAGAAATGGCTTGGCTTCAAAGCTTGGTGTTGGGAGCTTCCATGGAGTTCTAGGCTTTCTTTGGAAGAAGTAGAATGAATGAAGGAGAAGGAAGAAGGGAGTAAGAGGAGGTGAGGGAGTGGGACACATGGCAAGCCTAGGAAGGAGCAAGACAATTTGGCCCCCCCCTCCCATCAACCTAAAAATCAAGGCTTTCATCCCTTTTTTAAATTAAAATAAATCCTTGTCCAATTAATTCATCCTACCCAAATAACCTCCTTGTACTATTTATCATATTTCCATTTTTATTATTTCCCCAAGTTTCTTTATTTAATACTCAAAATTTCTCAAAAGATTCTAAATTTACTTCTCATCCAATTTATCTTAAATTAAGAATCTAAAGACAAAATTGAACACATAAAGCTATCATAATCATTAAAAGCATATAATAAGATATTTAAATTTAGTGCCTAGGGTTGGGGTCGTCACACTCACTCCCCCTTAAAGAAAATTCGTCCCGAATTTGACTGTCACTTACCTAAATGTTCAACCTGCCTCGGTTACTTAGGTACCTCAGATTCCAATTTCCAAATAGTCTCTTCAATGTGGTGATTCTTACCCAAAATTCCTAATTCCATTAATAATACGATATTACAACTAAATGCTCCATGAATACCTTACAAACATTACTAACCCGAATTTTCACGACCTCAATAAAATATCAATGATTAAAAGTCTTACAACTTATGTCACTAAATACACTACAATATTGCATTTAAAACTTTAAATACTCTATAAGCTGCCCCAAGTCAGTCTATAAGTCAAATCACCAACCTTTTCTAAAGCTTCAAATGAATTAACGAACTTTGGCGCCAATTTACCTTAGGCCTTGCCTCTCCAAACTCACCCCAACAAATTAGAGATCGATATTTTCTTCTCAAACTATGTCTCATACAGTTTTATCTTAATGTTAGCATGATAACTACTATTATACGCACTCAACCACTGGTAACCATACGTACTATTGACTACTAACATCCATTGTTCATGCCCGTAGCATATCATCAACAACAAGTAATGATTCCTCAACTTTTTACAAGGTTAAACTTAATAGCATTCCTACCTTCCCAAAAGGACCTTCCCGAACGTTGTCTATCCAATCCATTTAACACTATGGGTTTTATAAAATCGAACCATCCCCTAACATATGTGAGGGCTTTATTAATAACATCTCATCAAGCTATATATACAACGAGTAGAAAATATAATTCAACTTTCTATAACAAAATAACATACCCTTCTTTACTTCCAATGTAACTAAATCACAAAATCTATCGTGATAATGCTCTCAAGTTCAATCTAGAACTCTAAATATTTTAATAGGCCTTCTAACGTCAATATTCTATTTTCACCCTTATGACCAAACCCCTTATGTCTTGACTTGCTTGAAACGAGTTATTTCAATTATCTCATCCTCATTTCTCATGATACAAACATTAAATAACTGCCTATGAAATAATAAATGAAAACATGCTAATAAGACCCTGATTCCCATAAACGGAATACTAGTCGACTATATATCACAATTCAATGCTCTAATTATGCCCAGGTCCAGTGACAGATCAATATTCAATCAAATGGTTGGCCGCCCACAACGGAGCCGATCCAACTCCAAAACAAAACCCGAGTCTACTGCGACCTCCACATTAATAACCCCACAATTTATCAATTCATTTCTCGGATCAAAAACTTTAATATACTTAATCAACATAGGGAAACTAGGTTGCCTTTTTACTTGCTTTTGTACGAACTATACCTTAAAAATAACATGACTTTCTAAAATTTACAACATCTTCCAAAATTCCAAGGATAGATAAAATGAGATCAAATGAGACTCGAATGGTTTATTTATTTAAAACTGTCCCATACCAGTTTTAATTAACTAAACCACTCACACTTTTAAGAAATTTTCAAAAGATTGATAAGCTAACAAAAATAACTCGAGTGATTTAATTATCTACAACCGTCCCATACCAGTTGTAGATAGTTAAATTACTCACAGATTTTAATATACACAAAAACAGTTCACTGACCTTATTAAATCAATTATTCCCGAAGGGTACAAATGCTCACACCGAAGTTCAACACACACTTTCAATTGTTAAAACACAATTAAACAATTCCAACATAATATTCTTGTTTGACCTCTATTTATAGTATAGTCACCAGTCATAATATTTATACTTAATTAAATTCTCTTGTAAGAAAACACAATCTCGCAATACTATTACTATCTCTGATAAATAACACTAAAACAATCATTAAGATTATAACTAGGTAAATCATCCTCAATTCAATAATTCCTCCAGTTGTATATTCAACACTTTTACTTAATTTGAGTCATCTATTCCCTACCTTTAATATTGGTATTGTACTTAGTAACAATGAAATGCATACCTCCAGTTTCAGGTCAATTACCATGATTTCCTAATAAGAAAAGATAATTGGAACTCTCATAGATCAATCATCCCCAATTGTGATTAAACATTAACGGTGTAAACTAACTTACCTCTCGATAACCGTCAATAACAAAAAATCCGCATAACGCCAGTCTCTCATAAGCATCACACCAATCTCTTATTTTAGTCATGCAACTAAGTCGACCTACAAGGAATAATCATCCTAAAGTATCCTGTCTTCCAATAAGATTCATCCTCATTTTATTTTCTCAACTAATGATAATCATTTCTCAAACAAACCATATACATACATTACTAATTCCTGAAGTTGATCCTATAAGTCACCAATAACTATATCTATTATACTTCTTCACATTTGCCCTATTTACTTTTCCATAACTAATACACAATCCATAAATCAAAACGGTCATACTAGATATAAATGTTGTCTTAAGTATATCCTTAAAGCAAATATTTCTTGAAATTGTAACACTCAGAAAATTTCAACTAATAACCATTGAGTATCCTACTAGTTTCTAAAATCAGTCATACAAATCATCAACAAGTGATAATGAATACTTATTCTTCACAGTTACTAATTTGAGATCTCCATAATCTATAATTATCCACCAAGTATCATCTTTTCTAAATATAGTACTAATTTATCCTTACGGAGGTTCGCTAAGCTAATTATCTTCTTTATCAATAATTTCCCAAGATGAATCATCAATTCCATCATCCCGATTAATGTCCTCTATTTAGAAATCCGAATACCAAAATAGTACCTTATAACAACTCAAAACCTCAATACCCTGGTATGATACCTGATGAAAACCCATTTTGAAACTCACATGGAAAACACCACTTAGTCAACTAATAGCACATAAGGCAAAGATATATTAGTTCCATAAGATCTCGTACTCGCGATATTTTATAATCCATATAATCCCATGTAGACTATCACTTCCAATACTAGTCTCATATATCTAGTCTCCACCACGAGACACCAATGTATAAATACTCACGCACGTTATACAACCATAAACGATTCCTAACTAGGCCATATACCTAACCTCAACTAAGAGTTCACCAATTCATTTACCACCGGTACATGAGATAATTCAGGTGTCTTTTAAATCAAATATAACACACAATCCAAATAACCTTTACATTCCTTAGGCCATACTTTCGACATTTACGCATATATAACATAACCTCCATTAATAATTTATCCGCCTCAATTACACATGGAGACAATTCAAACATAGATAAGGAGACTTGCTTCCTGCAACAGTCCTCCTCAAGCACAACAACTACTCAAATAATTCAGGTTAATATAACAATAATTCACGGATTGGTAACTCGACCAAATCCACCGGCAATACATGCCCACATATGGACACATCACATCCACCATGATAAACAAGAATGATTCGAGGTACTCTCCCATAGGAGTAGAACCTCCAGCACATAAGGCAACCTTTAGGCCAATTATGCAAATAAAAGCGAAATGTAATGCCACATGAGAACGAAATGAATGAAATTTAGAAAAGTATGATCCCTAACTCCGGAGACAGGTAATATACCTCAAATGATTGTGGAGGAATCTATCTCTCCATAACTCACCTTCCTTGGTTGGTCAATATCATTTTCTGTCATTGAACAAATTCCTGCATAATACTCTCGACGTCAGTCATCACACACTCTCACTCAGCTAGACTCTACCCCGAGAATTCTAACCGAGCTCTGATACCAACTGTGAGGACCCCGACCCGGAACCTACACGTGTCCCGAGCTGGAGCGTCCTCAAACTAACCCAAAGATCCTAAACTTTTAAAACTTTGGTTTAACTTTCAAACATGCACACAACTATTTAAAATAACTCTACTCCTTTCCACATTGGAGGAAGAGTTGACCAACCTTGAAAATAATAAATGGTTTTAGTTACAAAAGATATCGAATATAAAATGGAATTAAAGTTTATGAATACAAACCCTTTAAAAGAATTATGCCAAAATACACATTCTACACCAACCTATACATAACCCGAAAATTCCCAAAATACCACTTCTAAACTCCTTTCCGCCCTTACTTGGTCGGTCCACCTGTCTCGGAATCTAAAAACAGTAAAGGGAGAGGGGTGAGAATAAATCTCAGCAAGCTATTATGAATGCAGCAATATGCCATATAAGATGCAACACATAACAAGTTGCATACACACATTGGAAAACTATAAACACCTTCCATTACCTTGGTTTACCTTTTCCCGTCTGAATCATGAGTCGTACCATTGTGGAAGTGAATACTCCACTTATTCTGTGAATGCATATCCACCAGAATCAATATCATAAATTCGAGATAGTTATGATTATAACTCATCTCCTGTGAACTGCTTAGGCATTATTCACAAACAAATCATACAACTGAGATAGTTATCGTCATAACTCATCTCTTATGAACTGCTTAGGCAATATTCATAAACAACCCCGAACAACCGAGATAGTTATTGTCATAACTCATCTCCTGTGAACTGCTTAGGCAATATTCACCAGAACAACCCCCTAACAACCGAGATAGTTATTGTCATAACTCATCTCCTGTGAACTGCTTAAAGCAATATTCACCAGAATCAACCCTCCAACAACCGGTATACCAAAGTCCAGCACATATCATAAACTTGCAATATAAATCCACACTTGGGATAACATATAACCATAAGATAAATAAATCCACACTTGGGATAATATAATGACATGCTAAATAATCCACAAAAGGGAATAAGCAATATAACAACATATCATAAACAATTCCTATGTAGTCATTACACAACTTCGGATAACCTCAATAAGAGTTCATGATCTACCTCCCAAGTTTGAACTACATTGGTGAAGTACGAATCAAGCTTAATTACCAATTTCCGGACAATATTCTATATTACAAGGTCTTTATAGGAATTCATGTTAGATTTATCAAGTCGGAGTTACATTTGATAAGGCCAAATAAGATTTCCAACAATTCCTGATTCCGACTTAATGTGCTTCCGAAGTTCCATAGTAACCCAATTAAGGTGCCATTAAGTGATACAATTGTTCTAAGTATAACCTAGGTTAAAAGGATTAATTCATATCCGGAAAGGTTAGATTCCAAACTTTATTTTGGTTAAGGATCATACTAGGAGGTTACTAGTGAAAATTCAGCGAAACAGGGAACTGGGCAAAATTCTGCCAACATGGGCGACCGCCCTAACCACTTGGGCGACCGCCCAAGTGGACTTCAAAGGCAAATATTGATTCTGTGGCGTTGGGCGGCCGCTCAAGCCCCTATGGGCGACCGCCCAAGCCCTCCTCCAGCACAAAACTCAGATTTTGACCCTTTTATGCCTAGGTTTCCATTCCTTCTAACCAAGCTTAATTCAAGAACACCCAAGGATGCTTAAACCTTACCAAGTCCCATCCCAAACATGTAAACTCAAAACCAAGTAGCCCTAGATTATTTATCTCTACCAATTTCACCCATTTCAAACCCTTTTAAAATGATCTTCCTTGAACCCTAACTTCAACAATTTCATTTTCTAATCCTCCAACTTCCATTAAGGTCTCCAAGGCATAAAATCAACATCATAGAACAAGGGTAATATTTAAAAGCTCATGAACAAGTAGGAGAAGGGAATCATAACAACTCACCTTAGGGTTTTATAATGGAAGGTTGATCTTTCTATCTTGATGGATTCTCCTAGATGACCCAACTTCAATGATGTTCTTAGACTTGAATTTGGTGGAGAAATGGCTTGGCTTCAAAGCTTGGTGTTGGGAGCTTCCATGGAGTTCTAGGCTTTCTTTGGAAGAAGTAGAATGAATGAAGGAGAAGGAAGAAGGGAGTAAGAGGAGGTGAGGGAGTGGGACACATGGCAAGCCTAGGAAGGAGCAAGACAATTTGGCCCCCTCCCATCAACCTAAAAATCAAGGCTTTCATCCCTTTTTTAAATTAAAATAAATCCTTGTCCAATTAATTCATCCTACCCAAATAACCTCCTTGTACTATTTATCATATTTCCATTTTTATTATTTCCCCAAGTTTCTTTATTTAATACTCAAAATTTCTCAAAAGATTCTAAATTTACTTCTCATCCAATTTATCTTAAATTAAGAATCTAAAGACAAAATTGAACACATAAAGCTATCATAATCATTAAAAGCATATAATAAGATATTTAAATTTAGTGCCTAGGGTTGGGGTCGTCACATAATGAGAACAAAATTTTTAAATTTTTCTATTTTTTTGAAGGGTGACACTATATACACTCCCCTATAAACCCACAAACTCGGGGAGATATCTACCCCCAAACTCAAAACATGCTATGTCCTCATAGCAAAGAGAACAAAAACATGCCTCGGGTTCAAAGGAGATATGACACAACAAAGCAAATAAATAAAGCAATAAAAATGTACCTACTTGGGTTGCCTCCCAATTAGCGCATTTGGTTAAGGTCGTTAGCCCGACCATTGCTCCCAACTAAATGGGATTTGATGTGACCACATTCATTTTGGCCTTGGCTTTCCTTCCCTTGGCCCACTTCGCACATTCTCGGGCACAAATGCCCACCACTTTCCACAAAAATTCGCCCTTTGTTACAAACTCGGGTGAAGCCCAAGGGATTTTTCTAACCTTTTTCTTGCTCTTTTTCTTTTTCTTCAATTTCTTTTTCTTGGGAGCCTCTCCCCCAAACTCATTTGGTGCCTTATTCTTATCACAATCAAGCACCTCCTTTTCCTCCACAAAATCGCAAGCATCCTGAACATGCATCTTGACAAACAAAGTATCAGAAATATCAAGAGAACAACACTCTTCCATTTTATCACATGAGTCAATATTGGCAGACTTAAGCGGAAAGAAAGATTTTAATGGGGACACCGACCCCTTTTGGGATCGGTCTAGGGGGTGATACGGGCCATCACAAGAACCAAGATTGTCGGCCTTATTTTTCACGGCACACAAGTGGGAACCCGCACTATCCCTAGAATTCTCACCGTCATTTGACAAAACTTCACAATCATCAACATATGAACACACCTCACTATCATCAATAGGATGTTTCATGGCATCAAACACAGAAATTTCAATTTTCTCACCCGCCACTGTCATAGACAATTTGCCATTCCTCACATTAATAATGGTGTTGGTCGTCGCCATGAAAGGTCTCCCAAGTAATATGGGTGAGTCACGATGACTTCCTTCACCTCTTGGCATTTCAAGCACCACAAAATCAACAGGCACAATGATTGAATTTACTTGAAATAAAACATCCTCCACAATGCCCACATGTCTTTTAATGGACCGATCCGCAAGTTGTAGGGCCATTGTGGTGGGTTTTAATTCGGGTAAACCCAACTCCTCATACAGATAATATGGCAACAAATTAATGCTGGCTCCAAGATCCAACATAGCTTTTACCCTCTTTGACTCCCCCATAGTAATAGAAATCAGAAAACTTCCGGGATCTTTCAATTTGGGTGAAAGACTATGTTGTACCACCGCGCTAGCATTCTCACTCATCACTACTCTCTCATTTGTCCCATACCTATGTTTCTTGGAATTTAATTCTTTGAAAAATTTGGAATAAGCAGGAATGTTTTTGATCACATTGAGTAAAGGGATATTGATGTTCACCTTGGAAAACATGTTCATCAACTCCGACATTTGCTTATCCAATTTATGTTTTAAAAACCTTTCGGGAAACGGTACTGTAAGTGCTCCAATTTGAGCTTGTTAGAATTTTCGTTAGAAAATTAACGAAAGTTATAACATTTCTAACAATTCCTAACATTCCTAACATTTCTAACAAAGCAAGGGCAAAGTGGGCATTGTTATTTAAGGATAAACCAAGGAAAGGAATCAAAAAAGCAAAAGAAATAAGAAAAACCAAAAATAGAAATGGCTGGAACAAAAACTGGCTGTTAATTTGATTTTTTTTGAAAAATATTCCTCTTGTCCAAAGCCTGAAGCAGCATTTAATGAACAGTGCACGCTCAAGGTCCTATCCGCGCGGATGAGTTTGTCATTTTCAGAGGGCTATAAATTGAGCCCTCCAGTCTCAAAAATAAGAGGAGAAGAACACATTTCCTCAACTGCACTTTGGCAAAAATAGGGAGAAAACAGTGAGAATTCCATAGAATTGTCACCTTTTTCTCCACTATTCAACCAAAATCACACCCACTCAAACACTCTCATATTCAAGTCTCAAACACTCTTGCATTCAAGCCAAAAACTCCAAAACACAAAGAAGATAGGTATAACCTCCCTCTTCTTACCCTAAATCTCTCATCCATGCATGCATTTTCAAGCTACAAAATGTAGTTCATTCATCTTCTTGTCTTAGATCCAAGAAGATCACCATGGAAGTTCATCTCCATGGATGATCTTCTACAAGGATCTACATTATTTTCAAAGTGTTCTTACTTTCTTGCAAAGAAAACACATTTTCAAAACCCTAAAACTCATTTTCATACATCAAATCTCATTTTCAAAGGATAAAATTCCCCTTCCCAAGCAAATGAAGTGCTTAGTCCTAATGTACCCCAAGGATGGTTTGATATAGTTGATTCACCACTAAAATGTCAAGTGATCACTAATCAAAACCTAGGGAAATGGGGACAAGCATGGATGCCAAATCCCCCTTTAAAATCATGTTTTCCTTCTTGAGATGTTGCTGTCCAGTAGCAATTTTCTAAGACCCCAGTCCATGGTCTAATTTTTTGGACACAGATAAACTTGGAATTTGGTGTTGACTACAAAACACTTTTTGTAGCCAACATCCAGAGATTTCCATACATACTTTTACTTTATTTTTTGCGGGAGTAAAACTCCTTTTTTCAAATTTTCTTTTGAAGGTCAGATCACCAGTCTCTGGGAGTCCAGATCTCATATCTGAGATTTCCAGAGGGTTTTGGGTCCTCAAATCTTCTCCAAAATGGAAAATTCTTTCACTGAAATCTTATTTAAGGTGTCTGGAACAACTTTCATTCTCTGAGTTTTCTCAGATTATGAAGTTTTAAAGCCCTTAAATCCATTTCAAAATCAAGTGTCCACTGCCTTTTTCATTCTGGCAGAAGTGTTCTTCAACTTCCAAAAATCTTTTGAGTATCAAATCTCAACCCAAAAATCACACCAAAAATCATGGGCTCTGTCCAAAGTCTAATAAAGAATTCCGCATTTTTACTTTTCTGAGTTTCAACTTATTTTGGCCAAAACACACACACACACACACACATAACAAATGATTTTCAGCTTGGAAGACTCGTTTTACGAGGCATTCCGGGTGCACACTAACGTTCTTCCCGGCGTGTAACATGACCTCCGAACCCAAATCTCTAATCTCGGGCATTTTTCAAAGTTTTTGGCCCTTAAAACAAAAATGGCGTGGCGACTCCGTCTTTTTCCGGTTTTATTTGATTTTCAAAGAAACGCAAAATCGAATTTTCCCGCGAAATTTTGGTGGCACATCATCACAGTGGCGACTCCGCTGGGGAATTATAAGCTTTTTCTAAAAAAAAAACGATATTTGGTATATTGGTGGAAACCATTAAACTTCCCGTTATCGCCTCCTAACACGAGTCGGGGATAAATTGTGGTCTAACAATCCCACGTACCGGTATCATTGTTTTCAAAAAAAAAGAGAAAAGCTTTTGAGGGTCAAGCTTCCGTCCCGGCTTTAAAAATCATTTGTTGTGTGTGTTGATTTTTGCACATTTTCGTGTTGTTTTGGCCGCCTCGGAAAAAGTCAAAATTTTGACTGTCGGAATCATGTCCCTAACTGTCGGAATTCTTGTGCTTATGTGCTTATGTGCTCATTTCAAAAAAAAATTTAAAAAAAAATTTCAAAAAAAAAAGAAAATTTTCAAAAAAAAAAATCATGCATCATATTTTTAAGACACATAAAAAAATTTCTATTTTACTCAGAAAAAGAAGATAGACTGCTTGCACACTACGCGCACGTGACCGTACACTGCACACTACGTCCCTAACCCGGGGAAATCCTTGTCGCGGCCCGTTTGGTCTTATTACGCCTCTCGGTGCAAGCACAGGACTACCCAAACATCCCATGGAGCCTCGTGTCGACCATGCACTTGTCCGTGACACACTTTGTCCGAGACCCGGTTGGTTTTTAGTTTGGTCTGTGTCATGCCCTGTCTGTGTATAGACCTTTCCTTTCAAGCCTTTGTCGGCATACCGACTCAATATCTTTCGGGGACCCTAATCAGTCGAAGTTCTGCCGATTTTCCGCCGCAGACTTTGACCAAGATATTGACCGGCGCCTTGACTTCGGCTCTGACTGGCACAAATTATACACTGACTCCCAGCATGACACTGAGTCATCAAGGATTAATGATTATTCCATGCCTAATTACGGCCTAATTTACGACAAATCAAGATCAATTGTGGACATTCATCAGTCCAAATCATGACGACTTTTCGTCGAGCCCCCGGACATGATCTTGACTTTGACGTCAGCTTTGTCCGTAATTTACATCGAATGCTTGTTAAGACTCGATTACCCGCCAGACTTTTAGGATCGCTTTTCTTTCGGTCGGTGGGACCCGCTTGCCCTATAGGACCCTCGCCCGGGAATGTCCACCCTGGGAGGTCGAAATACAGGTGGAATACGAGGGGCTTATAGACGTAGTGACGGGGCCCACTGATCCAGGATCCAGAGTAGTTTGCGAAAAAGAAGAGAAATCTTTTCCAACCGATTAGGTTAATAAAACATGTTTTAAGTAAACGTGAACAAATAACTGCATGTTGCATGAGCCCAAAGCCCAAACACTTACCCTCCTTCAATTCCCAGACATCTGAACCCTCGTGTCTTTCCCCCGCAGCTCCTCACAAAGGTTGGTTCCGGACACCGGGTCACCGTTTGATCAGTTGGGAAGAGTCAAGCGCGTCATCAGCTTCGCCGTTTGTTCCGACTCCGGGTTTCAGAATGTCTGCGTCAGCCGGTAATGATGGGGACAACGTTGCTCCGTCCTCCAAAATCCCTCAGACAGACCAGTATTGGATCCAGTTGGTAGAACAGATGAGACTTCGACATGAGGCTCAAATTAACGACCTTCTGGGGGTTGTCGCAAGTCATGGTTTGACTATCAGTCTCAATTCCGATGGCACTTTTACCGCGAAGAAGGAAGAAGGTTCTCCTCCTCTTCTTAATCATCCCGGATACATCAAGATGCTACCCCAAGATTCCTATGTCTCCACCGCCGGGACTGCTGCCCGTCGACTTACAGGTAACCGGCAGCGGCCCCAACAGCGAGCAGGGGACGAAAGAGTTCGGCATACCGTCAGTTGTCCCCTCTCAAAGTGATGATCCCGCAAATATCAGCCTGGGTGATGAAGATCAGGAAACAGTTGAAGAAATATGGTCAGCCATCAAAGCCCTGGAGGAACGCCAGAACAGACAGCAAGCCTGGATTGAGGAGGCCACACGCCACTTCGGGACCTTAACCATCTCCCAACTGACTGGGGCTCCCCTGAAGGACAAGCATGTGCCTGTTCCCCTGGATCTTAATACCTCTCATTATCCGGCAGAGTCCAACCATTCGCTTCCAGATGAGCCCAACAGCAGATCTCCTCGGACCAGTTCAACTCAAAGTCATTCCAGCACCGCTCAACCTGAGGTCCCAAATCCGCCACCAGTCGTAGAACACATTTGGTGGGATATCTGTGACTGTCCCGACTGCCTTGAAAGGGACTATCAGGACTGGATACACGAGGACCGTCCTCCTAAAAAGAAGAAAATTTCCTCCCAGCAGAAATTGAAAGAGAGGTTCGAGGCCGGCGATACCAGTGTGGGTACGCTCGGGGAGCCATCTGGGGGATTTGATTACTATGTACTCTACTCCAGCCAATCTTCCCCAAAGCAAACAGGGGTAGAAGAGCCGAAAAGCCTTGCCAACGATAGAGTTGAGACCTTCGGACACCAGAATACTGCAGATCAGAAGTCTAACCCCCCTCGGGGTCAGCCAAGATTCAGTTTGTCCAGCTCCCGAGAGCATACCGGCAAAGAAAGACCAACGCCAGTTTGGCGCTCCCACTCAATCAACATGTTGACCGGAGATGGCAACCGCCACAAAAGGCCTCAGTATAACCCAGGGGCTTCAGCAAAGGTTCTACCTCGCAAGAAAAAGGCACGAAGTGACTGGCTTGATGACTCTCTTTCTCCAGACAAGCACCAAATCTATGATCCCCGCCTATATGGTAGCATGATCACCTTCTGCGACGAAGACTTGCCAAGAGATGTTTCCCAGCACAACGAAGCTTTGTACATCACCATTAAGCTCAACACCGTATCGCTCCCTGGAGTATTGGTGGATAATGGATCGGCCATTAATGTCCTTCCCCTTAGCATGATGCGGGCCCTGCGCATCAATGAAAGGCATATGATCCCATCTACCCGGATTATCAAGGCCTACGACGGCTCGTCTCGTCCCATCCTGGGGACAGTAACTCTGGAACTCTGGTACGAAACCCAAATGGTGCCAGCAAAGTTCCATGTAATGGACATCCCATCCGAGTTCACAGCCCTATTAGGGCGCCCTTGGTTGCATCACATGAAAGCCATAGCTTCCACTCTCCACCAATGCGTCAAATTCATTAACCGACAAGGGGACCTTGAAGTCATAAGGGGTGACAGTTTCCTCATAGGGAACGAAGCCGAGACCGTCACTAAGCATGCTCTTAGCCAGACACCGGGGCTACCTCCTCCGAACCGACCAAGGGACTATCGGGGCAAGTCTCATCAGAATCCCCCAGAATCAGGTGATGCCAATTATGTCAACGCACTTAAGCGAGCAGACTCCGAAGAAGTTCGATTCATCAAATTCAATTGTCATTTCCAACATTTGGAGGCAAACTGGAAGGAAACATTAAACACCGCCATGATACAGGCACACAAACCCCCGGTCCCTAATCACAGCTTTGTCACCATTCTTCAAACCCACTCTCTGACCCTGCCAAGCCAGGAAATTTTCATGATAAAGATCGACAAGCATCGTCATACTCAACTCGAATCTATGAACGTCGTATGGGACGTCCTCCTTGCTGAACTGCCTGTTAAGCCTTTCCGCTCAAGCATGGGGCACGAGATTTTTCCAGCAGCACACCGAGACGCAATACGTCCTTACATCTGGATTGAGCGGTCAGATTGTGACGAGATAGAATCCCCCAGAATTGAGGAAGATCCCTACATCCACATGCTCAGTTTTCAGGCGCCGGACACAATTGATCCTGGTTCAGAGAAAGAGATGATAGCAGTGACTGAGGAAGGAGAACAGAAACGAGACAGCCCCCGAGTCATGAGGCCTCTGACAGCGATGCCATTAAGGAATTGGGAAACTCTCTCAGGCCCGTCCGCGACCAAAGAAGAAATGATCACCAAGCTTGGATTGGTCCCCCGTCCCTTTGTGTCAACCTTTGTAAAGTCCTCTGAGTCTCTCATTGTTGAGTTTGAGTCTTCCGAGTCGTCCGATGGTCTCAGGCCTGAAGACCACGAAATTGTAGCCAATACTGTATTCCCTTTTATTCTCAATGAAATGACGAACCTTTCTGAGTATCCCTTGATTGCCACTTTAACTAATGATGAATTAACTAATAATCTAAAAACAGTTAATAACGATTCACTAGATGAAGAAGCAGACACATTAAATGAACAATATATCAAAGAAATCTTTAAGCAGGTTGTCCGGAAAGAGGAAAATCGAGCCCAAGCTGCCGAAGAGATTTTGACAAGTGTGAATTTGGGAACTGCGGAAGAGCCTAAAGAGACACAGATTGGTAGTTTCTTCGAAGGGACTGAAAGGGATGCCCTAATTGAGCTGCTAAAAGAATTCGTGGATGTGTTTGCATGGTCCTATAAAGATATGCCAGGCCTCGATCCTTCCATAGTTGAGCACCGGATACCGCTCGACCCAGAAGTCAAGCCAGTAAAGCAGAAGCTAAGAAGAATTAAGCCCGAATGGTCCCTACAAGTGAAAGAGGAGATAGAAAAGATGCTCAGGGCAGGGTTCATCAGGGTCATTGAATATCCTACATGGCTTTCCAACATAGTAACGGTAACCAAGGCCAACGGAAAAATCCGGTGCTGCGTAGACTTCAGGGACTTGAACAAAGCCAGTCCGAAAGATGATTTCCCCCTGCCAAACATCGACATTTTGGTAGATTCCACGGCCAACCATGAAGTCAAATCCTTCGTCGACGGTTTTGCCGGTTACAACCAAATCAAAATGGCAGAAGAAGATCAAGCCAAAACAGCCTTCACAACCCCTTGGGGCACCTACTGCTACACGGTCATGCCGTTCGGACTAAAGAATGCTGGGGCTACGTACCAGAGGGCAGCTACAGCTCTGTTCCATGACATGATCCACAAGGAAATTGAGGTCTATGTGGACGACATGATAATACACTCCAGAGGATCAGATGGCCAACACTTTGTTGATTTGAGAAAATTCTTCGGCCGCCTCCGAGACCACAGCATGAGACTGAATCCAGCCAAATGCACCTTCGGTGTAAGACGAGGCAAGGTGCTAGGATATATGGTGACAGAACGGGGAATCGAAGTAGACCCTCAGAAAATCAAGGCGATAGTTGAAATGAAGCCGCCCCGGACGCTAACAGAAGTTAAATCCTTCATGGGAAGACTCCAATACATAAGCCGCTTTGTAAATCAGCTGACCTCGATCTGCGAGCCGATCTTCAAATTGATGAAGAAAAATGCCTACACAGAATGGACTCCAGAATGTCAGCTCGCTTTTGAACAGATCAAGGCGTACCTCGTGAATCCCCCGATTCTTTGCCCACCACATCAGCAAAAGCCGCTATTGCTATATCTAACTGTCACGGATACAGCAATTGGGGCTATGCTAGCTCAAGAGAAGAAAGATTCCAAGGTCGAAAACGCCATCTATTTCGTGAGCAGAAAGCTTCAGGGAAGCGAACTCAATTACTCTGCTTGTGAAAAGACTTGCGCAGGTTTGGTCTGGGTAGTGGGAAAGTTGAAACACTACATGCAGTCTCACCCGATACATCTCGTCTCAAGGATAGACCCCATCAAATATCTGTTCGAAAAGCCTTCCATCTCTATGAGGTTGGCAAAATGGTCATTCTTTTTGGCTGAATACGAAATCACTTATGTTTCAAGGAAATTCGTAAAAGGACGCATAATGGCAGAACATTTGGCCGATTTCCCAAGTGATGAGTCCCGAGGACCTGAACCTCAATTTCCCGATGATGGAATCTTTGCTCTAGAAGGGGAAAATCGTTGGCAACTCTTCTTCGACGGAGCGTCAAACAAAAGGGGGAACGGAATAGGAATGCTTCTGGTCGATCCTACTGACGAACACACCCCCATAGCAGTAAGGTTGAACTTCGAGGTCACCAACAACGCTGCTGAATATGAAGCTTGCATAGCCGGGTTGGAAGCCGCCCTTGAAAGAAATATCAAGGAATTGGAGGTGTATGGTGACTCTGCCCTCATCATCAACCAGGTCTCCAATAAATGGAAGACCGTGGACCCGGGTCTACAGAAATATCACACTTACATGGAAGAGCTAGTAACTCAATTCAAGGAAATCAGCTTCCATTACTTGCCCAGAGATCGCAACAGATTCGCAGATGCTCTGGCAACACTAGCCTCCCTCGTTGAAATAACCGAAGGGAAGTCCATCAAACCATTCAGAGTCGGGAGAAGAGAAAATCCCGCTTATTGCTTTGAAATCGAAGCAGAAGCCGAACCAGCCAGTGATCCCTGGTACACTCAGATCTACCAGTACTTGAAGGACGGCGAGGCCTCTTTCAAAAATGAAGATGGGGAATATAAAGAAGGAATCAAAGCAAAGAGCCTCTCAGCCCTGAAGCGACTCGCCTCCCACTATGTTCTTTTGGGAAATATGCTATACAAGAAGGGCTATCAAGGCCCCCTCCTGCGATGCATTGGCAAACAAGAGGCTACGGAACTCATGAGAGAAATACATGGTGGTACTTGCGGCCCCCACATGAATGCTCGAGCCCTGATGCAAATCATACTGAGAATGGGGTACTTTTGGATCTCCATGGAAGCCGACTGCATCCAGTTTGTCAAAAGCTGCGAAAAATGTCAGCGATACTCAAAACTTAATCATTTGCCTCCTCACGAGTTATACTGCATGACAACCCCTTGGCCTTTCGTCACTTGGGGAATTGATGTCATAGGCAAAATCACACCATCAGGCAGTAACGGCCACGAGTTCGTCCTGGTAGCCGTGGACTATTTCACCAAATGGGTTGAAGCAAAATCCTACAAAATCCTCAACTCAAGGAAAGTAGCCCTCTTCATCAAAGAGAACATTATATGCAAATACGGGTTGCCAGCCGAAATCATCTCAGATAATGGATCCCACTTCGAAGGGGAATGTGAAAGGCTGCCGGCAGAATTCCGAATAACCCGTCACAAGTCATCTCCTTACAGGCCCCAAACCAACGGAGCAGTCGAGGCAGGAAACAAGACTCTGGAAAACATCATCCGGAAAATGGCTATCCGAGGCAGAGATTGGCCCGAGAAGCTACACCTGGCACTCTGGGGCTACAGAACATCAGTCAGAACGGCAACTGGGGAAACACCGTTTGCCCTCACATACGGAATGGAAGCCGTACTCCCAATCGAGCTAGAAATCCCCTCACTCCATGTGTTGTTGGAGAGCCAGATCAATGAGGTCGAATGGCTCCAAAGTCGCCATGATGAATTGGCCCTACTAGATGAGCGCCGATTGAAAGCAATGGAACACATCCGAGCCTACCAAGGGAGAATGGCCAGAGCCTTCGACAAGAAAGTGAAGCATCAGGAGATCCGAGAAGGTGATCTCGTTTTGAAAGAGAAGCCCCCGGTCCGTATCAACCCGCTTGGCAAATGGGAGCCTGTCTGGGTCGGGCCATATGTCGTCCAGAAGATCTTCTCCGGAGGAGCCATGCAACTTACAGACCTCGACGGGAATCCTTTCGTACACCCAGTGAATGGTGACAAGCTGCGCAGATACTACGCGTAAAAAAAAAGAAGTCAAAAAAAAAAAAAAACAAAAAAAAAATATAAAAAAAGAAAGAGTGCTAAAAGAGTAATACCCAACTAGGTTGAAAACCCGAAAAGGGCGGCCTAGGTAAAAAACAGGGTTGCACCAAAAAAAAAACAAAAAACAAACAAAAAAAAAAACAACAAAAAAAAACAAAAAAAAAAAAACAACAAAAAAAAAACAACAAAATCGACCAGGTTGAACTACGAAGACCTGAGCTCCTCAAAATGAGGGGAACGTAGGCAGCCGGAAACGGTTCGGTCTAAAGCACAAATAAAAGTCAAAATCTGACATCAATACACTGATCAGACCATGAAAGCGTCTCGAAAAACTCTGAAGCAATTCAAATATTCATTACAAGTTAAAAACTTTTTGATGAGTCTAAGCCCGATTCATTCCTACAACTGGCAACCTGCTAAAAGAAACTAAGATACATAATCAAACTAATGTGTCTGCTACGACAAGAAAGGGATTATCAGAAAACTCGAGATCACTCCAAGCCACTCGTACTGGCCTCTCCCCTCTTCTTCCCCCTTCGAGTCTTCTTCTTCTGAACAGGAAAAATGTCGGTCTTCCTCCTACCAAGCTCTGGTATAGGAACAGGATCTATCAAACCAGCCTCTGTCAGGGCCTTGGTAGCCCTAGCATCATCTCTCATCTCCTGTAGCCTAGCTGGTAGCATAGAAGTCCTCCTCTCCTGCCTCTTGACATAAGCCTCATAATCGGTCACAGCGTCTCCGCTCCTGTCATGAGGGTTGGCCCTCGCCTCGGCCCTCCTCCTCTCGGAAACTGTCAGGTCCTCCGTACCCACAATGGCCTCACGCCGCCTCAAAATAGCCACCTGAGTCTCCCTCAAATGCCTCTCATACCAATCCAGGTACCAAGTGGTCAAGAACACAGGTCTCGGACGCCTGAGGATAACCCGAGAAGGAAAGACGTCATACCTCCATGCTCGGGACAAAAAGGAAAACACCGAAGGATCATTCATAGGAACAGGAGCCACCACCCTGGTGGCTATATCATCAAAATCCTCCAAAGGAACCTGCTCCAGGCCGAACTGTCTCAGAACTAAAGCCGTAATGTAAAAGCTGGACTGAGAAAGCCCCGGAAGCATAACCACGGGAGACCCGTCCTGAAGCACTCTGCGAGTCTCCACCCGCCAACAAGGCACTGACCATCTGATATCTTCTGTCTGGCGACCAGCCATCCAACGCTCCCATGAGCCCTGATCATCAAAATCTACAGCAACCCCTCTCCTGGCGAATGTCTAGGCTTGATCATATCAGGAGTTTCCCGAAGAATCCTCAAGCGCTCCATCAGCCACAGAGTCAAGAGGAACGGGCTGCCCCCGTGCATATACCGTCTCCCGGTAGCCAGCCTGTCGAGGGCATGGAAAGTCTCCCCCAAGATCAAGGGTACAACGTCTCTGCCCAAGCGACAATGAACAACAACATCCAGTAGAGACCGATGGCAGATCCCAAAAGAATAGACCATGAACAAGGTCCCGAACATGCAAAGTGCAAAGGCATCCCAATAGGCATCGTCAAGCAAGCCTAAGCCCCTAAATCTATCAGGGAGACCAGAAATATCAAAATGATCGGGACCACAGATCATACCTTGTGCTTCCTCCGGGGAAAGATGAAGGAGGTTGCACAATCTATCAACAAAAGAGGCCCCTCCAGGCAAAGGAACCGCTATCTCCTTCACCTCCGGGCCACCAAGCAAAGCCCGAAATTCTTCGACGGTCGGAACAACCTCATTGTGAGAAAGGCAAAAGACATGCCTTCTAGTGTCCCAAAATGAGGAAGAAGCTCTCAAGAGGTCGTAGTCCGGAACCAATTCTTTGAGGGACCATAAGCACTTCACCTTGTACCTTTCTTCAAAGAATGACCTCCTCTCATGCATAATCTCCCGAGACCACTCTTTAAACTTGGTAAAGAATTGCATTTGAGAATTTTGGGATAATTTGGGTGGATTTCTCATGCTCACAATCCTCTCCATGGTTTTTCTCTCCTTCTCCCCGAAAATGGCTGTTTGAACTGGTGGTTGAAGAAGGTATTTGAATTTGAAATAAAGTGAGACCAGATCTGAAGCAAAATTAAAGGACAATGTCAGATGCAGGTCCTATCCGCGCGGACATGATTGTCTCCCTCAGAAAAATCTTTGCAACAGTCTAAACTGCTGTACCAAAGGAATATTTTGTCCCAGCCAAAGCCTGTCCAAACCAGTCCATGCACCAAACATCTACACCCTCGCCAAAAAAACCAAGGCTCATGCGACATTGCATTCATACTGCATTGCATTCACAAAATAAAATCCTAAACTATTACATTCCAAAAATAAAGGGAGTGTGCAAAAAAAAATCAAATAAAAAAAAAAGTAGGTAACAATAATCTTAAATTAATACGTTCCAAAAAAAAACAAACAAAAAGAAAAAGAAAAAAAAAATGTGCATAAAAAAATAAGCTGTATCTGTACAAATCTCAAATCTCAGAAATCGATTCAATCTCAAGTAATCAATCGGAGTCCCCAGTGGTCGACATCTGCCCCCGATCCCTCTTGCGGCTCGGGCCCGCCTCATCAGGAGCCCTGAAGATCTCAGGCTCAGAATCGTCCTCGTCCCCGGAAGAAGGCTCGTCAGGACCAACCGGCACGCTCTGATAGGGCAAGCCAAGATCTGCGAAAAAATCATATCCGAAGGTGAAGGCGTCAGACTCCTGGACATGTGAAGAAGATCCACCATACTGCCAGACGTGTCCCTGCCCGTAAGGATCTCCGAGAATGACGTGGTCCGAAGGTAGTACCACGCGAGGATCAAGGAGAGGAGAAAGAGGAGTCTCAGAGGAAGTCTCTGAAGGAATAGGGGAAGCCTCCCGCCTGACAGGCGCCGGCCGTGGTCGCCTCGCTCTAGCCTGAGGAGCCCCGCAAGCAACCATCCTCCTGATAAATCTCTTAGCCCTGATCACCTGCTTCGTCAGCCTCTCCACGACCACCTCCGAAAACTGCACGAAAGCAAAAGCGTCAGAAACAGTTGAAGCAAAAAAAAAATGATGACAGGAAAGAAAAGAAAAGACAGAAGCAAGAAAAGAGGTGGGAAAGAAAAGCCATACCTTCATACCCGGACGAGGTCGGAAAGCTCGTGGAAGCCGCTCAGGCTGAGGGATCTGCACCCTCAATCGGACCCCATCCTGGACATATGAAAAGTCCGTCCGAGGGTACCGCGGGACCCCTAACCCCTCTCTATCCGTAACAGGGCGTCCTCGGCCTCCTCAAGACAAATACCGGATACGGCTCAATCGCCACAAATGTCGAGAAGTGCTGGCCGGCTCGGTAATCATCCCAGTCGCATCTATCACTCGGGTGCATCATATCGGCGGGAGGCTCCACCGGTGTCATCAAGGCGAATTCACGCCATGCCGGCGTGTCACCCTCTCTCCCGCATAATAGACGTCACAAGTCGACCTCTCGAGAATCCTCCGCCGCACACAGTCCATATCTCGGCGCCCTTCAGGTGCGCCACCTCGAAACGATCCTGTGGATAGAATATCATCCCCTCATCCGTCTCAGCCCCCGTCAAAGGCAGGCAGTCCCCATATCTGAGAGTCGTACGCCCCCTGGAGCTTATCTTCTCTCGGGCATGCTTGGACCAGGAGCACATGGCCGAATATGCCCCGGCGTACTCCGCCGGCTGTCGCCACATCGTGACGTGAAAGAACTCCAACGCCCATACCTGCGAAAGGTAAAGATCAAATCAATCCAGTGCAAAATAAAAGTGTGTGCTCAAGAAAAGAGGGAAAGCAAAAAGAAATCTTATACCTCCAGAGCAAACTCGAAGCAGTATAAGGAGCTCACAGCCTTCCGGCTGTATCTATCAAGAGCAAAGTAAAGCTCTGCCAGCCTGGCCTCTCCCCAAGAGACATCTCCAGCCATCTCCACATCCTCCAAACTCCTCAGCAAAGCAAACACCGCCGTCCCCTCGGCGTGTCCAAAGAGAGTGCTCGAGAAAGCAAACCATAAAAAGGCCCTAGCAATCTGCTCAGCGCCTATCCTCTCATCCCCAGCCTCGTAGCTCCCGATGGTCTCCACAATCTTCCCATAAACCACGGCATACTCCATCCCCATCCCCTTTTTGGGAATAGGGGTAAAGCCCAGAAGAGCCTGCAGGTCCGCGTCGCTGTAGCCGTCCCGCCACTCAATGCTGCGTCCATTAAAGGACAGACCCGTGATCGCAGCGTAGTCGGAAGGCGTAACCGTAGCCTCGCCCCAGAAGAAGTGAAACGTGTGGGTCGCATCCCACCAATGCTGCGCCAAAGCAAACATCAGGCCCTTGCTCTTAGGGAACTTAACCAACCCCCTCAAGCACTCAATGAACTCCCAAAGCCCGATCTCAACGACAATCTGTCTCGGACTCACCAAAGCTCCTCGCCCCGCATTCGGAAGCCGGTCCCACAGGTCAACTACAGACTCCACTGATCCTCGAGTCTTCATCTTATTCAACTGCTCCGTCACGGAGTTGTTTCCACCCTGCAATAAAACAAAAAACAAAGAGAAAATGTCAAAAAAAAAAATTGCATTTGCATTTGCACAAAAAAAAGAAAGCATATACATGCATCATTCATCACAAAAGTTTTGAAGAAAATTCGGCAGCATAACGGCATGCAATAAACCTAGCCCCATTTTTTCTCGCACAAAAGGAAGCAGTTTTCAGCAAATCCCAATCAACATTCATGCATAAAAAAAAAAAGAAAAAGAATCATACAAGGAGTCAACGGAAGTAAAAACTCCGTCCCATTTTCAAAAAAAATGCATACATATCATCCATCATACATGCATATCATCCAACGGAAGTAAAAACTCCGTCCCATTTTTCAAAAAAAATTCATACATTCATAACACGGAGTCAATAAATCCGTCCCACTTTTTCAAAAAAAAAGAGGAGGAGCATGCACACATTCATATCAACATTGCAAGAATTCTACATTGCAACAAAAGAAGTCCGCGAAATTGTTCATCATAGTCTCATATTTCAAAAAAAAAAATGGCGAAAATGCCAATTCTTTTCCCAAGCAAAATGCACATTTTGGGTTACCCACAAATTCATTACAACATGCAAAGTATCAAAATCAAGATTCAAAGCCAATAGCATTGCAATTCTCGAATTTTCAAAAAAAAAATCACCAAAAATCAATTTCAAGCAAGAAATCGACAAAGAGATCGAAAAGATTCGAAGTATACCGTTCGAAGACTCGGATCAGAAGCCCAATGTTGCCAAGCATCGGGGTATGGCTCCTCCGCAATCGATTGCGAAATAGTGTAGTGCCTCCTCATTCGGACAAGCTCCAATCGCCTCTCCGCTACCGGACCGCGTCCTTGACCTTGAAAAGCACCTCCCGCGTGTTCCATTGCTCAGAAATCGAGGAAAAACTGAAGAATTTTGGGGCTTTTTGGACAACAATGGCGGCTTGGGCGATTTTTCTCTCTCTCCCTCGTAATTTTCTGAAAAAACTGCTTAGGGAAGAAGAAGGGCGTTGGCCCTCATTAAAACAGCCTGAGAATTCAACCCTATTCGCGCGGATAGGTTTGTAAGGGTCAAAATGACCCTTTTGCCCTTTAAAAATCCAGGACTCTGCAGTTTAGTCCTCAACTTAACCAAAGATAACGGAATCCCGTATCTTTCATCATCCACGGCAGTCAAACGTAAGACCGATCTCCCCGAGAAAGATA
The DNA here is from genome assembly GCA_022495995.1 of Adenophora triphylla var. japonica. Taxonomy (NCBI): domain Eukaryota; kingdom Viridiplantae; phylum Streptophyta; class Magnoliopsida; order Asterales; family Campanulaceae; genus Adenophora; species Adenophora triphylla. Next base: position 141,103 of record JAFEMH010000763.1, read on the forward strand.
ACGGGATCCCGTATCTTTCATCAAAATTAATCCACGGCAGTCAAACGTAAGACCGATCTCCCCGAGAAAGATAACGGGATCCCGTATCTTTCATCAAAATTAATCCACGGTAGTCAAACGTAAGACCGATTTCCCCGAGAAAGATAACGGAATCCCGTATCTTTCATCATCCCCGGCAGTCAAACGTAAGACCGATCTCCCCGAGAAAGATAACGGGATCCCGTATCTTTCATCAAAATTAATCCACGGCAGTCAAACGTAAGACCGATCTCCCCGAGAAAGATAACGGGATCCCGTATCTTTCATCAAAATTAATCCACGGCAGTCAAACGTAAGACCGATCTCCCCGAGAAAGATAACGGAATCCCGTATCTTTCATCAAAATCATCAACGGCAGTAAAACGTAAGTCCGATCTCTCCGAGAAAGTTAACGGAATCCCATTTCTTTCATCAAAATCATCAACGGCAGTAAAACGTAAGTCCGATCTCCCCGAGAAAGATAACGGGATCCCGTATCTTTCATCAAAATTATTCCCCGGCAGTAAAACGTAAGACCGATTTCCCCGACGAATACGTCTGATTTTTCCCCAGCAAAGGCTAACAAAATCCCCAGCAAAGTTAACGGAATCCCAAAAAGCCAACGGAATCTCGAGTAGACCTCGAACTACGAAAGGGCTTGATTCCCACTAGGGATACGTAGGTAGCCTATCATTAGGTCCAGCCCCCTCGACCAAAACGGTCACCCTCTCCTTCGGCAGCAGACAAAGTCCACCGAAAGGCCATTTCAAATCAAGGTTTGAGGCACCTAAAACGCCATCTTCAAGGTTCGAGGCACCTAAAACGCCATCATCAAGGTTCGAGGCACCTAAAACGCCATCATCAAGGTCCGAGGCACCTAAAACGCCATCATCAAGGTTTGAGGCACCTAAAACGCCATCTTCAAGGTTCGAGGCACCTAAAACGCCATCATCAAGGTTCGAGGCACCTAAAACGCCATCATCAAGGTCCGAGGCACCTAAAAAGCCATCATCTCCAAAGGTCTGAGGCACCTAAAACGCCATCATCTCCAGGGTCAAAGACCCGAACTACGACTGGCTTGATTCCTCTTAAGGATACGTAGGTAGCCTATCGTTAGGTTCAGCCATCCGACCGAAAATGGTCATTCCTATCCCCAGCAGAGCGGATAGCCATCCGACCTAAAATGGTCATTCCTATCCCCAGCAGAGCGGAGAGCCATCCGACCTAAAATGGTCATTCCTATCCCCAGCAGAGTGGATAGCCATCCGACCGAAAATGGTCATTCCTATCCCCAGCAGAGCGGATAGCCATCCGACCGAAAATGGTCATTCCTATCCCCAAAGAGAGCGGATATACAATTTCAGCCATCAGACCGAAAATGGTCATCTCTTATCCCCAGCAGAGCGGATAGCCATCCGACCGAAAATGGTCATTCCTATCCCCAGCAGAGCGGATAGCCATCCGACCGAAAATGATCATTCCTATCCCCAGCAGAGCGGATATACAATTTCAGCCATCAGACCAAAAATGGTCATCTCTTATCCCCAGCAGAGCGGATAGCCATCCGACCGAAAATGGTCATTCCTATCCCCAGCAGAGCGGATATACAAATTCAGCCATCAGACCGAAAATGGTCATCTCTTATCCCCAGCAGAGTTTCTTTCCAGCAACCGACTGCATAACTCGCTCATCAGGTTCGAGGCACCTAAAACGCCATCATCTCCAGGGTCAAAGACTCGAACTACGAAAGGGCTTGATTCCCACTAGGGATACGTAGGTAGCCTATCATTAGGTCCAGCCCCCTCGACCAAAACGGTCACCCTCTCCTTCGGCAGCAGACAAAGTCCACCGAAAGGCCATTTCAAATCAAGGTTTGAGGCACCTAAAACGCCATCTTCAAGGTTCGAGGCACCTAAAACGCCATCATCAAGGTTCGAGGCACCTAAAACGCCATCATCAAGGTCCGAGGCACCTAAAACGCCATCATCAAGGTTTGAGGCACCTAAAACGCCATCTTCAAGGTTCGAGGCACCTAAAACGCCATCATCAAGGTTCGAGGCACCTAAAACGCCATCATCAAGGTCCGAGGCACCTAAAAAGCCATCATCTCCAAAGGTCTGAGGCACCTAAAATGCCATCATCTCCAGGGTCAAAGACCCGAACTACGACTGGCTTGATTCCTCTTATGGATACGTAGGTAGCCTATCGTTAGGTTCAGCCATCCGACCGAAAATGGTCATTCCTATCCCCAGCAGAGCGGATAGCCATCCGACCTAAAATGGTCATTCCTATCCCCAGCAGAGCGGAGAGCCATCCGACCTAAAATGGTCATTCCTATCCCCAGCAGAGCGGATAGCCATCCGACCAAAAATGGTCATTCCTATCCCCAGCAGAGCGGATAGCCATCCGACCGAAAATGGTCATTCCTATCCCCAGCAGAGCGGATATACAATTTCAGCCATCAGACCGAAAATGGTCATCTCTTATCCCCAGCAGAGCGGATAGCCATCCGACCGAAAATGGTCATTCCTATCCCCAGCAGAGCGGATATACAATTTCAGCCATCCGACCGAAAATGGTCATCTCTTATCCCCAGCAGAGTTTCTTTCCAGCAACCGACTGCAGAACTCGCTCATCAGGTTCGAGGCACCTAAAACGCCATCATCTCCAGGGTCAAAGACCCAAACTACGACTGGCTTGATTCCTCTTAAGGATACGTAGGTAGCCTAATAAATAGGTTCAGCCACTCGATCACTTGATCATCCTGCCAAATATGGAGCCTTACTCTTATCGACGACCCCGCTTCCTTCGAAAGCGCCGTCGCCGAGGGGCTACTGTAAGTGCTCCAATTTGAGCTTGTTAGAATTTTCGTTAGAAAATTAACGAAAGTTATAACATTTCTAACAATTTCTAACATTCCTAACATTTCTAACAAAGCAAGGGCAAAGTGGGCATTGTTATTTAAGGATAAACCAAGGAAAGGAATCAAAAAAGCAAAAGAAATAAGAAAAACCAAAAATAGAAATGGCTGGAACAAAAAATGGTACATTAATTTGATTTTTTTGAAAAATATTCCTCTTGTCCAAAGCACAGGCGACATTTAATGAACAGTGCACGCTCAAGGTCCTATCCGCGCGGATGAGTTTGTCATTTTCAGAGGGCTATAAATTGAGCCCTCCAGTCTCAAAAATAAGAGGAGAAGAACACATTTCCTCAACTGCGCTTTGGCGAAAATAGGGAGAAAACAGTGAGAATTCCATAGAATTATCACCTTTTTCTCCACTATTCAACCAAAATCACACCCACTCAAACACTCTCATATTCAAGCCTCAAACACTCTTGCATTCAAGCCAAAAACTCCAAAACACAAAGAAGATAGGTATAACCTCCCTCTTCTTACCCTAAATCTCTCATCCATGCATGCATTTTCAAGCTACAAAATGTAGTTCATTCATCTTCTTGTCTTAGATCCAAGAAGATCACCATGGAAGTTCATCTCCATGGATGATCTTCTACAAGGATCTACATTATTTTCAAAGTGTTCTTACTTTCTTGCAAAGAAAACACATTTTCAAAACCCTAAAACTCATTTTCATACATCAAATCTCATTTTCAAAGGATAAAATTCCTCTTCCCAAACAAATGAAGTGCTTAGTCCTAATGTACCCCAAGGATGGTTTGATATAGTTGATTCACCACTAAAATGTCAAGTGATCACTAATCAAAACCTAGGGAAATGGGGACAAGCATGGATGCCAAATCCCCCTTTAAAATCATGTTTTCCTTCTTGAGAAGTTGCTGTCCAGTAGCAATTTTCTAAGACCCCAGTCCATGGTCTAATTTTTTGGACACAGATAAACTTGGAATTTTGTGTTGACTACAAAACACTTTTTGTAGCCAACATCCATAGATTTCCATAAATATTTTTACTTTATTTTTTGCGTGAGTAAAACTCCTTTTTTCAAATTTTATTTTGAAAGTCAGATCACCAGTCTCTGGGAGTCCAGATCTCATATCTGAGATTTCCAGAGGGTTTTGGGTCCTCAAATCTTCTCCAAAATAGAAAATTCTTTCATAGAAATCTTATTGAAGGTGTCTGGAACAACTTTCATTCTCTGAGTTTTCTCAGATTATGAAGTTTTAAAGCCCTTAAATCCATTTCAAAATCAAGTGTCCACTGCCTTTTTCATTCTGGCAGAAGTGTTCTTTAACTTCCAAAAATCTTTTGAGTATCAAAACTCAACCCAAAAATCACACCAAAAATCATGGGATCTGTCCAAAGTCTAATAAAGAATTCCCCATTTTTACTTTTCTGAGTTTCAACTTATTTTGGCCAAAACACACACACACACACACACAACAAATGATTTTCAGCTTGGAAGACTCGTTTTACGAGGCATTCCGGGTGCACACTAACGTCCTTCCCGGCCTGTAACATGACCTCCGAACCCAAATCTCTAATCTCGGGCATTTTTCAAAGTTTTTGGCCCTTAAAACAAAAATGGCGTGGCGACTCCGTCTTTTTTCGGTTTTATTTGATTTTCAAAGAAATGCAAAATCGAATTTTCCCGCTAAATTTTGGTGGCACATCATCACAGGTACGGGAGGTACATATGGCATGGGGGTTGGAGAATCAACTTTAGAGTTTTCCCCCATGTCACTTGTACTCTTATCACAACCATCATCATCATTATCCATATTAGCATTCTTTTTTTTTTTTTACTTTTTTTTTTCTTTCTTCTTTAAAAAGAAGGGGATCAACACATTTCACCGCTCCCCCCTTGATGCACTTCACAGAGGCGCCTAGCTATGCTAGGGAGGGCAATGTCATTCCCTCTAACCACTGGTGGGGGAATCGAACCCATGACCTCCAGGTTGGAAGCCATGAATCCTAACCATCAGGCTAAGACCCTACGTGCCCATATTAGCATTCTTATCTACAACAGGAGGGGGAGAAGAAGATGAAGGAGAAATTACCTCACTACCTACCTGTTTGCCATTTCAGAGAGTGATAATGGCATTTGCTTGATGTGGTTGGCTTGGAAAGGTCCCAGACTTATGACCTTGTAGGGCGGTTGCTAATTGCCCAATTTGAGTCTCCAACTTCTGAAGGGCAGCTTCATGGTTCTTGGAATCTTGTTGACTTTCCGCACTCAATTGATTATTTTCGGCTTGCATTTTCTCCATGGCCACTTCCCACGGTTCCCTTTTCTGCTCATACTGTCCCGGTGGAGGTTGAGGATGGAGAGGCTTATTTTGTTCTTGATTGCCTCCCAATGAAAAATTTGGGTGTTGCCTCCACCCCGGGTTGTATGTGTTCGAATAGAGATTATTGTTTTGAGGGAACCGCTGGCCAAATCCTTGCATTGCATGTGCCTGTTCAGGGTTAAACAGCAAACCACTTTGACACACATTAGTAGCATGAGTGTTAGGACCACAATTAGCACAAAAATCATTCACAAGATGAGCAGTAGAAGGCATAGAGGAGGAAGAAGCATTTTGCAAAGCTAGTTTATCAAATCTTTGGTTTAACAATGCAATTGGCTTAGCAAGCTCGTTGCTTATCCCTATCTCATTCACTCCCTTTGTTGCCCCCCTAGAACCCTTTTGTTGAGAATTAGCACTCAACATCTCAAACAGTTCCTGGCATTGTTGTACAGTCTTGGTACCCAAACTACCTCCTGCTGCATTATCAACCATTGATTGGTATTCAGGGGATAAAGCCCCATAAAATGTTTGATGCAGAATAGAAGCAGGAAAATTATGGTGCGGGCATTGAATTTGTAGCATCCTAAATCTATCCCATGCCTCGTGGAAGGCTTTCCCCGGTTCCTGTGCAAATCCCATAATTTTCACCCTAAAATTTGTTAATGCATCATAAGGGTAAAACTTAGTAAGAAAAGCGTCATGTAAAGCATCCCAAGTAGTGATGCTACTGGAGGGAAGTAACAATAGCCAAGTTTTGGCTTTGTCTTTCAATGCATAAGGGAAGCACTTCACTCTCAAGTGCTCCGACGTAACACCCTCTTTTATAGGGAACCCACTCACGGTAGACATGAATTCTCTAAAAAACGCTAATGCATCCTCACCGGCAAGGCCATAAAAATTAGGAATCATGTTAAAATATTGGCCTTTGATTTCATAGGCTAGTGCTGCATCGGGCAACACTATGCAAGACACCGATGTGTCGACTCTTGGCCTAGCAAACGCATTCATGACTTGGTCCGCCATTTCAAAATTAAAATTTTCTTCTCCCTCGGTGGAAGAAGTTTCTAGGGCACTTTCAAGGGGATTGCCCTCTGTTAAGTATAAATCTCTCAAATACTGACCCAACCTATTAATGTCGTCGTTCAATGGTTCCAGGTTAGGATTCAAAGAACGCCGACCAAGCATGCACCGATTAAATAAACTTGTTAAAAATCATAACAAGTCCCCGGCAACGGCGCCAAAAACTTGATGGACAAAAATTCACTGTGTAATAAATTACCGAGCAAGTGTACTCACTACCGGTGTAGCAATATGCACGAGCAGGGGTCGAACCACAGAGACTCGTTGGTTTTAACAAGTAGATTTAATTAATGCAAAAAAAAAAAGTAACACGAAGGGGTTTGGTTTGTTTGATTGATTTAAACTAAAAATACTTGAAAGTAAAGCAAGCAATCAACAAGAAACAAGGATAAAAACAGATCAAAAGGAATTCATGGATTGGAGTTTCACAGTACCAAGGATTTATGCTATTTTTAAGAGTAAAGTGATCAATTACTTCCTAGGGTTCATTCACAATAATAAGGGTTGGGAGGGTTTGGTGTGCGATTTGCAACCCTTCTATTCATGTTTATTAATCTTTCAATTACGTCGAATTAATAAACAAAGAATGCAATGAGAACAACAGAACAAAAGAACCTAAACCTTCTTGACTCAGTTACGATGCCAATTAGATTTAATTATCAAAGTTTAGTCTGTATCAATTAACCGAGTTACTGTGTTAATTAACACTCACACAATTCATAAGTGACAATTGATCAGATTGAAAACTCAAGAATTGAAAGAAAACCACTTTGATAAACAAGGAATAATTAAATTAACAAAATAATGTTATAGCATAAAACCCTAATACTGCTTACATCCAATCCATGAAATAAAAGACTTAGCTACTCATATTCATCTCAAAAGACAAAAGAGATGAATCATAAAAATAATACATAAAACCTGGTTCTTGATGATGAACAATCCTTTAATCCTTGAATTCTCCAAAAGAAAAATAAAGCATAAGAAGAAAAAAAATGTCTTGCAGAATTCTATTTTAAACTAGGGAAGAAGGGTGAAAAATTAGGAAAGGGAATGAAATCCTCCTTGAAAAAGGAAACTGATCTTCTGAAATCGGGGGCGTGGGCGGTCGCCCACCTGGCCATGGGCGGTCGCCCATGTATACAGCGGTTTGGGCCTTCAGTGTTAATCACACGTGGGCGATCGCCCACCTTGCCTTGGGCGGTCGCCCATATGTACAGCAACTTCACATCTTGTGGGATTTCAGCATGGGCGGTCGCCCATCATTCCTTGGGCGGTCGCCCACTCCAACAGCGGTTTCAAGGTTTGGTCATCTCTAGCTTGGGCGGTCGCCCATAAGGTCCTGGGCGGTCGCCCATCACAACAGTGGTTTCTCCAGCTTTCTTGACCATTTTGCTTCACCAACATTACTAACTCCCTGAACTATCAAAGCACTCAAATATACATTAAATTCTCAAGGATTCGAACAGAAAATAAGCTTAGGAACATATCTTTTGGATGTGTAAAACCACATCCATCAGTATTACTGAAAAGAGAGAATGGATCACGTGTTTTTGTTGTGAAAGATACCTGTACCCATTCAAAATAGCTGACGGTCACACCTCCGACATTTGCGTATATGTCGGGTAGTATTATAACTCCTTTCTTTGACAGTCTATTATTTTTGCTTGGTGCTGAGATTTCTTTAAAAACAGATTTTAAGCCCAAATGGAAATTCTTGTTCTCTCTCATAATCCAGAACCTCCTGCACTCACTCTAATCATCCCGGCTACGACTGCCTTGACTTTTTTCTAATGGGCATATAATCAAAGAGAAAAGCTCCTCAAACATTATCCATAGGCAAAAGACAAATATTAATCTTTTCTTTCAACATAGTTATAAACAATAAAAAATAAGAAAACAGAGAGAACTTGTTACTTATATCAAGATATATGTCCATAACTAATACTTACTCCACACAAATTTTAATTTTCCAGTAATAATATCATTAATTGTTGATGATTGTTTGTGCACTCACAGTTGTGCACAAACATTTTTCTGCCAACACTAAAATTAATTAGCTAGCTAGGTTGCCAAATTTGACTTAATAAAGAAAAAGAAAAAAAAGCGAAAAATGCAGTAAACCATAAGAGGATCCAGTGATGCATACCATGTTAACCAAGTCCGTCTGACCTGACTTTCGTCAACCTAAATCTCGATCGCGCATTTTGTCAAACACCCTGCGTGCATCTCTCATACTACCACATTTCACATACATTTCAATCAACTTAGAGATCAATTCTACATCGCCACTGTAAGGTGAACGATTCAGTAACTGTTGAACCTTCTTCCCAAGCTCGAGCGACTTCAAATTCCTGCGCATAAACTCTTCTTCTTCATCGAGAATGATCCTGGAAAGTTGAATTGGGGTGAAGGGGATTTGGGGTTGACGAAATTGAAATATAAGGAACACGGATTTAGGTTTTTAATATGTTTGATTGAGAATAATTGGTGTTTGATTTCACGGTGGTCGCTATGGGTATGGCAGTGGCAGTCTAGCCATGGAGCTCGCCGGTGGTGTAGAAGCTGGAATGGATCTCCGGTGGTGAAGCTGCGCACGGATTGCGGATAGAGAGAGAAACGGATTGCGGATAGAGAGAGAAGAGTATTTGCGGATAGAGAGAGAAAGAGATTGAGAAAGGGCAGTTTGGTCATATAAATTATTATAAATAGGGAGAGGGACTCTACGGTCGTTTTGATTTGAAGTCTTGGATCCTAAGGTAAAATTTGAAATATACTATTTTTATTGGTAAATTCCACCCTATCTCAAGGGCTTATTAGTAAAAATCCCATTTTTAAAATACAATATCTCAAAATCTAAAAGTCGAAAAAATAATTCGAGACCACTGTTTTAATCCCATCGCCAAGACAAATCAAACAAGTTTACTCATCATATATTTCAAATTTTATAAATAAAATAAAATTATTTTTCAACAACTGTGAAATAGACCTCACTGTTATTTTATAAAAGAATGACATAAAAACAGTGAAATCAATCACACAGTTATGCACAATAGCTGAGAAAGTATCCTCAACACTCATAACTATAACTGAGAAATTGACCTCACAGTTGTGCACAAACATAATTTTCACCTTGGAAATGTGCAAATCATTACACGGTTATGCACAATAACTGTGAAAATCATTACACAGTTATTTACATCAACCCAACAACCGTGAAACTTGTTCTACAGTTGTCCGAAAGGAATGACATAAAAATAACTGTGAAATGGAATTCACAATTATGCACAATAACTGTGAAAATCATTACACAATTATTTAATATCAAACCCAACAACCGTGAAACTTGTTCTACAGTTGTCCTAAAGGAATGACCCAAAAATAACACTCATAACTATAACTGAGAAATTGACCTCACAGTTGTGCACAAACAATCATCAACAACTAATAAATAACGGGTAAACCAAACATACTAAGTACCAAATTAACTGTGAAATTGACCTCACAGTTCTCAGTTTAGAAAGGTCAAAAACCAAACCATTTCACATTCATAAATAACTGTGAAACTGACCTCATAGTTTTAGAAGTGTGAAAAACATTTCACATTTATTCACATCACAACCAACAACTGTGAAATAGACCTCACTGTTGTTCTATAAAAGAATGACATAAAAACAGTGAAATCTATCACATAGTTATGCACAATAACTGAGAAATTGACCTCAACAATCATAACTGAGAAACTGACCTCAACAATCATAACTGAGAAATTGAGCTCGTAGTTGTGCAACCTAACATGGCAAAGTTTTTATTATTTTAGATTCAATGAGACCCACTTATCATACTCACAACAACAATCCACTTATTATTCATATCTTACTTTCTCTCTCCTACTTTACTTTTCATACTCACAACACCTCTCCATCGTCAATATTACTACTTTTTCTTAATCTCCATGCACAAAAAGTTGGTCTTACTTGTGGTGGGACAGAGGGAGTACATAATAGAGAAACATTTAACTTTTAGTATGAAGTAAAAGCAAGCAATGACCACCATCATATCAATATAGAATAAAATATTGCAATGAGCTTTTGAGAAAAGGAGATAAATGGTAACTGAAACTGCTGATAGACTAATAATTGGGTATACAATAGAGCACAGGGCCAGGATCATATGCAGACTGCTAAAAATTAATGATACATTTGTAAGATATTAAATATGGAAAAAAAATGGACCAAAGGAAGGCTGAAGATGTAAATGATCTTCCAATAAGCAAGGTGTCATCTTTTGGTAAAGGGTCAAGGGATTTATACTTCATTTCACAGTTATTTAGGTTAGATTACATGAATATTTGATTGGCTTATAATTTATACCCATGTAGCTCTAGAAAATAAAGAAAACGGCTAATAATCAGTAAATGAACAAATATAATTGTTAAATTTGGTTTACAAGAGAAAAGACTGATGTTCATACACCATTTAGTGCAATCTTTGCAATCGAGCTTCTTTGCCACAACTAATCATTGCTACTACCAACCCTTGGTTCTCAACCTGGTACACAAACAATCTCACATCAAAAACTACATCTTACATACTCCGTATTATCATTACATCAATTACAGAAGAAGAGTGGCCCACCTAATGTAAAATGTGGGGAAAGAACTCTAGCAAGCCTTCGCAGAGATGTTTCCTCATTTACTCTTAGTGTAGATCTGACTCCATATGGAAGTATTCTGAAGGAGGTTCATCTACCAAGCCATGTGCCGGCAAATTGAGTACCCAACACAATGGATCTCTTGATGAAAGCCAAACACATTCCGCAAGATATAATTGTCCCTGAGACTTGTCACCATAACGAACATCCCAGAAGCTCATCTTTAGAAATTAGAACACCAAAAGGATCTAAATTTCATTTTCTACAAGAGATTGCTATAGCTAAACTACTTCAAAAGTGGTAGCATGGTGTGATGTACCCGATTTTTTGAAATCAAACGGAGTCGCCACGCCATTTTTATTTTGAGGGCCAAAACTTTGAAAAATGCCCGAAATAAGAGATTTGGGTTCGGAGGTCACGTTACACGCCGGGAAGAACGTTAGTGTTCACCCGGAATGCCTCGTAAAACGAGTCTTCCAAGCATTAAAAACCATTTGTGTGCGTGTGTGTGTGTGTGTGTGTGTGTGTGTTTTGGCCAAAATAAGTTGAAACTGAAAAGTAAAAATTGGGAACTCTTTATTAGACTTTGAACAATTCCCATGATTTTTTGTATGATTTTTGGGTTGAGTTTTGAGACTCAAAGGATTTTTTGAAGTTGAAAACCAATTCTGCCAGAATGAAAAAGGCAGTAGACACTTGACTTTGAAATGGATTTAAGGGCTTTAAAACTTCATAATCTGAGGAAACTCAGAGAATTAAAGTTGTTCCAGACACCTTAAATAAGATTTATATGAAAGAATTTTCTATTTTGGAAATGATTTGAGGGACCAAAACCTTCTGGAAATCTCAGATATGAAATCTGGACTTCCAGAGACTGAGGAACTGACCTTTAAAATAAAATTTGAAAAAGGGATTTTTACTCACGAAAAAAATAAAGTAAAAATATTTCTGGAAAGACCTTGATGTTGGCTACAAAAGTTGTTTTGTAGTAAACACCAAATTCCAAGTTTATATGTGTCCAAAAAATTAGACCATGGACAGAGGTCTTAGAAAATTGCTACTGGACAGCAACTTTCTTAAGAAGAAAAACATGATTTAAAGGGGGTTTTTGCATCCATGCTTGTCCCCATTTCCCTAGGTTTTGATTAGTGATCACTTGACATTTTAGTGGTGAATCAACTATATCAAACCATCCTTGGGGTACATTAGGACTAAGTACTTCATTTGCTTGGAAAGGGGAATTTTATCCTTTGAAAATGAGATTTGATGTATGAAAATGTTTTTTTAGGGTTTTGAAAATGCATTTGCAAGTAAGTAAGAACATTTTGAAGAGAGTGTTGATCCTTGTAGAAGATCATCCATGGAGATGAACTTCCATGGTGATCTTCTTGGATCTAAGACAAGAAGATGAACAAACTACATTTTGGAGTTTGAAAATGCATGCATGAATGAAGGAATTTTGGGGTGAGGAGAAGGATGTTATACCTATCTTCTTTGTGTTTTGTGTTTGAATGGATTCAAAGGCTTGAATGTGTTTAGGGTTTGAATGTGTTTAGGGTTGGTGATTAGAGTTGGTTAAAGAGAAAACAAGTAGATAACAATGAAGTCCTCTATGTTTTCTCTCTAATCCTCCTCCTAAAGGGTGATTTGAGCTTGAGTTAGTGTATGTATGAGAGTATGTATGAGAGTGATTTGAAAGTATTTTGAGTGAGTGGGATTTGGGAAAGATTGAAGAGAAAATGGTGGCAATTCAAGTGAATTCCCACTGTTTTCTCCCTATTTTTCGCCAAGGTGTTGTTGCTGTCAGTAATTTGTGTTGTGTAAACTGAGAGAGGAGGGTTCAATTTATAGGCCCCTGTGAACTTCAATAGGATCCACGCGGAGGGTATTGTAAACGTGCCTGGTGCATTAAATGCTGCTCCAGGCTTTGAACAGGAAGAAAATTATTCAAAAATTCCAGCAGTTTCTGTTTTTCAACTTGCCTAATTCGGATTTTTCCAATTCTTTTGCTTTTTAAGATTCTTTTGTAGGCTTAACCTTAAATAACAATGCCCACTTTGCCCTTGCTTTGTAGAAATGTTAGGAATGTTAGGAATGTTATAACTTTCGTTAATTTTCTAACGAAAATACTAACAAACTCAAATTGGAGCACTTACAGTAGCCCCTCGGCGACGGTGCTTTCGAAGGAAGCGGGGTCGTCGATAAGAGTAAGGCTCCATATTTGACAGGATGATCAAGTGATCGAGTGGCTGAACCTAGCGATAGGCTACCTACGTATCCCTAGTGGGAATCAAGCCGGCCGTAGTTCGGGTCTTTGACCTTGGAGATGATGGCGTTTTAGGTGCCTCAAACCTTGAAAAGCGAGCTCTGCAGTCTGGTGCTGGAGAGAAAACTCTGCTGGGGATAGGAGACGACCATTCTTGGTCAGGTGGCTAGAGTCGTACATTGGCTCTGCTGGGGATAGGAATGACCACTTTCGGTCTGATGGCTGAAATTGTATATCCGCTCTGCTGGGGATAGGAATGACCATTTTCGGTCGGATGGCTGAACCTAATGATAGGCTACCTACGTATCCTTAAGAGGAATCAAGCCAGTCGTAGTTCGGGTTTTTGACCCTAAGATTTGACTATTTTTGGGAAGTCGCCCTGAGATCTGACTATTTTTTGGAAGTCGCCCTATGATCTGACTATTTTTGGGAAGTCGCCCTAAGATTTGACTATTTTTGGGAAGTCGCCCTATGATTTGACTATTTTGGGGAAGTCGCTCTATGGTCTGACTATTTTTGGGAAGTCACCCTATGGTTTGACTATTTTGGGGAAGTCGCCCTATGGTCTGACTATTTTTGGGAAGTCACCCTATGGTTTGACTATTTTGAGGAAGTCGCCCTATGGTTTGACTATTTTGGGGAAGTCGCCCTATTGTTTGACTATTTTGGGGAAGTCGCCCTATGGTTTGACTATTTTGGGGAAGTCGCCCTATGGTTTGACTATTTTTGGGGAAGTCGCTCTATGGTTTGACTATTTTGGGGAAGTCGCCCTATGGTTTGACTATTTTGGGGAAGTCGCCCTATGGTTTGACTATTTTGGGGAAGTCGCCCTATGGTTTGACTATTTTGGGGAAGTCGCCCTAAGGTTTGACTATTTTTGGGAAGTCGCCCTAAGGTTTGACTATTTTTGGGAAGTCGCCCGAGGATTGACTAAAGCTTACGTTGCTGTTTGCGGAGATAGGGATAGCTAAAGCTATGGGTAATCATGCAACATTTGTGAGTGCATGCTTATTTTTGAGATATGTTGAAGGACTAACGTACCTTTGCTGTGCTTACCTGCAAGAGAGCAAGTTGCGGGGGGCTGTGTGGTAGTTGATAGTGTTGAGAGTCTTGATGCATCTTTGAGAACTTGGCGTCTCTGTCCGGACTGTATTTGAGAACTTGGCATCCCTGACCTACTTTCCTTTGAGAACTTAGCGTCTCTGACCGAACTGTATTTGAGAACTTGGCGTCCCTGACCTACTTGCCTTTGAGAACTTAGCGTCTCTGACCGAACTGTATTTGAGAACTTGGCGTCCCTGACCGATTTGTATTTGAGAACTTGGCGTCTATGACCGATTTGTATTTGAGAACTTGGCGTCCCTGACCGAACTGTACTTGAGAACTTGGCGTCCCTGACCGATTTGTATTTGAGAACTTGGCATCCCTGACCGATTTGCATTTTGAGAACTTGGCATCTCAGACCGATTTGCATTTTGAGAACTTGGCGTCCCTGACCGATTTGTAGACACTGGAGGTGGTCTGCACATGTTTTGCCCGGAATCATCTCTTGCCGAAAAGGGGGATTTGATTTCTTGCAATTTTGTTGAAACCATTGATTTTGGGCTTTGGTAAACATCTTCCTTGTTGAGGGTAAGTCTCAATAGCGAAGGAAAATGGTCTTTCACGTTTGAATTCTTGCATTGGTTAGTAGAGAGGAAGATGCGTATATGACATTCATGATGACAGATGCATGCATAGAATCAGAATGATTATGATAGTATCACTGCATATGTTCGCGAGATGATGCATTTACTTGCTTTCGAAGATGCACCTAGCCTAAGCTTTTGATAGGGAAATTATGATTTATGATCTTCAATCTATTAGGATTTTCCCTATTGATTCAAGTTTTTGTGCATGCTACATGAGCCCTTGGGAGATTTTTGTAGGGGTGCATGGTGATGAAAGGGGATACATTGGGATGTATGTGTCTGGAGACTGTTTGGGACAGATTTTGAGCAAGTGGGGGAGGTGAGAGCCCTCGATCGCGATTTAAACAGTGGTTGTTGATGAGGTTTTTTTTTTTACAGTATCACATGGACCTCAATCTTGATGAGATTGGATTCGGATCCCGGGTCTTGGTTGAAAATTTCCCTCTCACTCTTGGTCATTTGAAGTTGATGCCGATGGCTCTAGGGCACGTTGATATGAGTGAAGCTTCTTTCATTTGGGTGAGTCAGTGACTTCGGCCGAAACCTTGTTCGGAGAATGATTTGATGAAATTGCTAATGCAGGATAAACCCGCATCTTAAATTCCGATGCTATGGGAAGCTGCTATGTACCACGTTCTGAAGCTGAAAATCTAGTTGTTGATGTGACTAGACCTTTCTTGTGACTTGATAAAATTCAGGTCCAAAGGACCGGCTTGACAAAGCCCCCGGATCCTGAGTAGGCAAAGTCCAGATTTTGAAGAAGTGACTTGGCGAATCTATCTCGTAGTGAAGAACCCAATATGGACCCAAAGATGACTATAGAAGCCCCAGCTTGAAGAGCTGATACAGGAGAACCTGGGAGAACCGCTTGGCAAGCCCCAGCGTGAAGAAATTCAGAGCGGTCTTATTGCGCATGAGAGTCATTATGTGGCCGAGGAGGCACCCATCTTTTCAAATCGTAGTCCACAAATCTCTGGACAAGACTCAGAAACGTTTACGTGCAGGGGCACATCTTTCGAAAAATGGGAATGAATCCCGATTTTGTGTATACACACTCGCTTTAGGTTTGACTCTTTTGAGAGAGTATAAGCATCACAAGGTGTGGAAAAGTGTATGGAAGCCCCTGCTAACAGAAAGACAGTGTTTGGCTCTATTTCCCTATGATGGAGAGAGAGAAGACTTGTCGAGACTCTTGAAAACTTGTTTTATTCGTGATAATCACAAGGCTGCTTAAAACCCTTTGTTAATGTTCGGGTGATTCAACTCCTAAATCTGATATGAACAAATATTTTGACTAATCATGAGGAGAAAGTCGACCAATACCAGGGGTAAAGTTGGCGAATTGTGAAGAAAGATTGTGTATAGGAGAGGCCATTGATGAGACCGAATTTTCTTGGGATTTGGATGTGTTTATGACCGGACCATTTCTGGTTGCCTACGTTCCCCTTATTATAAGGAGCTCAGGTCGCCGTAGTTCGGGCTTGAACTGTGTTTGGCTTTGAAAAAGGGTATGAACATTTGTGGTCCATTTGGTGAAAAAGGGTCGGATGGGAAGCTTGAATGATAAGGTACGGGCCTTGAGATGTTCCTTGACAAGTCGTTTTTTTTTGACTCGCTTCTTCCGTGATTTCATTGCTTCTTGATCATCATCCTTCATTGGGGAGGAAAGATTTTGAATTCAGCTTAAGGGCTTATGATGTGTTTTTGCCGTTGCTTTAACTGCTCCCTTATTGTCGACAACTTTCGTTCTTCGGACTTTAATTTTGCCCACATGTCAAGCCTCTGATCGGCGGTGCTGGGTCCTTGGCCTCATTTTTTTTGAAGCTTTTGCTTTTGCTCTCTTGTTTTTTTTTTTTTGAAGCTTTTGCTTGAGCTCTCTTTTTTTTTTTGAAGGCGAGCCTCTGCTCGAACTTTCTTGATGCACGTGAGGCGAAGGCAAGCCCCTGTTTTTTTTTATCGACATGGGGTCAATCTTCCGATGCTGAGTGACCTTTTGTTGTTCTTTGATGCTGCCGCCGTCGTTGACTTGGTCAAGGTGATGATGGGGACATGTTTTGGAAAGTGTATGGCTTGATGGAGGTCTTTGTGAGGTAAGGAAAGTGTATAGGGAGGGCATTAGTTGACTTTCTCGCACCAATTAATTAAAATCTTAATCATTTCCAGAGATTATTTGTTGGGCAATGCGAGTGATCATTTAAAATAAAACCATTTCATTAAATGTAATGTAGGTGTGCAAATAATGTCTCAAGTCTAGCAAGAAAAGAAAAAGACTCTTTTAAGATTAACTACAATGTCCAAGGAGGACTTGATTGAACGAAGAAAGTACTAGAACCTACGAAGGTTGACTAAAAGACTGTTTTAATATTAAAGGATGGGTAGCCCCTAGTCTAGCTACTCTTTGTTGTTGGACCACGTCTCTATCCTTTAGCAAATTTGACGGACTATGCTTGCCTTTGGTAACTTCAAGGAATTCCTCGCTTACCGGCCACGGCCGGTTGCCTTATCTCGTCATCGATCATTATCATCTCATTTACCCTTGGCGTCGGCCGTGAACTTACCGGGGGCGGGAGTTTAAAGCATTTCACCAAATCCAGCTTTGCCGTGGTCACATGCTTGTTGCAGCCAAACCAGCCATTCTCAACATTTGTTACGACTAAATCATCTCGGGCTTGCCAAAGTCTATTGAATTCACAGTAGCTTGAATCATAAAACTCAATCATGTTTACATTCGTGTTGTTTGGGAAATGATCATCAAGTGTGGTTGAGATCACCGAGGCGCTCGAGTTTGCCCTTCTTAATTAACCCCGAATCGCCTTTCTCAAAGCCGTGCGCTTGTCGGTTATATGACCGTGATACCGGTGGAAAGCACAATGCTTAGTGGTGTCCAAAGGGATTTTGGGATCCTTGGGCCGATAGTTTCTCATGGGTTCGAGGAGACCCCGCTTTAGCAAGCTATTTAAAACTTTGCTTAAGGGAACACCCAAACCCTGGGATGTGGTTTCTCCTTTGGGGGAGAATGAACTCTTAGTGCTCTTTGATTCGAGATTTGGTCATTGACTTGGTCACCATTCTCGAACAGGGTTTACCGGTTTTGGTCCATCGGGGCGCTCAAGCTTGCCTGCTTCGATTAACCCTTGAACCGCTCTCTTCAATACCGTGCGCCGCGGTCGTGTGGCCATAATGATCATGGAAGGCGCAAAGTGCTTACTCATGTCGAGGAGTGCATTTGAGCTCCTTGGATGGTAGTGCCCGAGGGCTCCAAAAGGCCTTCCTTTACTAAACCCTTGAAAATTAAGCCCACGGGCATCCCAAAATCATCAAAATGTTCTCGTCGCCTTAGAGGACCACCATTTCTTGGTTGCTTTTGGATGCCGTCAATTGTACACAATGCCCTTCTTTCCTTTAATGGATTTTGCAGCCGTGTTGGAAGGATAAGGTTTATAGCGGTGAGACATGTTCCGACCCGTAGTGCTTCCCGTGCACGAACCCTTTTGATGTACTCATCGATGTAATCGTCGAGATTTGACCTTTTGTAAAACTCATTCGTGTCGATACACAAGATTGGTATGGTGAGATGGCCCGAGTCGAGCGATCGTCGATACTCTCGTTGCTAGGCTTTTCTTGTACCTTCTTAATTGGTTCTTTCAATAATCCTTCGACGAGTCAATAGGAACACCGGGACCGGCTCGACACCGCCACGAGATTGGCATCGGCAAATGAAACCACAGTAGGAAGTACTCTGATGGGAGGGATGACACCGAGCATTAAAAGCGTGACCGTAACCCTCCTCATAAGGCCCGGCAGCTTGCCGAAGATGAGGATATATGGCTCGTAATGGGTGGATACCAGGAGCAAAGTGAGTGCGGATCCAAAAGGCTGCTGAAGACATGAGATTTGAGGCATCATAACAGGGACCGAACGTGTCTTGACCACACCGAGGAACGTGACTACAAGGGTAATGTGCATACCGTACTTGATGAACAGGAGCAGCTTGCGTAATGTACTGGTGGAGAATTTGATGAGGATCATTTGACCTTGTCGGACTTCCCAATCGGAGGGCGAGGTAGAGCTTGGAGGATGTTGTAAACACGGTAAACCCGATGAAGTGGTGATAAGAGCCTCGGTGGCCCATGTGATTTTGCAAGATCATAGGGGCAAGTGTGCTTCGAGAATTGGAGGAAGCCACCGGTCCCTCTCGAACCATGGAGCCTGAGAAGCGAACTGTCCCAAAATGGCTTGTGGAGCCATGTCAAACCACTGGGCTTGAGAAGTCGTGAACCGACTAATTCCGATCGATGGCCCGAACCAGACTGATGTTGTGAAGTAGTAAACCGACCCCTTCCAAGCCGTGGGGCGAAAGCCAACCGATGCAATCCTGGTGGTGAGACTGAGAGGCACCGGGGCAAGCTGACCTAAATCGGACTGTTGAGGAGTATCGAGCCGTAGGGGCCGAGATGTACGAATCGACCAATTCCTGCATCGATGTCCCGGGCCGACCGAGGTTTTGGAGTAGCGAACTCGACTCCATTCCAAGCCGCGGCGTAAACAGATCGATTGAAACCCAAAGGTGAAGACCGAGAGGCGCCCGGGGGAAGTTGACCAAGATCGGACTGTTGAGGAGTATCGATACGATGAGGCCGAGAGGCAGGCCGAGTGATAGGTCGGGGATGCTTGGCCCATTAGTAGGTCCACACGTAAGGGAACAGGGCATTTGATGGTAGTTGGCACGCCCGGGAGGGTAATTAGTTCCAATCTTCGCATCAACCGTAAAGGTTCCATTAGGGTTGCGAACAATTGTTAGCCCCCGGGTTACGATACCTTCCAATAACCGACCGATCCGAGCCTCTTGATGTTGTCTTATCTGTTCCAACACCTGATTCCACCGCTCGGCATTTTGCGGATTTTCGGGGTGCGAAGTTGTACGTCCCCACAGCTTCTCCTACGAGTTGGCCATTCTCGAAACTTTGAGTCAAGCGAAGGAGGAAACCGATGAAGTATCCGACTCCGGAATGACCGAGCCGAACAAACGATGACCCGGGTCTTGATCCAAACTTTGCTTACTGTGGAAGGCGCAAAAGGGTGTGGTTCAGACTCGGGAAAGCGAAACAGGTTGGTGTTTGGGCTTAGGACTCATGCAACATGCGATTATTCGTTTAAATTTACTTAAAACATGTTTTATTAAACCTAATCGGTTGGAAAAGATTGCTCTTCTTTTTCGCAAACTACTCTGGATCCTAGATCAGTGGGCCCCGTCACTACGTCTATAAGCCCCTTGTATTCCACCTGTATTTCGACCTCCCAGGGTGGACAGCCCCGGGCAAGGGTCCTATAGGGCAAGCGGGTCCCACCGACCGAAAAAAAACGATCCTAAAAGTCTGGCGGGTAATCGAGTCTTAACGAGCATTCGATGTAAATTACGGACAAAGCTGACGTCAAAAGTCGAGATCATGTCCGAGGGCTCGACAAAAAGCCGGCAAGGTTCGGACTGATAAATGTCCACAATTGATCTTGACTTGTCGTCAGTTAGGCCGTAATTAGGCATGGAATGATCGTTAATCCTTGATGACTCAGTGTCATGCTGGGAGTCAGTGTATAACTTGTGCCAGTCAGAGTCAAAGTCAAGGCACCGGTCAATATCTTGGTCAAAGTCCGCGGCGGAAAACCGGCATGACTTCGACTGATTAGGGTCCCCGAAAGATATTGAGTCGGTATGCCGACAAAGGCTTGAAAAGAAAGGTCTATATACAGACAGGGCATGACACAGACCAGACTAAAAACCAACCGGATCTCGGACAAGGTGTGTCACGGACAAGTGCATGGTCGACACGAGGCTCCATGGGATGTTTGGGTAGTCCCGTGCTTGCACCGAGAGGCGTAATAAGACCAAACGGGCCGCGACAGGGATTTCCCCGGGTTAGGGACGTAGTGTGCAGTGTAAGGTCACGTGCGCGTAGTGTGCAAGCAGTCTATCTTCTTTTTCTGAGTAAATAGAAATTTTTTATGTGTCATAAAAAGAATGATGCATGATTTTTTTTTTTTTTTGAAACTCCTTTTTTTTTTGAAATTCTTTTTTTTTTGAAAGCAAATGAACACATAAGCACATAATTCAAAATTCAAACAGTCCAAGGCAACGAGTCCAACAGTCAAAATTTTGACTTTTTTCGAGGCGGCCAAAACAACACGAAAATGTGAAAAATCAACACACACACAACAAACGGTTTTAAATGCCGGGACGGAAGCTTGACCCTCAAAAGTTTTCTTTTTTTTTTTGAAAAGATAAAACTTATTTGTCCCCAGCGGAGTCGCCACTGTGATGTACCCGATTTTTTGAAATCAAACGGAGTCGCCACGCCATTTTTATTTTGAGGGCCAAAACTTTGAAAAATGCCCGAAATAAGAGATTTGGGTTCGGAGGTCACGTTACACGCCGGGAAGAACGTTAGTGTTCACCCGGAATGCCTCGTAAAACGAGTCTTCCAAGCATTAAAAACCATTTGTGTGTGTGTGTGTGTGTGTTTTGGCCAAAATAAGTTGAAACTGAAAAGTAAAAATTGGGAACTCTTTATTAGACTTTGAACAAGTCCCATGATTTTTGGTATGATTTTTGGGTTGAGTTTTGAGACTCAAAGGATTTTTTGAAGTTGAAAACCAATTCTGCCAGAATGAAAAAGGCAGTAGACACTTGACTTTGAAATGGATTTAAGGGCTTTAAAACTTCATAATATGAGGAAACTCAGAGAATTAAAGTTGTTCCAGACACCTTAAATAAGATTTATGTGAAATAATTTTCCATTTTGGAAATGATTTGAGGAACCAAAACATTCTGGAAATCTCAGATATGAAATCTGGACTTCCAGAGACTGAGGAACTGACCTTTAAAAGAAAATTTGAAAAAGGGAGTTTTACTGACGCAAAAAATAAAGTAAAAATATGTCTGGAAATCTCTGGATGTTGGATACAAAAGGTGTTTTGTAGTCAACACCAAATTCCAAGTTTATCTGTGTCCAAAAAATTAGACCATGGACAGAGGTCTTAGAAAATTGCTACTGGACAGCAACTTTCTTAAGAAGAAAAACATGATTTAAAGGGGTTTTTTGCATCCATGCTTGTCCCCATTTCCCTAGGTTTTGATTAGTGATCACTTGACATTTTAGTGGTGAATCAACTATATCAAACCATCCTTGGGGTACATTAGGACTAAGCACTTCATTTGCTTGGGAAGGGGAATTTTATCCTTTGAAAATGAGATTTGATGTATGAAAATGTTTTTTTTAGGGTTTTGAAAATGCATTTGCAAGTAAGTAAGAACATTTTGAAGAGAGTGTTGATCCTTGTAGAAGATCATCCATGGAGATGAACTTCCATGGTGATCTTCTTGGATCTAAGACAAGAAGATGAACAAACTACATTTTGGAGTTTGAAAATGCATGCATGAATGAAGGAATTTTGGGGTGAGGAGAAGGAGGTTATACCTATCTTCTTTGTGTTTTGTGTTTGAATGGATTCAAAGGCTTGAATGTGTTTAGGGTTTGAATGTGTTTAGGGTTGGTGATTAGAGTTGGTTAAAGAGAAAACAAGTAGATAACAATGAAGTCCTCTATGTTTTCTCTCTAATCCTCCTCCTAAAGGGTGATTTGAGCTTGAGTTAGTGTATGTATGAGAGTATGTATGAGAGTGATTTGAAAATATTTTGAGTGAGTGGGATTTGGGAAAGATTGAAGAGAAAATGGTGGCAATTCAAGTGAATTCCCACTGTTTTCTCCCTATTTTTCGCCAAGGTGCTGTTGCTGTCAGTGATTTGTGTTGTGTAAACTGAGAGAGGAGGGTTCAATTTATAGGCCCCTGTGAACTTCAATAGGATCCGTGCGGAGGGTATTGTAAACGTGCCTGGTGCATTAAATGCTGCTCCAGGCTTTGAACAGGAAGGAAATTATTCAAAAATTCCAGCAGTTTCTGTTTTTCAACTTGCCTAATTCGGATTTTTCCAATTCTTTTGCTTTTTAAGATTCTTTTGTAGGCTTAACCTTAAATAACAATGCCCACTTTGCCCTTGCTTTGTTAGAAATGTTAGGAATGTTAGGAATGTTATAATTTTCGTTAATTCTCTAACGAAAATACTAACAAACTCAAATTGGAGCACTTACACATGGGCACGTTAACAAGAAACAAGAAAGCATCCGGTGGTGATAATTAACAGCTGATTTTTTCAATTTTAGCAATGACTACTTCAAAACATCAAAAATCAATAGCCATATAATGCAAAAACTATCAAAATGCACCAATATGATTCCACTCAGTATCCCTATACTCCCTCCAAGGGTCCTACTACCCTTTTTAGAGGAATCCCCACTCAAAAGATTTCAATTTTAAAAATTAATTGAGCAAATCAATAAATGCATCAAGTAATTGCAAATTTCAGGCGGGACAGGGTTTGAGTACCTTATATAATGAGGGGTGGAATCGGAAGCAGAATAAATAGAAGGGTCCAATCCATTCTCATTGAGGAAATCAATAAATGCATCAGGCAATTGCAAATTTGAGGTATCTTCCATGTCCTACTGGAAATTATAAGAAATACCCACTATCATCCATTATCCACTCACATCATCAAAAACCCTGAAAATGTGAGGGAGAGAACCCTAATTTGGAAAGAAAAGTAAAGGATCAGAAGCAAACTCAGGGGAGTTGGAGCTGAAGTATGGTTGTGAATTGTGGGATTGAAGAAGGGGATGGCGGGAAACTCTGTTGACGGCGTTCGACAGTAAAGGATGGAAACGAGACGTTGAGCTCCTTCTTCGTGATTTGGCCATGGAGCTCGCCGGTGGTGGAGAAGCTGGAACAGGGATCGCCGGTGGTGTGGAGAAGCTGGAATTGCGCACGGATTGCAGACAGAGAGAGAAATGGATTGCAGATAGAGAGAGAAGAGAAATTAAGCATAGAGAGAGAAAGGGAATGAGCGAGGAGGGTAGTTTGGTCATTTAAATTATTATAAATAGGCTAAGGGACTCTACGGTCATTTTGATTTGAACTCTTGGATCCTAAGGTAAAATTTGAAATGTATTGTTTTTATTGGTAAATTCCACCCTATTTCAAGGTCTTATTGGTAAAAATCC
This sequence comes from Adenophora triphylla var. japonica, assembly GCA_022495995.1. NCBI lineage: Eukaryota > Viridiplantae > Streptophyta > Magnoliopsida > Asterales > Campanulaceae > Adenophora > Adenophora triphylla. The sequence continues at coordinate 165,132 of JAFEMH010000763.1, forward strand.
CAATTAAGATCATATTTTTTCTTATTTAGATAACACTATTCAACAAGTTGGACTTTCCTGCATTAAGTGTCTCTGGTGAAAATTATGTGAGATGGAAGATGGATATTAAACTCCATCTTACAAGCCGAAAGCTTAGCTCTGTTATTGTCACAAATAATAAGCTCACATATGATCAAATGCAGATGGTGTGATTTTTATTCGAATGCATTTAGTTGATGCCCTTAGAATGGATTACACATCTATTCAAAATCCCTAACAACTTTGGGATGAGTTGGCAAGTAGGTTTGACCACCAGAAGACAATGCTCCTATCAGAAGCTAGGAACAGATGGACTCATTTTCATTTCATGGATTTCAAAACTGTTAATAAGTATAATTCTGAAGTATGTTGTATTAGGTCGACACTTGAATTTTGTGGTGTGAAAATGGCGGAGGAGGAAATCCTTGAAAAAACGTACTCCACTTTTCTCGCCTCTCAAGTTATCCTCTCTCAGCAGTATCGAGCTAATAATTATACCAGATTCTCTAAGTTGATCACGGTTTTACTCCTTGCCGAGAAAAACATTGATCATCTTATAAAGAATAATGAAGCTCATTCGGTTAAAATAAAGTCATTGACTGAAGTCAAATGTGATTTCTAAACACAATCGAGGAAATCGAAGTGGTGCAGGGCCAAGCAACCAAAATTGAATAAGGGTAGAAATGGACCACAAAAGAACCAATGAAAAAGAAATACCTCAAGAGAGGGTTCTAGTGGTCAGAGAGGAGGTGGAATAAATGGTAGACAGGGCCGATGGAACTACAATATGGCCCAAAACCAAGACCGAAATCAGAATCAGGACAAAGATAACTCCTGTTACAGATGTGGAAGATATGGCCATTGGTCTCGAACCTGCCATTCAAAAAAATGTTAAGGGATGAGCACAACTAAAACATGCACACTTGGCATAATCCAATGCTTGAGATAGACCACACACCTCAGTTTCCAAGTTTGGAACTTCTGACCATATGAAAAAAACTGGAATGTAGCTTGAGTAGTTATCTCATGGATCTCCTTTGTATATTCGTGCCCATCTTTTGCTAATATGTGGTAGTTTTTTTGTGCTGTTGGTTGTGTGACCGCTTGTAAATATAAGAGATGTATGTAGTTTGTTTTTCTTATTCTGGTTATCCATTTACCATTATAAGTACTTTAGAACTCATATGTATTGCTATTTAATATGATAAATGTACTTGATGTTTATTAGGAGAATGACAAGTGGGGAATAATGACTGGTAGATAATGCGATAACGCACACGATCTTTCAAGATAAAGCTTATTTTGAGGAATTAAAGTCGACGAAAACCTCAACGATAACAATATTGAGATCTTGTGATTTGGTAGATGGTTATGGTAAAGCCTATCTTATGTTGTCTAATGGTTCAACTTTGACCATTTTCGAGGCACTTTATTCCTCGCGTTCTCAAAGAATGTCGTTAAGCTTTAAAGACATACAAGCAAATGGTTATTACGTAGAAACCACCAAAGAAAATGGGATTGAATATCTGTATATCACCTTTAATGAGTATGGCCTAAAGCGTAGTACGGAGAAATTAGAAGGACAAACTACTGGCTTGTACAAGACTATCATAAAGGTAGAAGAAGTTTACCTTGTGAATAGTTCTAACCCAAGTAATAAGAGTAAATATGTTCTCTAGCATGACCGATTAAGGCATCCTGGTCAAAGTGTGATGCGCCGAATAATTAATACATCTCATGGACATCCAATTAAGAGCAATGATCTAGTCAATAGTGACAAATTATGTTTACCTTGTTCTATAGGAAAACTTGATTCTATGGCAGTGTATACAGAGTGGTAAGGAATACCTTGCTTTCTTGGAAAGATCTAAGGAGATATATGTGGACCTGTAAAACCATCATGTGGACCATTCAGATATTTCATGGTGATGATTGATGCCTCCACTAGATGGTCACAAGTTGACATGTTATCCATAAGGAAGGCTGCTTATGCAAAACTCCCATCTTAGATTATATGACTGAGAGCACATTATATGGATTATCATATTAAATAGATAATGTTGTAGAGTTCACATCTCGATCTTTCGATGATTTTTGCATGTCTATGAGTATTGTTGAAGAACATCCAGTAGCTTATGTTCATATCCAAATGGCCTCGCGGAAGCACTCATTAAGAATTTGCAGAGGATAGCACGGACTTTGGTTATGCGCACCAAACTCCTTATATCTTATTGGGGCTATGCAATTTTGCAAGAAGCTATGCTCGTACGTCTGAGACCAATGCAACCCAACCTTAATCTGCGTTGCAAATGGTTACCAGAACTGAACCGAACATTTCCCATTTATGTACATTTGGATATGCAGTTTATGTACTGATCGCTCCACCACATCGAACAAAGATGGGACCTCAGTGAAGGTTAGGGATAAACGTGAGATACATATTACCATCTATAATATGGTACTTGGAACCTTGACAGGTGATCTCTTTACTGCAAGATATGCATATTGTCACTTTGATAAAACTATCTTCTTGCAGTTAGGGGGAGGAAAGAATGTTCATACCAACGTTCCATAAGTACAGCGTGAATTGGTATGGTACGACCCCACCGTGTCTCATCAAGATCCCCCTACAGCACTTAGAGAGACTGAAGTGTGTAAAATACTAGATCTACAAAAAGTAGCAAACAATATGCCAAACTCATTCTTAGATCTAGAAAAAGTGACGAGATCTCATATATCGGCTGCAAATGTGCCTGTAAGATAGATCGCCCAAAAGGAGCATTAACAAGAAGGCATCCCAGCTAACAAAATACATACCCCTGCCTAGAAGAGAGGGAGGCCAGTTGGATCCAAGGATTTGCATCCCCGGCAACGAGTAAGTGTACATAAGTCGAACCCGTTAGCGATAGTAAAATTGGGATATAATCTAATCCTTCTCATGAAATCGTTCCAGATTTTGGATTCATTTTGGAAACAAAGTCGGGGGACGCCTCGACATGTACATCCACTTTTGAGAATAGAGAAATATCAATTAGTCCTGCATGCATAAATGAGATATGGCATCCAAATGAAACAATTATTAACGATGTATTTGCTTATACGGTAGCCACTGAGATCATATCAAGTGATGATATTGAACCTCACCCTGTTAATGAGTGCAAGAAAATAGTTTATTGGCCTAAATGGGAGAAAGAAATTCAGGTCGAGTTTGATTCCTAAAACAAAAGAGGAATATTTGGACTAGTAGTTCCTACACCTTCTGGATTTGTACCTGAGGGGTATAAATGGGTATTTACGAGGAAAAGGAATGAGAGAAATCAAATTTTGAGATATAAAACTCACCTTGTTGCACAAGACTTCTCTCAAAGACCTGGGATTGACTTTGATGAGACATACTCTCCCGTTATGGATGTTATTACAATGATATATTTGGTCAATTCAGTAGTGCCTGAAAAACTTGGTGCCTGAAAAACTGACTATGCAACTTATCCATGTGGTCACAACGTATCTATATGGGGATGTAGATACGAGTATTTACATGAAAGTCCTCGAAGGACTTGCGATACCCGAGACAAATTGTTCTAGACCACGGAACACACACTATGTTAGCTTGAGGCGTTCATTGTATGGTTTAAAACAATCCAGAAGGATGTGGTATAATCGTCTTAGTCAATACTTGCTCGAAGGGGATATGTGAACAACAATATATGTCCGTGCGTGTTTATCAAAAGAACAAAGACTGGGTTTGCTATCATTGATGTATATGTCGATGACATGAACTTGATAGGGACTCTAGAAGAAGTCAAAGAAACTTTCCAGCTCCTAAAAACAAAACTCGAGATGAAAGACCTTGGGAGGACCAATTTTTGCCTTGGGCTGGAAACAGTTCAACATATAGATTGAATAATGATCCACTAGTCGTACTACATCTAAGATGTTGAAAAAGTTCGATGAGGATACGGCAAAACCATCAATCACACCAATGGTAGTCTAGTTATTAGATAAATCAAAAGATCCATTCCACCCTCTGGAAGAGGGTAAAGAAGTATTTCTTTCAAAAGTGTCATATCTAAATGCAATAGGCGCATTATTGTACTTAGCTTAGTGTACCAGACATGATATCTCGTTTGTAGTTAATTTACATGCTAGATTCAGTTTTGAACCAACACGCCACTATTGGAATGACATAAAAGAGATATTTTGTTATCTCCGAGGGATAGCGGACATGTGTTTATTTTATCCTTATGATTCTATGAATGAGGCAAGCTTGATTGGATATACAAACGTTGGTTACATATAAGATCTGCATAAAGCTCGATCTCAGAGCGGGTTTGTGTTTACTATTGGTAACACAGCTGTCTTTGAGGTCTAGGAAACAAACCTTAGTTGCCATCTCTTTGAACCATGGTGAGATTTTAGCACTTCATGAAGCAATTCGTGAATGCATGTGGCTTAGAGACGTGGTTAGACATGTTTAAAGTTCATGTGTATTGGATACCACAGAATACCCTACTGTTATATATTTGAGGATAATGTGACATGCATTGAACAAACGAAAATGGGTTTTATAAAGGGTGACAAAATCAAGCACATAGCACCAAAGTTTTTCTTTAATTAACAACGGTAGGAGCTCAAACAGATAATGTTCCAATAGATCAAAAGTCAAGACAACTGTGCTGACTTGTTTACAAAGTCATTACCTAAAGTTACTTTTAAGAAACATGTAAAAGCGATTGGATTACTGTAAGTGCCCCAATCCGGACCGCTCTCCATCCGAGCATGCGGAAAGGACGCCAAGGGTTCACTTCCCCGCGATCACAAAGTCCCGTGGCTTCTCAAGGATCAAACGGACCAAACAAAACAAAAGAAGGACCTTTCATGCATTTACACAATTAAAGGACTTTTGCATGAATAGCACAAAAGTCAAAAAAGCTGACAGATTAAAGAGTGAGCCGCACGGACCACTTTGCATGCATGGTTGATCCTTGCAGACCTCTATGTCAATACGCCAATGACACAAAAGTCAAGACGTGTGGACCACTTTGTCCAGGCCCAGACCCTATAAATACTGGCCTCCAGCAGCTTCATATTCATTCAAAAACATCATAACAAATCATCCCCATTCATTCTCATTCATACCCATTCATCCCGATCACAAAAACACTCACATTCACTCACATTCACCCACACTAACTCAAAACCATCCAAAACACCCCCGAAATGACGAAACTTTGAGTGTGAACGAGAGTTAATTAGGGGAGATTTTGCCATAAGTGAGGGCAAAACTTCTTTCCTCTTTAATCACCCCGAAAACACACACACTTCCCATAACAAAAGTGGGACGATGAGAGCAAAACGAGAGCGCAAATTCGAGTGTGAACGAGAGTTAATTAGGGGAGATTTTGCCATAAGTGAGAGAAAAACTTCTTTCCTCTTTAAATCAACACAAATCGACCACGCTCCTCCCGAGGAAGATAGAAAGAAACCAACATTGGTAAGATCTCCTTCCGAACCTTAAATAAATGCTTTAATTTCCAAGTCTTTAATATATTATTGTCTAAATATATCGTTTATAATGTAGTCTTTATTCACTATATTTGTTATAGACCCAAACCATCTAAATGATCCTACAAGATCTTCCATGCATAATGTGCATAAGAATGGAGGTCCGATGGTGATAGTGATTTGTTCATATTCCATGTACTGTCTTTCCATTATTTACTTTCAAATATATTTTACTTCTTAAAACACACACACACACACACACACAACTTTCAAAGAAGGGTTTAGAAAGACTCATGTATATGAGGCTTTTCGGGTGAGCACAAAAATCTCTTTTCGAGGCATAACCTGACCTTCGAACCCAAAAATCTCATCACACAACAAAAAGCCTTTTTTCAATGTTTTGGGCATAACTAAAATGGTGTGGCGACTCTCTCTTTTCAAAGAAATTCATCCGTCCAATCTTTGAAACAATTTATCACTTCTCTAGGGAGGAAGGCCCAACATGAGCCGTGGGCGCCGACGGATCGAGTAATTTCAATTACGCAGATTTGAGAGCTTCCACCCTGTAGATTTTAGGGGGAGTATCCCGAAGATAACTTATAGATTTCAGGGGGAGTATACTGAAGATACGTAGAATTGTACTCTTTTTCCTTCGAGCGGGCACTGGGTTTTGTTACCGCAAAAGTTTTAACGAGGCAATGAGTGCTGATTTAAAAGATTGTGCATTGTACTCTTTTCCTTCGAGATTATTTTTCCCACAGGGTTTTTGAGATTTTTCTTCAGAAGATTTTTAATGAGGCAACACGCGAAGCCTAATTATCATTTATAGGAATCCCGAAGGAGTGTTGTAAATATGATAAATATGTGGGTCTTCCTATTGTATGAAAGATTGTATAAGGGGGTCAAGATGTAATATGTGGGCTCAGGATAGATAAGTCATTACTTGTATTTGTTATGTGGTGGCATGCCATGTAACATCTGTCTCATAAATAATAAGAAATCTACTCCTCCCAACCATTTGCTTGGCTGTTTTCTCTCCTTAAATTATTTCATTATTTTCCTACATCTCATTCTATAATTTTATGTTTGTATGAGCTAAAGGGATATGAAATTCACAAGAAGTTTTACAATTCAAAGTATTGTTTTACTCCGTAACTATTAAAACTACCAAATTAATGGCTATATAATAAATCTAACAATTTTAACTAACAATCTTATAATTTTAATAATAAAATAGGGAATTTTATCCATAAGTTCCTTTTGGGACAAATCAGTTCCCCTCAAGTTACTCATTAAATTAAATATCTCATAAGTTCTTATGCAATAGTATATTATACAATATGCAATATTCAGTATTAAAAAATTATGATACAACATTATCAATTATCAATACTGTCTCTTGCCTCCTGCCATCACCCCCACTAGTCGTCGTCGGTCGCCGCTGTCGGTTATCGGAAGGTCGCGGAATCCGGTCGTCGGTCGCTGGTCACCGGTTGCCACCTGATGCTATATTATATTCAATATTCAATATTATTCGTTGTCATATATACATTATGTTTACAAAATAATACATCATGAAAAATAAACTTATGGGGCATATAATGATAATTTTTTAGAACTTACAGAACATTCTTCCAATGAAATAACCATTTTAACTCGTTAGCTAAAATTTTTTGTTTTACATTTAAAATTTTTTATTTGTCGGTTACAAATGCCAAATTATAAGAAAGTAATCATGTAGTCTTAATAATAGTAAATCATAGAGGTGTAAGTGTTTCAGTTTAAACCGTGATTTGAGATCAAACCAAATCATGTTATTTGGTTCGATTTTTAAATATGAATGATTCGTTTCGGTTTAAAAAATCTGCGAACCATATGCTTCAGTTTGATTTGTGGTTTGACCCTCTCTGACTAAACCAAACCGATCTAAACCACGATTTGAAATTGAACCAACAGATTGAATTGCCAAAACAAACCGCTAAACCAAACCAAAAAGCATCACACCGAACCACAAAAATCAAACCACTAGACTAAACCAACATAACACACATTTGTATGGTATGTAATATTTACCGTTAGATTAATTAAAAAGCATACATTACTTTAGAATAGTCCTAACTCCCGTTTTACATCTTATTCAATATTAATAAATTCATCGTGTGTTATTTTCAATGCGACACATAACTAATCAAGTTCTCTCCAACGTTGTATAATGTCTTTTCTTCCTTCGACCTCTCTTTTCCTCTGGTCTCTCTCCTTTGACTTTCCTCTTCAATTCGACACCCTCTCTCTTTCTCCGTGATCACGAGATTTTTAAACAAATATGATAATGAGTTGCGGTCTGAACAACATTCTGAATCGTGGTTTGAATCGTATTATAAACCATAGTTTGAATCACGGTCTGGATTGCACTCAGAACCACAGTTTGGATCGCGATCTAGATTGTGATTTGAACCACATAACTGATCTGTGATTTGAACCAAACCGAGCCAAGCCACATCATTTTGATTTGGTTCAGTTTGAACTTTTTTTTAATTCGATTCGTTCTGAAATTTTTTCAAACAAACGACTACCCTGTGAATTAGTTTAAACTTAACTAAACTAAATAAAACTAAACTGGACCATTTACTGTTGGAACAAAATGATCCATCAAACCATGAACCATCTCATAACTAGATTAAGAAGAGAAGAAGATGAAGACGAAAGCGTGTACCTGAAGAATCCATGATTGTGTTCTTGATTTTGTTCTTGAATAGAAGGAGGAATTATGAAGATAGTCTTCAAAGTAGGGAAGAGTAGATCTTCTAAATGATGAGTGTCCTTATTTTCTTTAGTCTTCAAGTACTTAGGAAGATTTTGGAATGAATGAGAATGTAAAAACTAGTGGTTTCATAGGCTGATGGAAAGGCCTTTATAAAAGAATCCAAGGGGCACTTCATTTAGGGACTACACCTATTGATGTATAAGATATTACCATTATGCCCATCATTTAATGGTAGTATTATATCTAATGGAATTCTACATATTTTGTCTATACTTTAACATTATTTTAAATGATTATAACACATGGAATTAAATGACACATATTAATTAATTCATATTCTAACAATCTCCCACTTGGATTAATATTAATATGTATCTTTTACTAAACAAATTCCTTAAATCATTTATAATATGAATGACAACCCTTATGTGCACGTTTATTGTCATCCAACACAATCTCGTCCATTAGTCTTATAAGTATAGGGACTAAAGGGGCAGTCGTTGTAATTGATTCGCAACTAAACCCACATTAATCACATATATATATCCAACTAAATGACATAGATTAAGTATAGATATGTAGCATGGAATATTAATGAATATATATGAAGAACGCATATATATATTCTCCAACTAGTCCTACTTAACCAAATGAGATCAATATAAATAAAAACAACATAAAAAATAGAAAACAATGCAAACTCCCACTGATTTAAGCATTATCAAAAGTCGTTTCACCCATATGAGCAGTATGCTCGTGAAACATCAAAAGAGATTACGCTGTATAAAAATGGATCCAATAACATGGAGTTTGATCCTATAAGTTGTATATCTATTTGTTCATTTTATACTTATTTCTCTTCAACAAGAGACATAATTATATGATGTCTTTCGACATCTTTGCATCCATTAAAACAGAATCGGAATATCTAATGATCTCAAAATTGATCCGATTTTATATACATAAGCATGTAGTTTAATGTTTTATAGGTACTTCATCATTCTTTTGGATGCGAATTAATGTTCTTCTTTCTGAATTGCTTTGGTATTGACCAAGCATTCCAATAATAAATGCAAGGTCTGGACGAGTACAGACTTGCGCATACATTAAGCTTCCTACTGCCGGTGCATAAGGGATAATTTCCATATACTTGGATTCAAAATTAATTTTAGGACATTGCTTTAGACTGAATTTATCTCCCTTAGAGACAGGGGTGTCATGTGGTTTACAATTTTGCATGCTAAACCTTTGTAATACCTTCTCTATATGGCTCTTTTGTGATAATCCTAAAATACCCCGTGAACGATCACGATGTATTTGGATTCCTAATACAAAAGAAGCTTCACCAAGATCTTTCATCTCAAATATGTTTGAGAGAAATTTCTTAGTTTCCTTTAGAAGGTCCTTATCATTACTAGCAAGTAAAATATCATCCACATATAAGACCAAAATTATAAATCTATTCCCACTGAACTTATGGTATACAAGATTTTTTTCAAAACCAAATGAAAGAATAACTTGATTAAATTTTAAATACCATTGACGAGAAGCTTGCTTGAGGCCACAAATGAATTTCTTAAGTTTACAAACTAATTGATTAGTTTGATCTGAATCGGTCACCATTTTTAGTTTTCTTATATAGATGGTTTCCTCAATGTCTCTATTGAGAAAAGCCGTCTTAACATCCATTTGATAAAGCTCAAGATCATAATGTGCCACTAATTCCATAATGATCATAAAAGAGATTTTAGAAGATACCGAAAAAAATGTTTCTTTATAATCAATGTCTTTCTTTTGAGTAAATCCATTAGCAACAAGACGTGCCTTATATCTTTCCATATTACCTTGCTAATTCCTTTTGGTTTTAAATATCAATTTATAACCAATAGGTTTTACACCTTCAGGTAATGGGACAAGATCCCAAATGTCATTGTCTTTCATTGATTTTAACTCCTCATTAATGACATTGATCCACTTATGAGAATTAGGACTATTAATGGCTTCATGGAAGGTGATTAGATCATCTCCAACTAAACCTAAGGTGTCCTCATTCTCCGCAAGATACATATCATAAATATCCGGAATAGCACTTCTTCTTTCTCTAGTAGATCTCCTTAAGGGCACTGGTTCATCCTCATTTTGAGGTTGTTGAATTTCCTCATACCCAACATTTTCATGTTGGCCGTTATTTACGGGAATCTCTATATTATTTTGAATTGTATGTTGTAACGACCCTAACCCTAGGCACTAATTTAGTATTATATTATATGCTTCTAATATTATTATTAATATTATGTGTTCATTATATATCCTTGATTTCTTATGTTAAATTGAGATGGTTGAAGGATAGTTCGAAATCCTTAGGTTAAAATGGAAATAAGTTAAAGTATTTTGTTGTGGTATGGTAATTGGAAATAAATAAAATGTGAGTAGTTAGGTTTTACTTGTGTAGAGGAAGGAAGTAAGGGTTTAATTGCATTTCTTAAACCTTAAGGGGCTTAGGTGTTTGAAAGACTTTAATTAATTTGGCTTGGGGGGGGCATGCTCTCCCCTTACTTCCCTCACCATACCCTCCTCCTTAGTCAAAGCTTACCACACTCCTTCCATACTTCCTCCATCCTCCTCATTCTTCCCTTATCATTTCTTCTTTCTTCCTCCCAATTTCCATGGAAGCTCCTTCTTGAAGTCTCACTTTCCAAGTTCCTAGAGAAATCAATTCTTCTCCATTTGGCAATCCAATTGTACTTCCGTGTTCGGGGTGAAGAGAGGAGCACATCAAGCTAAGAAAATCCTCATTCCACCCCATATTTGCTAGGTGAGTTATTATGAATTTCCTTCAAATAAATGTTCATGTTATAATTAATGTTAATATTGTTGTTATAAATGTTGTTTGAGTGGTTAGGACACTTTCTTGGAGTAGAGAGATGGTTTAATGACCTAGATGTAAGAATGATGTTCATGGAGGTTGTTAAAGAAGAAAGAGTATGGTTTAAATGGGAATAGAAAGGTTAAATGTGAAATGGGTAGTTTAATGAGTAAAACAACCAAGAATTAAATAGATTAAAGCTATCTTATGTAATTAGGAATGCTTAAGTATGATATTGGTGAAGTTAAGCAATCTTTTTATGTTCACAAAAACCGAGGAAACTTGGGTTGGATAACCTTGGGGTAACTAGGAATGAAATTTCTGCTTCTGTTCTGAATTCTGGGCTCAGGTCACGAGTCGTGCCCTGTGGCATGAGTCATGCCTGAGAGGGGGGACGAGTCGTGCAACATGGTTTGCCTAAGTCGTGCCTTGCTGGGGACGCCAGATTCTGGTGAAGGTCAAATGGGCACGAGTCGTGCCCTGGGGCACGAGTCGTGCCCTGGCCTGGTGACTTTGAACCAACTTTAGAGCTGTTTAAACCTATTCAAACTGGAACCAAAATGAAATATCTTTAACCTAGATTAAAGTAGAATACTTTAGCTACACAATGACATCTTAAGTGATCAAAATGGAATTGGGGAAGTACTTTAAATATTGCATGGAAAACGCTTGGCAGCCTAGTTTGGCAACTTGACAAATGTGACTCCAACTTGGTAGATTTAACTTGGACCTTTATAGAGGCCATGTATTGTTGTATGATGACTATGTAGGGTGGGTTGATGATACCTTATTGCCTTACTTGAGTTCATATTCATTGATTATAATATGCATAGTGTGTTAAATAAATGTTGCACTATGATATTGGTTGAACATGAGTATATTTTACCATGTGGCTATATTGCTTATCCCTTTTGTGGATTATATTTCAAGTAACTATTATGTTCTTGATAATGTGTTAATCAGCTGATGTTGGGGGTATAACATAATACGATCAATTATGGAAGTGTGACCTAATGTGATCGAATTATGTTATATCTATGACCGTCCCCTCCTGTGGCCACAGGTCGGGGTTATAGCATCTGTATTGAGCCAAAAGCCTTACAGAGTTGCTACTATCTTATATGGTTTCCTGAGAAATGGGTCTTATAAGATGTGAGTATTGCTTAAGCAGCTCACCTAAGATTGGGTTTTATTTCCCAATGTTGTACGACTATTGTTCAGACGGGAAAAGGTAAACCGAGGTAATGTAAAGTGTTTACAGCTTTTCCAATGTGTTATATGCAATCTTGTTATGTGTTGCATCTTATTTGGCATATTTCTGCATTCATAATAGCTTGTTGAGATTTATTCTCACCCCTCTCCCTTTAATGTTTTTAGATCCCGAGACAGGCGGACCGGCCAAGTAAGGGCGTAGAGGAGTTTGGAAGTGATTTTGGGGATTGTCGGGGTATGTATAGGTTGATGTAGAATGTGTATTTTTGGTATAATTCCTTTATGGAGTTTGTATTTATAAACTTTAATTTCTAAGTTATAACCACAATCTTTTGTAACTAAAACAGATGAATACTTTCAAAGTTGGTCAACTCTTCCTCCATTATGGAGAGGATGGAGTTATTTTGAAATGGTTATGTTAATTGTGATTATGTTTGAAAGTTAAGTCAAAGTTTTAAAAGATTGGGAAATCTTGAGTTAGTTTGGGGACGCTCTAGCTTGGGACACGTGTAGGTTCCGGGTCGGGGTCCTCATAGTTGGTATCAGAGCTCGGTTAGAGTTCTCGGGTAGAGTCTAGCTGAGTGAGAGTCTGTGATATCTGACGTCGAGTGTTTAATGCAGGAGTTTGTACTAATGGCGGGTAATGATGGAGATCAGGATCGGGCTTTGGGCAATGTTGGTAATCCGAATGCCGAAATGATGGATATGTTCCGAGTGTTTCTTCGGAATATGGCAAATCATAATCAAGGTAGGGGACAACAACTAGAAGGTAGGCAAGGGCCCCATGGCCTAGAGAAATTTGTGAAGATGTCTCCTCCTAGCTTCAACGGAGATCCGGATCCGACGAAGGCGGAAAGATGGCTTGAAGCTATGAATAATATTTTCGCGGCAATGGAGAGCTTGGATGCAGAAAAGGTAAGGTGAGCCGTTTTCAAGTTGGAAGGACCCGCTGAGCACTGGTGGCAGGTAGTGAAGGATGGCTGGGATCGGGATCTGACACCGCAGACTTGGGAAAATTTCACACGCAAGTTTCGGGATCATTTCGTTCCGATGGTTACTAGAGATAAGAAGGAGGTTGAGTTTCTGAAATTGGAGCAAGGGACGATGACCATATCACAATATTCAGCCAAGTTTACGGAGTTAGCCCGATATTGTCCCCATTTGGTACCAGAGGAAGAGAGGCGGATCTACCGGTTCGTGAAGGGCTTAAGGGTGGAGTTTCGGAAGCAGTTATTGACGCATGACTTCGCCAACTTCCAAGCAGCCGTGAATATGGCATACCGAATTGAGAATGATATAGAAGAGCATCATGGTAAATCTGAAGGCGGAAATAGAAATAGATTCCAAGGTCAAGGTTCTGGGCAGAATAGAGGGCAGCCAAGGACATCAGCTTCGGGAGCAGGTAGAGGAGGAAATGTGGCGGCTCCGGCAAATCGTTCGACTCCAGGTCAGTTTGGTACATTGTGTGGATATTGTAAGAAGCCAGGACATTCAGAGGATAAGTGTTGGAGCAAGCAAGGCAAGTATTTAGAGTGTGGGGCAACAAGCCATTTTCGAAAGAATTGTCCAAAGCGGCAAAGGAAGCAAGCTTCGGGTAGCGGCCAAGGGGGACAAGGTGGTGGTGTGAAGAGAGATATTGACGGGAAACCCAAGGATAGAGTACAAGGTCGAGTGTTCGCCTTGGGTAGAGGGGAGGTCGATCCCAATGCTGTCATTAGAGGTATAGTCCCTGTCTCAGGAGTTAAGGCTCGCATTCTTATAGATCCCGGGTCTTCCCATTCTTTTGTGGCATCTCACTTTGCATTTTCATTGCATAAATTGTCTGAATCTATGCCTTATGTGTTGGAGGTCTCTACTCCTATGGGAGAGTGCCTCACATCTTCTTTGATCTATCATGGTTGTGACGTGACTATATGTGGGCATGTATTGCCGGTGGATTTAGTCGAGTTACCAATCCGTGACTTTGATGTGATCCTTGGGATGGATTGGTTGAGTCAGTGTCATGCTTTGGTAGACTGTCGTAGAAAGCGAGTCTCATTTGCTATGCCTGATGTGCCTACTTTTATATTTGATGCGGATAAATCTATGTTCGGTTTACATGTTATTTCTGCTCTAAAGGCTAGAAAGATGCTATCTAAGGGGTGTGCGGGGTACTTGGCTTATGTGGTAGATTCCAATAAGAAGTCTCACGAGTTAGCTCATGTCCCGGTTGTTAATGAATTTAGTGATGTGTTTTCTAGTGAGTACTCTATGCCTCCGGATCGTGAGGTAGAGTTTTGTATTGACCTAGTGCTCGGTACCGCACCTATCTCTAAAGCACCCTATAGAATGGCTCCGGCCGAGCTAAAAGATTTGAAGGCCCAATTGCAAGAATTGCTAGACTGGGGTTTTATTCGCCCAAGTGTGTCACCGTGGGGAGCACCGGTCTTATTTGTTAGGAAGAAGGATGGTACCTTACGATTATGCGTTGATTATCGTTTGTTGAACCAAGCAACTATAAAGAATAAATATCCTCTTCCGCATATAGATGATTTGTTTGACCAACTTCAAGGTTCCGTTATCTACTCTAAACTTGATTTGAGGAGCGGATACCACCAGTTGAAGATTAGACCGGATGATGTTGCCAAGACAGCTTTCCGAACGAGATATGGTCATTATGAGTTTGTTGTGATGCCTTTCGGGTTGACTAATGCTCCAGCCGTATTCATGGATATGATGAATCGTATTTTCAAGCCTTATCTTGACAGCTTTGTGGTGGTATTCATAGATGACATCCTTGTTTATTCTAAGTCCCGAGAGGAGCATGAAAAGCATTTGAGGATTGTCTTGTCAGTTCTTCGTGAGAAGCAGTTGTACGACAAGTTCAGCAAGTGCGAGTTTTGGCTTGAGCAGATTTCTTTCTTGGGGCATGTAGTGTCGAGTTCGGGAATTTTCGTGGATCCTTCAAAAATTGAAGCCGTGGTTAATTGGAAGCAACCTTCGACGGTGGCTGAGGTTCGTAGTTTTCTTGGTTTGGCGGGGTATTATCGAAGATTCATTGAAGGGTTTTCTCGAATTGCGACTCCGTCGACAAGGTTGACTCGGAAAGATGTACCGTTCGTATGGGATTCTAAGTGTGAAGCAAGTTTCAATGAGTTGAAGAAGAGGTTGACAACAGCTCCTATTCTTACCCTTCCGGATGGTTGTGAGAATTTTGTTATTTATAGTGATGCCTCGAAGGCGAGATTGGGATGTGTACTAATGCAAAATGGAAAAGTAATTGCGTATGCCTCTAGGAAGTTATCACCGGCGGAACAGAATTACCCTACTCATGACATGGAATTGGCCGCGATTGTGTTTGCATTGCATAAGTGGAAACATTATCTTTATAGGGCGAGATTCGAGATTTTTACCGACCATAAGAGTTTGAAGTATTTATTTACCCAAAAGGAGTTGAATAACCGACAAAGGAGATGGCTAGAGTTTTTGAAGGATTTTGATTGCGTAATTTCTTATCATCCGGGGAAGGCCAATGTTGTGGCGGATGCGATTAGCCGAAAGGCTTATGTGACAGCTTTGAGTACCCAAGAGTTGAGGAGTGAAGTAATACTTGCGAATGTGCGAGCCGTTCCTACATTTTATGGAGATTTAAAGGAAGCTCAACAAAGTGATCCGGAGTTAAAGAAAATTTTGGGACAAATGCAAGATGGGAAAGCCGGGGAATTTGCGTTGAATAGAGATGGGATTTTAACCTTCCAAGGGAGAATTTGCGTTCCTTCATCACCGGAAATCAAGGGGCGTGTTTTAGAGGATGGTCATAAGTCCAAGTTTGCGATTCATCCGGGTAGTACCAAAATGTATCAAGACTTGAAGCGTGGGTATTGGTGGAATGGAATGAAAAGGGAAATTGCGGATTATGTCTCTAAGTGTTTAACTTGTCAACAAATTAAGGCCGAACATCAGAGACCGTACTTCAACCATTGGATATTCCGGAATGGAAATGGGAAGGGATCTCGATGGATTTTGTTTCGGGTTTGCCTCTTACCGCGAAGAAGATGGATGCTATTTGGGTTATTGTGGATAGATTGACAAAGTCGGCTCATTTTCTTCCGGTGTCAGCCAAGTTCTCGATGGAGAAGTTAGCCCAGTTGTATATGAGGGAGATTGTTAGACTTCACGGGGTTCCGGTTAGCATTGTTTCCGACAGAGATCCGAGATTCACTTCTATATTTTGGAGAGCATTGCATGAAGCCTTGGGTTCTAAATTATGTTTTAGTACGGCGTTTCATCCTCAAGCGGATATGTCTTATATTGAAGAATCGTTGAGAGTCTTAGAGTTCCAGGTTAAAGAGTTGAGGAGTAAGAGCATTCCGATAGTGAAAATTCTATGGAAGAATCATACCATTGAGGAAGCAACGTGGGAGCTAGAGTCGGAAATGAGAATGAAGTCTTGGTTGTTTGAGCATCCAAGTAAGTCTTTTTAAAATTCGGGGCGAATTTTCTTTAAGGGGGAGTGAGTGTAACGACCCTAACCCTAGGCACTAATTTAGTATTATATTATATGCTTCTAATATTATTGTTAATATTATGTGTTCATTATATATCCTTGATTTCTTATGTTAAATTGAGATGGTTGAAGGATAGTTCTAAATTCTTAGGTTAAAATGGAAATAAGTTAAAGTATTTTGTTGTGGTATGGTAATTGGAAATAAATAAAATGTGAGTAGTTAGGTTTTACTTGTGTAGAGGAAGGAAGTAAGGGTTTAATTGCATTTCTTAAACCTTAAGGGGCTTAGGTGTAGAAGTTTGAAAGACTTTAATTAATTTGGCTTGGGGGGGGGCATGCTCTCCCTTTACTTCCCTCACCATACCCTCCTCCTTAGTCAAAGCCTACCACACTCCTCCCATACTTCCTCCATCCTCCTCATTCTTCCCTTATCATTTCTTCTTTCTTCCTCCCAATTTCCATGGAAGCTCCTTCTTGAAGTCTCACTTTCCAAGTTTCTAGAGAATTCAATTCTTCTCCATTTGGCAATCCAATTGTACTTCCGTGTTCGGGGTGAAGAGAGGAGCACATCAAGCTAAGAAAATCCTCATTCCATCCCATATTTTCTAGGTGAGTTATTATGACTTTCCTTCAAATAAATGTTCATGTTATAATTAATGTTAATATTGTTGTTATAAATGTTGTTTGAGTGGTTAGGACACTTTCTTGGAGTAGAGAGATGGTTTAATGACCTAGATGTAAGAATGATGTTCATGGAGGTTGTTAAAGAAGAAAGAGTATGGTTTAAATGGGAATAGAAAGGTTAAATGTGAAATGGGTAGTTTAATGAGTAAAACAACCAAGAATTAAATAGATTAAAGCTATCTTATGTAATTAGGAATGATTAAGTATGATATTGGTGAAGTTAAGCAATCTTTTTATGTTCACAAAACCGAGGAAACTTGGGTTGGATCAACTTGGGGTAACTAGGAATGAAATTTCTGCTTTTGTTCTGAATTCTGGGCTCAGGTCACGAGTCGTGCTCTGTGGCACGAGTCGTGCCTGAGAGGGGGGACGAGTTGTGCAACATGGTTTGCCTAAGTCGTGCCTTGCTGGGGACGCCAGATTCTGGTGAAGGTCAAATGGGCACGAGTCGTGCCCTGGGGCACGAGTCGTGCCCTGGCCTGGTGACTTTGAACCAAATTTAGAGATGTTTAAACCTATTCAAACTAGAACCAAAATGAAATCTTTTTAACCTAGATTAAAGTAGAATACTTTGGCTACACAATGACATCTTAAGTGATCAAAATGGAATTGGGGAAGTACTTTAAATATTGCTTGGAAAACGCTTGGCAGCCTAGTTTGGCAACTTAACAAATGTGACTCCAACTTGGTAGATTTAACTTGGACCTTTATAGAGGCCATGTATTGTTGTATGATGACTATGTAGGGTGGGTTAATGATACCTTATTGCCTTACTTGAGTTCATATTCATTGATTATACTATGGATAGTGTGTTAAATAAATGTTGCACTATGATATTGGTTGAACATGAGTATATTTTACCATGTGGCTATATTGCTTATCCCTTTTGTGGATTATATTTCAAGTAACTATTATGTGCTTGATAATGTGTTAATCAGTTGATGTTGGGGGTATAACATAATACGATCAATTATGGAAGTGTGACCTAATGTGATCGGATTATGTTATATCTGTGACCGTCCCCTCCTGTGGCCACAGGTCGGGGTTCTAGCATCTGTATTGAGCCAAAAGCCTTACAGAGTTGTTACTATCTTATATGGTTCCCTGAGAAATGGGTCTTATAAGATGTGAGTATTGCTTAAGCAGCTCACCTAAGATTGGGTTTTATTTCCCAATGTTGTACGACTATTGTTCAGACGGGAAAAGGTAAACCGAGGTAATGTAAAGTGTTTACAGCTTTTCCAATGTGTTATATGCAATCTTGTTATGTGTTGCATCTTATTTGGCATATTGCTGCATTCATAATAGCTTGCTGAGATTTATTCTCACCCCTCTCCCTTTAATGTTTTTAGATCTCGAGACAGGCGGACCGGCCAAGTAAGGGCGGAGAGGAGTTTGGAAGTGATTTTGGGGATTGTCGGGGTATGTATAGGTTGGCGTAGAATGTGTATTTTTGTTATAATTCCTTTATGGAGTTTGTATTTATAAACTTTAATTTCTACGTTATAACCACAATCTTTTGTAACTAAAATAGATGAATACTTTCAAAGTTGGTCAACTCTTCCTCCATTGTGTAGAGGAGTGGAGTTATTTTGAAATGGTTATGTTAATTGTGATTATGTTTGAAAGTTAAGTCAAAGTTTTAAAAGATTGGGAAATCTTGAGTTACTTTGGGGACGCTCCAGCTCGGGACACGTGTAGGTTTCGGGTCGGGGTCCTCACATATGTTCTTTGTTGAATTTCAGGTACAATTACTTGATTTCCAACAGAAACTAAAGTTTGAGGAATAAAGAGTGGTTCCTCTAACTCTTCAAATTCAAAATCATTACTATTTCTCCCACTAAATTCAACATCCTCAAGGAACCTAATATTGTCAGTCTCGAAAAATGTTTTAGTTTTCGGGTCATAAAATTTATATTCCCTTGATCTCTCGGCATACCCTACAAAATAGCTACTAACATTATTTGGGTCCAGTTTGCCCTTATTAGGCCTATAAGGTCTAGCTTCTGCTGGACACCCCCATACATGAAGATACTTTAAGGACGGTTTCTTATTCGTCCATAACTCATAAGGGGTTTTGTCGGTAGCTTTTGAAGGTGCTCTATTGAGAATATAAGCTGTGGTTTTTGATGCTTCGCCCATAATGAGTGAGGTAAAGAAGTACAAGAAAACATACTTCTTACCATATCCTTAAGGATTCTATTATGTCTCTCCACTATACTATGCTAGGTTTGCCCGTCATGGTGTAGTGAGGGACAATCCTACACTCTTCAAAATAGCAAGTATAAAGGACCCGGACGTTATTCACCCAATACGTTATACCGTCCGTAGTTTTCACTACCATGATCGATTTAACGTTCTTAATAGTCTTTCTTATGCCTTAAAAGACTTGAAAACGTCCAATGATTGAAACTTTACATGAAGAAAATAATGTATCCATAACGAGAGTAATCATCCATGAACATAATGAAATATTGTTGACCATTCCATGAAGGGTTAGTGAATGGTCCACAAATGTCCATATGAATTAGTTCCAAGATATTTGATACTCTTAAAGATCCTATTTCATTTAATGTTTGTAAATTTTTCTTTAAAAAATACTTAATGCAAAAGTTTTATCCGAAGTATCAAGTTGTTTTAGGATTCCCTCCAACATAAGCTTTATCAATTCTTCCTTTGGAGATATGACCCAAACGCCTATGCCATAGAATACAAGAATTTTCACTTGATAATTTTTGCTTAGTGCCTTTAGTTTAGGTTTCATTATTATGGAATTCATCCATTTTCTTCACTGTGTCAAGAAAATAAAGATTATCGATATATGACAAAGTACTAGTATCGACAAGCTTGGAATTTAAAATAAAGATCACATTTATTATTACCAAAAGAACAAGAGTAACCTTCCTTGTCCAATACTGTGATAGATATTAAATTCCATCTAAAAGATGGTACAATGAATGTATTATTTAATATAAAATAATAGCCAGTACTTAATATTAATCTAAAATCCCTATGCTTATAACTTCAACCGGATTTCCAGCTTCCATATAGATGTATTTCTCATCTTTACTAGGAATTCGGTAATTCAGGCAACCCTGCATACATGAACTAATGTGAGTTGTTGCACCAAATACAACCACTATGTATATTAATGAATTGAAACCAAATTTGCCTTAGTACAAACAAGACCAAATGACATACTATTCTGAATTCGCCATTCGCGATACTTATGGTAGTCTTTCTTCATGCGAGTAAGGTCCTTGCAGAAGAAGCATTTCTTGACTTTATGACCCTTAAATGATCCCTTACGCTTCTTACTTGCAACCGCAATTTTCTTTCCTTTTCTCTTAATTCCACGAGAAGAAGTAAATGCTGAGTGAGTACTTTCTAATTTAAGATATTTCATCCTATCTTTCTCTAATGTCATATATGAAAGTAATTCATTAATATTCCACTTGTACTTTCGACATTTATAGGTCACCTCAAAAGGACCAAATTGAGGAGGAAGATAGATCAAAACTAAGTGCACCAGCAAATCTTCAGAAATCTCTAACTTAAGTGCCTTTAGTTTGATCGAAAGATGAAATAATTCAATAATGTACTCCCGAAGATTTTCGTCACCCTTCTACCGTATGGAAACAAGTTTCCACAAGAATTCAAAGAAAAACTCAGCATTTTTGATCTCAGAGACATTGTCCAAAAATGTCTCTGAAACTGCGTTTTCCATGATCATTAGACTCACGCGGTTGGACCGTTCCCATTGCTCAACATTTTTCCGTTCTATAACGGTATTTCCTTTAGTGAGAGCAGCGGGACTTGATTTTTCTAATGCGTGATCGATGTCCATATTGCCTAAGATCATCGTTATATTATTTTTTCAAGTTTTAAGTTTAGTCCCAGTAATCAAAGGTACACCATTTATAGCAGTAGTTACGGATGAAGCATTAATCAAATCTGAAGAAAAAGAACAAGATGAAACATAAAACATATATAAGAAACTACATAATGAATAAAGTGATTAATTATATCAATGAATTCCATCAAAAATAAAAGACAATCAATATGACATCAAGACTAATCTTTGGATTGCGAATTGACGCACAATTTGATTTATCTTAGGGTAAACAAATAGCTTAAACAACACATTTTAAGTACTTGCCTTCCTTTGGGCCGATTCAAGTACAAAAAATGTCCTAAAATTTAAGGTACTAGTTACCCAGTAATAAAAATTATAAACAATTCACTTTAAATACCCGCCTTCCTTTGGGATGGTTCAAAGTATTTAAAATGACCTAAAGTTTAATTTAATTATTACCTTATGAATGCAAATACTTAGTCAACAACAAGGTCTCCTTTGGAAAACAAGCATGTTATCACATATCAATATTTACATTCATCTGTTAACAAATTTGAATTTGATCAACAAGGTCTCCTTTGGAAAACAAGCATGTTAATTTCGTTCAAAATGTTAAGGATATAATTAATCGAAAACATAAGGCCTTAAGGTAATTTCTGAAAATTTAAAGGGTAAATAAATAAGTGAAATTTATCATTAAAAGATAGTATCCTTTTGTTCTACCAGTCCATTCTTAAAGTTTGACAACTTTAAGAACCGCCAATCAGCGTGACTGGTGTCCAAATACCATATTTTATCAATAAATTATCAAAATTCTGGGCAAAAAAATGGCCCCAATACCCCCCTAAATTAACCCAAACCAAAACTTAAGACAAACATGGCTTTGAACGCGACCAAACCACACTGCCAAGGGGGAGCGGACGCTCTTTTATAAAGGGAGCGGACGCTCCCAGGAAACAGAAATTTTCATAACATGGCAAAAAGTGGCCTTGAATCGTCACCAAAACAAACTGCCAAGGGGGAGCGGATGCTCCATTACAAAGGGAGCGGACGCTCACAGGAAACAGAAACCACATGGCAAAAAGTCACTATTTTTTACACCATTTTATGAACAGTTATGGTACAAATTTCCATACCATATTTGTGGTCCGATACCAGTCTACATGACAGCTAGCCTTGCGCCCTCGGAGGGCGCCTGGCCCTTTGCCAGGACATCGAGCCATAACATCCAATTTTTCCATATTTAGACTATCAATTCTTAACTTAATGGTGAATCAATATTCAACCAAAGCAAGTAGATTCGCATACTCACATCACATTTTTAAATGCATGGCTATGCATATGAACAAACTCACAACGCATCCAAGGATGGTGGCTATGTTCAAAAATGGAATAATCTTACATTAAGAATTGAAAGCCTTTTGAGTAAAAAAAAAAAATCAGAAATAGAATGAAGTTATGAATATGATACTCTTAGACAAGATGAGTATCATGAACAAGAACAAAATCAAATGAAATCACACAAGAATTACAAATATGAAATATATTAAAGCATAAGGCTCTATCAGAATTTCAAACTCAATCTAGTATATGAGTAGGCTCTGATACGAATTGTTGGAACAAAATGATCCATCAAACCATGAACCATCTCATAACTAGATTAAGAAGAGAAGAAGATGAAGACGGAAGCGTGTACCTGAAGAATCCATGATTGTGTTCTTGATTTTGTTCTTGAATAGAAGGAGGAATTATGAAGATAGTCTTCAAAGTAGGGAAGAGTAGATCTTCTAAATGATGAGTGCCCTTATTCTCTTTAGTCTTCAAGTACTTAGGAAGATTTTGGAATGAATGAGAATGTAAAAACTAGTGGTTTCATAGGCTGATGGAAAGGTCTTTATAAAAGAATCCATTTATAAAAGAATCCAAGGGGCACTTCATTTAGGGACTACACCTATTGATGTATAAGATATTACCATTATGCCCATCATTTAATGATAGTCTTATACTTAATGGAATTCTACATATTTTGTCTATACTTGAACATTATTTTAAATGATTATAATACATGAAATTAAATGACACACATTAATTAATTCATGTTCTAACATTTACACCTTATAAAACACGCAACTTTAAAAGTAAAACAAACAATTTTTAAAGAAATCAGGTAGTGTTGATTTTATTATTTTCACCTCAAATGAAGGACGCTTGTTTTTCCTTTTTTAAGCAAAACAACCGAATATTCCGTATTTGTGCCCTTCATTCATAATCAATATTAATGGAATCTTCCACTGATGTAAGACCAGAAATAGGGCCCAACTTTAGAAGGCGGCTCTGTTTCCTTAGTGGGGAGTTGCGGCCGGGCCCGGATAAAATGGGCTACCATTTCTATTTAATCTTTGCATTAAGTTTTACTTCCTCCTTCATATAATAATGTAATAAATATTATAATTGACTTGTCAATATTTTAACAAATTATCTTATTAATATAATGTTAAAATTACATCTAGTTACTTTTTTTATATGAAAACATGCATTTATATTGGAACGAATGAAAATAAGAAGTTATTCTGAATTCGGAACAAAGGGAGTTTATATAGAGATTACTATTAAAAAGAAACAAAGACACACTAAGTTTAAGAAAAAACATTTGTAGTTTAAAAATGTTAAGTGCAGTTTAAAAATGTTTAGTGCTCCTCATTATGGGTACGGACCTACTTATTATGACGGAATTTGGCTGAATATCTGTCTATGGAATAATCATAATGTTTCAGGCCAAGAAAATCATTAGGGTTGGCGACTAACAGAAAATTTAAAAAATTTTGGGGGAAACAAGTTTCTCAAAATATTATAAAAAGTCATGTTTTTTATTTTAAAAAAATATTGTACGTGCCTATATTTCGATTTTTAAAACAAGATTTTTCATAATGTTAGGGAGAAACTAGTTTCCCCCAAAACCGACTCGGCGACTAAATCATTTAAGATTAGCTATAAATTTGATCCAGAAAGCAACTCATGTACGGATGTACCTTTCACACGAAAAACAAACGTTAAATGTTTCAACAAGTAAAAGTGAAATGTCAAACGCCGTTTTTTACATTGGCAAGTAAAATACCCACTTTGCCCCTGCTCACAAAACATACTTCTCACTTTCACTATTCCACTATGTATCTAGCGCTCATTGAATATGAGACTTGACTTTTATCACTTGCCACTTGGTTGGGACATATATGCCTCACTTTTGGCCCCTATGCAAGGTACCATTTCATATAACTCTACAATGTGCTACAATCCGCTTTCCCAAACCCCACCTTCCGAGTAGTCTTATCAAATTCAATCCATAAATTTTGTTGATGAAAATTACCTATAATATTACCCGGTATTCCTAACAAATCAGATCGTCCGATTCCGAAACAACTGATTCCAACATCCACGTCATCTAAAATTCTCTCTTTTTCAATCAAAACTTCCACACCTTTATCGAATTCGAACACCATGTCCCCTATCAACGGTCCAATTGTTGTCGCGTTCCCATCAAAACATATATCCATGCTTTGTTGATAAGTGTAGCCCTTCTTTAGTCGTGGTCCAACTAGTCGCACAATTTCTTCCCTCACCTTTGTGTAGGCTTCTTCTACCAAGTATGTGTACTCGGTGCCGGAATCAATTATCGTTTGACCACAACCACTAGGATTAGGCAGGAATATAGATTCCAATATGTTCAACCTTTTCCCGCCGATTCTGATCCCGGACAACCCAATTGTATAAGCTAAGGAGTCAAAGTTGGGCATGCGTTGACTTTCAGGAAAAGTCAGAATGTCAATGTACTTAAATGTGTTGGAGATTGGATTTTGGCCTAGGTAAAAGGACCCCGAGGGCTTTACTTGGGAATTCTTTTGGCGTATTGGCACGCAGTAAGAAAATTTTGAAACTTTAGCTTGAGAGGCAAATGACAACCGTCCAAGATTCATTCCCAAAATACCCTCGGTCTCATCGGAGTCCGTCGCGCAACCTAGTACCAACGGAGGAGTACTTTGGGTACTAGAAAGTATGAACTTTTCTCGTACCAAGTTTCCCTCAGCCAAGGTACCATCAGCATAAAAATAAGAGTAGTGACACAAATGTTTTTGGTCACAAGAAGTAGGGAGGGTAAAATCTGGTTTTTGAGGTTTGCATTGAGGATGTGAACAAGGGAGGATAGAGAAAGTTGAAGAGAGAGAAGGATCAAACGACGCCGTTGGAGGTGGATTAGTAGGGGCCTTACTGTGACACTGGATCCATGATAACTGACTTCCAGTGTCCAATACCATTTGTTGAGTCTGTGGTGGGGTCCCTATAGGTAGAGAAACAATCAGAGCCATTGAGTACTTGAAAGATGACTTGAAGTTGTATGTAGGCAATGATGAGGATGTTGATGAGGTCTTGGTGAATTTACCATTTTGGGCTTTGGGTAGTGGTGATGAAGTGAGAGAGGAGAGATACTTTGACTTGGAGGAGTGATGGGAGAGAGAAAGTGAGGTTAGAGAGAAGGAGAGAGATAGTAAGGAATGGTTTGAAGGTGGTTTTGGCTTATGGGTTCTTTGTGTTGATAGGGAAAGAGAAGTTAGCAACATGAACATAACAAGTAAAGAAGAAAATGTAGTCATTTTTTCTATATATGTACGCGTGAAGAACTGACTCGAACAAACAACTTTACTGGCACAAATGAGCAAACTGCAAACTGACTCGAACAAACACCTTACTGGCACAAATTTAGAAGAAAAACACGAGACATATATATAGAGATATAGTATAGTATTATACAAACTGACCCAAACCACTACCTTACTAATATGAGATTGAGAGAAAAAGGAGGGAGATAGATGGTAGTGTGTGTGTGTGTGTTTGAGGGAGAGAAAGAGAGAGAGATGAAGAAGAAGATATGAAGGTTGTTTGGAATTTATACCAAGTTTTGAAATGTGGGGTTTGGGAAAAGAACAATGTAAAGCAAAGAGGGAAGCAAACCGCGTTTTGTTGGGATCGAGTGGTTTGGTTGTGCCTATAAAACAGTAATTATGCACACATAATTAAAACTGGGGTTTAGTGTAATTTAGACACTAGGCTTTGATATTTTACCAACTGAAATGACATTTATAAACCAACATAATCAATTTATCCTAGTGGATAAAAAAATGGGGAGATTAAGAAAAAAATAGAAAAGAGAAATCAATTACTTTTTCTTTCAAATTTTCTTTCTCCTAAATGAATGAAAAAAAAAAAAAAACATGTGGAATTAGTTCATCATACAAAAGAGAGTATTATTAATGAATAAATAATTTTAGTATAGAATATTAAAAAGAGGCATACGAGAAGAGCTACATTTTGGGAAAGGGAGAATCAAACTCCCGATCTTCATAAGTGATGAGAAGGATCTATGTCGTGTGAGCTAAGACTCATTGACAGAAGAACACGTGTTCAAAAAGCGATATTTTTTTTTGAGCGGGACATATATATAAAGGCTTATATAATACAGAAATGATCTATTAAAGTTTATTTCTACTGCCAATTGTGGAAAATTGAATAAGTAGATAAAATAATATATGAGTAATTCATGACTTCCTTTTCAAGTACAATACCATTAGTGCTAATTTTTCCAATCCTCTATGTGGCAGGTAGACTGACCAAGGAGAGGGTCCCAAATCACAGCTGTCCCTGCTGGCTTTTCCTTGAAAATTAAGAAATTTCAAGAATCAACTTTCAGAAAAGAAAAGGTAAAGCAAAATTTTCTTTTTAGATTTATAAATATTGTGTAGTCCACTATTTAGGCTGTTGTCTACCTCCTTCATCTTCTAAATCATATCCTGTTCATATCAATAAATCTTTTAAGTTTGGTGGAGAATAAAGTGTTGGAAAAATGTAGTGGGTGTGAAGGAAATTTGGGAATTTTTTTAAATGGGTTATTTGTTAAATGACCAAATTGAATGTGAGTTTGTGTTCTACTCCATGAGTACATTGAAATCAAATATTTAATTGTTCAAAATGATTAATGGATGAATGAGATATTAAGGCTCAAAGTTAGTGGATTGAAAGTGAAAAAATGTGGTTATCTGATGTAAACGCAGCGGAACACAAACAAGAGATTAACCAATTAATGGAAAACCTCAACAAAACAGAAGGAATCCACCTTCAAACTCAACCAACAATGGCTGCTAGGGTTTAACCCCAAAAGAATGCTCAAGCAATTCTAGAATTAATTAATCAAAAGTTGTTTCAAACCTAATCCACGAGAGTTTAAATACTCCTAAAACCCTAAGCAACAAATAATAAAGCAAATGACTAAAATACCCACGTTTTTAAAAAACAAATACTCAGCAATTGTAATTAAAAGACGTAAATAAGGAATCAATAATCAACGCGAGGCGCCCGCCATGCCCATGATGAGGCGCACGCCTCAAGAACAGAGGCTTCATGGCTTGGTCGAATTCTCTTGAGGCGCCCGCATGGAGACTTCTGAGGCGGCCGCATCAAGCTCCGTAGCAAGGCCTCCTTGTTCTGCAAATGGGGCGCTCGCCTGGCCTTGAATGAAGCGCCCGCCTGGCCCTGTGTTGCTGATGTTGCACGCTGCCTTGGTTGGTCCTTTGCCCCTACCTCCTTGAGCTGCATTACCCGCTACATCATTATCCCACATTGAATGGGAATGTAAAATCCATCAAGCTTAGTGTCTGTTTGTATTCTCATGATCATGAACAGACTTGTAACAGCAAGCTTAATGTCTGTTTGTATTCCCACGATCATGAACAGACTTGTAACAGCAAGCTTAATGTCTGTTTGTACTCACATGATCATGAACAGACTTGTAACAATAATCTTAATGTTTGTTTCTATTTATAATTTATGTAATTATTTTCCTTCTATTAATGTAATTTCTGCCAACAATCTTAAGACTTACTCCCTTGAGAAGGGATACGTTTTACAGAAACATTAAGCTAATAAAATTGTTTTCTCTGTTTCATAAATGGATACTGAACAGAATGTGACTGGAAAGAAAACCGTAACTGTGACCCAAACTGGAAATGGCTCTCAAGGCACTACTGTTGTGACTAATCCTCAAATCGTGCACATCTCAACCCCCCATACTGAAGAGCCAGAAAAGTTTGTTGGCCACGACTTCAAGAGGTGGAAGCAAAAGATGCTTTTCTATTTGGACACTCTGAATTTGGCTAAGTATCTGCAAGAAGATATGCCAAATGTGGCCGAAAACGAGACCGATGTAACAACCTTGGCTGCGGTTCAAACTTGGAAACATGGGGAATTCCTTTGCAAGAACTATGTTCTTAATGGATTGTCTGATGCTCTCTATAATGTGTTTAGAGAGAAGAGGAATGCTAAGGAATTGTGGGAGTTCTTAGATCACAAGTATAAAATTGAGGATGCGGGAACAAAGAAGTTCATTGTTGCCCGTTTTCTTGATTTTAAGATGGTGGACTCAAAAAAAATGTGAAATCAGTGATGAGTTTCAAATGATTTTGCACGACATACATGCCAAGGGTATGGTGCTAAGTGAGAGTTTTCAAGTGGCTGCAATGATTGAAAAGTTGCCTCCCGCTTGGAATGATTTCAAGAATTACCTTAAGCATAAGCGAAAGGAGATGAACGTTGAAGGCTTATCCTTCAACTTAGCATCGAGGAAGGCAATAGAGTTGCCGAGAAAAGGTTTACCCCAAGTATGGCCAAAGGAAATGTGGTGGTGCATGGTCAAAGCTCCAAAGGCTAAGGCAAGGGTAAAGCCAAAGTTGGAACAACTAAGAGGTCGTTCAATTTGAAGCCTCAAGAGGGGTTTCCAAGAACAGGTTCACATGAACTTGTTTCAATTGTGGTAGTGAAGGCCACAAGACTTCGACTTATAGGATGCCAAAGAAAGCTCGTGAAGTAAACATGTTGGAAGACATAGCTAGAGATGTGTCATATATGTACCTTGCGGCGATAGTTTCTGAGGTGAATATGGTGGGATCAAATCCAAATCGGTGGTGGATTGGCACCAGTGCTACTAAACATGTCTGCTCCAACAAAGACATGTTTAGTACTTTTGAAGCTATGGAAAATGGCGAAAAGTTGTTTATATGGAATTCAGCCACTTTCGACATCAAAGGTCAAGGGAAGGTGGTTTTGAAGATGACATCCAGAAAGGAATTGACTCTCAACAATGTGTTCTATGTGCCCGATATCCGAAAGAACTTGGTGTCCGGCTCGCTTTTAATTAAGCATGATTTTCGTATTGTGTTTGAATCTGATGTTGTCACTTTGTCCAAGAATGAAATGTTTGTAAGAAAAGGGTAAGCGAATGATGGGATGTTTAAGTTAAGTGTAATGGTGGTGAAATCTAATGTAATGGCGATTAAGCCAAAAGTCAATGTAATGAATAATTCTTTCGTTTACTTGTTTGAGTCTTCCCATTTGTGGCATGGTAGATTAGGACATGTTAATTATGATGTCATTCGTAGATTAATTAACTTGAATTGCTTACCCAAATTTAAAGTTGATTGCAAACTCAAATGTGAAACTTGTGTAGAATCAAAATTTACAAAACATTCGTTCAATCCAATAACAAGAAATAGTGAACCACTCGAGTTAGTTCACACGAACATATGTGACTTCAAATCAACACTATCACGTGGTGGCAATAAGTACTTTGTGACTTTTGTCGATGATAGTACAAGATATTGCTATGTGTACCTCATCAAAAGTAAAGATGAAGCTATAGAGAAGTTCACTCTCTATAAAAATGAAGTTGAGAATCAATTAAACCGAAAAATTAAGGTAATAAGAAGTGATCGTGGTGGGGAATATGAATCTCCATTTGAGGCAATTTGTACTCAATATGGAATTAAACAAGTAACCACGGCACCTTATACATCCCAACAAAACGGTGTTGCCGAACAGAAAAATCGGACATTAGAAGAAGCGATGAATGCCATGTTGATAGGTTCGGGATTACCTTCTAACATGTGGGGAGAAGCCGCGTTGTCGGCAAATTATGTGTTAAATAAGGTACCTCAAAAGAAAGTATGGGGGTGTCTTGCGAAGGTAGCCGTACCTCCACCTAAAATGGTGAAAATTGGACCTAAGACTGTTGATTGCATATTTATTGGATATGCACACAATAATTGTGCTTATAGATTTCTTGTGTATGAATCAAAAATTCAAGATATACACAAGAATACTTTAACGGAATATAAGAATGTGTCTTTCTTTGAGAATGTGTTCCCATATAAGTTAAGAAATGAGGCAAGCTCATCAACTAGGGTACAATATTCAATAGAAGAAGAACACGTTCAAGATAGAAGTGAAGAAGATGAGATGGAACCTCGACGTAGCGAAAGAGCTATGGTAGAAAAATCCTATGGCGCGAATTTTCTAACCTACATGCTAGAAAGTGAGCCGCAAAGTTATAAAGAAGCCGTGAGCTCTTCCGAATGACCTTTGTGGAAAGAGGCCATTATGAGTGAAATTGATTCCATTTTGCAAAATCACACTTAGGAACTAGTGGATCTTCCTCCGGGAAGTAAACCACTAGGATATAGGTGGATTTTCAAAAGGAAAAGGAAGGCGGATGGAACAATTGATAAGTATAAGGCTAGACTTGTAATTAAAGGTTACAGACAAAAGGAAGGCCTAGATTACTTTGACACGTATTCTCCTGTTACAAGAATAACGTCTATTAGGATTGTACTTGCAATTGCCGCATTGCGAAATCTTGAAGTACATAACATGAATGTAAAAACTGTCTTTCTAAATGGATATTTAGAAGAGGAGAAATGGAATAACCAGTGGGCTTTTCTGCTCCAGGGCAAGAAAACAAAGTGTGCAAGTTAGTGAAGTCATTGTATGGCCTCAAACAAGCACCAAAACAATGGCATCAAAAGTTTGATCAAGCCATGATTGAAAGTGGATTTAAAATCAATGAATGTGACAAATGTGTCTATATCAAAAACACGGAAAATGGCTATGTCATTTTGAGACTTTATGTAGACGGCATGCTTATCATAGGAAGCTGTTATAAAATGATTAAATATACAAAGAATATGTTGAACTCGAAGTTTGACATGAAAGATATGGGTTTAGCGGATGTGATCCTTGGAGTGAAAATTTCTAGAATACCTGATGGACTTGTACTGAGGCAATCACATTATGTGGATAAAATTCTAGAGAAATTTAACAAGGATGACAATAGAATCGTGAATACTCCAATTGACACAAGCCTATATTTAACAAAGAATAGAGGCGAACCCGTGTCTCAGTTAGAGTATTCAAGGATCATTGGAAGTTTAATGTATACTTAATTTGTTGTACAAGGCCAGATATTGCTTATGTTGTGAGCAAACTGAGTCGTTATACAAGTAAACCTGGGACGGACCATTGGAAGGGTATTGTGAGAATACTAAGATACTTAAGATCACTACCAGAAAAATAGGTTTTAGCGACGGAAATTTCCGCCGCTAAATTCAAAATTCCGTCGCTAAAGATAAATACTGACGGAAAAATTCCGCCGCAGTGTTCCGACGGCTCAAATTCCGCCGGTATATTTTGATATTACGGACGAAATTAATTTCGTCGGTGATCTTTTGACATTAGCGACGGAAATTTCCGCCTCTAAATTAATTCATTTCCATTAAAATTTTATTTCACCGGCGGAAATTTCCGTTGTTGAAATAAAAATTAATTAAATTAAATTAATTTCAGCGACGGAAATTTCCGCCGCTGGAATAAAAATTAATTAAAATAAATTATTTTCACCGGCGGAAATTTTCGTCGCTGGAATAAAAATTAATTAAAAATAAATTAATTTCACCGGCGGAAATTTCCGTCGCTGAAATTAATTTATTTTTTAATTAATTTTTATTCCAGCGACGGAAATTTCCGCCGGTGATAATTTTAATTAAATTAAAATTAAAAATAATTAATATAGCGGCGGAAGTTTCCGTCGCTGGAATAAAAATTAATTAAAATAAATTAATTTCAGCGACGGAAATTTCCGTCGCTGATAATGAAATAAATTAAAAATAATAATTTAAAATATCAATTAATCAATTTTTTTTTGTACCTGATATAACAATTCAATTGATAAAACTAAAACTATAAAACTAAAAACCAAATATCAGCGTACCAAACTAAAAACTAAATATCACTGAACCAAATCGGCAGGGGGGAGAGGGTGGGGGAGGGGGGCGGGGCTCCCGCGGGTACCAAATATCACAAATGTTTACAAACAAGTATAAAATAGTACCAATCAGCGTACCAAACTAAAAATCAAAATCAACGTACCAAATCGGGAGGGGGGAGGGGGGAGGAGGGGGCCGGGGCTCCCGCGGGTACCAAATATGACAAATGTTATTACAAATAAGTCTAAAATAGTACGTAAACTCGGGAGGGGGGGAGGGGGGAGGAGGGGGACGGGGCTCCCGTGGGTACCAAATATCACAAATGTTATTACAAACAAGTCTAAAATAGTACGTAATCAACTCGGGGGGAATTGGGGGGGGAGGCTGGAAATTACCCTGGTCCATACGAGCCATCAACATCGCAAATTTTCTATCAGTCTCTGCCTGACGTCGATCATTCTCCTCCTGCATATGCGCTTGAGCCTCCAAAGCCTCCGCAAGCTTTGCCCTAGCCTCTGCAGCCTCGCGTCTCTCCTCAGCCAACTCAGCCTGCAGAGTGTCGACCCTCGGATCATGATACATGGGCGGGAAAACATTTGGCCAACGGCCGATCGACGTCGATGGGCATTGCCGCCCGTAATCCCCCATCCCTAACACTCGGTCTCCTCTCTTTGGATGTCCCTCAGAGGTGACCGCGCGCCAAACATCAGGCACAAAGGGAACGGGCTGGCCTGGAGGCATTCCTTCGGGAACAACAGCGGCTTGATATGTACTCTGTCAAAATAAAACAAACAATTATAATCATATACATAATGTAATGTACATAAATAAATTTAAATATTCAAAATCAAGTCATTTAATGATAGTTTACTTACAAAGGCATTAGCAGAGCGATCGTCAACCCATTGCGGAGGTTTATCGGGCGCTGTAGGAGTCCGAACATGGGTGCTAATGAAAACATTCAAAAAACTGACATCCGGACCATGATCCCTTTCCTATAA
This sequence comes from Adenophora triphylla var. japonica, assembly GCA_022495995.1. NCBI lineage: Eukaryota > Viridiplantae > Streptophyta > Magnoliopsida > Asterales > Campanulaceae > Adenophora > Adenophora triphylla. Next base: position 198,662 of record JAFEMH010000763.1, read on the forward strand.
ATAAAATAAGCGAGATTATTACTTTGAAATTGCATAAATGCAACATTTAAACTGATTTAAAAGCATGCATACACTACATTTACACTAAAACCATAGATTTCATAGCATCAACATGGCTCCCAGCTAACATACGTACATAAACCTATTTAAAAGCATGCATACACTACTACATTTAAACTAACATACATACCATACGGTAGTGATGCTCGCCGACCGGGATCGTCCCCATCGTATGCTTCGTCGCCGACCCCGAGGAGCCTGCTCTATTTGCCTTAGCCTGTTCGGCCATAGCTTTCGCCGCATCCGATGCCCAATATTCGCAAAAGCGAAGAAACACCTCCTCGGTCATCCAAGGAGGTGGCAAGGGCTGTAATTTCACCTCGAGCCGCTTAATAAAAAATTAAGACTTAGTGTTACCTATAAAAATATGAATATCTCGTAAACATATAACGATGACATTATAAAATTAAAAGAGTATAATCATTGTTAATTAAACTAATTAAGGATAGATAAATATGTTATCAATATGATCCCTAAATAACTTCGAACACTGTTTATCGAAAACATATCTAGCCGTCGCCTCGTCGATATCCGGTGCCCAACAAAATTTCCCCTACAACATATAATGATAACATTACAAAACTAAAAGAGTATAATCATTATTAATTATAACATTTTAATAACAAACTACCATTTAAGTTTTAAATAAAAACCATTAACACATTACCTTAAACTCCTCCCAAGCATTCTCCTTCTCCCCCGGTGGCAATGATTTCCAGTTGGGCCAAAACTCTGCCATGACCCGAGACCGCCAATACTGTCCGATCTTAGTCCCTAGGTAGGGTATCCACCTACAAGCCTGTCAAGTATATTTATACAATAACATTTTAACTTAAATAATATATTATATATAAAACAAAAAGGAACCAACTTATATCAAATTAATGAAGAGTTACTTACTGGTCATAAAGTGGCGATACCATCAGAAACGTCCTCCCCTCAGAATCGACAGGAGTAGGAGTACTGGGCCCAGAGGTGGAGCTGGTACTAGAAAGTGTAGGGTCGACATCAGAAGTACCGCCGGCACCTGTACTGGATCGGGACGGTTGCGTTCCAGTAATAGATGTGTAAATGGGGCGTGTCTTCTTGCCCGCTCTACTAGAACTCATATCTACATACACTAAAAATATTAAAATATACAACTTTAACAATACGAAACAATATATTCACAATACATATAAAACTTTAAAGTTCTAATAATCTAAAGCATTCACAATACATATAAAACTGTAAACTATTAATAATATAAAGCATTCACAATACATATAAAACTTTAAAGTTCTAATAATCTAAAGCATTCACAATACATATAAAACTGTAAACTATTAATAATATAAAGCATTCACAATACATATAAAACTTTAAAGTTCTAATAATCTAAAGCATTCACAATACATATAAAACTTTAAACTATTAATAATATAAAGCATTCACAATACATATAAAACTTTAAAGTTCTAATAATCTAAAGCATTCACAATACATATAAAACTTTAAACTATTATTAATCTTCGTCCCCATTATCATCACTGGACTCTGAATTACTACAAAACTCGAGTTCTTCATCTTTGTCTTTGGACTCCGATGAATCAAACTCTGGTTCGACGTCCTCTTCCTCTTCCTCTTCCTCTGATTCATCAATATCAATATGCGCGAGATGACCTGAACGAGGCGGAGGAGGTGGCAAATTCATTGGTAAGAAATCCTCCTCGGGTTCATCAACATTTTGAGGAATATGAGTGACATCATCTAATGGATGATTAGCTGATAAAACATTAGGTGGCACTGGCATTTCATCCTCTTGATAGGGTGTTTCTAATGACGACTCTGTAGTTGTCGACGAGGGTAGGTTGTCAATCAGGCTCCTAGCCTTGGTCATCCAGATAGCCCACCATCCGTCGGGTCGCGGACGAGGGTAGGGAGTCATGTATACCTGTTGTGCTTGAGATGCTAAGATGAAGACGTCGTCGCCATTATGTTTGGACGAGTCCTTTACATCGAAGAGGTCAAATATGGCGTGCTTCTTAACACCTCGCACAGCATCTCGCCAATCACAATTGAACAAGACAACATTGTTTCCACCCAAATACTCCACCTCGACTACTTCTTTCAGGACGCCATAATAATCAAGGTTTCCTTTAATCTTCACACCGCTATTCCACGTTAATTTAGAGCCCCCGTAAGCTTTGGTATGAAACACATAGCCATTCATGAAATAACCTTTGTATTAATTAACGTTCAAGTACGGAGTTGCTGCTAAACGTCTTAACCTCGCAGCAAATTCAATAAACCCCTTCAACCCTCTTATAAACTCAGGATTGATACTGCTATGATTCGGAAACTTCCGCTTGTACATCCAACTACGATCATCGTTAACAGACATCACTCCTGCATTGCAATCCATATATTATACGTACACTCAATTTAATCGACAGATGAAACAAAATTGGGATGTTAATAATTATTTGATTTCATGATATTTTAACAGTTTATAAGTAATTAACGTATTATCATTCCCTAAATTTGAATTACAAACTTAAAAGCAACACAGATCTTCTTAAAATAAATTTAAAGCTTCTAACTCATATTTCACAATATATTAACAGATCTTCTTAAAGTGTCTAGGAACTCGTTCCCGCTTCCGAACTCGAATCTCTACTCTTCCTCTGCCTCGGTTCCCGGGAGGTCTTTGGTCTAGGTATGTCGAAAAAGTCAGTCTGATCTCGTTCTGGCTCAGGTATCATGTGAGCCGATGGATCAATCGATGCGGTAGATCTCGATCATCTGCTCTTTCCTGCCTCAAGGCCTCTCTGCGAGCTATCACTTCAGGATCATTTCTCAAAGCAGCTCTCCGAAGCTCCCGTCTCTCATAATCTGCTGCAATGTCGCCGGTTAATGTTCGGCTGGAAGAATAGTCTGCCCCAAAATACTCTCGGCGTCGAGCCTCTATCATCAGCTGTACAGGACCTTGCTGCTCCTCGTACCATATCAGATACTCGGTGGTCAGAAATGTGCTACCTCTAGTCTGACGGAGTAGTGGTCGTATCGGAAGAAAGCCCTCTAGAAATGCTCTGCCAAAGAAATGTGTAGTCTGAGGCTCAGTCATAATCATCGGCATGGTATTAGTCGTCAACTGCTCTCTCAAAGTCCGAATGGTCTGCTGCGGGTATCCGTACTGTCTGCTCACTAGAGATGGAATGCAAAAGGATGATACATGTAGTCCCGAAAGTCGGACAATCACTGACTCGTCCTGAATATCTCTCATAGTCTGTAATCCCCATGCCGAAATCCAATAGTACAGGTTTGCGGTCTCATATCGGGCCAAGACCAACCTCCTATGCCAACTCTCAGTAGCAGTATCCCTCAATATCCTGCGCTGTCCAGTCGCCCAAGGTAATGCCGTCTGCCCCTCTGGCAGTGGCGAGATCAAGCGCAATCTCTCATACAGCCACAATGATAGTAATCTGGGGCTGCCTGAACCCATGTACTCGGATCCTTCGGCTAATCTATCAATGCCGTGGTATGTCTCCGCTAGCAACAGTGGAATGATGTCCATCGCTCCCTGTCCAGATTGAATATGCCGGATGTCAACTCCTCGATCACCTCTCAGTTGCCTTATGATCTCTAACAGTGTAGCTGAACACACTCCGATGTAGCCGCAGAAGTAGTGCGCAGACAGAATGAGCAACATGATTATATCTAAGGAAGTGGATAGATCAAACAGTCTGGGGCTGGTTCGACTCAATCTGGCTATATAAGTCAAGTCTATGAATCTATCGTCAACGACAATGTCCGATACCCAGTCTGCTGATAATCCCAAGAATTCAGATAGTTGCTCCGTAACTGATCGTGTGTCTCGGGGAAATGCCACAGTCCTCGACTCAGCCACACTAGTCAGTGCTCGGAAATCCTCCATCGTTGGCATCAGATCGTTATACGATAGGGTGAACACATGTCGCTCCAAATCCCAAAAACACGAAGCAGCTCGGAGCAGATCCCAATCAATCTTCCAATCTTTTAGAGACCAGATGCATGGCATGCTATACCTCCTGTCAATAAGTTTCCGGTGTTGTTTTTGGTGAAAGCGCGAGAGTTCAAGAATGTCTTGTTGAAATTGATACTCTCGGGAAATAATTTCTCCATTGTAATGCTCCATGTTGCCTTAAATTGGGGCTGCTGGGATTTTTTACCTATTAATATTGTGAATAATTGTAAATTGTTAATTAATTTTAATTAGGTTTAGAATTGGGGTTGGCTTCATAGTATCAACAAATCTTGAGCTCTAGTTCAAACTAAACTAAAGGATAATGGTGTCCCTACCTAACCACTTACGCCCCTAGATATAACTTTATACAAATTAATTGTCATATAGGTTTCAAATTTTACAATTCTTTAGCAATATAATTATTAAGCAAACAGTATATGCTTCCAACCAGCTTTAATCCAGCATGAAACCTAATTAAACCAGAACATTTACTACTTTATTTTTATCTCTTGTTATAGCAATATAATTATTGTGCACTTTATATTTTAAGATGTTAACCACCAACCACAATACCCTATAAGCAGTGCCACTAAGAGTTTTCTTCCTAATTTTAGACAATGATTAGGAGTCTAATTCCTTAACAATACTTCCATCCAAGTCTTCCTAATTTTAGACATTCACCCCCCTCCCCCTTTGACTTTACACAAGATCCGACCTAAGGTGCATCTAGGGTGCCATGATTGATATTAGGCGCTCAAACGTAGGCGACATACATCACCGTCCGCGATGCCGTCAATCGCCCCAAAATGGGATCTAGAACTAGATGTTCCTAAACTCTTTCATCCACAGTTTTCTTACTTATTTGTTTGTAACTGAAGCAAATAAACCATAAAGAGTATCTATGTAAAGCCATTTCAAATATGACATAAGCAAAGTTCCTAAACTCTTTCATCCACAGGTATTTACTAGATGTAAGAATCATGGTGCTGCTAAATAGCTCTTTATCAATTATTTTAGTGATTTTCATAGATACTCTTTATTCTCAGTTATGGTTCTCAAAGCACATTTTATGATTTCAGGTACTACACCTTAAATGTTGGTTTACTTATTTACGCGACACGTATATACAGAAACTCTATCCTAGTTTGTTTCATATAAATGGATTTACACAAATTTTAAAAATGTCTTTGACTTCAGATGCTTTTCCTTTAATGCTCTAATATGTATCCTGTATTGGTTTCTCTACCTCATCAAAAAAAATTGATAAGAAAAGAAGTGTATATATTATCTCTACCTCAACAATTAAAACCTAACTCGTCAATCACAAACTAAGTTCCCTTATAAGATAATAAAGAAAGCACAAGCTGCAGACTAGAAACACTCTATTCATTGAAATAAAGAAATCAATATCACGAGTATACAAAAAAGAAAGTGGAGGATTGATGAAAAATTGCAGCCACCAATTGACAGAAAATGATGACCAGCAACTTTAAGCTCCAAACTTAAAGGAAAACATAGCTAGACTAGTTCAAACAATATTATTGGAGAGGATTAGCAAATGTCTCTAGCTTATCAAAACTAATTATTCCGCACCATCTACTCTAAAATCTAAATCCAAATTTGATTGTGCAGCCTAAAGGGCAGCAACGCAAATGGGGATAAAATACAGCTAAATTTCAGGCAACTGATTTGTAAAGCATTAAACATGTCTTACAACAGAACAGAACACAACTCAACTCAACTCAATCTTGCCCTATCACTTGGGTTCTGCTTCAGACAATCCTACACATTGAGATTTATCCCAAAATAGGTGTAAAGAGAAAGAAAAGTAATTTTTTAGCACAGAAAGTGATGAGCTTTCACTCTATCTATCATGTTTTGAATGCTCAAAAGTCGAACAATGATGAAAAACAAAAAATCAAACAAAATGTAAGCAACCGGTGCTTCAATTTCAACAAAAAGCATAAATCTTTATCACCAAGAGAGCAAGAAAAAGGAAACCCAAGTTATGTTGAGCCAGCTGCCAACATTCATAAACCCTAGAAAATGAAATTGAAATGAAGGGCGAAAAGCAAACAGCCAGCGGAATCAGATAAATGGTTTTGTAATAAACAAACTCAGTGCAATAACAAGATTGAAAATTTCCCTCTTAATTAATAAACAAAAACCAACTCATATCTAATTTTCACATCCGCTTAGAACACGGATGTTGGGGAAGTTAGGAAGAAATCACATTCACAACAAATTAACACCCTATCCTCGAATTAGAACTACGTATTTGAAAAAAATCGAAACACTTACCTTGATTAGAGCAAGAGAGAGAAACACGGTGGAAGCAGTGGCTGTGAGGACGGACGCCGGTGTGCGAGTGAGACGGCGGCAGCAGCTCGAGACGGAGACGGTGGAGAGGTGGACGGATGGCGAAGCTTAAAGGCGGTGTGGAGAGGGTGGACGGCGACGGTGTGAGAGTGAGGGAAGAGAGAGAGATGAGCTCGCCGGGTAGAGAGAGATAGCGAGAAGAGAGAGAGGGAAATAAGGGCATAAATGATTTCAGAGAGGGAAAATTAGTATTTATATTTAACACCAGCGACGGAATATTCCGCCGCTAAATATTAATTATAGCGGCGGAATTTAAATTCCGACGCTAGAATCAATATTTAGCGGCGGAATATTCCGTCGCTGAGGTTAATTAATTTAATTTAATATAAAACATGAAAATTATTTTAAATATCATTATTTTTATTTATATAAAACATGAAAATTATTTTAAATTACTCTCATAAAAATAAATATGAGTCAATAAATATTATTTTTGAAAAAATAAATAAATAAACCCTAACCCCTAAACCCTAAACGCTACACCCTGAACCCTAACCCCTAACCCCTAACCCCTAAACCCTAAACCCTACACCCTAAACCCTAACCCTAAACCCTAAACCTTAACCCCTAAACCCTAAACCCTAAACCCTTTACCCTAAACCCTAAACCCTAAACCTTAACCCCTAACCCCTAACCCCTAACCCATATACCCTATACACTATACCCTATACCCTATACCCTATACACTATACCCTATACCCTATACCATATACACTATACACTATACCCTATACACTATACCCTATACCCTATACACTATACACTATACACTATACCCTATACACTGTACCATATACCCTATACACTATACACTATACCATATACCCTATACCCTATACACTATAACCTATACACTATACCCTATACCCTATACCCTATACCCGATACACTATACCATATACCCTATACCATATACCCTATACCCTATACACTATACCCTATACACTATACCTTATATACCCTATACCCTATACAGTATACACTATTCCCTATACCCTACACCCTATACCATATACCCTATACACTATACACTATACACTATACCCTATACTTTATACACTATACCCTATACCCTATACACTTAACCTATACCCTATACACTATATCCTATACCCTATGCACTATACCCTATACACTATACCCTATAACCTATACCCTATATACTATATCATATACCCTATACCCTATATCTGTTTATACCACTATACCCTACTGTAGCTACTGTAGCTATACACTATCTGTTTACTACTATACATTACTACATTTATACACTATACTGGTATACCACTATACTCTATATCTTATACACTATACCTATCTGTTATACCATATACCCTATACCCTATACCCTATACACTATACCTATACACTATACCCTATACCCTATACACTATACACTATACCATATACCCTATACCCTATAGGGTATAGGGTTTAGGGGTTAGGATTTAGGGTTTAGGGGTTAGGGGTTAGGGTTTAGGGTTTAGAATTTAGGGGTTAGGGGTTAGGGTTTAGGGTGTAGGGTATATATTATATGGTATAGGGTATATAGTATATGGTATAGGGTATATAGTATAGGGTATAGGGCAGAATATATAGGGTATAGGGTATATAGTATAGGGGTTAGGGGTTAGGGTTTAGGGTTTAGGGGTTAGGGGTTAGGGTTTAGGGTTTAGGGTTTAGAGGTTAGGGTTTATGGTTTAGGGGTTAAGGGTTAGGGTTTAGGGGTTAGGGTGTTGGGTATATAGTATAGGGTATATAGGGTATAGGGTATATAGTATATGGTATAGGGTATATAGGATATAGGGTATAGCGTATATAGTATAGGGTATAGGTTATATAGTATATGGTATAGGTTATATAGTATAGGGTATAGGGTATATATATAGTATAGGGTATAGGGTATATAGTATATGGTATAGGGTATAACATTTTCAGTTAGTTTTTTGAAATTTCAGTCAGTTTTTTAACGTTTCCAGTTAAGTTTTTAACGTTTCCAGTTAGTTTTTTTTAACTTTTTCAGTTAGTTTTTTAAAATTTCAGTTAGTTTTTTGAAATTCCAGTCAATTTTCCAACATTTCAGCTAAATTTTTTAATGTTTTCAGTTAGTTATTTTGTTAATTAGTTCTAAAAATAATTAAAAATTAAATTTTATAATCACCGACGGAATATTCTGTCGCTGATAAATTAAAAAAAATTAATTTATCAGCGGCGGAAATATTCTGTCGGTGTATTATTTAAAAAAATAAAAAATTGTTTAATTTTCATCGACGGAATATTTTCGCCGCTGATAAATTAAAAAAATTAATTTATCAGCGGCAAAAATATTCCGTCGGTGTATTATTTAAAAAAAAATATTTATTTTTCACCGACGGAATAATTCCGTCGCTGATAGATTAAAAAAATAAAAAAAATTATAACTTTTCATCGGCGAAATATTTCCGCCGCTGAGAAAGAACTAGCGACGAAATATTCCGTCGGTAAATCATGCGCCAAAATAGTGGCGGTAATGAAACGAATATTCGAGGAATATTCGTTTTAGTGACGGAATTTAGCGACGGAATTAAATTCCGTCGGTAAATTTGATGCCAAAATCATTTCGTCGCTATAGCATATATTTCGTCGCTAAATAGCGACGGAATGCTTCCATCCCTGTTGATTCCGTCGCTAAAGCACCAGTTTCTGGTAGTGGATATACTCGTGACTTTGGATTACATTATACCAGACAACCAGCTGTGATTGAAGGATATACTGATGCTAACTGGATATCAGATATCAAAGACTCTAGGTCTACAAGTTGATATTTATTTACATTAGCAGGTGTAGCTATATCATGAAAATCTTCTAAACAGACTGTTATAGCCAGATCCACTATGGAATCAGAGTTTATAGCCTTGGATAAGTGTGGTGAAGAAGCCGAATGGCTACGCCAATTTCTAGAAGATATTCCAAAATGGACGAAGTCTGGCCAATAATTTGTATCAATTGTGATAGCCAATCTGCAATTGGTAGGGCACAAAGAAACATGTACAATGGTAAGTCTAGACATATACGTCGCAGACATAATTCCATAAGACAACTACTCTCAACTGGTACTATATCGACTATGTGAAGTCAAAAGATAACTTAGCGGATCCGTTAACCAAAGAGGTAGTTGAAATATTGATATTGGGAATGGGATTAAAGCCTCTTGAGAAGTTAAACACAGCGGAAAACCTAACCTAGTTGACGGGAGATCCCAAGATCTAGGTTTTCAAAGGGATAGCCTAACTGTTAAAAGACTTGTAGTGTCACTGCGGGGTAACCAACCCCAATCCCATTCCTTAAGTGACATCCCGAAAGAAAAGATTAAGCTTATAGCTTTTAATGATTCTCACACTTCGGAATTGCCGAGTGGGGGTAATACGAGTTACTTATAAGAATCACCTATGTGAGCAAAATGTTTGGCTGCTTTGAGGAGAATTGCGTGAGGCTCAATTCTTAGACCCTCTCACAGAATCGGGCATTATGTTCAGGGCCGTAAATGAACATAGATATGAGAATTGAAGTGCGTTAGGGAGATACATGTGTGAAGTATATGACCGGCTACACAAAAGTTGAACAGTTCAAGGACATCGCATCTACTGATTAGCGAGTAGAGTAAATATATTTTATAAAGGAAGGTTCAAAGTGCAAACCCCTACCTATCCTATGCAGGTGTCAACTGTCGAACTTTATTACCGTTTCCTCATCATTTCCTTCATGTGGGGGATTGTTGGAAAAATGTAGTGGGTGTGAAGGAAATTTGGGAATTTTTCTAAATGGGTTATTTGTTAAATGACCAATTTGAATGTGAGTTTGTGTTCTACTCCATGAGTACATTGAAATCAAATATTTATTTGTCCAAAATGATTAATGAATGAATGAGATATTAAGTCTCAAAGTTAGTGGGTTGAAAGTGGGAAAATGTGGTTATTCCACATTAAATGGGAATGTAAAATCTACCAAGCTTAGTGTCTGTTTGTATTCCCATGATCATGAACAAACTTGTAACAGCAAGCTTAATGTCTGTTTGTATTTCCATGATCATGAACAGACTTGTAACAACAAGCTTAATGTCTGTTTGTATTTCCATGATCATGAACAGACTTGTAACATCAATCTTAATGTCTGTCTGTTTGATTTTCTCCTTTTGTAATAGTCACACAAAATTAATTGGCGACTGTTCAGTTGCCCAATTATTGGATATAAGATGGAGCCACAAACAATTTTTTTTTTAAGAACACCAGAGATTTTTTCCACCAGCCTCCCCTCTCTCTCTTGTTGCATATTGTAACATGAACTTTAGGCACAATGTGAAGTGCTATATTTACATGAGTTTATTTTTAATTGGCCAAGTCGATCAAGTAAACATGTCAGAATGTATCTTGATATGATGTCAAAAACTTTCCGATTAGTCCAAATCCAGTAGCAGATTGTATCCTGGCGATTGAATAGCCTGAAAAAGATGAACAAACACGTAAACTTAGCCGGGGCTTCACCGGCGAACGCCCTCCGGCGTGAGAGTAAGTATTTGCTTTGAAAGAGAGAACTCAATTAACAAGAGTTTAGAGTCAAAAGATAGCATACCAAAATATGTGAATTATGACTTGTATTTATAGAAATAGCAATGTATAATCCATGTTGGATTGGAGTGCTTGGAGATAAGATTTTACTCCAAGTAAGATTATAACTTGTTCAGTCCTTGTTGTATGAGAATTCTTGTGAGATAAGGTTATAATCCTAAGAGGATTATAACTATTCACGGTCCTTATTTGAGTATGATTGAATAAACTGCAATCTACATGTGCGCCGGTGAGGGGCTTCCTCGGCTTATGCTGCCTGGTCGACTTAAGTCGAACCGAGGAGGAGAGGTAGAGAATTGGGAAGCCCATTTCTGCTTGGTTGATAGCCGAGGAGGGGTTCCTCATCATCAAGGGGAGCTTTGCTCGGCCTTGGAGGGATGCCGTCCTTGGCATAGATGCTGATGCTTCGCTGGTTATTGGACCGTAGTTGGGCCTTAGTCATTATGCACCTGATATGTCTAGTTCGACATAGGGGAATAACGAGAAGGCAGTACGAGGAAATGTAGGGAAGGCCCACTCCCTTTGTCATAATTAAGACTTGTATGGATTATATTTTGGGCCCAATTCATTGGGTCTTGCCCGATCACGAATCCACGTTCGTATCTCGGTTTATACCATTCAGTGGCCCCCGACTTCCTAGTTCGGCTATGCCGAGGAGGAAGTAGTGCTCTACCTCGGCCTAAACGAATACGAACGGGCTCATACGTGTCACGAGATGCTTCATTACCCGACGGTTCAATAGTACAATGATGGGCGCATCGCGATGACTGACATTTCCCTTGGAAACCCACCATTGCATTTAATGTGATGAGAAAGGACGGCGCCTTTACCCAGATTTCTACCCGTACCCGTTCCATACCTGGGTATAAAGCCAAACCCATTACAATTTCAATCTTTTATCACTGTTAGAGTTTGAGAGCGAAATAGCAAGGTTTGAAACTGCCGTTTGAGTTCTTGATTTCATGCTTGTTTTCGTTCGATCGTGCTTGATTTCATCCGTTCATTCTTCATCAAACTTCAATTAAAGGTATAATTTCTCCTCTTTTAACTAATTTCTGCATTTAATTTGAGTTTTTTGGGTTTTGCGTTGTTGTTCTTGGTGGGTTTTGGAGAAATCGCCATTATTGCTCTGGTTTCAAGGTTTTCTTGAGTTTGTTCTTGAACCCTCTGTGTCTCCCTCGTATTTAGAGATGGCAAGAACATGGAGGAGTAATCCCAACTCCATGTATGGTTACCATAACCGAAATCTTAGGGTTTATCAACAGACGGACGGTCAAATATGGCTGATGTTGAGTTTGGGAGAGATAGGAGAGATACTGAAGAGGTACCTAAGCCCTAGATACGACGTACAATATCGAGGTCGGTTCAGAATTGACCGAGTAGATGTGAGTTCCCCCAATATTGTAGTATTCTAGGGTTTTTCTGAGATCTTCAATCACGTGAATCTCTTCTATTTGAAGTGTAATTCCTTGGAGCTTCCTCCATTGCTAGGTAAGGTTCCCTCCTCGGCTTTAGTTCGTATAATGAGGAGGGATGTTCTTCTTCTTCCTCGTCTTCCCTTTGCCCTGGCCAAATTTCTGATCCTTGTTGTTTCATTATGTAGATATGACCGTAAGAGGAAGTGATGCTGCCCGTCAAACTGGTCCTTCAACCTCAGGGAATATCGTAGTTGCTTTTGATGAGGGGACCCAAACTGGGAGCCAAGGATGAGGTCGGGGTAGATCTGGCTGAGGTAGGGTGTATACCCCTATAAAAAAGTCAATTAAGGTCGGTGAGCCTATGATAGTCATTTATAGCATTTTATTTTAATATTTACTTAGTTTTTATTCCAACTTTAGCCTAAAAATAGTGTAATTTAACTTCTTTTACCATTATCTTCGATTTTACACTTGTTGGTATAGTCTTAGTATATTTTACAGGTTTAAAGTCAAAATATTGGACAAATGAGGCTTTGAAAACATTAAGGGATCAAAGGCAAGGATGGACAACTTCAAAATCCTCATTCAAGCCAAAAAGTCACTGGAGCGGCCGTGCGCTATAAAGTGGAGCGGCCGTGCAAACCCTCAGTCAAAGCCAAAATTACCAAATGTTACTGGAGCGGCCGTGCGCTGTATTCTGGAGTGGCCGTGCAAGCTGGAGCGGCCGTGCGATATAAAGTGGAGCGGCCGTGCACCTGCTGTTGCTGTGAAAAGGCACCTTTTCATTTGAAGCTCTTTGAAGGGATCTGACCCTTCACTCAAATGCTTATATAAGACACCTTTGTAATCAGTATTGGGCATCCAGAATACATCCAATATACAACCATATACATCCGAAAATACATCTTTAGATGGATCAAATAACATCTAGATAGATATCAAAAATACTCTAGCAATATTTATACACAATTCTTGAAGATGTATCAATGATTCGTGACAAATCCTTGTGTACTCTTGAAGATTATGAATGAAGATTATTCCATCCATTGTCTATCACTTATTATGAATAAGTATCTCTTTCCTTATCTCTATTTCTTACTTACTTCTTTTTATTATTTCAATGGTTTGAGTAATCCTCCATTTCTCGGAGTTGAAAACTCAATTATTTATTTTCATGCTTCTCTTACATGTCATTTCAATTCTATTCTTATTAATCTTAAATACTTGCAATTAGAGAGACGTTCTTAATTGTATAGCCTCAGTTGATCAAATGAAAAGCATTGATTAGCGGAACTCTAAGAGTGGAACTAGGTCAATAAATTACGGAAAGTAATTTAAAGACCTAGGGATGATCCTTTAGTGGAAAATACGTGAGATGATAGACTTAAATGGTATTTTTGATTTATTTGGTACCCTCAAAAGGTGAGTCGGATTTCCCGCGTGACGAACGGGATTACACTAAGCCGAACCCTCGAGAGAAAGGCCGGTGGGTCTTAATTACATGTGCTAGTTAGCACAACTTAGCGTATCATCCTTGACTTGGCACTTTCATCTTAAAACAATTTCTTCATATTATTCTTGAATTGCTTGCAAGTATAAAAACGTTTATATTTGTGGAACCCTAGTCAATTGAGAGAAGTACCTAGCGGAGAATTTCGATTGACGAAACCATATGAAGGAACTAGGTTTCATTGATCACGAGAGTAGTTCAACGGCCTAGGGGTGTTCTTTGAATGGAAAGTACATTGACTTTCGATCTTAATGGATTCTTTCTAATTGTGGTCAGCTAGAGATAAGCCGGAATGCCCATTTGTGACAGGGCGGGAGCACCATAAACGGAAATCTCAAACAGTTAGGACATAATTAGTAAAGAATACAACGCTACTGTCCTAACCAGAAGTAGTGTAAGCCTAATGTACCATCCTTGTTATTTTGATAAAAGCCTTTATTTAAAGCATATTTATTTGTTTTCAATCCCGAAAATACTATCATTATATGTTAGAGTAGTTTCTGTATTTTCTTAGTATTTTCTATTACAAATTCTTATCTTCCCCAATCATTTTATCCATATATTTATATAAAGACAAATATCATCCCAAAGTAAACCCTGTCTCTGTGGGATCGACTCGTACTTGCACCCGCTATATTACAATAGCCCGTGCGCTTGCGGATATTAAATAAACCGTTAGGTTTCGACCGAACAAGTTTTTGGCGCCGTTGCCGGGGACAACGGTTTACTTTTTGATATTTATCTTTATTATTTATATTTTTTATTTTATTTTATTATATATGTATTTTTATTTTTATTATTATTATTATGTACTAACTCTATTTTGTAGATATTTGAAAAAAAAATGATGAACAAGAGATGCAAGACATGCACTTTGCAACGCATACGAATATGAAGTCGACCATATTTCGTATCAACCCTCTCTAAAAAGCACCATTTTTTGTAAGTTCATCTTTCTTTTCCTCCACCCCCATCTTTGACTTGTTTTTCATATTTTCCTTGAAACATTGAGGACAATGTTAATTTCAAGTGTGGGGGAGGATTCCTCGTATTTATTTTTTATTTTATTTTTATTACATACTATTCTTCTTTGAAAAAAAAAATCCCTATGATTGCTCATTTTTATGCTTGCTTATTGCCTTAGATAATATATTTCCTTCCCTTCTCTTATTTTTATATAATCTTTGAATCATTAGGAAAGAACTTGGGGACACTTTCTAGGAAGTAATTAAGGCATCATAAATCAATATAGCATTATATAGGATTTCGTAAAGGAAAGCATACTTAGAATTTTTGAAATTTTCCGATCATCTTGAGCTTTTGGTTGTTTTAAAAGTTTTTGAAGACTTATGAATTGTTTCTTCAAAAGTGTACATTCTAAATTTTTGATTTTTTTTTTTTTTAGGAATATTCATAGGTGTTTTGCATCTTTTTGAATCACAACCCCTCATGAAAACCCATCTTTCCATTTCCACTAATCGAATCAAGGCTAGGCACTTTATCTTATTAATAAAAGAGTGACTAAGTCACCAAATTCTTAAAAAGCAAAAAGAAATTTATTACTTCCTAAGTAACTCGAGGCACGACGTTCGCTGCGACGATGCTTCCTTGCCAAATGGAAGTAATATCCAAAGTATTCTTGATCTAAGTATTAGGAACATGGGGTTCGCAGCCACAATGTCTCCTACTTGAAAGGACCGAAATTCACTAAAGGTCTTTTGCAAAAAAAAAATAAAAAAAATTAACACGTACAAAAGAAAGATAAAGTTGTTTAAAGCCTTGATAAGATTTTCCACTATCATCATCCATCTCCATCCTTGTGATTCAAAAGTATATGTCAAATCCTTGAATACTTCTAACTTGTGAATAAAATGATCATTATTTTGTACACTTTCAAGCAATAATATTTTTCACAAAAACACTCTTGAAAGGTAAAAGTATCTTTATATGCCAAGCTTGTGATCCAAAAGTTAATCTTTTCTATATTATGCTTTGCTTCATCGAATCTCATTTATGTTATAATGATTTATTGTTTTCCAAGATTGCTCTCTTAAACATTTTCCTAAATCTCTTTCTAAATAATCTAATGTTATAAAAAGTTTGAGAAGATAAAAGAAAGACAAAATCTTCATGGCAATAAGGCTTGCAACATTTATTTATTTTCTAAGGGATCCAACTATATGTTTTTATCATTTGCAATTTTTTTCCCTCTCCATCTTCTTTTTATCCTAGACTTGCTTGAGGACAAGCAAGGTTTAAGTGTGGGGGAATTTGATAAGTGACTTTTATATAGTCATTTATAGCATTTTATTTTAATATTTACTTAGTTTTTATTCCAACTTTAGCCTAAAAATAGTGTAATTTAACTTCTTTTACCATTATCTTCGATTTTACACTTGTTGGTATAGTCTTAGTATATTTTACAGGTTTAAAGTCAAAATATTGGACAAATGAGGCTTTGAAAACATTAAGGGATCAAAGGCAAGGATGGACAACTTCAAAATCCTCATTCAAGCCAAAAAGTCACTGGAGCGGCCGTGCGCTATAAAGTGGAGCGGCCGTGCAAACCCTCAGTCAAAGCCAAAATTACCAAATGTTACTGGAGCGGCCGTGCGCTGTATTCTGGAGTGGCCGTGCAAGCTGGAGCGGCCGTGCGCTATAAAGTGGAGCGGCCGTGCACCTGCTGTTGCTGTGAAAAGGCACCTTTTCATTTGAAGCTCTTTGAAGGGATCCGACCCTTCACTCAAATGCTTATATAAGACACCTTTGTAATCAGTATTGGGCATCCAGAATACATCCAATATACAACCATATACATCCGAAAATACATCTTTAGATGGATCAAATAACATCTAGATAGATATCAAAAATACTCTAGCAATATTTATACACAATTCTTGAAGATGTATCAATGATTCGTGACAAATCCTTGTGTACTCTTGAAGATTATGAATGAAGATTATTCCATCCATTGTCTATCACTTATTATGAATAAGTATCTCTTTCCTTATCTCTATTTCTTACTTACTTCTTTTTATTATTTCAATGGTTTGAGTAATCCTCCATTTCTCGGAGTTGAAAACTCAATTATTTATTTTCATGCTTCTCTTACATGTCATTTCAATTCTATTCTTATTAATCTTAAATACTTGCAATTAGAGAGACGTTCTTAATTGTATAGCCTCAGTTGATCAAATGAAAAGCATTGATTAGCGGAACTCTAAGAGTGGAACTAGGTCAATAAATTACGGAAAGTAATTTAAAGACCTAGGGATGATCCTTTAGTGGAAAATACGTGAGATGATAAACTTAAATGGTATTTTTGATTTATTTGGTACCCTCAAAAAGTGAGTCGGATTTCCCGCGTGACGAACGGGATTACACTAAGCCGAACCCTCGAGAGAAAGGCCGGTGGGTCTTAATTACATGTGCTAGTTAGCACAACTTAGCGTATCATCCTTGACTTGGCACTTTCATCTTAAAACAATTTCTTCATATCATTCTTGAATTGCTTGCAAGTATAAAAACGTTTATATTTGTGGAACCCTAGTCAATTGAGAGAAGTACCTAGCGGAGAATTTCGATTGACGAAACCATATGAAGGAACTAGGTTTCATTGATCACGAGAGTAGTTCAACGGCCTAGGGGTGTTCTTTGAATGGAAAGTACGTTGACTTTCGATCTTAATGGATTCTTTCTAATTATGGTCAGCTAGAGATAAGCCGGAATGCCCGTTTGTGACAGGGCGGGAGCACCATAAACGGAAATCTCAAACAGTTAGGACATAATTAGTAAAGAATACAACGCTACTGTCCTAACCAGAAGTAGTGTAAGCCTAATGTACCATCCTTGTTATTTTGATAAAAGCCTTTATTTAAAGCATATTTATTTGTTTTCAATCCCGAAAATACTATCATTATATGCTAGCGTAGTTTCTGTATTTTCTTAGTATTTTCTATTACAAATTCTTATCTTCCCCAATCATTTTATCCATATATTTATATAAAGACAAATATCATCCCAAAGTAAACCCTGTCTCTGTGGGATCGACTCGTACTTGCACCCGCTATATTACAATAGCCCGTGCGCTTGCGGATATTAAATAAACCGTTAGGTTTCGACCGAACAGTAACCGGCTGGAATAACCACGTTATTCGTGTGGAGAGCTGACAAGGCTGGAGTTTGCCATTCCCTCGGAGACCCCTCGTGTGCCCCAAGAGGTGTGGAGACCTGAGTGGAGTGCCCAACTGATTGCAAGGTTAAAGCAATTTGCCGAGGTTGGAACTTTGTGTTGGTCTACCTTGGAGAGTGACCCTAGGTATTATGTTCAGGCCGGCATTATGCCTGGACCTATGGACGGGATAGTGCCCCTCATCCCTGTCATTAGGGGAAATAGGTTTCCTCACTGGAGGGTATATCCAGGGTTTGTTTTCCACGCTGACTGTGATTTCTGCAAGCTCAATAACGACCAGTGTCTAATCGAGATGGGTGTCGTCGGCTGTAATTTTTTCATCTTTCCCATCTTTCATAATTGTGAATTTTTTGCTTTGTTTTATTATCCTTGTTCATATATGCTAATTACTTCCTTCTCGTCTTTGCAGATTTGACAGCCAAGCAAGAGCTGGAGATGTCTCAGAAAAAGCTTGACCCCCAAGTCGTGATGAAGCTGAAGAGGAGGGAGTCCCGTATCTCAATGCAAGCCAAGAGACATGGTGATGCTACTCACCAGCAATTCATCTTATCCACTAAGGAGGCAGTGGTGTTGCCTCTAGAGCTGGTGGGGGGCACCGATGAAGAGGCTGAGGAGACCTAAGACGGGTAAGGTGCCCACGTGGAGGGAGAGATTTCCTAGAGAAAAACTCCTCAAGCTGAGGAGACTCTGAATGCCGGCCATACTAGATCCGAGGAAGGGATTACTAAGGAGAAGACCCCATCGCTTAAACGGCCAAGGGAGGCTGAGGTGGCTGGCCCATCAAAGAAGGCGGCCTCAACTTCCTCGACCTCACTTTCTGCTCGGCATATAAAGACATATGCTGAGGCCGAGAAATTTGTACAGGAGGCTAAGGAGGTGCCTATTTTTAAGGGCATCGATTTCCTCTCTTGTAAGTGTCCAACTCTAAGGGTTGGTCGAGCGGTCATCGGCAGGTCTTTTGATCAGGACTATGTCGATCAGCTAATCGCGTCCAAACCTTTCCCGGATCACCTTATCAACAGGAGGGGCCTCTTATTGGGCGAGGTAGGCTTCCTCATCTTTCTTTCTTTCTTTGTTCAGTTATTCTTTGTACTTGTCTTTTGCTGATCATTTTTTATTTTCTTATGTGTGTAGATTGCTTCCATCAAGGCCTATGAGGCCATTAAATCCAAAGTGACTGAGGCCCTAGATAAAAGGCGTGACGAGCAGGCCGACAAGCTTAAGAAGCAAGTGGCAAAGGGTGAGGTCGACATGGCCAAGGCTGCGACACTGATGAAAACCCTACGGGGGGATTTGGAGGCCGAGAAGGCGGCCAAGGCTGAGGCCGAGAAGACGGCCACAGAGGCTCAAGCCAAGGCTAAGGAGGCAGCTATATAGGACCGGGCAAGCTGAGATAGAGAAGCTCCAAGCCGAGCTGAAAACTAATGCTGAGGTAGCTGATGCCCGGTATAAAGAGTTGGAGGCTAGCTTGCCTTCTCAAATTGAATATGCACTTTCTGAGTATAAGACTAGCCCGGCCTTCATGGATGCTTTGGCCGAGGAGACGGCCACTATATACTCGGACGGGTACCTGCATCTGGCCCAGAGGATTATGGCGGACACGTCCCTCGGTGTTGATCAGGAGAAGTTGGCCAGGCTAATATGCCAAGATTCTTATGATGAGGCTGCCCTGTCTCTTCATTATCTAGTGCCCTTCTCAGACAATGCTCTGAGTGTGATCGCCTCCAATGATGCAGAGGCTGGCCATCCCACTTGGGTCCCTCCTCCCATCGATCCTCAAAATATCAATGCTATAATTGAACGGATCGAGGATGAGGTCCTAAGTGCTGACGACGACGAGAAGGTGAATGCCGGGGAGAAACCCAATGAGGGGGCTCAAGATGAAGCTTAAATCGATCAAGCCATCATTCATCCTATCTAGAAAGTTATCATTCCTGCCTCCACTGCCGATCAAGAAGACCTGTTTAGGCCGTTCGATTGATTTTTCATCTTGATGTAATAGAGTAGGGCTTTGTACTTTAATTCTTCCCATCAAGACAATTGACTCTTCTCAATTTTTCGTTGTCTTAATTTAGTGTTTTGATATAAACTGTTTGAATGCTTTATGTATGCTGAATATTTGCTAAGTATCAATCCCACTTTTGGAAATTGAGGAAAGCCCTCTCGTCATTCATGACTTAAGCTGATTGGAACAGGGAAGCTTGTTTGATCTTGATTATTTGTATATTTTACAAGTTTGGTCATTAGGCCGAGGAAGGTTCCTCGGCATGACAATTGAGTCATTCTTCTTTTATCTACCTTATGCTGAGGAAGATGACTCGTACATAGGTTTTAGATAATTTTGCAAGTTAGGTCATTAAGCCGAGGAGGGCTCCTCGGCATTACACTTGAAATATTCTTCTTTTATCTATCTATGCCGAGGAAGATAACTCGTACATAGGTCTTAGATGATTTTCATAGCTACACCTATCTATGACGAGGTAGCTTGCTCGGTTATAGGTCTGGGTGATTTTTGCCAATTAAGTCATTTGGCCGAGGGGTTTCCTCGGTATGACACTTTGAATTTTTCTTCTTTTATCTACCTATGCCGAGGAAGATGACTCGTACATAGGTCTTGAATAATTTTGTAGGATTTCTCCTAGTGGATGTCAAGGAGGCTGTTTCCTCGTCTTTCCAGTATCTGCCTTGCTAGTCACTTGTGTTTGAAGAAAAAGCTGAATTTCATTAATTGAAACTGATTACATCAAACTGTAATCCTATCTTACTTGAAAATAAAGGAAAAACTAACGAGGACTAAACTATTGCATAAAAAGACAAACTACAAACTAATGATAGTATTTCCGTAGATTGTCAGAATGCCATGGATGCTTCAACTCTTTCCTATCGGGGGTCTTCATTCTGTAGGTCCTTCTCTTATGACTTGAGTAATGATGTAGGGGCCTTCCCAGTTTGGGGAGAGCTTGTTTTGTTCGGCCTTTCTGCCTGTTGCTTCAATTTTTCTAAGAACCCAATCGCCCATTTGGAATATTCTTTTATTGACCCTTTTGTCATGATAGGCTTTAGTCCTTTACTTGTAGTTTACCATCCTCATCTGAACAGCTAGTCTCCTTTCATCTAGTAGGTCTAGGTCGAGGAGCTTGTTGACGTTGTTGACTTGCTCATCATGGTTGGAATTTCTATTTGTAGGGATCTCCATTTCAGCTGGTGCCATCACCTCAGAACCGAAGGTCAGTGAGAATGGGGTTTCCCCGGTTGGCCCCCAGGTGATTGTGCGAACTGCCCATAAGGCTAAGGGAAGTTCATCCAACCATCAACCATATCTTCCCTCAAGGTTCTTAGTTAGGGCTGTAAGCACCAACTTATTGGCTGCTTCTGCTTGTCCATTGCATTGCGGTCTGCTCACGGATGACTTGATATGTCGAACTCCAAGTCTGTTCAATTCCATTGTGAATGCCCTAGCAAACTGGAGACCATGATCTGAAATGATAGTGCGTGGAACCCCAAAGCGACACCAGATGAAGTCATGGAAAAAGTGGATTGCGTTCTCTTCAGTTATCTTGGCTAAGGCCTTTGCTTCAATCCATTTGGAAAAGTAGTCAATTGCCACAATCACAAATTTGCAGTTACCTCGGGCGGGAGGGAAGGGTCCGATGATGTCGATTCCCCACATGTCAAATGGCCACGTAGGTGTTATAAGAGTTTGCTCAACCGCTGGGAGTCTAGGAATGTCAGTGTATCTCTGGCACTTGTCACATTTTCTTACATAGGCTTGCGCGACCTCTCTCAGGTTCGACGAATAGTAACCTAGCGTGATGATTTTATCAGCTAAGGTTCTGGCCCCCGGGTGTCCACCGCAAATGCCTTCATGGACTTCAGCCAAGATATTCTCTATTTCCTTAGGATAGACACACCTCAGCAAGGGGGCTTTGTGAATGATCTTCTGTAGAGAACTCCGTTCATCACTGTGAACCTTATTGACTTTTTCTTGATAATCCTAGCACGTACCTCATCTTTCGGGAGTTGGTTCTTTTTAATATAGTCTTTGTAGTCATCTATCAAACATCTCTCCTCGTCATCTAGGAGCATTACTTGTAATCTCTCGTAGGCAAGTTCTTCAGCAAAGACTATAAGTGGGTTAGAGTTTGGATCTGCCACGTCAATAGTTGCTAATTTAGATAGAACATCCGCCACTTGATTGTCATCCCTGCCTATCTGACTTATTTTGAAGAATTCTAGCTTTTTTGTCATGTCTAGGACCAGGTCTTTGTACTTTATAAGTATAGGATGTTGCATGCTATACTCCCCTTCACTTGCTTGACTATTAGCTGGGAGTCACAGAAAGCAGCGAATTTGGTTACTCCATAGAAGGAAACCAACTCAATGCCAAATATCAGTGCCTCGTATTTAGCTTGATTGTTGGAAGCAGGGAACTTGAATCTGATGATATCTTGGATGGTGTGTGTAAGTGCTCCAATTTGAGTTGTTAGTATTTTCGTTAGAAAATTAACGGAAGTTTTAACATTTTTAACATTTCTAACATTTCTAACCAACCAAGGGTAGATTAGGGTTTGCCAAAAAAGGATAAACCAAAGAAAGAATCTCAAAAAGCAAAAGAAATTAGAAAAATTCGAATTGGGCAAGTTGAAAAACATAAACTGCTGGATTTTTGAATTTTATTCTTCCTGTCCAAAGCCTGGAGCTGCATTTAATGAACAGTGCACGCTTACAACCCAATCCGCGCGGACATGTTTGAGTTTTTCAGAGGGCTATAAATTGAATCCTCCTCTCTCAGTTTACACAACACAATTGGCTCATAGAAGCTGCACCTTGGCGAAAAATAGGGAGAAAACAGTGGGAATTCACTAGAATTGCCACCATTTTCTCTTCAATCTTTCCCAAACCCCACTCACTCAAAATACTTTCAAAACACTCTCATACATACTCTCATACATACACCAATCCAAGCTCAAATCACCCCTTAGGAGGAGGATTAGAGAGAAAACATAGAGGACTTAAGTGTTATCTACTTGTTTTCTCTTTGACCAACTCTATCATCAAACCCTAAACACATTCAAGCCTTGAATCCACCCAAACACAAATCCAAACACCAAATCTTGATACTCCTCAAGTCAAACACCAAATCTTGATACTCCTCAAGTCAAATTCCAAGCCTAGGAAGATAGGGTGTCACCATTGGTAAAGCCCTCCTTCTCTAAACCCTAAAACTCCCTTTTAACTTCTTGTTCATCTTGTTCTTCTTACTTTGATTTACTTTATGTCTAGTTTAACTTAAGTCTTGACCTAAGATGGTCATCTTGAAGTTCATCTTCATGAATGACCATCTCAAATGGTCCACATTTTAAATCTCTAGTTGATTCTTCTCTTTAATTTCATCTCTACAAAATATCCCCTTTCCCTTTGCAAAGGACATGTTTAAACCCCATAAATTCCCCAAGGATGACTTGAATATGATAACCACTTAACACAAAGTAGTGGAATCAAGTCTATGGATGAAAATGGGGACAAGCATGGATGCAAAACCCCCTTTAAAATCACATTTTCCTTCTTGAGAAGTTGCTGTCCAGTAGCAATTTTCTAAGACCTCAGTCCATTGTCTAAATTTTTGGACACAGATAAACTTGGAATTTGGTGTTGACTACAAAACACTTTTTGTAGCCAACATCCATAGCTTTCCATAAATATTTTTACTTTATTTTTTGCGTGAGTAAAAATCCATTTTTCAAATTTTCCTTTAAAGGTCAGTTCATCAGTCTCTGGAAATCCAGATTTCACATCTGAGATTTCCAGAAAGTTTTGGTCCCTCAAATAATCTCCAAAATGGTAAGTTCTTTTACAGAAACCTTATTTAAGGTGTTTTGAACATTTTTAATTCTCGGGATTTTCCCAGATTCTGGAGTTTTCAAGCCCTAAAGTCCATTTCAAAATCAAGTGTCCACTGCCTTTTTCATTCTGGCAGAAATGGTTTTCAACTTCCAAAAATCTTTTGAGTACCAAATCTCAACCCAAAAATCACACCAAAAATCATGGGATCTGTCCAAAGTCTAATAAAGAATTCTCAATTTTTACTTTCCTCAGTTTCAACTTATTTTGGCCAAAGTAACACACACACACACACACACACACAAATAAATGGTTTTTAGCTTGGAAGACTCGTTTTACGAGGCATTCCGGGTGCACACTAACGTCCTTCCAGGCGTGTAACGTGACCTCCGAACCCAAATTTCTAATCTCGGGCATTTTTCAAAGTTTTGGCCCTTAAAACAAAAATGGCGTGGCGACTCCGTTTGATTTCAAAAATCGGGTACATCACAGTGGCGACTCTGCTGGGGACTAAATAAGCTTTTTTCTAAAAAAAAAAATGATATTTGGTATATTGGTGGAAACCATTAAACTTCCCGTTATCGCCTCCTAACACGAGTCGGGGATAAATTGTGGTTTAACAATCCCACGTACCGGTATCATTGTTTTCAAAAAAAAAAGAAGAGCTTTTGAGGGTCAAGCTTCCGTCCCGACATTAAAAATCATTTGTTGTGTGTGTTGATTTTCGCACATTTTCGTGTTGTTTTGGCCGCCTCGAAAAAAGTCAAAATTTTGACTGTCGGAATCATGTCCCTAACTGTTGGAATTTTTGTGCTTATGTGCTTATGTGCTCATTTCAAAAAAAAAAAAATCAAAAAAAGATTTTCAAAAAAAAGAAAATTTTCAAAAAAATCATGCATCATTCTTTTTAAGACACATGAAAAATTTCTATTTTACTCGTAAAAGAAGATAGATCGCTTGCACACTACGCGCACATGACCTTACACCGCACACTACGTCCCTAACCCGGGAAATCCTTGTCGCGGCCCGTTCGGTCTTATTACGCCTCTCGGTGCAAGCACAGACTACCCAAACATCCCACGGAGCCTCGTGTCGACCATGCACATGTCCGTGACACACTTTGTCCGAGACCCGGTTGGTTTTTAGTCTGGTCTGTGTCATGCCCTGTCTGTGTATAGACCTTTCCTTTCAAGCCTTGTCGGCATACCGACTCAATATCTTTCGGGGACCCTAATCAGTTGAAGTCATGCCGGTTTTTCGCCACAGACTTTGACCAAGATATTGACCGGCGCCTTGACTTCGGCTCTGACTGGCACAAATTATACACAGACTCCCAGCATGACACTGAGTCATCAAGGATTAATGATTATTCCATGCCTAATTACGGCTTAACTGACGACAAGTCAAGATCAATTGTGGACGCTTATCAGTCCAAATCATGCCGACTTTTCGTCGAGCCCTTGGACATGATCTTGACTTTTGACGTCAGCATTGTCCGTAATTTACATCGAATGCTCGTTAAGACTCGATTACCCGCCAGACTTTTAGTATCGTTTTCATTTTCAGTCGGTGGGACCCGCTTGCCCTATAGGACCCTCGCCCGGGGTTGTCCACCCTGGGAGGTCGAAATACAGGTGGAATACGAGGGGCTTATAGACGTAGTGACGAGGCCCACTGATCCAGGATCCAGTGTAGTTTGCGAAAAAGAAGAGCAATCTTTTCCAACCGATTAGGTTAATAAGACATGTTTTAAGTAAACGTGAACAAATAACTGCATGTTGCATGAGCCCGAAGCCCAAACACCTGTCCTCCTTCAATTCCCAAACATCTGAACCCTCTTGCCTTTTTCCCCCGCAGCTCCTCATAAAGCTTGGTTTCGGGCACCGGGTCACCGTTTGATCAGTTGGGAAGAGTCAAGCGCATCATCAGCTTCGCCGTTTGTTCCGACTCCGGGTTTCAGAATGTCTGCATCAGCCGGTAATGATGGGGATAACGTCACTCCGCCTCCCGGACCCCTCGTACGTAATGCAAAGTGGAATCGCTTAGCGTAACGTATGAGGTTGCGACAGGAAGCACAACTCGAATAGCCTTATGGAGGCTATCAAAAGCCATGGTTTGGCCGCTAGCCTCAATCCCGATGGCACCTTCACCGTGGAAGAAGACGAGGATGCCAATCCCACTCTCGGGCCGCCCCGATTACTCCAGATGCCACCACCCACCTCCTATGGTACCACTACTCGTGAGCCCATGCTCCTCGATCTCTAGGTCACCGGCTCCCCAACCGCACCACCGGATCCACGCAGCCTCGACGGGACGAGCCGGCGCAATGCCTCAGCTGGGACAAAGTCGCACGAAATGCCTTCCCATGGTTGGGGATACCCCTGAATGCCACAGCAAATTGGGATCCCGCCTCGCTTTGGGACCAATCAATCCGGACTTTAACAAAGCAACGGTTTGGAATGCCACCACGCTTTGGTTCGGGCAACAATCAGAGCCCTCCTCGTAATGATGCTAGCTCGCCGGCTCCTCACACAGCCTTCCGCAAACCCATTTCTCACTCGTGGTTCAATGGGTTACCAAGCCCCCATTCCAGCTTTCATCGTAATCACCAGACCACGCATCCTCTCGGTTATGCATCCTCGCCACAACCAAGCCATGCAATTCAACAACCAGTGGACGCTCCCGCACTTAAGCCTACTTATGGGCCTCACTCCGAAATCCAAGCCATCCGGCTACCTCAGATCCGCCTCCATCTTCTCTCGCCGATTGGAAGCCAACAAAGCAAGTCGCCGGGTTCTATCCCTTTGCCCAAGCTCCTACCTACACTCCCTGTGGTAATTTGGGCTAAGGACATGTTTTCACCTATGCTCCGGATATGGTATTCCTTCCACCAATGCACCACCAACAAACCTAGTCCTCTTCCCGGCTCAAATATCGGCTCAGGCATTCCCGCTCCACCTTTGGATCCCCAATTGGCGTGGTTTATGGAGCAACACAAGGAAATGAAAGCGCAGATCGCCGAATTGACCGTCAAAAGGAACACCGCTCTTCGGCCTACGTATCCCGACTCAATTATACCCTCGCCTCACAAGTTCGTGATGCCCAATCTCGAACCTGTTTGATGGAAGTGCGTGCCCTAAAACTCACTTGGACACCTACACTTTGGCAATGAAAGCTAAGGGATGCACAAACCAAGCTTGGCCGACTACTTCTCTTTGAAGTCGTGGGCTTTGAAATGGTTTTTCCGATTGCAAATGAAGCTAAGGCTACTTGGGAACAGATTACCAAGACTTTCACGTATAAGTATAAAGCCAACTTGGAATGGGAAACAAACAGAGTTGACTCAGACAACGGTGCAGCGCCCGATGAGAATATTGGGGATTTCTATAGAAGGTGGAACCCGAAGCTTAGTGAAATGGCCATTCCTCCCTCCGACGAGGAGCAAGCTTAGACATCTTTCACCATGCTTGAAGCCGCATTTGAGGGCTTCCCTCGCTCACTTCCCCTACACCGACTTTCGTGCAATGGTTAATTCCGGGCTAAGTTCGAAAAGGCTTACAATCGCAGGCCGACCGCCGTGACTTGCTTACTTGGATAACCGGGTTTTTCCACCTCCAACACAGCCTCCCGCCCAACCAAAAGGTAAAGAAGTGATTAGCTATGCGGGGCAGATCAGAACAATGCCACTTCCTTTGTTCCCAAGAAACCTGATGCATCCAGATTCCGGCTCCAAGACTTGAGAAACTTTGGGATGCCTTTGAGTGATATCTTCAGAGGTTTGGTGAGAGAAGGTTTGCTCCGGCCTTTGGAAAATTATCGCCCTAGAAACCCCAATGCTCCTTTGGATACCTCCAAGCATTGTGCCTTTCATCGCACTATGGGCACCCGACGCATGATTGTGTCCCCCGAAAAAGGCAATCCAAAGTTTGATTGAACAAGGGAGGTTAGAGGTGCTCAAGGGCCCAATACTATCGCAACTCCATTCCCTAGAAACAACAACCCGAATGTCAACATGGTCGAGTTTGGTGATTCAAGACTTGTGGGCATAATGGAATTTGACTCACCCCTTTGTGAGGTCGGTGGACCGACCATCGTAGATGATGAAAATGGTTGGGTTAAGCAAGAGATTGCCAAATAAATCCTGATGGAAAGATCTCGCAATAGCCCCCATCTCCAAATTGGGCCGAAGAGTAGATGCATGGTCCAACAGAAAAGAGCGGCTAGACTAGGGGCTACCTATCTCTAAAATAGTCTTTTAGTCAACCTTCGTAGGTTCTAGTATTTTTCTTTCACCTAAGTCCATCTTGGACACTTATCGGTTTTGTCCACCTCGAATGTTGTGGAAAGATAGCTTAACTATCATTTAAAATTTATATATATATAAGTCTTTCTTTCTTTTCTTGCTAGACTCGAGACATCACTTGCACACCCACGTTACGCTTAATTGAAATGGTTTTATCCTAGATGATCACTTGTGCTGCTCAACCACTAATTCTTTGAAATGATTAATATTTAAATTAATTGGAGTGAGAAAATCAATTGATATCCCTCTCAAATTGGGGCTTACCAACTCCCCATCTTGCATCTCATATGCTCACATCCCTTTCATCGCCCTCATCATCTCGTTGTTCGATAAATTTGCATGGATCTTTTCTCATTTAAAGCTTAAGCAAGCAATGAAGACTTAATCTCGTGTCATCCTAAGAGGATTGCGGTTGAAGCCTGTCACCCATAGGAAAGCCATTACCTCACCCTCACTAAACACTCCCCTTTCATTTCAAGATCGGCATGTTTTGAAACCCTGTTTAGCCATCACCTTTGCTCCTTATTGAGAGAAGTCCAAGCAACGCCAAAGAAGTTAGCGTCGAGAGTCGGCGATGCATAAAATGTTCAAGTTGTGAAGGAAGGAAAGATAATTCTCAACTCCTCAAAGAGGCCTTCCGAATTCTCAAAAGAATGATTTTAAAATCCTCATAATCTCGGATATAATTCCAAGCTCATCAGGAAGCCTTCCAAAAAAGAAAAAAAAAAGAGGCTCTCCAATGATAAAAAAAAAGAGCCCGAATCCTCGCAAGTTCGCAAAAGTTGTCGATATCTTGGACTTCCTCTCACCATTACCTTAAATCAATCCCAAGCCATCCTCTCGATTTTAGAGGATACTTCCATTACCCTCGCCTTTGGTCAAAGTCAAAATTTGACCTCTCATTCTTAGAGGTAATCAATCTTCCCCGCCATAGATTTCCCAAACACATCCCTGCAAGCCAACCTCTCATCATTAGAGGTTCGCCAAGAAAAGGCCCAGCCGACCTCTCATCTTAAGAGGTCATGATTTTCCAAATCACCCGATGGCCGATCGAAGCCCGAAAATCCAGCTGCAATTCCTATCGGATAGCAATTTCATCGTAAAATCTAAATCAAATTAATGGTTCATTGCTTGCTTAAATTGGAATCTAATCCATTTTGGCTCAAAATTACCAATCAAAGATTGTGCAAATTCAAATTTGATTCATGTGAGCATAATTCATTTCTACTCCACAAACACTTGCCGTGGATGTCCCACTGGGGCTTCGCATCCGTGTCTTTCATGGACACTCTAAGGGGATATGTTATTCAATCCTCCAAATCCTCAAAATCCCCAAAGGTCCTCAGATCCTCGAATTTCAACATTCGTTCTCTTTTCATTCGGGATAGGCCCGAACTACGGCGACCCGAGCTCTTCATAATGGAGGGAACGTAGGGCAACCGTAAATGGTCCGGTCGAAATCACAAACAAATCTCAAAAAAAAAATCCGGTCTCATCAAGGATCGTCCCTATACACTTTCCGAGCTTGATTCTCAATATCAGTGTGCTTTCTCCTTGTGATTAATCAAAATATTTGTTCATATCAGATTTAAGGGTTGAATAACCCGAACATTAACAAAGGGTTTTAAGCAGCCTTGTGTTCATCATGAATAAGACAAGTTTTCAAGTGTCTCGACAAGTCTTCTCTCTCTCCATCATAGGGAAATAGAGCCAAACATCGTCTTTCCGTCGCCAGGGGCTTCCATACACTTTTTCACACCTTGTGATGCTTATACTCTCTCAAAAGAGTCAAACCTAAAGCGAGAGTGTCATACACCAATTCGGGAGATATTCCCACCTTTCAAAAGATATGCCCCTGCACGTAAACATTTTTGAGTCTTGTCCAAGTGACTGGTTGACTAAGGTCTGAAAAGATGGGTGCCTCCTCGGCCACATAATGACTCTGTCTGCAATGAGACCGCTCTGAATCTCTTCACGCTGGGGCTTGCTAAGCGGTTTTCCCAGGTTCTCCTGTATCAGCTCTTCAAGCTGGGGCTTCTATAGTCATATTTGGGTCCACATTGGGTTCTTCACTACGAGAAAGATTCGCCAAGTCACTTCTTCAAAATCTGGACTTTGCCTACTCAGGATCCGGGGGACTTTGTCAAGCTGGTCCTTTGGGCCTGAATTTTATCAAGTCACAAGAAAGGTCTAGTCACATCAACAACTAGATTTTCAGCTTCAGAACTTGGTACATAGCAGCTTCCCTTAGCATCGAAATTTAAGATTTGGGTTTCTCCCTGCATTAGCAATATCATCAAATCATTCTCCGAACAAGGTTTCGGCCGTAGTCACAGCTCACCCAAATGAAAGAAGCTTCACTCATATCAAGGTGCTCTAGAGCCTGTCAGCATCAGCTTCAAATGACCAAGAGTGAGAGGGAAAATTTCAACCAAGACCCGGGATCCGAATCCAATCTCATCAAAATTGAGGTCCATCAACAACCGCTGTTTAAATTGCGATCGAGGGCTCTCACCCCCCCACTTTGCTCAAAATCTGTCTCCAGACACATACATCCCAATACATCCCTTCTCATCACCATGCATCCCCACAAAAATCTCCCAAGGGCTCATGTAGCATGCACGAAACTTGAATCAATAGAAAAAATCCTAAGTGATTGAAGATCATAAATCATAATTTCCCTGCCAAAAGCTCAGGCTAGGTGCATCTTCGAAAGCAAGTAAATGCATCATCTCGCGAACATATGCAGTGATGCTCTCACGATCATTTTTGGTTCTATGCATGCATCTGTCATCATGAATGTCATATATGCTTCTTCCTCTCTACTAACCAATGCAGGAATTCAAACGTGAAAGACCATTTTCCTTAGCTATTGAGACTTACCAAAGCCCAAAATCAATGGTTTCAACAAAATTGCAAGAAATCAAATCCCCCTTTTCGGCAAGAGATGATTCCGGGCAAAACATGTGCAGATCACCTCCAGTGTCTACAAATCGGTCAGGGTCGCCAAGTTCTCAAATACAAATCGGTCAGGGACGCCAAGTTCTCAAACACAAATCGGTCAGGGACGCCAAGTTCTCAAATACAGTTCGGTCAGAGACGCCAAGATCTCAAAATACAAATCGGTCAGGTATGCCAAGATCTCAAAATACAAATCGATTAGGGATGCCAAGATCTCAAAATGTAAATCGGTCAGGGACGCCAAGTTCTCAAATACAATTCGATCTCCGAGACAGTTCTCAAGATAGGTCAAGTTCTCAAATATAATACGGTCGTAGATGCCAAGTTCTCAAATACAATCTCGTCGTAGACGCCAAGTTCTCAAAATGCAAATCGGTGACGCCAAGTTCTCAAATGGAAATCGGTCCGAGACACTAAGTTCTCAAAAGCAAGAAGTCCCAATGTGAAGACAAGCTCAACAACTTCTACAAGGTTGACGATCACCGTAAAGATGCGACTAACCAAACTCTCCCCCTTCAGTCAAAATGCCTCCAAAGACAAAGAATCGTCGCCATAAAACCGCAACCCAACAACTCTTCATCAACATCGCCCGTAGCCTCGCCTCCTTCCGCAAGTAAGCATGCAAGCAAACAACATGTATGAAAGCATATCTTTAGTCAACTACTTTTCTAAAAGAACATTATCATCAAATCTTAGGGTGACTTCCCAAAAATAGTCAACTTAGGGCGACTTCCCAAAATAGTCAAATCATAGTGGCGACTTCCCAAAAATAGTCTAATCTTAGGCGACTTCCCAAAATAGTCTAATCAGGGCGACTTCCCAAAAATAGTCGATCATAAGATGACTTCCCAAAAATAGTCATACCATAGGGTGACTTCCCCAAAATAGTCAAATCATAGGGCGACTTCCCAAAATAGTCTAATCATAGGGTGACTTCCCAAAAATAGTCTAATCATAGGGTGCGACTTCCCAAAAATAGTCAAATCTTAGGGCGACTTCCCAAAATAGTCTAATCATAAGGGTGACTTCCCAAAAATAGTCATATCATAGGGAGACTTCCAAAAATAGTCGAAATCTCGGGCGACTTCCCAAAAATAGTCAAATCTTAGTGGTCCCAAAAAACCCGAACTACGATCGGCTTGACTTCCTCTTAAGGATACGTAGGTAGCCTATCATTAGGTTCGACATCGTACCAAAAATCAGAAAATGGTCATCTCCTACTCCCCAAAAAGAGTCAGATATACAACTCAAACCACTAGCCAGACCAAAATGGTCATCTTCTATCCCCAAGCAGAAGTTTCTTTTTCAAAGAACCAACCGCATAACTCGCTCATAAAGTTGACATCCTAAAACAAGCTACTCCAGGGTCAAAGACCCGAACTACGGCGCTTGATTCCTCTTAAGGATACGTAGGTAGCCTATTAAATAGGTTCAGCCACTCGATCACACGATCCTCTGTCAAATATGGAGCCTTACTCTTATCGACGACCCCGCTTCCTTCGAAAGCGCCGTCGCCGAGGGGCTACTGTAAGTGCTCCAATTTGAGTTGTTAGTATTTTCGTTAGAAAATTAACGGAAGTTTTAACATTTTTAACATTTCTAACATTTCTAACCAACCAAGGGTAGATTAGGGTTTGCCAAAAAAGGATAAACCAAAGAAAGAATCTCAAAAAGCAAAAGAAATTAGAAAAATCCGAATTGGGCAAGTTGAAAAACATAAAGCCGCCGGATTTTTGAATTTTATTCTTCCTGTCCAAAGCCTGGAGCTGCATTTAATGAACAGTGCACGTTTACAACCCAATCCGCGCGGACATGTTTGACATTTCCAGAGGCCTATAAATTAAACCCTCCTCTCTCAGTTTACAAAACACAATTGGCTCATAGAAGCTGTATTCTGGCGAAAAATAGGGAGAAAACAGTGGGAATTCACTAGAATTACCACCATTTTCTCTTCAATCTTTCCCAAACCCCACTCACTCAAAATACTTTCAAAATACTCTCATACATACTCTCATACATACACCAATCCAAGCTCAAATCACCCCTTAGGAGGAGGATTAGAGAGAAAACATAGAGGACTTAAGTGTTATCTACTTGTTTTCTCTTTGACCAACTCTATCATCAAACCCTAAACACATTCAAGCCTTGAATCCACCCAAACACAAATCCAAACACCAAATCTTGATACTCCTCAAGTGAAACACCAAATCTTGATACTTCTCAAGTCAAATTCCAAGCCTAGGAAGATAGGGTGTCACCATTGGTAAAGCCCTCCTTCTCTAAACCCTAAAACTTCCTTTTAACTTCTTGTTCATCTTGTTCTTCTTACTTTGATTTACTTTATGTCTAGTTTAACTTAAGTCTTGACCTAAGATGGTCATCTTGAAGTTCATCTTCATGAATGACCATCTCAAATGGTCCACATTTTAAATCTCTAGTTGATTCTTCTCTTTAATTTCATCTCTACAAAATATCTCCTTTCCCTTTGCAAAGGACATGTTTAAACCCCATAAATTCCCCAAGGATGACTTGAATATGATAACCACTTAACACAAAGTAGTGGAATCAAGTCTAGGGATGAAAATGGGGACAAGCATGGATGCAAAACCCCCTTTAAAATCACATTTTCCTTCTTGAGAAGTTGCTGTCCAGTAGCAATTTTCTAAGACCTCAGTCCATTGTCTAAATTTTTGAACACAGATAAACTTGGAATTTGGTGTTGATTACAAATAACTTTTTGTAGACAACATCCATAGCTTTCCATAAATATTTTTACTTTATTTTTTGCGTGAGTAAAACTCCATTTTTCAAATTTTCCTTTAAAGGTCAGTTCATCAGTCTCTGGAAATCCAGATTTCACATCTGAGATTTCCAGAAGGTTTTTGTCCCTCAAATCATTTCCAAAATGGGAAGTTCTTTTACATAAACCTTATTTAAGGTGTTTTGAACATTTTTCATTCTCGGGCTTTTCCCAGATTCTGGAGTTTTCAAGCCCTAAAGTCCATTTCAAAATCAAGTGTCCACTGCCTTTTTCATTCTGGCAGAAATGGTTTTCAACTTCCAAAAATCTTTTTAGTACCAAATCTCAACCCAAAAATCACACCAAAAATCATGGGATCTGTCCAAAGTCTAATAAAGAATTCCCAATTTTTACTTTCCTCAGTTTCAACTTATTTTGGCCAAAGTAACACACACACACACACACACAAATAAATGGTTTTTAGCTTGGAAGACTCGTTTTACGAGGCATTCCGGGTGCACACTAACGTCCTTCCCGGCGTGTAACGTGACCTCCGAACCCAAATTTCTAATCTCGGGCATTTTTCAAAGTTTTGGCCCTTAAAACAAAAATGGCGTGGAGACTCCGTTTGATTTCAAAAATCGGGTACATCACAGTGGCGACCCATCGGGACTTGCTAGAACGATTCCAGCTCCGCTTCTCTCCTTGGTGGCTGAGCCATCAGTGTATAAGACCCAATAGTTGGATTGGAGCTCGATGGTTGATTCTTCTCCCTCAGGCTTTTTGCGCTTATGGGAGGTTGGGTCATGCTTTCCTATGAAGGCAGTTTTGACCATGAAATCAACCAGAGGCTGTGCTAGGAGGGTCTTCCTTGGTTGGTATGTGATGTCAAACTTGGTGAGCTCGATAGACCAATTAAGGAGACGTCCTGAGCAATCCAACTTATGCAAGATGCTCTTCAAGGGCGCATTAGTATACACAGTGATGGGATGTGCAGAGAAGTATGCACGTAATTTTCTTGCCACTATGACTAGGGCGTAGGCTATCTTCTCTGTGTTGAATTATCTACTCTCCACATCAGATAGTGCTTTAGAGACATAGTAGATGGGTCTCTGTGTGGTTCCTTCATTCCGGACTACTACTGCAGCTATGACATTGTCCGTGGCTGCTAGGAAGACATATAGCATCTCTCCCGTGACAGGGCTGCTCAACAAAGGAGGGGATCCCAAGTACCCCTTCCTCTTTTTGAATGATTACGTGCATTCAGGTGTACAGGAGAAGTTCTTGGCCCCTTCAAGACTTTGAAGAAAGGCAGCGATTTTTCTACGGATTTAGCAATGAATCTTCCTAGTGCAGCTATCCTTCCATTCAATCTTTGAACCTCCTTGATGCTGGTAGGTTCCTTCATTTCTATCAAAGATTTAATTTTTTTGGGGTTTGCCTCAATCCCTCTCTGTGATACCATAAAATCATGGAATTTTCCAACAGTCACTCCGAACACGCATTTGCTTGGGTTTAATTTCATGTTGTTGGCTCGCAGATTGTTGAAAGTTTCCTCCAAGTCAGGTGCGTGACTATCCTCCTTAGTTTTGATGACCATGTCATCTATATAGGCTTCCATGTTACGACCTATTTGCTCCCCGAAGACCTTATTGACCATTCGCTGGTAGATAGCGCCTACATTTTTGCGCCTGAAGGGCATCATGGTATCCGTCAGATGAACGAATCCCTCTGTATATGAGCCAAAACAGAAGACCTATTTGGTAAACCGACTAAGCAAGCCGGTATAGTCCAAGAATTAAGAAGGCACGAGGCGTTTCGAGTAGCATGATTTGAAGCACCTGTATTAATTATCCATGAAGTTGCGTCAAACTTACCATGAAGGCGATCATTCGAAATTTGAGAATTACCGATGAGGCTTGCCAAAGCCTTCTATTGCTCAGCTGTGAATGATGAGGAAGAAGCAACAGAAGAGGATCCCACGGCTGCTGCACCAACAGTAACAGGACCGCGAACAGGTGTTGTTGTATCTGCAGTGCTGCTGGTGTTGCTGCGAGAAGAACCCCTGCCTCGACCTCCGCCGCGACCACCACCACGCGAATTAGATTTGTTGCGTTGTTCAATCCACCTATCCGGATATCCATGCAATTCGAAACATGAGGTATTGTCATGACCAGTCTTCTTACAAAGAGTACATATGAGATGAGATCGATCAGGATTGTCACGACTACGAACTCCTTCGGCATGAAGATCAAAACTAACCACATCATCAAGAACAGGCTTAGCAAGACGAACCCATTTATCTTGAGCCACCAATTTATATGCTCGGTCAAGACCCGGAAGAGGATCCATAGATAAAATATTGGTGCGAGTATTAGCATGATACTCGGAATTTAGACCCATAAGAAATTGATGAAGCTTGCCTGTTTCTCTGCAATCCGCATGTTGTTGAGCATCCGTGCAGTTGTTACAGCAAGTACAATTGATTAAAGGTTCATGACTATGGAGTTCTTCCCATAAGCCAGTTAATTTGCCAAAGTATGTAGCCACCGACATGCCCTTAGTTTGCTCGCAACGAGCGATTGATGCCTTCAATTGTTGAATATGTGGACCATCAACCATAGCATATTGACTTTTAAGAGAATCCCACAAACGTTTAGCATCTCTAAATTTGGAGAGAGTGCATTTAACATCAGAGTCGATAGTATTCATAATTCAAGAAATCAACATGGCATGAATAGTATTCCAATCAGAGATGGTGCAGGGAAGTATGGGTTCATTAATTGTACCATCTAGAAAATCAAATTTTCGGCGAGCTTCAAGAGCTGTTTGCATATCGCTGGCCCAATCATCGTAATTTTCACCATTGAAACAGGTAGGAGTAATAAAATCGTCTGACCTATCCTGAGGACCAAGGTAAAAAGGAGAATTATATTCGATTTTAGGAGGATTATTAATGACAGCATCGTTCCCGACCATGAATTTAGACTCGTGTATGATGTCGCTTTGATACCATCATAAAGTCTGAGGTTCCATCTTAAAATCAATTGATGATAAGGGGAGTGGCCCAGTATCTTTATATATTATATGCAAGGTTTGTCAATTCCCGATGTAGGATAATATCTCTAACAGATCTTGTTTGTTTACCCAAAGATATTTGTATTTAATTTAATTGGCTAGCGTGTGATACGTACGTATCTTATCTTATCAGATTTTTTATTAGGTTCAGTTTCGAACTTATTTTTCGAACTTGAGTTATTATACATTTGCTCTCGCATTTGGCTCAATTTGATTATAATTAAAAAAAGTTTGTGATGACGCCAAGCTTTTCAGGGTCAGGAGCGGTTCAAGGATATCTGGCTAGGATATTTTGATGGTTTGCTTGTACCTAGATCACAACACAAATAAGCACCGTTAAGGTCAAAGTTGGATGTTACTCCAACTCAGGCCCTCGGGTGTGAGAGTAAGAATACTGAGTTTTAAGGCTTTGAATACCTTGGAGTGTGTGTGTGTTTAGGGTTTAAGAGTAATATGGCTTACTCAATATATTTGGAACTTACCTTGCCCAAGGGGACAAAGGCCTTCTATTTATAGGCAATGTAGTGGTGCTTGTTGATGTAAGCAATGAGATCAGCCCTAGGGGGCACTTTGGTATTTGACCAGCTACACGTGTCCGCAGCTAATTGGCCCTGTCAGGGAGGGAACATTGACTGTTAGAGGGGGCATGGCTGAAAGGGACATGAGCCGTGTAGACGGTTTGGCGCATTAAATGAAATAGTAGGCGCCTGACTGAGCCGCATTAAATGCGTGATGGGGGAGCCGACAACTTGCATGTCAGAGCCAGTAAGCTAACTTGCTCAGTAAGTCTTGATATTAACCGGGAAGCAGACATGTGCCTGTGGTCAACATTGTGGCCGCGGTCAAAGGTATTTGACGCGGGCACAGATGGAGCGGTCATGCCTCTTGCGAGCATGGGTCCCTGCGGACATACAATCTGCGGGCACGGACCCAACGATCACAGGTCGTGCGGGCACGAGTATAGCGGTCAGGATCCTTCCGGTCTTGGATAGGATTAATGCGGGGAGGGACACGGTCTTGACCTCAAGGGCCTATCTGTTCGCGGTCTTCCCCCCCAGCGGTCTAGGTACTGCCACGTCACTGGTTCCTTGGACCAGATCGAGCGCGGGCCTGGTCCAGTAGATCCGGGCTCATCAATGGCCCCTAGCTTCAAGTGTGATTATTTATGGTCTGAGCGAGGAGGTACTAGAAGCTCGGTTGGATTAGACCGCCAAAGCGGCGGTCTAATCCAACCGTATAGGTAGGCCTTATAAATACCAAACCCTTAAACCTCAAACCCTTTTACCGTTTCCAAACCTTCAGAGAGCCCTTGAGAGAGAAATTTCTTGCTGCGACTTCTGTGCTAGTGTCCTCCGAATCCAACCTTCAAGTCTTTCTTCGTAAGTAATTTTGGGGTGTTCCTTCTGTGTTTCTTCTTCATCTCTTTCTGTTTTTCTTTTCTGGATTTTGTAAAATGACCACTCGTGAGTTTGGACCACGCCGTCCCTTAGAATTAGGAGATGGATCCACCCCTGATATCTTTGCCGTCTGTAAACGGACTGGGGGGATTTTTAGGAAGGTAGGATTGGGGTGGCTAAGGCTATCCCTGCACTGCTTTTTGTATTTCTGTGAGAAAGACGATTGGGGGCCGTTCGTCCCACCTCGATTGTGGGAGGCCAAGAGGAAGTATATTTACAACCGTGATGTACTGGTGTTGGGGGATCACCGTAGGCTAAGAAATTTTGTGATGGGGGTTTTGTGCAGGTTTCCCCGCGAGAGAGATCAGGCTTTGAACGCCGTTGAATTAGTGAGGAGAGCGATTCGCGTCCCCGAAGTAATTTGTGACTGGGAAAAGTGTGAACTGATGGATCCTGAACAAACCAATGACTCGCGGGCACCGGGCACGGACCTGAATGACCCTTTAGACGTTCTGCCCCTGAGGACCATATTTCCCAATGTGCCCGCGGCCGCGGCCCCTAATAACCCAATCGATCTGAGTAGCAGCGAGGAGCTGGAGCCTCTGAATTTTGAGGCGACTGGAGGCGGGGAGAATGAGGCTGAAGTAACCTCTGCCCGTGGTGATTCCACCGGTCTCTTTGGCTCGTCGAGCTCGGAGACCGAGGAGGATGACCGCGAGGTTGAGGATAGGAGGGCTGCGGGGACCTCCCAGAGGGCTAATGAAACTACGAACATAGTTGATGCCTTTTCGACCACGACTCAGGAGGAGATATTGGTGGCCCTGCCGGAATAAAGGCAAGAGGCCGAGTGTGAGGTGAACCCTGGCCGTGGCCGCGGTAAGAAAGCCAAGGAGGTGGCTACTATTGACTGGGAGGAGGATATATATGAGATCTACAACGTTGACCGCAACGCCTTCCGTGTCCGCACCCTGGGCCATGTCCAAATAAAGGGGAAGGACAAGCTGAGGCAAGAGACCATAGCGGATGTTCGCGAGGACAACAAGGCATGCGTCTTCTATGGTGCCCAATTTGAGAATGGCCTAAGATTGCCCCTGGACCCCTTTTTCTACTTTTTCCTGGAGTTCAACGGTTGCCTTCCTATGCACCTGACTCCTAATGCCATCAGGGCCATTGTCTCCTTCATAGCTGTTTGCAGATTCTTAGGTTATGAACCTTCCCTGGCCGGGCTCTACGCCTTTTATCAGAACCAAATCAGCCGGGGCATTCTGAGTTTGAAGGCTAGGAATTACTCTACCAGGACCTTCTCTCCCCCATCGAACAAATTTGACCAATGGAACCAGAGGGATATTTTGGTCATTGAGTCCAGATTTGGTTGGCCCTTCTCCAAACCCTCAAGTCCAGTCCCGATAAAGGTGGCTGCTAACAAGTATCCGGACCCATCCTCTGCCGATGCCATGCGCTGTGCCTTAGAGAGACATTTGGCCACGTATCTTGACCGCGGGGAGGAGCCCGTTTATGATGTGGGCGCCATAGTTAAAGATGAGCCCTTATTAATCTACTCGGGGGTGGCTCCTCGCAGGGAGGGTGCCCCACATGCCCCCAGAGTAGATATAGAGCCTATGCCTCGTGACCCTGATTGGAGGGTGCACGAGCATTACCAATTTGAGGCCGGCGTAGGACACATGTATGCCTTGGCGCCGAGTGCGATCCTCCCGAACTCATCGGTCTCTGATTCCTTTTGTAAAACTGTTGCTTTATTTTGCCTTTGATTTTTTGAACTGTCTTCTAACCATTTTTCTTTTCCTCCAGAGTAGATCCCGAAGAGTACAATTTCTGATGGCCCCCCTAAGCGATGCTCAGATGAAGGCCAAAAACATGAAGGCCAACAAGGAAGCTGCTCTGAAAAGGCAGCATGAATTGGGAGGTGTCCCGAGCAAGGACAAAACGGTGCCCGTGATAAGTAGGAAGAGCGGGGATCCCTTGTCAGCTCCCAAGGTTATCCCCACCACGGGGAATCTGCCTCCACCCCCAGGGGTCCTCCTCCGACTCACGGCTGTCAGGGTTCCACTCTCCGGGCCGCACTATTTCTTAGGCCATCACTTGGATTCCCGGAAGAGGAATGAAAGGGACGGGGAGGAGGGCGAGGACATAGGAAGCTTCGAGAAAGTTGGGGATGCTCCTCCCGGACTACAGCTGCTCAGTTTGTCCTCTCCTCCACTTCTCCCCCATTGGGAGTCAATCTGCTCGTTTGCTTACCGGTGGCCCCTACGACCAACCGCGAGGAGACTTTGGCCGTCGGAAGAAAGTTATACGATGTCTTTGCCGGTGACTTGGGTGGACATTTACACCGGAATTCAGCCCGATGCCTCAGTGGGGATCGGGCTGGTGAACCGCCTCTACTCCCCGGACTTCTACAAGAATGTGGTTGCCGAGGAGAATGCCTCTGCCCTGGTGGGGGATATAGGCCTTGCTCTGACCGAGGTAGATAATCATTTTTCTCTTTGCCTTCACCTTTTCCCCTCTTTCGATCTTTGTCTAAATCTCACTCTCCTTCCCCGCAGGTGAGTAATAAAGTGCTGCGGCTGCGGGAGAGCTGCGATACCTTGTCCGCCGATGTGGAAAATAAGACTTCCATTTTGGCGGCCAAACTCCGCGAGCTGGAGCAGGCTCAAGAGAGGGTTGGGACCTTGAACTCCCTTCTTGATGCCAAGGAGAAGACCATCTCCACCAAAGAGGTGACTGAAGGGTTTCGGGAGAGAGGCGCGGAGGTGGAGGAGAGTTTGAAAAAAGCTAATGGGGAGAGGGATGAACTCCGGGGGAAGAGGGCTGAGTGGGAGCCTAGGAATAAAGAGCTCGCGGCCAAGCTGGAGGCCATGAAGGTGACCGTGGACACCTTGGAGAAAAAGGTGGAGGAGCTGTCAGGCATTGCTCTCCTAACCGGTTGGAGGCGGAGGGAAGTCCGCTCTTGATGATGTCCGCAGGAGGCGGTGGAAGAATATAAGAACTCCGAGGAGTTCAAAAGCGCTCATTCTTTGAGAATGCGCTCGAGTATGAGGCCGGGGTCAGGACACGGTCGGAACTTCGCGGCCACGGGCAAGTTTTACGTGCGGGAGTTGGCCGTGATTGGCTCTCTTGTTGCTACAGATGATGAATGCCTGCCCGGGCATGCGCTAGTTCCTCTGTCCGAGGATGAGGTTAAGGGCCTGGATCTGTCCGCAGTGGCCTCCTTGCCTCCTGTGGCCGAGGTGACTGCCCTTAGCCTCATCGCCGAGCTAGATGAGCTGAGGTTTGGGGAAAACCCTATACCCCTGGGGGAAGCCATAGCTCGCGTCCTTCCAAACGGGCCTGCTATTGGTGATCTCTTTCCTCAGCGGGCAACCCCTGCTCCGGCCTCTGCTGAGCCTACCTCTGACCCCATAACGGACCTTTTGGTGAATAGTCTTCCTTCTCCAACTCCGGCTTCAGAGGCGGGCACAGAAGGTGCGGCCACAGAGTCCACGGAGGCCCCCAAGGATCAAGCTCCCTTAGTATAGGTCTTTTTGTTTCTTTTTTGTAATAGATTAGGACCCTTGTAAATACTTATTTTTCTTTAATACAAGAATTTTTCTTCCCTTCCTGTACTTATTTATCTTAATTGCTTGTCTTGTAGGCTATTTTGAGTATTTAGCAATTTTCGAGCACCTTAGTACTTGCCTTCTTGCTTCTTACTTTTTCCAGCGTTTTTGACTAACAATTAAATTTTATACTATCCTTCTGCGGTCAAAAGCTTAATAGGCCCTTTGCCCGCATTTTTTGAGTTTTCCTAACTCTTTGTTCAAAACCCCTTGAGGTTTTTAGTGAGAGTCAGCCCTATTTCTCTGTGACCGCGTTTGTTTAGCCTTGTGGCAAATTTAGGGGTCTTGACCCCAGTTTGTCTATTTGGCTTTGTTAAACTCTTTTGATCACTCCCATCCATTTACACTTATTCTCATTGCGTAGCCGTGGTGTAAGTCAAAAGTAACCAAGGCAAGCTACTTTCATAGGGCATGTAGAAGGTGGCCGTGAGGCTATTGTCTACGCATCAGTAGGTAGGAGCATATGTAGCATAGAGGCCCTTTAACCTACCGGCAAGCTGTATCCCCTTATTGGAGGTTCACGCTTTTTGACCCTTTATTCAAAACCCCTTGAGGTTTTTTGTGAGGGTCTCATGGCGATCAGGTGAACGGGCTTATATGTAGGCCTTTGTCACATACAGGCATACGAGTAACGGCCCTAACGAGGACCTTCGCGCACTGAGCGGGGCGGACTTTCGGTCTTTGTCCCCGCTGGCATCTATATCCACTTATTTTTGGTGGTGTCACACGGGCAGGACGGAGTATCCTCCCCGCGATCTAGTACGGACGTAATGGCCCTTTGTACATATATAGGCTTGCGGATCTTAAAGGATCTTTGCGCATCAGTAGGTAGGAGCTCATGTGTTGGCTCTTTAACCTGCGGCATCCGGCACGGGCATCCACTTTAGCTTTTGAGGCTGGTGGGAATAGGTTTTTGCATCAAAATATGATGATAACTTCTCTCTTATATATATATAGGGGTCTATACTCCCTCTAAAAATTACAAAGATTTCAAAAGAAGTATCTTTTAAGGTGATCGCTATTCCAAGCATGCTTGAGCTCTGCTCCTTCTCTTGGTCGCAATATGTAGGTACCCTCCTTGACTATTTTGGTAACCTCATATGGTCCCTCCCATTTCGGGGACAGTTTATTGAAACCAGGTTGGGCCCCTTGGACCTCTATGCTTCTAAGTACCATTCTCCAACTGAAAAACTCCTCTTATTCACCCTTTTATCGTGGTGCTTCTTTGCTTTCTGCTTGTAGTTCACCATTTTTTCATATGCCCGCATTCTCTTTCCTTCGAGATCGTCCAGGTCACACCTTCTGTTTGCCTCGTTTTGAGACTCGTCGAAGTATGTGACTCTGTACGAGGGTACGGCAACCTCAACTGGAGCCATTGCCTCTGACCCATACGTGAGCGAGAAAGGAGTTTCTTCTGTAGAATTTCTTATAGTTGTGCGGACAACCCATAATGCGGTCTGGAGCTCGTCCAACCATCGTCCTCCTCGCCCCTCCAAATTTTTCTTTAGGGCGGTCAGGACTAGCTTATTTGTGGCCTCAGCCTGGCCGTTTCCTTGAGGATAGGCAACTGCAGATTTGCAGTAT
Source organism: Adenophora triphylla var. japonica (assembly GCA_022495995.1). NCBI lineage: Eukaryota > Viridiplantae > Streptophyta > Magnoliopsida > Asterales > Campanulaceae > Adenophora > Adenophora triphylla. The sequence goes on from JAFEMH010000763.1 coordinate 242,328, forward strand.
TGTACTTTCATTCTCTCACATTCCGCGGTGAACTTTGCGGAGAACTGAGTGCCATTGTCTGAAATTATTGCTCGGGGAACTCCAAATCGGCAATAGATGTGGTCGTGGACAAAATTGATAGTATTCTCCTCGGAGATGGTAGCTAAGCCCTTGGCTTCTGTCCATTTAGTAAAATAATCCACGGCCACAACAGCATACTTAATGCTTCCTCTAGCAGTTGGAAATGGTCCAATAAGATCTATCCCCCACGTATCAAACGGCCACGATGGTACTACCAAAGTACGCTCTGTTGATGGTAGTCTAGGAATGTCCGCAAATCTCTCGGCACTTATCACACTTTACGACGTACTCTTGTGCATCCCTCCTCATCGTAGGCCAAAAGAAACCTTGGAATTTGATTTTGTCTGAGAGAGTGTGAGCACCTGGATGTCCGCCACAAACTCCTTCATGGACCTCATAGAGTAAGTTGGTGACCATGTGAGTTTTGACACATCTCAGCAAAGGCTTGGTGAACGATCGTCGAAAAAGTACCCCTTCGAGGACGAGGTATTTCGCGGACACCGTTCTGATGGCTCCAGCCTTTACTGGATCCTCGGGGAGGGTCTGTTTCTCAATGTGATCCTTGATCTCATCTACCCTGTCCCTTACTTGATCCTCAAGATTGTTTATACGAATTCGATCTATAGCGAGATCTTTCCGAGAACTCAATCGGCAATACATTTCTAATTCCTCAATTTCTTGATCGGTTATTACGGAGAGGAGGTCGGCTTCCACATTATCCTCTCTCATGACTTGGTTCGGCTCATAGTAGGTGAAATTTTTGATGAGGGTTTTTGCAAGGCCGCAGATGCTTGAGTTAGTCTTGGGTTGATAGTATCATACTCCCCCTAATTTGATTAACTATGAAATGAGAGTCACTATTGATCTCTATATTCGAACTCCCAAGTCTCTTGCCAATTCCATGCTGCTATAATCGCTTCATACTCGGCTGATTGTTGGATGCCTCGAACTTGAACCTTAAGGCCCTCTTAAATTTCTCCCCCGAGTGCGATCGAAGTATGCCCGCGCCACTAATTAGCTTGCTCGCAGAGCCGTCCACGTATTAAATCCATACCTCCTCCGGACGCTCCCTTGGCCGTATAATTTACGTGCTCGGGCTACTTGGGACTTCTTCGATTACGCCGCTTACTTTTCCCGGTCGCTGTCCGCCATTACGAATGATGATTCTACCACAAAATCTACTAAGGCTGCGCTTTGATTGTCTTTCTCGGGGAGTAGGTGATCCGGAACTCGGTGAGCTCGATAGACCAAGCTAGCATTCTCCCCGAGGACTCTGGTTTGTGTAAAACCTTTCTAAGCGGGGCCTCGATCGGTACGGTTATAGGGTGTGCAAAAAGTAAGCTCTTAATTTTCGAGCGAGATACAAGCAAGGCGTAAGCTAACTTTTCTATATTAAGATAACGCCCTTCTACGGCGGACAACGCCTTAGATACATAATAAACTGGTTTTTGGGAGTTATTATCCTCCCTTACAAGAACAATGCGGCCTCTTGCGGATCGATGCTTGCTAGAAACGAAAAAAGCTCTTCCTCGGGCACTTAGAAATTTCTTTGAGTAAGGTGGTTTGCCCAGAGGTATGTCTTGACTTCTTCAAAAGCTTGATGGCATTCTTGATTCCATGCAAATTCATCAGGCTTCTTCCCCCCTTTTAGAGTTTTGAAGAAGGGGAGGCATCTCTCTGCTGACCGCGAGATGAAGCGGCCAAGTGCGGTGATGCGACCATTGAGTTTTTGTACATCCTTCACGCAAGCAGGAGGTTTCATGTAGACGTGTCCATTTTATAAACCGAACCGGTCAACCGGGAGGTTGAAAACCGGCCAAAACCGGTCAAAACCGGTCAACGGCGGTTAACCGGAACCGGCTAACCGTAACCGGTTATTGGCCGGTTCGGTTAAGGTTGAGAATTTTGAAAAACCGGTCAACCGCCGGTTTTTGACTTGCTCGGCCGAGTCATATGAGTTGCTCGGCCGAGCAGAACCTTCCAGTTTGTTATTAACAAATTGAAGGTTCTGCTCGGCCGAGTCATATGAGGTGCTCGGCCGAGCATAACGCCAGAACATGTTCCAACGGCTACTTTTTCAAAAACTAGCCGTTATTTTTATAAACTAGCCGTTAATTTTGTTATTGGGCAGTCAAAAATTAAAAAAAAAAAATTTTTTGCCTAATTTACTAACTATAAATATCACCCTCCTCCTCCCATTTTATTTCCACCTTATTTCTCTCTACTCTTTCTCTTCTACTCTCAAATATTCACATATACTCTCACCCTCATCCAATTTTCAGTTAAATATTGTTCCATTTTCAGTTAGTTTTCTAACGAAATTAGTGCTTTTCTCCATTTTCATCAATTTTTAAGCTCCGTTTTGTTTCCAAACTTCATTTTCTCTTATATAAATGGCTGCAAATTGATGGATGTGTTTTTACACATCTAAATTAGGTACTCCTACTCTTATTTCTTGTGAAATTCTTGAGTAAAAGGTTATTTTAATGTATTTTCTAGTGTTTTTGTGAGTACAGGTTAATTAGGTGATAAATTATGGATTCAAGTGAAGAAAGGAACAAAAATGGAGCGGAGATCTGTTGGAAAGTGAAAAAGGGCTTGTGAGGCATTTTAAGAAGTCAAGGAGCCTTTCTGCTGGAGGATCAAAAGGGAATTATGGAAGGAAAAAGGAGCAAGGCTGGAATGCAGGGTGGGCGCACGCCTGGAAGGGGTGGTCGCACGCCCAAAACTCTCAGATTGAAGGCAGGCGCACGCCTGGAATAGTGGGCGCACGCCCAGTGGTGCCGGGCTGAAAGAAAGTGTTTCCTTATTTTGAAAGGATTTTTGAGATCCTTGGCAGATTTTAATGGATCTTTTGAATCCCTTTTCCTAGTCATTGAAGGATTGTTTTTAGGATTATATATATTCCTATTATGATTATTGTTAGGTACTTTTGATTATTATTTTCTTGCCTAGGCTTGTGAAGGATTTGGAGGATTTCGGATTTTGAAGGTTTTTGCTCTTTTTCTAGGTTTGATGCATTGTTATTATTATTCATATTTTGTGATGTTTATCCGGAATATGAGTAGCTAATTTCTTTGTAGTTCACGGATTGGTGTAGCCCGTATTTGAACTTTATGCTATATATTTAAGTTTCATTTAATTGTGGAGTTAGTTCATTCTAGTATTCTTAATTTTTATTTGGTACAAGTCCTGCACTTGCGTGGGGAATTGTGCATGAACACTATTAGGATGATTAGACTCGATTGACGATCTTGCGTGAATCGATTGAGTCTAGGTTTCATTAATTCTTTGGTGCTTAATGAATTGAGTTGTTGTCAATTTGATCTTGCGTGATTATTGATAACTATTCAATAAAAGAATTGCAATCCGGCAATCGAACCGTCCCAATTCTTACAAAAGCGAAGAAGCCCTAAACCCAATTAATATTTTATTATTCAAAAGGGCATAAAGGGATAATATGTGGTGAACCTAATCCGTGGGCTAGTTGTTAAATCCTTGAATTTCGTTTGCGAGCTTGCTTATTTGTTACTTTAGTTGCTTAATTGTTTTAATTTTCTTTCATACTTAGTTTTAATAAACCAAATCAAAACCCATTTTGTTACTTTTAGCATTAATTAAATTTACTTGTTAAAATCAACGAGTCTCTGTGGTTCGACCCCTGCTCGTGCATATTGCTACACCGGTAGTGAGTACACTTGCTCGGATTTTATTACTAGAGGAATTTTTCTCCATCAAGTTTTTGACGCCGTTGCCGGGGACTTGTTGTAAGTTACGAGTTAATTTTGATTAGTGTATTGTAAATAATTTTCTTTTCTTATTTTTTTGGGTGTAAATAGTTTTCTTTAATTATCTTCTCATTTTATTTAGTTTTTATTTTTATTATTAAAAAAAAAAAAAATCAAATGGACTATAGAATGAATAATTATAGCATGTATGAGTCGGGTCAAAATTGTGAGTTTTATTCTCATGCTACTAATGCTTGTCCGTCTAGGACATATTTTTCTGAATATTATCCACAGGTACAAGAAAGAAATTATTTCCAGTCATGGCAATCTCCGTATGGTATTCCTCCCAACTCGTATAACCAAGGGTGGAAAAATTATTCAAACATGACGTGGAATGAGCGAGAGCCAATTTACTATGACCCATCACCTCCGCCACCTCAAAAGCAATACTGGGAGGAACAATTGGAAGAGATGAAAGAGCAGAGAATGAAACATGAGAAACAAACCGAAGCAGTATTGAGTAAGATAGATGGACACATTGACACAATATTGAAGGCATTGAGGAAGCAAGAATCGGATTCAAGTCTAATTCAGCCTGATCATGTTGAGTCAATCACCACGCTTCGAGATGAGAGTTCCATAAGCTATGAGGTACATTCTTCTTCTCACACCGATCTGGTACATACTCCTGCTGTTAGTTGTTATTCTGAAGAGACACCTTCAACCCTAGTTTGGTATACGAATGATGATGGGGAAGAGTGTGTTTATGATTGACTTTTCATTTACCACCACTAGAACAAAAGCAACTCACGAAGAAATCAAAGGAGAATTTTGTCTATGAAATCCCCAATGATGACTCTAAGGATGAATCACTTTGTGTTAGTTCAAGTGAGTGTATAGAGAGGGAGGATGTAGAGAATTTAGAGAAAACAGAGCATGAACAAGCCATTGAGGAGCCTGAGTTAGCTACTGTATGGTGGTGAAGGGTGGGTCAATGATTCGGTGCAAGGTGGTGCGCTCATATCTGACAAGGCTAATGAATGTGGCCATAGTGAAAATCCTATCCATTACCTTGGAAATGAAGAAAAATTGGCAATCATTCTTGTACCTCCCCCTGTTTTTGTGGGAGAAGAAAGTGGCGAGAGTTTGAAAGAGAAGAAGCCCAATAAATTGAAACGTCAAAAATTTCATTGGGCACAAAACAATATTAAAGCTCGAGGAATTTACATGGGACATGAACTGAGCATAAGGACCCGCGAAACCATGAAGTGGGCCAAAGGACGGAAGGTGAAGTCCAAACGGAAGCAACGGTCGGGCTAACGACCTTAACCAAATGCGCTAATTGGGAGGCAACCCAAGTAGGTATGTTTTATTGCTTTATTTATTTGCTTTGTTGTGTCATATCGTCCTTTGAATCCAAGGCATGTTTTTGTTCTCTTTGCTATGAGGACATAGCATGTTTTGAGTTTGGGGGTAGATATCTCTCCGAGTTTGTGGGTTTATAGGGGAGTGTATATAGTGTCACCCTCCAAAAAAATAGAAAAATTTAAAAATTTTGTTCTCATTATTTGTTTGGAAGTTGGTCAACGTCCGTGATGATTTGAGAGAGTTTTTGATTGAGTTTTGCTAGTTTGTGCCAATTTGAATATGTTAATTAGAATTGCATTAATACATGTAAAACACAATTGCACCACCATTCACTTTCATCATTTTTCTTGATCATTGTTACCAATTTAGGAGACCTTTATAGGATCACTTTGACATTCTCGGGGTCCCTAGAACATGTTTGCATGACTGTCAATAACACATCAATTAGGCTATTCGGGAAGTGATATGTGGCTATTTCTTTGAACCCTATTTGTGAGCCTTTAACTTTCTCGTCACTTATAAAAAAATTTCCGCTAGAACCCCTTTTGAGCTTGAAAAAGAATGGAATCTCTCACAAAGTGGGAGGTTATTTTAGACCACCATTCGCCTTCTTTTGTACCCTCATTATCTTACCCTTTTAACCTATACACTATTTTTCTCACCTTTTCAAGAAAGTGAAACTAGGGAATGAATTGAAATATTTGGGGGATGTTTTGAAAATCAAAGGGTGGAGTGAAAAGTGATCATGAAAAGAAAAAAAAAGGGTTATGAATTGTTATGTAATGAAAAGAGGGGCTTGAGCAAAGTATTAAATGCACATTCTCTGTGATATATTTGTGCAAAGAAAAAAAAATGAAAAAAAAAATGAAAAGAAAAAAAAAAAGAAGTGCCTTGCCCTCTCTAATGTTGAAGTGGAAAGTGATCAAAAAGAAAGAAAGGTGATCAATCCCAAGTCTGAAAGTATACAAAATTATAAAGTTTGGGGGTTAAATCAATGGGTTGCTTGGAGCGGAGTGATAATTTCAATGTGAGGATGTATGATGAAGACTTTCTAGTTTCACTTGCTTGACTTCGTATGTCCTTATCTTCATTTGTAACCGTGAACCTAGCCCGCGTTTATTGCGATACATTACAAACCATAAAGCCATATTTGATCCCTAAAGAGTAGCCGGGTTGACAGTTTTGTTTAAATATGCATATGAGTGTCCCTTGTGCAGAAATTTCATCTTAGTATCATTGATTTAGAGCATGTGGTTAGTGACCCTATAAAATATCTTATTTTGGTGACAATGATCTCCCATATTTCATTCATCATTCAGGCCGAGGTGGAAAATTGTGGGTTAGATGCATTAATGTGATTGTAATTGCATATTCTTATTGGCATTTATTTAGCATATATTATGTGAGAATCTGAGACTTGTTTGGCCGACAACCTTGTATGTAGTGAGAACATATCAAAAATATTTTCTGTTGATTGTTTTTATTTGTTAGGGTAATTTTGTTTTTGTTTATTTCTTTTGTTTTACTCGAGGACGAGCAAAAGATAAGTTTGGGGGTATTTGATGGATGTGGTTTTACCCATCCAAAAGATATATTTCCTAGCTTATTTGGTGCTCGAAACCTTGAGAATTTAATGTATTTTCTAGTGTTTTGAAAGTACAGGGGTTGAAGTGCAATTATTGAGAAAATGGAGGATTGAAGCGTACTTTGGAAGCTTTTGGATCAAATTGCAATTTTGGAAAATTTGGGACAAAACGGAAATTATGAAGTTCAAGGGCCAAATTGGAAATATTGAAAATTAAGGGACTAAATGGGAAATATGGAATTTTTGGACGAATTTGATATATAAAAATTCGTGGGATTAAATGAAAAATAAAATTTCAAAGAGCGAAGGGCAAAATAATTTTTTATAGTGGCCAAAGTGCGACTGCAAAATTGTGGGGCGAACCGAATAATAAAGAATACTAAATGGCACAAATATGTTTAATGGTTGCTGTACAAAACAAGGCCACGGCTGGAGAAAACTAGGCAAGGTGGCCGGCCAGGAGGGTATCAAAATGGGGCCATTTGGGGCCAAGGATGAAGCAACTAGGGCCAAGGCATGGGCTGAAATTGGGCTGAGGAAAAAGCTGTTTGGGCCAAAGAATTAAAGCAGGCGCACGACCAGTAGCAGTGGGCGCACGCCCGGAAGCTTTCAGATTGAAAACAGGCGTACACCCGATCTCAGTGGGCGCGCGCCCGGTACGTACGGACAGATGCAGCCAGTTTCCTTATTTTGGACGAATTCTAAAGATTTTCCACGTATTTGCATGTAATCACCACTGATTTCGAGAGATCTTCTATTTTGACTAGGATTTTGACCCTAATTTGTTTCCAAAAAGGATTTCCACCTCCCTCCTCCTATAAAAACAACCCTAGACTAGTTTTGTATCATCTTTTATTTTTTTATTTTCTTGGGATCTTTGGATCTTTTATTCTTTTATTTTCTCTATATTTTTAGTGTAGGTTTTATTTATTTTTGAAGATGAAAGAACAAGGTTTTGCTTTATTTATTTTAATGGCCATTCAAGGCTAAATTATTTGATTCATGGATTGAGGTGAGTAACAATTTGATCTTTATGCTAAGGTTTTAATTCTTCCTATCTCTTTTTCGTTCTTGTTCTTCTCAACGATTTTAATTATTGTCTTGAGATCAATTGTATTGACCTTGCGGAATATACTTTTGACCTCTTGAATTTATTTGGGTATGAATTATTGCACTTGCGTGGATGATTTGTAATTTGACCATTGTCGAAAAGAATAGATTCAATTGAGGACCTTGCGGAAATCAAACGAATCTAGGTTCCATTGTTCTTAAGTTTTTAATGGAATTCTTGAATGTTTATATTGACCTTGCGGAAAATATGAACAAGATAGAGTTATTAGGGTTCTAATGTCCTTATTGACCTTGCGGAATATATGAACATCTTAACCCTAGGTTTTTGTGAACGAACCCAAGAATGAGATTGAATCCTTTTTACATGAAATAAAAAGCATAAAGTGAGTAATCGGCAAATAAAGGGTGTTCTTGAGAAAACAGTGCGTCCCAACAGAAAAGATTGGGCATTAAAGTTGGGGGATGCATTGTGGGCATACAGAACGGCATACAAAACGCCCATTGGAATGAGTCCGTACAGGATAGTGTATGGGAAAGAATGTCACCTCCCGGTCGAGTTGGAACACAAGTCGTATTGGGCTGTGAGGGAATTAAACATGGATTTGAATGCTGCGGGAGAAAAGAGATTGCTTGCACTTGATGAGATTGAGGAGCTCAGACAAGATAGTTACGAGAGCGCAAAATTGTATAAAGAGAGGACCAAACGCTACCACGATAAAAATTTGAAGCCCAAGTTCATAAGACCTGGTATGAAAGTCCTTCTCTTCAACTCTCGGTTGAAGCTTTTTCCGGGTAAGTTGAGTTCTAGGTGGTCGGGCCCGTATGATGTGATGCGTGTGTATCCGCACGGAGCAGTTGAACTCAAGAATCCAAAGGATGGCAATGTGTTTAAAGTCAATGGGCACCGTGTGAAACCATATTACGAAGGGGTGTCAATTTTGGAAGACATCAATGAGATTGACGTGATTGAGTTGGTGGACCCGAAGGAGGCCACGTAATTCCTGTTGGGCATAACGTCGAGCTTAACGACTATAACCAAAGCGCTAATTGGGAGGCAACCCAATGTAGGTAATATTTACTGCTTTCCGTATTTTCTTTTCCGTTATTATCATCCTTGCAGTTGGATTGTGTTGTGTTTTCTTGGTTCATGCCATGAGGACATAGCATGATTTAAGTATGGGGGGTGATGGTATTTATATAAAAAAAAAAATTGCTTTTATTGTGTTATTTTGTTTATTTCGATTGATCCCTTTACTTTTGTTTTAATTTTCCTTATGATTTTAGTTATTTAGCAGATCTTATGCTTGGGTTTTATTTTTAGTGGTGATGTGTAGATGTTATTCGCCAACCAATGAAAGGAAGTGGAACTAATGTGGCAACAATAGAGATAATGCAAGAAAAAGGGGAAAAAATGAAAAATGGTGAAAATTGAAGTGGGCGTGCGCCTGGCCAGGGTGGGCGTGCGCCTGTTTGTCTCAGCATAGGATTGGGCGTGCGCTTGGGGGGATTGGGCGTGCGCCCGGGGTGTGTGGACCGGTCAAAAATTTGGGGGGTGAAATAAGGGAAGTGACGGGATTTAGCCCTATTTCTCAAAATCTAACACAATTTCTCCCTTTTCTCTCTCTAAAGCCGCCGACCATCCCCCTTCTCTCTAAAAATTGCACCCCCAATCTCCCAAATCCACCATTGTTATTCATTAAAACCTCATCTCCACCCATTATCCTCCCTCCAAAACGGATTTACACCACAAAAGCCTCAATCTTTGGACCCAAATCAAAGAAATTTCATGGAGTGAAGCAAAGAGGTGGGTTTTGTTGATTTGAAGCATTGGGAGCCAAATTGAAGGAGGATTCTTGTGGGAAAATTGTGGAAAGGTCAAGCTCCATAGTCGCCTCCATCTTATCTATCTCCGGCGAGAATTCCGGCCAACTCCGGTCACTTTTCCGGCGAACCTCTATTGTGAAAAGTAAGTTCTTGTTGTCAGTTTTCTTTGTTTTGTTGGATAAGAAACAATGAGTAGTTCTAGAAAAAGGAAAGAGGTTGCAAAAGAACAAACCCCTCCCGGTCCTCCCCATGATGCTAATAAGTTCAAGAGTCGAAAAGCGGAAAATTTCTTTGTTCAATATGAGCGTAAACAGTGCAATGCAGAAAGAGAGTTTGATTTTGAAGATTTAGGCTTGGATGCACTACAAGAAAAATGTGTTTTTGTCACATTTTATTTGTCACGGTCCGTCAACCGTGACAAATAATTTTCTATAAACCACGGTTCTTTTAACCGTGACAATTAATTATTATTTGCGCCGGTTCCATAGTTGACCGTGGTTTACCCGTTAAATATTGTTTTAATTTTTATTTTTACGTTCAAAATCTCACAACTCCAGCAAGGCCTTCTCCAAATTCTCCTCCCAAATTCACGACCTCCCTCCAAAAATTCCCGCTCAATCCAAAGCCAAATCCAAATCCAAACCCATATCGTTTCTGATTTCCTTTCCTCTCTTAGAATTCTAACCTAATTAGGATTTCACAATATAGCTCAAAGTCGCAAACTGCAAACATTCAACGCAAACTCTGAAATCTTCATACGGAAATCGCAAATCAAATCCAAATCGTTTCTGATTTCCGCTTCCTCCTAGAATTCTTAGCTAATTAGGATTTCGGCGACTTCTTATTGGCGCAGTTCAACGCAAACCGCAAACCTAGAAATCTTCATACGCGACATATTCTTGAGGTAATCGATAGCTATGGTGTTCAATATTGCTTATGTAGTCCTCAATTATGTTAGTAATCAATTTTTATTGACGAAAAGCTTACAGATACAGAGTAGTACTAGCGAGATCCGTCGAAGCTAGCTTTAGGGCAAATAATCTACCTGTCTTTGCTTATTGGTTCGCTAGATGTATATGTTTTCAAGTTACAACCTTGCTGTAGTCTTAATCTGGATGCGGAATACTGGATAACTGACAGACAGATACAACTACACAAAGGTTCGAAGTAGTAATATTTGGCTGAAGAAACTGAAAGGGAAATATACAAATAAAAATTTATTAGGGTGCCAAATCACATATGTCCAAAAAGGACTGTTATTAACGAGCATGATGAAACCAATACCTAACAAGTCTGATACTTACGGCCCTTGGAAGAAATCCCAATGAAACATTTTCACTTCTCTTTTTCAAACATTTTCAGTTTCTTCAGCCAAATATTACTACTTCGAACCTTTGTGTAGTTGTATCTGTCTGTCAGTTATCCAGTATATATTGTGGGCTTGTATAATGATTTCCATGACTCTAAAGCGAGCAATTTCTTTTGAACAACATGAAAAGGAATAAATTGACCCTCTTTTAGGAGTAGAGGGAGTACTTGTTTTAACTATTTATATTTAATGGGAATGGAAAGGTGTAACATGGGGGAATGGGAAGGGCATATACATCCAATCCCGTCCCATTGACATCAATGTACTTGGGTCACAGTTAGGAGTTACTCTCTTTATTTCGATAATAGAGTCTATGTTTGATAAGTCAGAATCAAGACATATACTTGAAGCTGGTCATACCTACAAAAATGCTTGATCTTATTCAAGATGCTTATGGCACATGTGGAGGTTGAAGTTGAAGGTTTATGAGATTGAATGTCTTACCTTTTCAGAGAGGGCTCTGAATTGAACACACTAAAATAGATTAGTGTACTCATACGTGAAACGGAAGGAGTAGTACACAGCCTATATAAATCAACAAGCATGTCATGACCGCTGGCACTCCAAACTATCATGGTGGGAGATCTAATGAGTTCTGTCTTCCCGTCTTCCCTGTCCTCTTATTCTCCTTCTTTGTCTTTCACTTCTTACATGTATCTCTTTTTGGAGTTAATTAGCTGATGGTTCTAGTTATTAACACTGCTTGCATCTATTTCTAAAACTCCTCATACCATGGTATTAGATAACTGATGCTAAATCTGAAGCTTATTTTCTTTTAGTTAGTCATTTGATAAAATATAAGAGTAATTGTTGCGCTCATTGATTTTCATGTTGTCCCCCCTGACATATTGCTAAATGTGTTGTTTTTTCTTTTCTTTATAAAAGTATTTGAAGATGTTGACGTGTTACCAAATTTTTATGTTACTCGTACAACTTCATTATTCTGTCAAGACAAGCTCATGGTCTAACACCTTTACTGATGCAGTGAAGGGAGAAGAAGGCAATGGGTGTTTCCCAGTCTTACTCAGTTTCATATGTCCAAGGTACTTCTCAACATTCTGACTGTTGTTTGCTGTTAGTTTGTTCATTTGGGACAGAGGGAGCATATGAATAGCGGATTTTATTATACCTTAACCGGAATCATGAGCTGGAGCATCCATTTACAACTTGACGGATATGACACAGATCCGCACTTATGTCTAGACTTGTGTGATGAATGAAATGCAGAGCACACATAGGCTATCCACAATCAATCATGTTCTTCTCGATGGCTATATATTCATGTGTCTAGTTATGAAAATATGATTAATTCATTGCAATAGTTTAAATAGGAGCAAATTGAGTTCATGATTTCTTTATGTATTTTTTCAATTTGAAAGTTTTTGTTTGCACATCCTTCTAAGGCTTTTATTTAAGCCTTTCTGTTAAAGCATCAAGATTCGAGCCTTTAGTTTTCTGCATGGGCCGCGGCACATAGTAATATAGTAATCCAATCTACGACCTACTTATTCATAATTTCATTTTCTGCATAGTTGGTCTCACATAACTTATGTGACGGTTCACAAACTGTCACGAATATTACAAATTGCACCGTTTTTAAAATGTCACAACAACTGTGACAAATAAAAATTACTATTTGTCACGGTTTAGAAAATGTCACAACAACCGTGACAAATAAAAAATTAACATATATCACACTTATTGTGCTACGGTTTTTAACCGTGACCATAACCGTAGCAAATACTATTTGTCACAGTTTAGAAAACGTAGAACAGTATAAGCGACGCTCACAAAAGCCTCGGACGTAAAAACGTGACAAAACCGTGGTAAATACTATTAGCCACGGTTTTATCTCTATTTACCACGGTTCGACGACCGTGGCTAAAAACCCTGATTCTTGTAGTGATGATATTGTGGAGAGGTATCAATGGAAGAATTTAGCGAGTAGGCCAAAACAGAAAGGGGTTGCATTGTTGGTTAAAGAATTTTATACAAATGTGCATGAGTTGGGAAACTGTGGGGAGTCTTATGTGAGAGGACGCCTGGTGAATTACTCGAGTGAATTAATTAATCAGTATTATTCTATGCCAAATGTTGAAGAGTGTAAATATTCTAGCACGATTGGGGCGATGGAAAAAGAATGGAAAAAGGAAATTCACGTGATTCAATCAACCTTTGGGCGTGTGGAGATAAATCTGAACGATGGAGGAAAGTTGTTGCCAGTTAAGAAGTTGAGGCACAAGTTGAGATACTTGCACAGGTTCATCAGTGAACGGATTCTGCCGAGTGCGCATTCGCATGTGGTGCATTGGAAGAGAGCATGGCTTATGCATTTGGTGCTGCAGGGAGAGCCTATTAATACTGGACTGATTATTTCCAACCAAATTGCCCATAATGCGGAAAAATTGAGCAATGTCAACTTCAAGTTTCCCTGTTTGATCACTTATTTGATTTCAAGGGCAAGGGTGAATCTGCCGTCAAGAGACTTGAAACCGGGGCCTAAGATAGATTTGAGCACTATGACCAAGAAAAGTCATATTCAGTCAGGTGAGGCAATGTCAGCATCGAGTGATGAGGATGGTGAAGGGAATGAAGAAGAAGGAGAAGGAAATAACGAAAATGAAGGGAATGATGAAGACATGGAGGAGGACCCTGTGGAAGCACGTGTGGAGTTATACAGAAGAGATCCCGCCAGGGCGATGCACGGTCTGAGTTTGGCTATGACTTCGGTAAGAGTGGAGGTGAGCGAATTGAGTAGAAAGTTTGGGGATTTTAGTACTCGTTTTGAGGAGGCGGAGCAGAGACGGATGGCGGAGGCTATGGCAGCCCAAGCACACAGGAATGTGCAAGATGAAAGGTGGGCGCAACTCATGGGTTATTTGCACCACCAAGGCAGTAGTTCGCAGCAGTCTGCTCCACCACACTTCCAGCCACAAGAGGGGCAGTTTCAGCAGTTTCAGAGTGATCCTTGGGGTCACCAGTTTCGCCCTCCGCCTCAGTAGTCGGTTGAGGTACCCCTAACCCTATCTTATGCTTTATTGATATCATATGCATTAGGGACAATGCATGGTTTAAGTTTGGGGGTGTGGGGTACTACCTGGTACAGTTTTTGGTTTATCATCATAGTTAAAAAAAAAAAAAAAAAAAATTTGGTTAATTTTGTCCTTGTTTGACATGGTTCAAGTTTTGTTAACATTCTTTTATTCCCATGATTGCTTGGTTGATTGTTTGAAATCGTTAGTAGGACATCGTGGTGTTGAAAGTCAGTTATGCAAGTCTTAATATATATTAGATTAATTTTGATATGGTGCTCAATGGTTATATTTATGTCAATAAAGCTCAAAAATTCTGTGCACTTATGCTGTAATTCTCCTGTAGTTGATAATTTTGATCTGTTTTATCAAGTTTATAGTACACCATCATCTTTGACGTTAATGAATTTGTTTATTAAATAGTAACATCTTAGCAGTAAACTGTGGGTACTCCTTGGATAGTGTGGATTTTTGTTGTTGGATTGACACCCCTTGTATCTGAAATAATGTGTAAATTAGTTGAAAAAGGGAATGGGAGCAATGGCAATTAAATTATTACTCGGTAATACCTCCAGGCGTGTAGATTGGTTGGATAGGGACCATTCTAGCTTAACCAGATTTCTGGGTATGCAGTAGCGTTATGGGGGAAGAGCTTTTCCGCCGTGATGGTCCGTACCAGGCTCGACACCGCAATGGCTAACTCCCATCTCTATGATTAAATATTCCTAAAGTAGCTCGGGGCACGGCATTCGCTGCGACGTTGCTTCCTTGCCAAATAGGAGTATGGGGTAATAAATTCCTACCTAGTATTAGGGGCATGGAGTTCGCTGCTACAATGTTCCCTACTTGAACGGTAGATGACTCTTAAAAATATGTGCTTAAATGATCAGGTTTGGGGGTGTTAAGGTCCATTGAAGTGGAAAAGCTGAAGGGAGTATTCATAGTTTGCCGTTTAAGTGTGTTTTTATTTGTTAACAAAGTCAATAAAATAAGAGATGATTGGTGTACTTAGCTTTATAAAAATAGATCATGTTTGAAGCGAAGGGAGAATTCAAATTCACACACACACGGGGATTTATTGAGTACATATAATGATTGAGCAGGGTAGCAAAATTAATGGTAATATATGTTGATACTTGTGTGGATTGACTGCTTTGAGATTGTGTGGTTGTGGTACTTCATGATTCAAGCAATTTTGGGAAATATAAGAATGTGGGGACAAAGTTAACTTTCGGATTAATTAGTTTAGGTTGTTCTTTTTATTTGTCTTTCTTATGTTTTGTTGTCTTACTCGAGGACGAGCAAGAAATAAGTTTGAGGGTATTTGATGGATGTGTTTTTACACATCTAAATTAGGTACTCCTACTCTTATTTCTTGTGAAATTCTTGAGTAAAAGGTTATTTTAATGTATTTTCTAGTGTTTTTGTGAGTACAGGTTAATTAGGTGATAAATTATGGATTAAAGTGAAGAAAGGAACAAAAATGGAGCGGAGATCTGTTGGAAAGTGAAAAAGGGCTTGTGAGGCATTTTAAGAAGTCAAGGAGCCTTTCTGCTGGAGGATCAAAAGGGAATTATGGAAGGAAAAAGGAGCAAGGCTGGAATGCAGGGTGGGCGCACGCCTGGAAGGGGTGGTCACACGCCCAAAACTCTCAGATTGAAGGCAGGCGCACGCCTGGGGAATAGTGGCGCACGCCCAGTGGTGCCGGCCGAAAGAAAGTGTTTCCTTATTTTGAAAGGATTTTTGAGATCCTTGGCAGATTTTAATGGATCTTTTGAATCCCTTTTCCTAGTCATTGAAGGATTGTTTTTAGGATTATATATATTCCTATTATGATTATTGTTAGGTACTTTTGATTATTATTTTCTTGCCTAGGCTTGTGAAGGATTTGGAGGATTTCGGATTTTGAAGGTTTTTGCTCTTTTTCTAGGTTTGATGCATTGTTATTATTATTCATATTTTGTGATGTTTATCCGGAATATGAGTAGCTAATTTCTTTGTAGTTCACGGATTGGTGTAGCCCGTATTTGAACTTTATGCTATATATTTAAGTTTCATTTAATTGTGGAGTTAGTTCATTCTAGTATTCTTAATTTTAATTTGGTACAAGTCCTGCACTTGCGTGGGGAATTGTGCATGAACACTATTAGGATGATTAGACTCGATTGACGATCTTGCGTGAATCGATTGAGTCTAGGTTTCATTAATTCTTTGGTGCTTAATGAATTGAGTTGTTGTCAATTTGATCTTGCGTGATTATTGATAACTATTCAATAAAAGAATTGCAATCCGGCAATCGAACCGTCCCAATTCTTACAAAAGCGAAGAAGCCCTAAACCCAATTAATATTTTATTATTCAAAAGGGCATAAAGGAATAATATGTGGTGAACCTAATCCGTGGGCTAGTTGTTAAATCCTTGAATTTCGTTTGCGAGCTTGCTTATTTGTTACTTTAGTTGCTTAATTGTTTTAATTTTCTTTCATACTTAGTTTTAATAAACCAAATCAAAACCCATTTTATTACTTTTAGCATTAATTAAATTTACTTGTTAAAACCAACGAGTCTCTGTGGTTCGACCCCTGCTCGTGCATATTGCTACACCGGTAGTGAGTACACTTGCTCGGATTTTATTACTAGAGGAATTTTTCTCCATCACAAATCAAAGAAGAAGCAATTTAGGCAAGTCCGTTGTTGATTCTTCCTCCCCCAACGATGATTTTGATCATCAAAATCCAAATATTCAACAAAATGAGGAAGAAGAACAAGTTGAAATTGAAAGTGGTAATGCTAGGAGTGGTAGGGGCAGCCGAGCTAGGGGAGGTGGTCGGGGTCGGGGTCCTCGGGGACAACGACAACCCCCTAGAGAAAGAGAGCCACAATCCGATACCTTCGCCATCCATTTCACCAAAAGAAAAATTACTGCCGAGGATGATTATAATTTTCGAGCATGTTGCAACTATTGTAATGCGACTTACGCATGGAAAAGAGGTGGAGGGCATGGGACGCTCAACGGGCATTTGGCGGCAAAACATCCCGAGAAACTTGGCATTTCCGCTTCGCAAACTCAATTACAATTTCAACGTAGTTCGGGTTCGGGTGCACAAGGTTCGTCTTCCCCTTCTTTCGTCCTTTTTAAATTTGACAAGTGGGTTTATAGGGATGAACTAGCCAAATTTATTTGCGTTAAAGGCCTTCCTTTTAATTTTGCGGATTGTGATTTTTATGAAAATTTTGCTCGCCTTTCTTTGAACCCCGCCGCCACGAGAGTACCACGTACGAATCTCGTACGTGATATTACTAGAGTGGTTGAAAGATATAAAAGATTTAATTGGTGTTTTATCAAAATTAGAAAATAAAGTTTCAATTTGTGCCGATGGTTGGAGTGATCATTGGCAAAGAAATACTTATTTGGGCGTTACTTGCCATTGGATAGATAATTCATGGAAAATCCAAAAAAAATTAATTGCTTACAAAGATTTTGAGCCACCGCATTCCGCGGAAAATATTTGTGCGAAATTGCTTGAGATTTTTCTTGAATATGGTATTTTAAATAAAATATTTACTATTTCATTTGACAACGCAAGTGCTAATACGGCTAGTTTGCCCGATTTAATTATCGTTTGTCAACCCTCACTTGGGGGTAAGTTTTTTCATATTAGATGTTTATGTCATATAATTAATTTATGTGTTAGAGATGGTTTAGATGCATTAGAAACTCATGTTAAGCCAATTAGACGAGCTTTTCAATTTATTTCAAAAAAAAATTCTAATACAAAAAAGTGGATAAGGTTTTTACGAAGTAAAAGTGTGCCGGACAAATATTTTACTTACGATGTTCTAACTAGGTGGAATTCCACCTATAAAATGTTAAGCGATGGTTTTGCTTATAAAGATCTCCTAACACAATTTTTTATTTAATTGGCTATCATGAACCTCTATTTACTCATCATTGGAATGCATGCATTAATTTATGTGAATTGTTAAAGATTTTTAATACCGCTACTTTGGCTTTTTCGGGAGTTTATTATCCAACTTCCGTTTTGGTGCTAGAGCATTGTATTGCAATTGTTACTATTTTTGACAATTTAAAAGATTGCCCTATTTTAAACCAATGCATTTTTAACATGAGACAAAAGTGGCTTAAATATTTTGACACTATTCCATCTCTTTTCTTGGTTGCAAAGTTATTAGATCCTCGAGTTAAATTAGATGATTTAGAGTCCATTATAACTTATTATTATATGAAATTATATCCCGATGGTGACGGTATGTATGAACTTTTGTCAAATATTGTTAATGACACAAAAAAGGATTTGATTAACCTTTTTAATGAGTATAATGTCTTATATGGAAACACTTTTCAAAGGCAACAACATGAAGATGATTCCTCTACTCTCCAACCAAGTTTTACTAGTGGGGATCCATATAGTTTTATTACAAATTTGTATAGTAAAAAATATGGTCCTTCTCGAGGTTCATCTTCATCATCATCAAACCTTCCCGTGGAGTTAGAAACGTATTTCACTACAAACTTTGAATTAAATCAAGATCCAAATTCAAATGAATTTGATGTTTTACAATGGTGGTCAAGAAGGAAAGACATTTATCCTATACTTTCCATAGTTGCTAAAGAAGTATTAGCCTCTCCCGCTTCAACGGTGGCGGTTGAATCGGCATTTAGCGTTGGTGGAAATGTTTTGGATGAAAGACGTTCTCAACTAACAAGTGAAAACTTGGAACATCAACTTTTACTTGGCGATTGGGTTAGAGCGGAAAAAAGGCAACAAGACATGCCTTATGATGAGGATCTATTGGATCCAAGATATCAATACGATGTTGAGGACTCCACGAAAAGTAATGATGAATGAATGATGTTTTAGATTAATTTTTATTTTAATTAGATTAGTTTAGACTTTAGATTAGATTTATTTTTAATTAATTGTAATAGTTAGGTTGAGGTAAAGGCTCCTAAATGTCCCCCCTTATTTATAAAAGGGTAAGGTTGGTTGTCCCCCTCTTTGTAATTTTATTTTGATTAATAAAATTTAAGGGTACCGTCCCTTTTTTCTTTTATATACTTGTTTCTTTTAAAAAAAGTTAAGTTTTCTTTCTTTCAAAATTCATAACTTTTTTTATAAACCTTTTTTCAAAAAATGTATGTAGTAAACTTATGTCTAAAATAGTCTTATTTATCCAAAAAAAATTAAAAGTTAACTTTTTTCAAAAAATCGTTAACTTTTATTTCTTAAAAAATTCATAACTTTTTTTATAAAACTTTTTGCAAAAAATGTATGTAGTAAACTTAAGTTCAAAATAGTCTTATCTATCTAAAAAAAAAATTGAAAAAAAATATAATTAATATACTACATACAAAGTTAACGAAAACTGTTAAAAAGTTAACTGAAAAATGATATGCTCGGCCGAGCAACACCAAAGACTCGGCCGAGCAACCCTCAAACCCTAAACCCTAAAAGGGTTGCTCGGTCGAGAAACACCAAAGACTCGGCCGAGCAACCCTCAAAACCCTAAACCCTAAAAGGGTTGCTCGGCCGAGCATCACCAAGGACTCGGCCGAGCAGATCCAAACCGTCAAACCGGAGGTTAACCGGATAACCGTTAAAACCGTGAACCGCCTAAACCGTAACCGGTTTAGCCGGTTAGGCGGTTCGGTTCCGGTTTGGGATTTGAAGGTTTGCAACCGCCGGTTTTCAACCGGCTAACCGTCGGTTTGTTCAACCGGCCACGTCTAGTTTCATGTCCAATAGGGCTTGGATTTTTTCTGGATTAGCCTCTATCCCTCTCTGATTGACCATGAATCCGAGGAACTTGCCCGCCTTGACCCCAAAAGCGCACTTAAGGGAATTTAGCTTCATGTTATTGCGGCGCAAGTTTTTGAAGGTTTCCTCCACGTCGAGCTCGTGGGAGTTTTCCTTAGTTTTTATAACCATATCGTCAATGTAGGCCTCAAGATTTCTGCCTAATTGGTTTTTGAAGACCAGATTAACCATTCGTTGATATGTGGCTCCTGCATTTTTTAGCCCGAAGGGCATCATTTTGTAACAATAAGTCTTGCCCGCAGCGATGAAAGCAATGGAGCGAACATCTTCAGGAGCCATTTGGATCTGATGGTAGCCGGATTATGCATCAATGAAGCTCAATACTCTGTGGCCGGCTATAGAATCCACCAATCTGTCTATGCGAGGAAGAGGGAAGCAGTCTTTGGGGCATGCCTTGTTGAGATCCGTGAAATCAACACACATCCTCCACTTGCCGTTGGATTTTTTGACCATAACCACATTGGCTAGCCATTTTGGGTAGGTAATCTCCTTTATTATCCCCGCTTTGAGTAATTTTTCTACCTCTTCCTTGATCGCCATTTCTTTCTCCGGAGAGAAGTACCTTGATTTTTGATGGATGTTCTTGAAGGATGGGTCATCATTGATTTTATGGAGGATCACGTCCTCGCTGATTCCTTGCATATCCTCCACCCTCCAAGCGAACACATCACAATTTGCTCTAAGGAACTCGATGAGTATCCTTCTCTCCTCGCAGTGAATTTCCATGCCAACCTTAACAGTTTGCTCGGGGAAGTGGGGGTTGATGACCACCTCCTCGAGCTCGTCGTTAGGTTGAAGGTCGCTGATTTCACGATTGTGCAAGGAGTCGATGATAATAGTTGGGGGGTTGACCTGAGCGCCGGTCAGTGTTGCCATAGAGTATATGACATCGCGGTCAATCACTCCCTCAATTCCTCGATCAATGTATCCTCCCTCAATAGGGGCCAACTGTTTGGATTTTCTGCTCGTCTTGAGCTCCACCTTAGTGGAATGGAAAGAAAGCATGCCAATTGGAATGGGTGGCGGCACAAGTGCTAGGGCCTTCCCTTTCTTCGTTTTGTCCTCGCCCTCTATCTCGGCGGGATGTCTGGCCTTTATCTGCCTTTCTCTTCTCCTCGAGTGCTCGGAGGAATCTCCCGGGCTGGTTCTTGATGGTAGCAACCCCGCCCGGGGTGTTAAATTTCACCCTTTGGTGGGGAACGGAAGCAACTATTCCCAATTCGGCCTGAGCAGTTAGGCCGAGAATAGCATTGTTTTGGGAAGGAAGATCGACCACCATGAAAGTGATTTTGGCCGTCTTCTGCATGGGTTTTTTCCCAATAGTTACTTCAAACACAATCGTCCCCTTTACCCCCACTACGTGATTTGTGAAGCCTTCCAACATGCCCGCATAAGGAGCCAGGTTAGCCTCGGTCATCCTCATGCTAACCAACGTGTGGTAGTAGAGGATGTCTCTGGCCGCGCCCGTATCAATTAGGACTCGGTGTATGTTGGCCCGGTTTATCTTCATTGGGATGGTAATGGGCTGAGTAGAGTGGAATAGGGAGGAGGCAAGTTCACTCTTTTTAAACCCTATTTTCTGCTCTTCTTCCATAGTCATGGGGGGAATCAGAAAAACTTTCTCCAAAGTACGGATTTGAAGGGAGAGTTGTTTATTGGAGGGAGGCTCCTCGCCAATGAAATGAATGTCATAATCCTCCAAATCCTCATCATAGTTATCTCTCCCATTCCTTTCGGGGCCACGTGTATTTCGTGCCCGCTGCTGGTTATTATTGTTGGGGGCATTGTTGTTGTTCCCTTTAACCCACTGGGTCAATTCCCCGTTATTGATTTTCTGCTGGATTATTCTCTTCAGTTGGAAGCAATCTTCAGTACCGTGCCCGTGGTCGTTGTGATACTCACAGAACTTAGCCCTACTCCTCTCATTTAGTTTTCTGAGCATTGGGGGAGGAGGAGGAAAATCTGAGGCTCTCATTATTACCACTCTTGGCTCGATGAGCTCGGTGAAAGGTGTACTATCCACTGCCTTCCGGAGTTTGTCTGATCCACGACCTCTGTTTTTGCCTTGATTATTAGTGCGGGCAGGCTCCGGGGTGGTCTCCTGAACTTGGCTAATTCTCTCCTTTGCGGAGGCTCGTGGAGCGGGCACGTTTGGCTCTTCGGCAGAGGCTATGGCCGAGGCTCTTTCATACATTTCCTCCACTGTTTTTGGCGGGCTGGAGGCAAAATTCATCTTGAGGAAAGAGGAGGTGAGGCCGCCCTCAAAACAGAGTCTGATGTCTCCTCCCTCTAAGTTTACAATCTCCTCGCTCACCTTTCTGAACCGAGAGATGTAATCTTTTGTTGCTTCGCCAGGGGCCTGCTTGACACGGACAAGGTCTGTCTTTGGTCTAGCGGGCACACCAGCACCAGCAAAGGCATTAAGAAAGATGCTCCTGAACTGGTTGAATGACTGGATGGACCGAGGTTTGAGAGCCAGCATCCAGGATAGGGCCTTGCCCGTGAAGGTCGCAGCCAAGGCTTTGCACATCACGGACTCTTCCGAGGAGAATAGAGCCATTTGCCCCTCAAATCATCCCATATGACTCTTGGCATTTTTGGAGCCATCATAGGTGTCCATCTGGGGGGGCTTGCCCCTCTGAATAGGTGCCCGCGCAATTTTGTCGCTGAAGGCGTCCATGGTGCGGCCACATTTCTGGGCGGCCTTCTGATGGGTTTCCCACATCTTTTGCATGAAATCCGCAAACTCAGGGTTCTGACTATCAACCTTCTGCTTCTTAGCTAGTGGAGTCACGACCTTCTCCTTGGCCGGAGCCAAGGATCTGGCTTTGGACTTCGCACGTAGATTGGATTGGGCCTCTTCTCCAACCTCCTCGCTATCTTCCACTTGCACCACCGTGCGCTTGGCAGGCTGTCCGCGCTCAAGGGTTGGTTCAACCCGGTTTGCCCCCTAGCTTGACTGGCAAGCGATTTAGGGGGAGCTCGTTGGGAGAACCTTAGTGACCCCTGAGGGAACTGGAGCCCTCCGTTGGCCTCTATCTCAAACATCTCCAATTGAGCGTCGGCGATGGCCATGGCCTCAGCGACCAGCTTCTCCTTGGAGGCCAGGATTTCTGTCCTTCTCAGGATTTGCTCCGGGGAGAGTGGAGTGTTTAAGGCGATATTTTTCAGAGGAGCTTGGGGGGTTTTTGGGCTATTATTTAGGAGGGCTTGGGCTTTTTCAGCTCGGGCCTCGTCTGTCAGTTTGTGTATAGCTATCTGGACGGGGGAAAGGGTATGAGCAGACTGGGAACGGGCCCCCATACGGTTAAAAACAGAGGTTGTAGCCTTTTCCTTATTGACATTAGAAGGTGAGGCCTGGTTATCCTCCTCTAGGGTCAAATGACCAGCGTTTTGCAATATTCTAGACATGTTTGGAAGAGAAGGAATATGACTGAAAAGGAGAGCTTTTGACAGTCAGTTGTTTAGAATACAAGGTGTATCTGAAAACAAAGATTTTAAACGGGAAAAACTAATGAAAGTCTAGCTTCCCGGCAATGAAACCACTGATGACGCCAAGCTTTTCAGGGTCAGGAGCGGTTCAAGGATATCTGGCTAGGATATTTTGATGGTTTGCTTGTACCTAGATCACAACACAAATAAGCACCGTTAAGGTCAAAGTTGGATGTTACTCCAACTCAGGCCCTCGGGTGTGAGAGTAAGAATACTGAGTAATAAGGCTTTGAATACCTTGGAGTGTGTGTGTGTGTGTTTAGGGTTTAAGAGTAATATGACTTACTCAATATATTTGGAACTTACCTTGCCCAAGGGGACAAAGGCCTTCTATTTATAGGCAATGTAGTGGTGCTTGTTGATGTAAGCAATGAGATCAGCCCTAGGGGGCACTTTGGTATTTGACCAGCTACACGTGTCCGCAGCTAATTGGCCTTGTCAGGGAGGGAACATTGGCGTCGAGAGGGGCATGGCCGAAAGGGACATGAGCCGTGTAGACGGCTTAGCGCATTAAATGAAATAGTAGGCGCACTGGCGAGCCGCATTAAATGCGTGATGGGGGAGCCGGCAACTTGCATGTCAGAGCCAGTAAGCTAACTTGCTCAGTAAGGCTTGATATTAATCGGGAAGCAGACATGTGCCCGTGGTCAACATCGTGGCCGCGATCAAAGGTATTTGACGCGGGCACAGATGGAGCGGTCATGCCTCCTGCGAGCATGGGTCCCTGCGGACATACAATCTGCGGGCACGGATCCAACGATCACAGGTCGTGCGGGCACGAGTATAGCGGTCAGGATCCTTCCGGTCTTGGATAGGATTAATGCGGGGAGGGACACGGTCTTGACCTCAAGGGCCTATCTGTCCGCGGTCTTCCCCAACGGCCAGTGTAAATCTTGCTACGTCACCGATTCCCAACTGCATCGCAGCGCGGCCCGGTCCAGTAGATCCGGGCTCATCAGTTTGCCTTTCTATTTATATTTCATTGTCTTTTCTCTATCTAAAGGTCCACAATGTAAGCTAACAAATATACTGATGCTTTTTGTATGGAAAGATATGTGAAAATGTAACTATCAGCATTTGAACAAAGATGTTAACTTGTGTAGCTGGCCTGGCCATTGTACACATTTAAAATTAGTGAGTTGGTGCAATTTATACCCATTAATCATTTTCATTTTGGACCACTATCCATGTCAACCCACATGTTTACAGTTTATGCCCAAGTTTATGATTTATTATCGCATGAATGTATTTGTCAATTGTCATTACAATGGCCAAGCCAAATTTTTGAAGTTAAAACTCGTGTAGTTTCTGACTTTCATTTCTAATATCGGTCCAATAACATCATTAATAATCTTTTTTATGCAAATTTCAGAAGATTTTGTTTTTTTTTTTTTAACACGGGCTACCAAATACGACCTCACAGATTCGAACCAAATCTAATATATGCTCATTTGGGGAAGTCTAGCTTAGCACTATTGTCAGTGATCTAAACTAAAAATAATCTTAATAGTTCCGTTTCAAAATAATTCCTGCTCTGCCCTAACTATTAATGTGGATGTTCATCATTTGCTTGGGAATATGCTAAATCTTCTTAACCAGTTGACATAGATATGGGTTGCTTCACTTGCTGATTTCATGCAGGGGAAGATAGAGATGATTGATGCCACCTTTATAGTCATTTTTCCATTGCTTACTATTTTCAGCTTACAAGCTTAAGGGATGGTATATATGAATATGCATATACTCCCTTCGTCCCATCTTTATATAGACGTGTCCATTTGGTTAACCGGAACCGCAAACCGGTCGGTTTTTAATCGGTCAAAATCGATCAATCGATTTAACCGTAACCGATATTTACAAGGTTCGATTTCGATTTATATTTTCAAAAACCGTGAACCGCCGGTTTTATGCTCGGCCTAGTCATGAGGATTGCTCGGCCGAGCAAGACATTTTTTTCAGTAAATCTTTACCATTTTAATGGTCATGCTCGGCCGAGTCATATGAGTTGCTCGGCCGAGGGGGTCAATTTCCAGTGTATTTAACCGGTCATACCTCATGCTCGGCCGAGTCATATGAGTTGCTCGGCCGAGCAGAACACTAGATATTAAAAAAGGGTATGCTCGGCCGAGCAACACCAAAGACTCGGCCGAGCAGATCCAAACCGTCAAAACCGGAGTTAACCGGAAAATCGTTAAAACCGTAAATCGTCAAAACCGTAACCGGTTTATCCGGTTTGGCGGTTCGGTTCCGGTTGAGCTTCGGCCAAGGTTCAAACCGCCGGTTTTCAACCGTGAACCGGACCGGCCACGTCTGTCTTTATATAGACTTTTGTCAATGCACGAGAATTAAGGAGGAAATATTATATAAAGTGTTGTGAGTGTGAAAATAAAATAGGAGAGAGAATGAGTGGAGAGAATAGTAAATTATAATGGTGATGTGAGTATTAAAATAATGTAGGAGAGAATGAGTTGAGAGAATAGTAAAGATTCCTTTCCATTTTAGAAAAGTTATATATTATCGTGGAACGTCCAAAAAGAAAATTTTATATATTATCGGGGGATGGAGGGAATATATGGTGCTGTGGATGTTGCTCTTTAGTTATTAGGCAAAAACTAGGGCACATGTTTGATAGATTCATTCCATTTTGTACTTACTCATTAATTGCTTGAGCTAGTTGATATTTGTAGAATGGAACATGTCACATAATTACATTTATAGGAAGTACAAATTATATAATAAAATTGTCCTAAAATTGTCATTTATTTGGAAAATTACTAAACACTCCCATCAAACAGCAGATTCACATTTATAATCATGAATGGTGTTATTCACAGAATTATTAAATATGTTTATGTACTTATTCTAATAAAAAATTGCTTAAAATACAACTTTTTCAAAGCTTTATTAAAATAAAAATTGGTTTCATTTTAAGGATCAATATAATAGCCTAACAATCACTACCTACAACGGGCCAAGTTTGTACCGGCAGGCCTTACTATGTTGTTGTTGTTTTTTTTTTTTTTTTTTTTTTTTTTTTGCCCTTTTTCCTTTTTTTTTCTTTCTAAAGTATAATTTGAATACTCCCTCCGTCCCAATAAAAGCTTCACTAATTACCCAAAAGGGCGTCCCGTTAGAAGCTTCACCTTTCCTTTTTTGGCAAAGAATCTTTACTATTTTCTCCACTCATTCTCTCTCCTACATTATTTTAACACTCACAACACCATTATAATTTACTATTTCCTCCACTAATTCTCTCTCCTATTTTCAAATTACACTCACAACATTTTTTTTCCCTCTCATTTCCATAATTTGCGTGCCCACCCAAAAGGGCGAAACACTTATTGGGACGGAGGGAGTATAAACCAATTTGGGCTTGGTTGTTATTACCACTACTCATTTAAGCATTTTCCATTTTTTCGGTTGTTCTTTCTTTTTTTTTTTTTTTTTTATTCATTTTATTACTTTACTCACTCCGACTCCTAATAATAAGTGACGCTTTTTTACAGGTTTTAAGTACTAATTAAGGCTATGTTTGTTTGCTAAGGCTATGTTTGTTTGCGGAAAAATATTTTTTGGAAATGTTTTTTCCATTTTTTGGTGTTTGGTAACCATCGAAAAATAAAGCTAACGAAAAAGATTTTCGGTCAATGAAAAAAGAATTGTTTCCTAAGGAAAATGTTTTACGAGTTTCTCCTCCTCAAAACATTTTTCAAAAAATGCTTATTAACACCATCACCCTTAAACCCCACCACAACCCACCCACACCTCCCAACCCCCACCACCGTCAATTTTATTTTTTTGTGCATATTTTTTTTATCAACTCTCCTGCCGCAACTCCAACCCCAATCACCCCCTACCCCCGTAAAAAATTGTATTTGCTCATATTAATTTTTTTATCAACTCTCCTACCGCCCCGCCAACCCCCACCCCACCCCGTCAATTTTTTTTTGTTCATATTAATTTTTTTAGCAACTCTCTTTTACGCCCACCCATCCACTAATTTTTTTAGCAACTCTCTTTTACGCCCACCCATCTATAGAGAGAATAATTTGTATGAATAAACCTTATGTATTTTATTGACATATTGATCTCCTATTTATACAATGGAGAGGAAGTTGTTTTAGGATACAAAACTAATACCAAATATAAAAGATTGACATGGAACAAGAATAGGAAACTAATACCAAATACAATAAGGACTCAAGATACGGTATCTCTAACATGCCCCCGGAAGATGGACGACCTTTGTGAGAGACCAATCTTGGAGACAAGGTTCTGAAAACGAGTGCGAATGACAGCTTAGTAAGAGCATCGGCCAACTCGATCACCTCCGGCCAATCTTCACAACCCGCAACTTTTGAGATTGAACTTGCTCACGCACAAAGTGATAATCAAGAGCCAAATGCTTCATGCGTGAGTGAAATTTCGGATTAGCAGCGACATAAGTAGCACCCATATTATCACAATACACAACCGGTACCTGAGTGAGAGAAACCCGAAGTTCTTGCAAGAGATTTTGGACCCACAAAACTCTAATAGAATATGCAAAGAAGAATAGCCCTGTATTCTGCTTCAGTAGAAGATCGAGCTAGCGTCCGTTGTTTGCGAGAACTCCAAGATATAAGATTGGAACCAAGATATATAAGATAGCCCGAAGTGGAAACAAAGTCACCCTTATCACCGGCCCAATCAGCATCAGTAAATGAATGCAAAATAGTAGGAGATGTGCGACTGAAATTACCCGGATCCGAGAAGGCCTCGCGGCCCCGGCATCTGGCATTCTTTCGCGTTGGAGGTGTCTCGCCGTTTTGCTTTCGCATTTTGTAGAGTCGCCACGCCGTTTTTATTAAGCCCAAAACATTGAAAAAGGGCATCAGTTTAAAGATAAATTTTAAACTGTTTTTGTGTGATGAGATTTTGAGTTCGGAGGTCAGATGACTCCTCGGGAAGAGAATATTAGAATATTAGAGCTCACCCGAGTAGCCTCGTAAAACGAGTCTTTCGGATACCCCTAATATCCTTTAAAAAGTTGTGTGTGTGTGTGTGTGCTTTTAAAAATGCATGCTGTATCGGATGTCTACATTGTATTGAAATGTATTGAAATAGTAGAGGAAGGAAGCCTTACCAATGTTGGTTCGTGTCTGTCTTCCGCAGGGAATAGTGTTTGAGGTCGGAGTAAGCGTTCGGTGCAGATCGGGATTGCTTGAGATGCCTGGGGCCTCCATGGGACGCAGTTTCTGGCGTGAGTTGAGGTTGTAGGCTGCGTTCGGGCAGAGGTTCGCGTGCGTGGGGATCGTTGGGATCACTCGGGCGAGAGGTTCGGCGTGCGTTGTGGTGGCGAGAGTCACTCGGGCGGGAGTTTCGGCGTGGTTTGGGATCGTCGGTTTGACTCGGAAAGAGCCGGGACACCGTGGAAAGACCGAGCAAGGCCTCGGAGTACCACGAGGGCCTCGGAGTACCTCGAGAGTGCCTCGGGGCGGCGCGGGAGCGTCTCGGGAGCGCTCGGAGAGGCTTCGGAGCACCTCGAGGGGCTCGGAAGGCCTCGGAAGGATCCGAAGGGCGGGAATGCCTCGAAAGGTCTTAGAAGGGGAGCCGGAAGGCTTAGGGAGGAAGAGAGAAGTGGGAGGTGTGAAAAAATGAGGAGGGGAGCCCTCTATTTATAGTCTCGAATTTGGTGCAAAGAGGTCCGTACGGACCTCCTTGGTTATCCGAGATTTTGGTTTTCCTCGATTTGAGGGAATATGCAATGATGGTGAATATTCTCGAAATGATGATGTCCCCTTGCAAAAGAGGTCCGTACGGACCATCTTGACATGCAAAGAGGTCCGTACGGACCAAGTACGCATTTAGGGTAATCATTTCTCCGGGATTTGAGGGAATATTGTGGACTTTAAGGGGATTCGGTAATTATGGAAACAAAGAGGTCCGTACGGACCTATATTGCTTTTCCGGTTTCACGAAAATTCCCGAAAGGTCCTTTTGTCCCTTTTTATCCCAGGAGGGCTCCTCCCTTGGTTTGGTTGGGGGTTTGAGAGGGTTTTGAGTGGGAGAGGTCTACGAGGCTGCGTGGATGAGTCTGCGGTGTTTCCGGGTGTTTGAAAGGGAGTGATCCAGTTGGGGTACTTACGAAGCCCCTCGGCGACGTCACTTATGAAAGAAGTGGGGTCGCCGATAAGATAAGGGTCCTAACTGGATCGCGTCTTTGGGAGAGGAAGTGGCCGTGAGGGTCAAAGTGAGGACGTGGTGGTGTCCTTTTGGGTGACCGTTTAGGTCAATAGGCTGGACCCTGTGATAGGATTCCTACGTATCCCTGGCGGGAATCAAGCACAGTCGTAGTTCGGGTGTGGGGTGAGTGTTACGTGAATACGGGCGTGGTGGTGCCACTGAAGTGTCGTGTGACCGCCGAGGTCGGTGGTGAGGACGTGGTGGCGTCTAGGTGACCGCATCGTCGGTGATAAGGACGTGGTGGCGTCCCAGGTGGCCGTATAGGTCGGTGGTAAGGACGTGGTGGCGTCTGGTGACCGTATAGGTCGGTGATAAGGACGTGGTGGCGTCGGGTGACCGTATAGGTCGGATGGTAAGGACGTGGTGGCGTCTGGGTGGCCGTATAGGTCGGTGATGGTAGAACGTGGTGGCGTCTGGGTGACCGTATAGGTCGAGATGGTAGAGACGTGGTGGCGTCTGGTGGCCGTATAGGTCGGTGATAAGGACGTGGTGGCGTCAGGTGGCCGTATAGGTCGGTGATAGGACGTGGTGGCGTCTGGGTGGCCGTATAGGTCGGATGATAAGAACGTGGTGGCGTCTGGTGGCCGTATAGGTCGGTGATAAGGGCGTGGTGGCGTCACAGGTGGCCGTATAGGTCGGTGATAAGGACGTGGTGGCGTCTGGGTGACCGTATAGGTCGGTGATAAGGGACGTGGTGGCGTCTGGGTGACCGTATAGGTCGAGTGATAAGGGCGTGGTGGCGTCTGGGTGGCGTATAGGTCGGTGGTAAGGACGTGGTGGCGTCTGGTGGCCGTATAGGTCGGTGATAAGGACGTGGTGGCGTCGGGGTGGCCAAGTATAGGTCGGTGATAAGGACGTGGTGGCGTCTGGGTGACCGTATAGGTCGGTGGTAAGGGCGTGGTGGCGTCACTGGTGGCCGTATAGGTCGTGATAAGAGCGTGGTGGCGTCACAGGTGGCCGTATAGGTCGGTGATAAGGACGTGGTGGCGTCTGGTGACCGTATAGGTCGGTGATAAGGACGTGGTGGCGTCACAGGTGGCCGTATAGGTCGGTGATAAGGGCGTGGTGGCGTCTGGTGGCCGTATAGGTCGGTGATAAGGACGTGGTGGCGTCACAGGGTGGCCGTATAGGTCGGATGGTAAGGAACGTGGTGGCGTCTGGGTGGCCGTATAGGTCGGTGATAAGGGCGTGGTGGCGTCTGGGTGGCCGTATAGGTCGGTGATAAGGGCGTGGTGGCGTCCGGGTGGCCGTATAGGTCGGATGGGAGCGTGGTGGCGTCTGGTGGCCGTATAGGTCGAGATGGTAAGAACGTGGTGGCGTCACAGGTGACCGTATAGGTCGGTGATAAGGACGTGGTGGCGTCCCGTGACCGTATAGGTCGGTGATACGTGGTGGCGTCTGGTGGCCGTATAGGTCGGTGATAAGGACGTGGTGGCGTCCCGGGATGGAAATTTTACGATTTTCCTAATCGGGTGGTTTAGGCCTTAGGGCCAGGAGTTGTGAGGACTTGAATCGTCTTCGGTGCGGTTGGTGCCACGCTGGAGGACTTTGAATCGTCTTCTAGCCGCAGGTGTGGAGGCGTGGCTGCCTTGTGATTCGAGAGGCGTAGATGCCATTTGTGTTTTTGCATGTTGATGTAGAAGGTTGGACTTACGATGACTGCCAGGTGCTTGAGTTGCCCGTTGAAGTAAGGCAAGGATGATGGCCGATGATTGCTTCACCATTTGGCGTTTTGGGAGGCGCTTCGTGCCTTGGGACTTGTACTCGGAGATGTTGGCTCCTTCGCGTGCTTGTTTTGCCGTTGAGTGGCGAGATGATGGTCGGTCTTTGAGGATATGCAGTCTTGTATGACTTCCCTTTGACTTGTTGGGGGAGGAGCTCGGGCTTACTTTGATGGCCGGTGCTTGCGTTGCCGTTGAGGTGGGCGAAGTTCGGGCTTACATCTGACTGCCGGTTCTTGAATTGCCGTTGGAGTGGGCGAAGTCCGGGCTTACGCTGACGGCCGGTTCTTGAATTGCCGTTGGAGTGGGCGGAGTTCGGGCTTACACTGACTGCCGGTGGTTGAAATGTCGTTGAGTGGGCGAGGACCGGTCTTACACTGACGGCCGGTTCTTGAATTGCCGTTGGAGTGGGCAAAGTTCGGGCTTACACTGACTGTCGGTGGTTGAAATGCCGTTGAGTGGGCGAGGACCGGTCTTACACTGACGGCCGGTTCTTGAATTGCCGTTGGAGTGGGCGAAGTTCGGGCTTACGCTGACGGCCGGTTCTTGAATTGCCGTTGGAGTGGGCGAGGATCGGTCTTACGTTTGATGGCCGATGGTTGATTTGCCGTTGAAGTGGGCGAAGTTCGGGCTTACATCTGACTGCCGGTGGTTGATTTGAAGGGTTAGGGACCATTCTGCACTTGGATTTGCTGAAAAAGGCCTTAGGACAGCCAGGGGCAAAGTTTGTAAGGGCAGAAAAGTCATTTGGGCACCCCTTGCAAAGAGGTCCGTACGGACCAACCTGGGTTGCAAAGAGGTCCGTACGGACCAAGTTGATTTTTACAGTTCCCAGATTTTGACCAGGCGTTAAAACCGAGGCTCCTTCACTTCTTCTTCTTCAGTTTACGAAACAGCCGAGAGAGAGAAGGAGAAAACCTCCATTTTTGCACCAAAATCTTCCATTTTTCCTTTGATTTGCTCGCAATGGCGGAGGGATCTCGAAGGAGCCGTAGACAACGCAGTCAGGAAGTGGTTGAGCAGCGAATGGAGCTTCAAAGGAATTGGACCTCGTTCGTTCCGTCTTCGAAGAACCCGGATGTTTTGTATCCGAATCCGGAGGTGCATAATCGTCGCTCCATGAACGTTGGGGAGGTAAGAAATGCATTCCGTTTTGATTCCCTGCTCGAATTTTTGAATGCTAGAACTAGGTTTTAGTTTTTCGCATTTTTGAATTTTTGTTATTATTTTATGCCTTTTTTGTGAAATTCTTGATGAATTGTTGAAAATGGACATGTAAAAATTGTGGGTATGTGTATTTTGTGCAGAAATGTGTAGATTAGCTCTTATTTGTGAAAATAAAGTGCCTATCTAGTGAATTGCATGCTTTGGTGTTTTGTACCGTATGCTATTTATGTATGTACATTATGAGAAAAATTATCGTGTAGTGATAATTTTTGTGCAAAATGTGACATGTGCCGTGTTTTGTGACGGGTTATATGTGAAAGTGTGTGCCGTGTTGGGACGGATTTTCTTTTGAGAATGTGCTATGTAGTGTGTGCCGTGTTTTTGGGTGACGGACTTTGTGGGGAAAATATGTGCGATTTGGGACGGACTTTCTTTTGAAAATGTGTCGTGTAGGGTTTAATCCCCCTTTTTTTTTTTTGAGAAAGATGTATAGAGTGTGTGCCGTGTTTGTTGAAGGAATGCATGGGAGAAATTATATGCATGATATATGTGAAAATTATGTGCATTGTGTGCCGTGTTTTGTGACGGGTTATATGGAAAAATTATATGTGCAATATGTGCCGTGTTTTGTGACGGGTTATATGTGCCTTTATATTAGAAATGCTTGTGATTGACGTACCTTTCTTTGTGTTTACTGCGGGATGCTTTGGGCTTACGGCCAGGGAAGGCCAAGAGGATGAAGACTTCGGGGATCGCTCGAGGCTGTTGTGGAGCTATGGCGGCGGATGCACGATATTTCCGTGGGCGGTAGGCCGAGTCCCCGGAGGTTGGTTTATGCTTGGCCTAGGTGTGTTCGTTGAGAACACATTTGGAGTGTCGACACGAGGAAGAACAAGAGTGTCTTCTGGGCCTTTCGAGTACCGTGGGATACCACCCACACCTTCCACCCGAGTGGGCGAGGTGACGGTGACGCCCACCGATTTTGCTGCTATTCTGGGCTCTCCTTGAAAGGGAGCTCGTGAGGTGGAAGATATGATCTCGGATGATGTCTTGACCGAGCTGCTTGGGCTTTGAGCCTCGTCCTCGCGAGGCACAGGGATCTTGTACGGCGACGTAGAGATGAGGATCACGGCCGGTGTGGGGCCTACATCCGTGTACCGGCCGGGTGGCAACGGGCGATTGGCGCGCTCCTTCTTGTGGTATGCACCGTCCGAGACTTTGTTCTCGAACCACGCGACCGCGGCTCCCTTTGCTCTGTTGGAGAGCTTGGCGATCTGGATAGGGTCTGCGACATTGCTTGGGGCGAGCGAGGCTTGGCGAGCTCTACTTTTCTGGACCGGTTTAGCGGGGGTGGTCGTTGGCTTTGCTTTGATTTTTGCTCTGGAGGTATGAGTTTATTGCTTTGTTTTGATTTAGCAACTTGTCGTTTCTCCATTTTTTTTTTTCTTTGCCGAGCTCTTCTCTGCTTTTGTCGCAGTGTGGTTTTATGAGGTCTTTCGGTGCTTCCCGTAGGATAGAGATCCACAGGGCATTGCTTTGCGTATCTGCTATGCTCGGGCAGGCTCGTACGGCCGGGAGGAGGAGGACCGGCGGGGGTAAGCTCACCATTGCCTACGGGGAGGTGCGGGAGCGTTTGGAGCGAGATAGCCGTGAGGGTTTCGTCTTGTTCCACGTGGGCTCGGTATGAGGGTGATGAGTTTGAGGGAGCTCCCAGGGTGACGGCGCGACGGAAGATCTTTGCGGGGCTTGACTTGCGACGCCATGTATGCGGGGAGCGAGTCTTACGCGGCATGGCCGGGTGTGCTTCCCGTTGCTCGAGGGACCCTCCGTTTGGGATGTTTGACTCCGGGATATGGATGTGCTTTGGATTTTGAGAGGTACCTTGGCGGTGTGGGTGCCGAGGAGTTTATTTTGTTTGGTGAGAGTACGAGACCTTCGTTAGGAGGAAGGCGAGGACGCCCTGTGCTGGCGCGGGAGAGAGAGGCCGGCCCGCAGCTCCCCAGAGGTTCCGTCTGGGCCGGATTTCACTTATGTCCGTAGGGACGGATCGCGGAGGAGGGTGTATGCATGCCGTTCGGAGCTTGAGCTCTGCTGCCTACTGAGTGGACCCCAGACGAGATCGGTGAGTGTCTTGACTCTTTTCCATCTTGGCATCTTTTACGTATTTTTCTCTTTTTGTTGTTGAGTATCTTTGCATTGATGAGCGTTTCTTTGGTTTGTTTGCTTGTGCGGAGTCCGGGGAGAGCCTATGATGCGGCGACTTCGCCGTTATGTGGCGATGAGATCCTTTGCTAAGAAGATGGCGTCGAAGATGTCCTGCCGGTCTTCGCGTCGTATGCCAGCGTATGAGCCGATGCCTTCGAGGCATTCAGTGGATGTTCCTCCACCGAGGGCCGAGCCGGAGCCGCAGCAGGAGGGACCTTCGAGAGGGCGGCATAGCATGGATGCGGGGCGTCTTACAGGCTGCGGGGCCTTCGAGGAGCGGCCCTTTTATCGATTCATGCCTCCGCATGCCGCTCGGGTGAGGATTCTCGAGCCTTCTTTCTTCGACCCTTTCGCCGGATTTGATCCTTCATTATTTTGAGTGGCGAGCTCAGGAGGGCTCGGTACTACGATGATGAGGGCGTGACGGGCGAGTTCACTGGGATGCCCGATTTTTCTTTGGAGGATCTTGGCGAGGATGATGATGACGAGGGCTCTGATTAGTATTCATTTGCTTTCCCTCTTTTCATATCCCTCTCTCCTTTTTTTTTGTTTAGCAACAGACATTTTGTACCTGTAATAAAACACATGTATTTGCATGGCAAACGGTATTTTATTTTAAGATGTAATGTCATTTATTTTTGTGATTCCCTGAATTGTCCTAGAAATTGTTGCTATTATTATTTTTATTTTTTTTTTTTTTTTGTACATGCCACGCTTGAGTGAGAGTGCGTTTGTGGGTAGTGTTGGTTTGCCGGAAATGGCTTTGGCCGATGTTTGGGTATTTGGAGCAAGGTTTCTTGAGGACGGTGGTTTTATCTTGTTTTACAGGAAATGGGCTCGATTGCAAAGAGGTCCGTACGGACAGACCTACATTGCAAGAGGTCCGTACGGACCAACCTTGCTTTCGAGGAGGACTTAAATGTTTTCCAGTGTCTGGACTTTCTCCCATTCCCCATTTGCGGCCATTTTCGAGCTTTCTTCCCCATTTTCTCTAGGGACCTCCATTTTTGCCATGGATTCTTCGTATGTTCCTAGGATTTTGCGAGGCTTTCGCGGGAGAGGCAAGCACACTTCCTTGAGCATTGAAAATGTGGATGAGACGCCGTATGAGGCATCGAGAGACGGAGCTTTCGAGGTAAGGTTTCGTCTTTGCTCGGTTTGGTCTTTTAAGGAGTTGGTTCCTGATTGGGATTTGTTGCGGGGCTGCCGCGAAGTTACAGGATGTTAGGAGGCACGTGTCTTGTTTCTCCTACAATGAAATGGTGCCCACTTTTGAGGATTTTCGGGCTTTGATTGGAGGGACCGGAGGTGGAGGCCATCTCGCTTCCTTTGGTTGGTGGTCTTTGCGGTGAGCGTGAAGCTTGCGGACTTTCTTCGTGCTTCGTTGGAAGAAGTGCGAGGGCATGATCCTTGATTCGGGTCATATCGACATTTCGAGCTGTGGAGCGGTTCATGGTTGATGATGAGAGTGACGTCTCTTGGGATGTATTTGCCTTGTGCGTGATGGCGACGCTTTTTTGGTCGGCTCCTTGGCATTTGTGATGGCGCTTTGCTAGATGTGGTAGGGCCTTGCGGAGGCTGGAGAGGATATTGTCCCGTTGGTGTTGGGAGAGACTCTTCATGGTATCGGCCGTCGCGGCAGGGATCGTTTTATGAGAGGGGGAAGCCCCGCTTTGCTCACCTTGTGGCTGCGAGAGAGACTCCGAGCCATGCCGAGGCTCAGACGTCGTTTAGCCCGTGGTCATTTGCTCGGCGACCTCTTGTGTTGGATATGGATCGATCACTTTGGGAGAGATGGATGGCACGGCTTGGTACGCATCGAGATCCGGTGGTGGGTTCCGCACTTTGGAGGATTGAGACCGGGAGGATCTTGCGGGAAGGGTCCTACGTTGCGAGTTCCGAGGTTTGTCTTGGTCCTCCTTCTATGTTCCGTCGCTTGTTTCCGGCGGTTTGGGATGAAGCGGGAGCCTTTGTTGGGGTAGGATGACCTTGCTCTGCGGAGATAGCTCCTCTTTGTATGGCGGCTCCAGTGCCTTCTTGTATTGTGCGAGGGTATGGAGGTATTCCGCTTTCCCTCTGTGGTACTCCTTAGACGTCGGGAGAGTGTCGTGTTGACGACTCGGTATCGGCTTTGGTATGAGCGGCGTGTTGGGCGATCCCAAGTGGTCTTGGAGAAACGGGCGTGCAGCGGTTCCGGGACCCGGTTGCCGTAGCGGCTATTGCCTTAGGAGTGCCAGAAGCCTGTCGACCCTTTGGATGTGACGGAGACGCTTTGTTTGACTACGAGACTAGAGTTGACCGGTGACGGGGAGAGGTCCTCTTTTACGGGCTCGCGGGGAGGAGATCAGAGCGAAGCACGGGCGAATGAAGCCACGAGAGCTCTTGGATTATTTGACTCTGAGGAGGACCCCAGATCTCGGAGCGAGAGACGCAAAGTTGGTTCACGTGGAGCGAAAGAAGACTCGCCGGGGACGAGGGAAGAAAGGAAAGAATGGCGAGGGGACAAGCGCAGATGGCGCGGAATGACCTCCTAGGTATCCATTCATTGCATTGCAAACACATTATTAGTTAAATGTATTAAGTTTGTCTTTTAGCATGTTGTGAACTTGAGAGTAGACCGTGCTTGAACTCATCAAGAAATGTTGTAACCGTTAGTGATTTGTGATTTACTTTTAAAGCTTTGTCGAGACGCAAGATCTCTTGTTTGCCTTTGCTTCGTTGTGCCCTTTGTTGGCGTCCATCTTTGGACTTTTACATTTGCATTTGCGGGAAGCGATCTGAGCCATGACGGCAATCCCCTTTCTTTGAGGCTTTGTGCTTGGGCGAGAGGTTGAATGCTCCCTTGACAAGTTGTTACGACGGTCTTTTCGTAGCTTCCTTGCCGCTCGTTGGCGTCGGGCTCTTGACCTCGATTTCGCAGCCTTTCCGCTTCGAGCTTCTTTTGTTTTTTTTTTTTTTTATTGTTGTTTTTTTTTTTTTTGTGAGCCCTGCTCGAGCTCTCTTTTTTTTTTTTTTTTTTTTTTTGAAGCGCGTGAGGCGAAGACAAGCCCTGGCTTGGAAGCGGACATGAGTCGGTCGTTTGATCTTTGAGTGACCCTCGGATGTCCTTTGATGTTGCCGCCGTCGTTTGACTTGGTCAAGGTGACTGGCAGGCGTGTTCTTGAAAAGTGCGGAGCTTGATGGAGGTCTTGATTGACATTCAAACTTTTTTTTTTGTGTATTTTTAGACCGGACCAATTAAGGTTGCCTACGTTCCCCCGGACTAGAGGGCTCAGTTCTGCGTAGTTCGACACTACATGGAGTGCCAAGAGATGCACAGCTGTTCTTCTTTAGGCGAAGTATCTGCGAAGTTTGCTTCCGTTGACCGGATTCATGAAGGGATTGCCGTCTAGGTACGGTAGCTTCATGGCGCCTCAGGAGAAGATCTTTTGAACCACGAAAGGGCCGATCCATGTGGGTTCCCATTTTCCCAGTGGGTTGGTTCGAGTGGGAGGCTTTTCTTTGAGTACAAGGTCACCTTCCTCGATGTCTCGGGATTTGACTTTCTTGTCGAAAGCTCTAGCCATCCCGCTTTGATAGGCTCGGACGTGTTCCATGGCCTTTAGTCGTCGCTCGTCTAGCGAGCCAATTCATCATGTCGGCTTCGAGCCATTCGACTTCGTTGATGTCATTTTCCAAAGAAGACTCTGAGTGAGGGAATTTCTAGCTCGATGGGAAGGATCGCTTCCATCCCGTATGTCGTGGCAAATGGGGTTTCTCCCGTGGTCGCCGATCGATGTGCGGTAGCCCCAGAGTGCAAGGTGCGCTTTCTCGGGCCAATCTCGTCCTCTGGTGGTCATTTTTCGGATGATCCGTTCGAGGGTTTTGTTATGCCGCTTCCACGGCGCCGTTTGTTTGTGGCCGGTAGGGAGAAGATTTGTGGCGTGTGATCTTGAATTCAGCCAGCTAGCCCGTCAAATTCTCCTTCGAAGTGTGAGCCGTTGTCTCGATATGACCTCATTTGGGATGCCGTATCGGCATATGATGCTTTCCTTGAGGAAATGTGCGACCTTCTTGGAGGTGAGTACCTTGTAGGACTTGGCTTCGACCCATTTGGTGAAGTAGTCGATGGCTACTAAGATGAACTCGTGACCGTTGCCGCCCGGGCGGAGCGATTTTCCCGATGACGTCAATTCCCCAAGTGGCAAAGGGCCAAGGTGTAGTCATGCAAAGAGAGATCGTGGGGCGGCGGATGATTGAGGTTGGAGAACCGTTGGCACTTGTCGCAGCTTCTGACAAAGTGGATGCACCGCCTCCATGGAGATCCAAGAGTAGCCCATCCCGAGAATGATTTGCATCGTGGCTCGGCGTTCATGTGGGGACCGCAAGCCCCATTGTGGACTTCGTTCATGAACTTGTTCGCTTCTTCTTGGCCGACGCAGCCGTAGGAGTGGCCCATGGTAGCGTTTCTTGTATAACATGTCCCCGAGGATGACGAAGTGAGAGGCAAGGCGTTTTAGGGCCATGATGCTCTTGGTTTTGACCTCTTCTGTGTGTTGCCCTTCCTTGTTCATGAAGGCGATTTCCGTTCTTGAGGTATTGGAAGATCTGACTTGTGGCCGGAAATGGCGTCTGACTTGCGTCTCTATGGCTCTTCAGCAATCTTGCAAATCGTTGTGATTAAAACCTTCGCGTCAGCTTGGGCCCGGTTTTTCTCTCGTTTGACAACATGCTTAAATGTTTGCTTGATGCATTTGTTTAATTAATGTGTTTGCCTTTTGTATAGATGAATTTAACTGTTTTGATTAGTTAATGTCATCATTTGTTAAAGATGCAATGAAATGATTTTTTAGGAAGGTCGGACCTTTTATTGAAAGCGTGAAGACTGTACATTGTTGATCAAAGATTCACAATCGTCGGGCGTAAAGCCGTCAAAAGACACAAAAGATGTGAATACACGTACAACAAGACTCGAAGCTAGACTATAGGCGACGAGGGATTGGACGCTTCATTACTCCCGATGGCCGTAGCTCTAGAGGAGCGGTGCCGGTTCAGTGGCCAATCTTCCTTTGGGTACGAGTCCCGGAAAGTAGCTTGCATGCGGTTCGATTTCAAACCGTATCGCGGAGGTTTTTGGCCGCTCCCCGATGATGTCCCTCCATTAGTGTTGCCACCGAGTCCTTGGGGGTTTTTGATGATAGAAGTCGCCGAGGGCTACTTCTAGGAGGGCGAAGCATTCGCCGATTCGGAGTGGATTCTTGCCGATGTTGATCACTTTCATAGAATCTGCTTCTTTATCTCGGGATCTTTGCTTGGACGACGTTTACAATGTCCGATTCGAGCGGACATGCTATATCACCTTCCCCGATTAAGCCTGAGGAGGTTGCGCCATTGTTCGTCCAAGTCGGACACCGGAATGTTGAATTGAACTAAGTCGTGGATGCATTTGTCCCCAGTAAGATCCGAGAGTGTCGGCTAGAGGGTTGTCTTGTACCGGGGATCGGTGATGAGCCGGGCTTTGCAAGAGGGTTTTCGGCGAAGTAGTGGTCTACTCCTCGATCAATCTCCATTAGAGCATCCATCTCTTGATCCTCTCTCAAGCATTCTTCACGCCGCATATATCGTAGTTGTCATCCCGACCCATGAGTTCTTCAATTTCCACTGTCAGCGGCTTAGAGCGTGGATGAAAGGATCCACTTCGTAGCGGGACAGTGGTAGGAGAATCATCTGGGAAGAGTATTCGGTCATGTCGGGACCTTCTTCCGGGTCATAGCTTGTCGCCGGCCAAGCACTTGCCATCGCACCGCTTCCGCGGATCACTTCGATCGCTCCGTTGGCATTGATGAATTTCACGCATTGGTGAAGAGTAGATGATACCTTTGCTTTCATCCGATGTATCCAAGGCCGTCCCAACAAAGCAGAAGGTTGGTTTGATTTCCACGACTTGGAACTCTACCGACTCTAGTTGTACGTCGAATTGGATCCTCAAATTGATGACTCCTACGATTGGTCGTGCAAGAGAGTCGTAGGCTCTGATTACCCGAGGTGAAGGCCTTATCGAGAACGGTCGATGCGGAGTCGTTTCAGCCGTGCTTAAAGCGATGATGTTGATCGCGGAGCCGTTATCAATCAAGACGTTCGGGAGGAAGAACATCTATCTTTATGAGGATGAGGAGAGCTTCGTTGTGCCGATTCTCACATATTGGCAAGTCATCGTCTCGCGAAGGCTAAACCGCTTCCCGTGCTACCGCTGGACTCGCCTCGTCTCGGGGAACGTTCGATCCAACCATTTGTATGCCTTGGGCCGGGGCAAAGATCGTAGGGAGACAAGTGGCCCTCGGGCGTTCTTGTCGAATTCCCTGGTCACGAGACCTTTGACTCTTGTTTCACGCTCCCAGCCATAGCGAGACAAAGATGCCGACGGTTTCGAAATTGCAGTGAGTCCGCTCTCGCTTGGGATTTCATCAATGGCTATTGAGTTTACTCCCGTCGTTCGGGGGAATGGATTTCCAATGGTATTGGGACCACTGGGCGTTCCAATTTTCCCTCCTCAATGAGCCCCCGAATCACCCGCTTGAGTACGAAGCAATTGTCTGGTGTGGCCGGGGTAGTTATGGAAGGCGCAGTGCTTGCTCATATCCATGTTGGGTTTGAGAGTCTTAGGTTGGAAATTCTCGAGTGGTTTGAGAAGATTTCGCTTCACCAAGGCTTCAAATACTTGACCCAAGGGCATTTCCAGTTATCAAAATGCCGGAACCGCTGGAAGCGAGGGGTTGCTATTCTTCGGGGCCGCCCGATCGCGGTTTACTTGAGCTCCATTCCGAATGTAAGTGCACCTGTTCTCATTACGCTTCCTTTCCTTTGGTTGGGGCAGGAGTTGAAGTTGCCAGTTTGTTCGATAGCAAGATGAGGCAGGGGTTGTCAGCTGGCCAAGACTCTCGTGGTCTTTTTCAAACTTTGTCCCTACAAGGACTACATGGCACCTGAGATCCGGATAGAAATGGTGGCCGATCAAAGTCCTCAAAGATGGTTTCGAGGCAGAATGGAAGATGTCCATCCGCTCTTCTTTGGAAAGTGGATCCATTATCTCGCTTAGCTTCCAGCCCATCTTTTGTAGAATTCGCCCACCGGTTCGTCATCCTTTTGTTCGGTGGCTTGCGTGTCATGGCGGTTTGTTTCCCATTCAAGATTGGCGCGGTACTTCTCCAGAAGATTTCACTAATCCGATCCCACGTGGAGCGGTTTTCTCGCCTTCACATTGAGGAACCACCTTAGTCAGCCGTGGATTTGAGGGAATGCCGAAAATGATCTCGCCATCCGTTGAGGGGTTGCCCTTCGGCTCTCATACCCAGGACGTAGGTGTCGATGTGGGTTTTTGGGCATTCTGTCTCCGTCAAACTTTTCCATTTCCGGCATCCCGAACTTTGGAGGGAGAGGGACCACTTTGTTCGGATCGCAGAGGCGTGAGGAGTCCTTCCGAGAACTAGCTAGCTTGCCTTGCATGTCTTTCATTTGTTCGATCAACCAAGCCATGTGAGGGTCACTGTCTGAGGTGGGTTACCGTTTTCGTGGACGGACACCGAAGATGGAGGTGGATCGGGCCGATGGGATCGCCATTCGGGAGTCTTGGGAGGTAGTTGAGTGTATACCAACCCATACCCCAGGGTGTTCAAGTTGAGGGCATGATTGCCAGTCCGCTAAGGGTCGTGTTTGGGAACCTGGGAAACGATTCGTTAGCCCCAATTGGCGTACTTGCAGTGGCAAACTTGAGATGTCGGGATATCCGCCGGGATGCCCGTCCCCGGTAAGAATGGGGACTTTTGATTGTGGTTGCGAGGCTCGTATAGAGGCAAAGGATTGAATCCTGGGGATACCGAGATGCATTGGGATCCGGGCGAGCAGCACGTATGTGTGCCGTTGGTAATGAGCTTGATGTGCGTGAGCCGGAAACCGACCGATCCGAGGCGGGCATGCCTGAGCCGGCTGACCGACGCCCGAGGGGAGCTTTGAGCGAGAGCCGCTTGCGTTGCTGGGATCTCGTAGCTTGGCGGAGGCGGGACTGCCGATAGCTTTGAGAAACCGGGGAGCCGCATATCTTCGTCTTCTATGAGAACAAAGGTTCCATCAGTCGGGAACCGCAACTGTTCGAAGACGCAAGGTGTCGACGATCCAAAGCTTGCCGTTCTTCTTGGCGCTTCTTGATGGCTTCGAAGGCTCGCAGCACCTCCTCCATTGTCTCGGGAGATTCCTTAGTGGCGGGGTTCCGTTTCCTTCACCGTTATCTCTGTTGATCCCGTCATGGGGGAGTATTGGACGGTGCGGGCCGTTGAAGCTGGAAGGGCTATCGGACCTTGTGACCTCGATACTAAAAGGCGGCTTCAGTGGATTCTCAACCACTCTCGGTTCACTGGAGGGGTGACGGGCAAGGTTTAGACATCGGGAATGGCCTAACGGGATAAAAGGGGAAAGCTCACGTGGCATGCGGTTTCCGTTTCTTTTATTTTTGATTTTTTTTTTGTTGTTTTAATTTACTTAAAACATGTTTTCTCGAATCCTAGGTAGGTTGGAAAAGATTGCTCTTCTTTTCGCAACTATGCTAGATCCCGGGTCGTGGAGACCATCTCGCGGCTATAAGCCCCTCGTTTTGCACCCGTATTTCGACATCCCAGGTGGACGGCCCGTGCGAGGGTCCTATAGTGCAAGCGGTTTCCACCGGCCTAAAAGAAAAATCGAACCTAAGGACCGAGCCTGTCATGTTCGTTTTGATTCGTTAGCCATGTGCATAGTGAACCGAGCCGCCACCGAGTCAAGATCGAGGTCAAGAGTTCGGCATGACCTTCTCTTTACCTTGCTTCGCGCAAGGGATCCGTGACGTTAGGCGTTCGGGTCGGGTCATATTGTCATGGCCGACGTATCAAAGGCGTGATGACATGTGGTGTCATGCGAGCATGGATGTATATCCGGGACGGAACATCGTCTGGGTGTAGCTTCGGAAATCAAGATCAGGTCAAGATTTTAGCATGACCTTTCATTGCTTTGCTTGCGCAAGGGATCTTGAGTTCCGAGCCTTGACTCAGAAAATGGCCGGCATGGTATATGTATCCAGGCTGTATGACACCTGACTGGTAAAAACCAACCGAGTCCGGGACAGAGTGTGACTCAAGACTCAAACGTGCGGGGTTGACGCCTTGGCTAGGATGGGATGTTTGGAATGATCCCGTGCGCGTCCAAGAGGCCTAGGAAGACCTAACGGATCGCAAC
Organism: Adenophora triphylla var. japonica; assembly: GCA_022495995.1. Lineage (NCBI taxonomy): Eukaryota > Viridiplantae > Streptophyta > Magnoliopsida > Asterales > Campanulaceae > Adenophora > Adenophora triphylla. The sequence continues at coordinate 286,254 of JAFEMH010000763.1, forward strand.
CGAGACCACTCCGGGTTGAGGGTTGTAGTGTGCAGTGTATCCGAGGCGAAGGTGCAGTAGAGTGCGGTGTAACCGAGGCAAAGCGACAGTAGAGTGCGGTGTAACCGAGGCGAAGTGCGCGTAGTGTGCGGTCTCTAAAATTCTTTTTCTCGAGTAAAATAGAAAGTTTTGAAGAATTTTAAATGTATGCACGAGATGTATATTGATGCATTTTTTTTGTATTTTTATTTTTTTGTAAAATAAAACGAAGCACGTGCACACACACACAATGCTTAAAGGAAGGGGTAAAATGAAATTTTGACCCTCATCATCGTTTTAAAAATCTTTTGTTTTGTTTAAAAGTTTTTTAAAACAAAATTTTCCCAGCCAGAGTCGCCAACCGAAATTACCCGGATCCGAGAAGGCCTCGCGGCCCAGGCATCCGGCATTCTTTCGCGTTGGAGGTGTCTCGCCGTTTTGCTTTCGCATTTTGTAGAGTCGCCACGCCGTTTTTATTAAGCCCAAAACATTGAAAAAAAGGGCATCGGTTTAAAGATAAATTTTAAACTGTTTTTGTGTGATGAGATTTTGAGTTCGGAGGTCGAGATGACTCCTCGGGAAGAGAATATTAGAATATTAGAGCTCACCCGAGTAGCCTCGTAAACGAGTCTTTCGGATACCCCTAATATCCTTTAAAAAGTTGTGTGTGTGTGTGTGTGCTTTTAAAAATGCATGTCAGTATCGGATGTCTACATTGTATTGAAATGTATTGAAATAGTAGAGGAAGGAAGCCTTACCAATGTTGGTTCGTGTCTACATCTTCTCCGCAGGGGAATAGTGTTTGAGGTCGGAGTAGCGTTCGGATTGCTTCGGGATGCCTGTTGTCCGCGGACGGCGTTTCGCGTGAGTTGAGCGTAGGCTGCGTTCGGGCAGGTTCGGCGTGCGTGGGGATCGTCGGGATCACTCGGGCGGAGGTTCGGCGTGCGTTGTGGTGGCGGAGTCACTCGGGCGAGTTTCGGCGTGCGTTGTGGTGGCGGGGAGTTACTCGGGCGGAGTTTCGGCGTGGTTTGGGATCGTCGGTTTGACTCGGAAAGAGCCGGACACCGGGAAAGACTGTGCAAGGCCTCGGAGTACCACGAGGGGCCTCGAGTACCTCGAGAGTGCCTCGGGGCAGCGCGGGAGCGTCTCGGGAGCGCTCGGAGAGAAGCTTCTGAGCACCTCGAGGGGGCTCGGAAGGCCTCGGAATGATCCGAAGGGGCCGGGAATGCCTCGAAAGGTCTTAGAAGGGGAGCCGAAGGCTTAGGGAGGAAGAGAGAAGTGGGAGGTGTGTAAAAATGAGGAGGGGGAGCCCTCTATTTATAGTCTCGAGATTTGGTGCAAAGAGGTCCGTACGGACCTCCTTGGTTATCCAGATTTTGGTTTTCCTCGATTTGAGGGAATATGCAATGATGGTGAATATTGGAAATGATGGTGTCCTTGCAAAGAGGTCCGTACGGACCATCTTGACATGCAAAGAGGTCCGTACGGACCAAGTCCGCATGGAAACCATCATTTCTCCGGGATTTGAGGGAATATTGTGGACTTTAAGGATTCAGTAATTATGGAAACAAAGAGGTCCGTACGGACCTATATTGCTTTTCCGGTTTCTGAAAATTCCCGAAAGGTCCTTTGTCCCTTTTTATCCTGCAAGGCTCCTCCCTTGGTTTGGTTGGGGGTTTGAGAGGGTTTTGAGAGGGTTTTGAGTGAGAGAGGTCTTCGAGACTGCGTGGATGAGTCTGCGGTGTTTCCCGTGTGTTTGAAAGGGAGTGATCCAGATTGGGGTACTTACACCGGCCACATGCTATATGATGTACTCATGTTCCCATTTGGATTAAAACCATCGGTAGTTAGAGCAAGTCTTACATTGCGAGAGTCTTTTGCGAACCAAGGGTACTCCTTATCAAAGTCCTTCCACGCTTGAAGCCCCATCGGCGGGATGCCTTAGAACGTTATCTTCATTAACCCGCTTCTCTTTGTGCCACCGCATATCATCTGCTATTTTCCTGGAGATAAATAATCTTTGAAGACGTAATTTAAGAGGAAAATGACGAAGGATTTTATGGGGAATTTTCTTTCCCTTTCCGTCATTAATCCTCCATCTAGACTCACCACATATTGGGCATTCCTCTTTATCTTTATATTCCTTCCAAAAAAGAGCGCAATCATACTTGCAAACATGGATTTGAGTATAACCCAATCCCAGTTCACGCAACATGCCCTTTGCTTCGTAATGCGACTTCGGAAACTTGGAACAATCGGAAAAGACATCTTTCAAAATCTCCAGTAACATAGTGAATGACTTGTTACTCCATTTATTTAGCACCTTCACATGAAGCAACTTTATGATAAATGTTAACATTGTGTAGGCTTTACAACCCTGATACAATTCATCATCGACACCCTTTAATAGTTTCTCTAATGTTTTTACCCCTTTTTCATGTACATTAGCGGTACCTGAACTATCCTCGTGTCCCAAACTATCATCTTCCATTAAAGAACCCCTTTCTATGTCCTCGAACATTTCCTGAATTTCATCGTCATCATCAATTTCATCTCTATTCTCATCATTCTTTTCCTGAACCTGCTGACTATAAGAATATGATTCCCCGTGATGTACCCAAACTTTATAGTTCAAATTAATCCCATTCTCATAAAGGTGATCTGTTACAAGAGCGAGAGGATGTCGATCGACGTTCATACATCTAACACAAGGACATAACATGGTACGTTTTTCACCCAAATTAGCATATGTGAATCCCATAAACATATTGACACCTGTTGTATATTCTTTACTAAATCTATTGCGAATAGACATCCAACTTTTATCCATAGTTCCTACAAAATAGATAAAACCATACTTTAAAGCGAAGTCAAATGAAGTGAATTGGGAAGACACCTATCGTGACGAGGCTAGTTATTTCAGAGTGAAGGAGAAAAGATGAGACAATATAATCCACATTTTAAATGGTAATACTAATATGCTACTTATATAAGCCTCTCAGTAGAATTCAGTACCCCATTATAGGTCAAGATAGTTTAGTAAAACTCGTGTCAAGATACTTGCATACATTTTGTTATGTTTTTAAGAGTGCATGTTAAAGGCTTACAGCCCCTTCCCAATCTAAAATGTGCCTAAAATTTGTCTCCAAAGACAAAGTGTTTTCGGTATCTATGGTTCGATCTTTATTGCTTCCTTTATCAATAACACCTTCTTTCCTTCTACCACTGACAGCCAGAGCACGAGTTGCATTTGTTAACTGAGCTTTTGCTTTATGAATCAGGTGAGCTTCTTGATTCCACACTCATCACTAAATGCCTTACCTTTTCCATGTGACCTGCCGAAGGCTTGTTTTGAGCTAGAACTGCCCAAGTAGCCTTAGACCATCTCAGACTATACCCATTATGATTCAACTGTTCAAACAGAACAAGTGTATTGCAAATTTGCAACATTTAGTGGATAGAGTTTGAATGATGAACTTCATGATATATTATTTGAACTTATTACTGTTTTGTAAGTATATAACAATGGTGACCTGCCAAAAGCCTGTTTTGAGCTAGAACTGTCCATCTAAGCAGCCTTATACCATCTCAGACACAATTCCCATATGATTCAACTGTTACAAAAAGAATGGGTGTATTGCAATCTGATGTTGGCTATACTTTGAATAACGTACTTCAAGATATACTATTGTTTAAACTATAATCTTTATTACTGTTTCATAATTGTATAAGATTGGTGATGCTAGTACACCAACTTGTTTAGGGGTGTTCATGGGATTTTGTGTGGGTCCGTAGCTTCCAAAGTTTCGTTTGAGTACTTTGTCGCTATGGTCACGTCGTCTTCCATTCTGAAGAACTCGCCAGATTTTAGAAAGTTAATCTGCTCCACGTCTCCTTGTTTTCAGGACATTGGAGGTTGCGATATTCAAAAGCAGGAAATACGTGAGGCTGTCGAGTTGCCTTTGACACATATAGATGGATACTACTTCCAGAAAATTTCAGTTGCATGTATTCTTGCAGGTGCTCTTTCGCCCGGGCGGGTGCAGATGAAAGAATACAAGGAACGTTGGGTAGGCTAAACACACAGTCAATTAGCAACTTTCTGAGTTAATGACCAGTAACCCCATTACAATTAGCTGAAGATATTGTCGTAACTGTATCCTAGTCAACTAAGAAAACGAGCATTATATTAACGAACAATGATTCTTCTTCCTAATATCCGACAGCAGAAAATCTCAATCTTGTAATAAATAAATTCCTTCATATAAAAGAAGCAGCTTTATTCAACAATGGTGTTTTGGTACAAATAGCATTGGATATCAACTAATTTATGTGCTTCTCAAAATGATTACAAGGATTAATTGATAAATTTTAATCCCATGTACAGTTGTAAATCACTATTTTCTTTTTACATAATTTCTTATAATAAACATTAAAACTCTCTTGGGCTTAACTGGGCAGTTAAGAGAAACAATTTTATGTATAAACTTGGTTCAGACAAAAACACAAACACCTTGTCTGCATAAACTTGGTTCAGGCAAAAGGTTGTATTCATAAACTTGGTTCAGGCAAAAGACAATCTTGGAATTTGAGGTGGGAGAGAGGGATTACAAGTAAAGAATTGAGATTTATCATACCCCTTTAATTGATTGTGAGCTGGGAATTAGGTTGCAAAAACTTGCTGATGTGGGTTGCCGCCGGTTGAGAGCGTCCGTCTCTCAATCGTCTCTCAATCGCCGCTTTCTGTCGCCGGTTGAGAGCGTCCGTTTCTCAAGCCGTCTCCGGTCTCTCAATCGCCGCTTTCTCAGTTCGCCGTTGCCGTTGTTCTCTGTTCTGTTGCTGCGGTTTATGAAAATAAAAAGGGTTGAGGTATAATAGAATTAGGGAAGGAAAAGGATTTTACATTGAGAAAGGCTAATGGCACCTTTTAAATTGATAAGTTAATTCCACATATTTATTAAATAAATTGTAATATATGTATTATAGAATGTACTTAAGTTTTAGGGGTGATTTTAACATAATGCTATGGGTGATTTTAAAGGTAATTTTAGCTATGCAATAATTTCATAGCAAATGGTTTATATTTTTGTAGCCAAATCTTATTTACATTTTGACTCTGGAGGGAAATTTAGTGCGCCAAAAATTTTGCCTGGAATCAAAATTTTAGCAATTCATTCAACGACAAATTTTTTTATTTTGTTTTCTTAGTCTATCTTTTGGCTACAAAACTAATATTGTCGCAAAAACAAAGAGAATTGTCTACGAATAAATAATTCATCGCTAATGTAAATCTTTTAACTACAAAATATTTTTGTAGCTAAAAAATTTGTAGCTAAATCCTCATTTTCTTGTAGTGACGTAAACTAAGCTGGGATGGTCTCTAGCAAAGGAGGAAGATATCGTGTATTTATAGTGATTGTTGTGTCTATCATGGTATGCCAGAATGGGTGGCGAGAAATCAGGGATCTCCGTCTATAAATGTAAAGACCCGAAAAATTTTAATTTTTTTTTAGTATTATTTTAATTATAATAATAATAAAATAATACTCCTTAATTGAATTGGACTTGGATTAATTAAATGGACCAATTTAATTAATTAAATCAAGTGGGCTAAGTTGGGCTTAGGAAGTCAAAGGGGCCCAAGGAGGTGAAAGCCTAGGGTATAAAAATAAAACCTCATTATTAATTTTCCTCACAATCTCTCATTTAGCAAAGAAAAAAGAAAAAAATCAAAAACCTAAACCTAGAAAGGGAGGGGGGCGGCGGCCGGTTTGCTTGGGGGAGGAGTACAGCCGTTTTTGTTCTTCCTTTGGCCATTGTTCCTTCATCAAAAAACAAGGTAAGATAATAACCTACAATCTAGTTTTTGTTTCATTCAATTCCGATTTAAATTGAATTAGTTATGATTTTTCAAAGTTTAAAATCATTTAATTCTAGGTTTAGCCATTATTGGATTTTTAATGATTAATCCTAGGGTTTATGTAATAAATTAAGGATTTGATTATTGGGGAATTGTAGGTTATAATGATATAACCCTAACCCTAGTTCATATTGTTTTGAAATTGAATAAAACACAATTAATATGATTAAAGGGGTTTTTATTAAAGAATATAGAAATTAAATAATTGTTTAATGTTTAAAAATTAAAAGAGGAACAAAACAATTTTTTTGAACAACCTGGGAAGTCGGCCGAAGTGTTCTTGGCTTGATTTGGGTGTTCTCCACTTAAGTGTTAGCATTTTAGTTAGTTTATATAAAAGCAGTTAGTTTTTAAACGAAAAAGGGACTAAACTGTAGAGTTTTCAAAGCTGAAAGGATTTTTCAGTTAAGTTACTAACTGAACAGTTAACTTTAGGACTGAACTGAAAGGTTCAAAAGTTCTGAAGGACTGTTCTGTGATTTTGAAAATCTGAAGGACTGTTTTGTAATTTCCCAAAAGTTGAGGGACTGTTTTGTAATTTCCCAAAAGTTGAGGGACTGTTTTGTAATTTCCCAAAAGTTGAGGGACTGTTTTGTAATTTCCAAAAGTTGAGGGACTGTTTTGTAATTTTTCAAAAGTTGAGGGACTATTTTGTAATTTTCAAAAGTTGAGGGACCATTTTGTAAAATTTGGAAAGTTAAAGGACTTTGTTGAAATTAAGAAAACCTAAAGGAACCTTTAGGAATTTAGGGGAAGTCCAAAGACTTTAAAGGGAAATATATCAAAGGAAAAGAAGAAGAATAACACTTTAAGAATACTAAAAGACTTAGGTTCCAAAGTGTTAGAATTTCGAAATAGAAAGTTTCTAAGTTAAGAAACTGCTAAATTAGGAAAGCTTCTAAAAATAGAAGGTTAGTTAACCAATTAAGGTGAGTCTAAGAATAACTCATAGGTTAACTAAGGAAAGGAAGTATAGGTGCATAAGAAGTAATAAAAGGTTACTTGTGCCTAAAATATGCTATTACGTGATTGTAGATTTCGCGTAAAGGGCGTTGCTAAGCAAGGAAGCAAAGCTAAGGTAAGGAATTACGATCCTAAGTACTCTTGTATATCAATTTCGTTTGGAAACTCCATTGAGTCTTTTCAAAACGTGAATGCTATCTGTGGCTGATAGTAATTTTTAAAATACTCTGATGAAATGTATCGTCATTGAAAATTCCTTATTCTGTGATATGTTCTTGTTCATGGAATATCTGCAAATATTGAAATTGCTATGTGTGTTCTTGTACCTTGGAATGCACTGTATGTAATAACTAGTATGCATTATTATTTACTAGTTATGAAATTATGCTTAATGAGAAAAGCATGTATTATGAAAAATTATGGGAATACTCAATGTAGGGTATAACCCATGTAATAACTAGTATGCATTATAATTTACTAGTTATGAAACTATGCTTAATGAGAAAAGCATGTATTATGAAAACACGACATCAATGTAGGTGTTCGTTGTTTTGGGAATTACTCAATGTAGGGTATGACCCATGGAATTGACGGAAGTCTGAAAGCATAACAAAGTTGTAGTTGCCACACTTTCTTTGCTATGAAATATACACATATTTGTTGTTTATAACCTATCCTTGAATATAATTTTAGGATTCGTTCTTTCTAGTCGTCTCCTCATTGTATCGATGAGACCACGTATGAACTTACTGGGCATTGTTCGCTCATTTCTTCATTTTCTTTTCCCTCAGGATCGGAATAGAAAGGAGGAGAACCGTCATCAGCAAGAGACGGAGCAATTAAGTAGAATAAATGAATTATTTAATGATTCTGAATTTCAGAACTTTTACTAGTATTAGTTATTGTACTTAGCCGTTACATCTGATTTTTCCGCACTTATGTAATGGTTTGAATTAAGTTACCGTTGTAGACCCTTCATTTGGGGTATTTATTTATGTTTATGGAATTATGGAAATTATGGAAATTCGGGGTTGTTACAGTTGGTATCAGAGCTCCGGTTTTAGGTCTTATGGGAAGTGTTAGATCTAAGTACCTTGGAGTAATAGAATTGACTTTTGAGGAATGAAACCCAGAATTAAGAAATGGTTCTAGGTTTGAAAATTATAAAGTTAGGAAAACTAAGTGGAAAGGTTAAAGGAATAACTTACTCGTTGCTTTGGAAGATTAAAGCATATTTACTTTAAGTATATAAATATTATGTATTGAAGATATACTAATGATGATTTGTCTTGATTCTAGGAGATGATCAGGAGATATTCTTTGAGTTTTGGCTGGTAATATGACCTAGGAGAGTCAAAGGTACCTAAAAAAAAAAAAATGAGGCAGTTATCGAGGTAATAAAGAATGAGGTTTCTAAGGTGAGATACTTGAGGTATAAGCTGAAGAGATTAAGAGTAGTGAAGCTACTCCAATTGTAATTGAAGATGATGATTAAGAGTTAGAGACAGTAAGAAGGTCTAGAGGAAGACCAAGAGGTTCTAAAAAGACGCCAAAAGGTACCTAGTGAAAGACCTAAGGGAAGACCTAGGAAGGTGTTGTTTCACGATTGAAAAGTGGGACGTTGAGTTATTTATGAGTAGAGAAAATGAGTAGTTAGTTCTAAACGAACTCCAAATATTTTGTGGAATTTAAAGTGTTTAATGCAATGATAATATTGGAGTTTATTTTGAGGAATTGTTTGTATTTTGTTCTTAAGTGTTAAGCATGTGTGCTAACCTAGAACGAGAAAGTTGGTCGAGTGAAAAGACCATGTGTGAAAAGTAATTGGCTGATTGAAATGGCCAAGTGAGAACAACGGTTGGTCTGCTGAAACGACCGATGTAAAAAGATGAACGGCCTATTGAAACGGTCGAGTGTAATTAAGTTTAGGTCTAGTGAAACGACCGGTATTTGATAAGTGGTCTATTGAAACGACCAAGGATCTAATGAAACGACGATTAAAAGGAAAAAGTTAAAATCTTTTGAGACGGACTCAATGAGGAAATTATCCAAGTAACAAACCTATAAGAAGTCATATTTTCCCTAACTATAATGTCCCAAAGGGGGGAAGGTTGCTAAATTTAGGAAGTTACTAAATTTAGAAAGCTACTATTTTAGGAATGTGCCTAAAATAGAAAGTATATAAATTACTATTTTAGGAGAGTGCCTAAAATAGAAAGTATGGAGATTACTATTTTAGGAAGTACCTAAAATAGAAAGTATAAAATAGAAAGAATGGAAGTTACTATTTTAGGAAAGTTGCCTAAAATAGAAAGCTTAGTTAACCAAACCAAGGAGTCAAGAATAACTCAGAGGTTAACAAAAAGAACTATTAAAGTGTTTTAGAAACGGAAAGTCTTCAAAAGTTAAAATCTAGTCTGTTGAGACGAAAACAAAATTTAAATATAGTCTGTTGAGACGGAAATATAAAATCGAAGTTAGTCTTTTGAGACGGAACCGTAAAGTATTAACTAGCAAGACGGCTACGTATATATATGTAGTGAGTTTGTTAAACTAAATATTATAGATATTATTACTTATTAAAGAAGCTAGTGGACCGAAAAGTGTCCTTTGAAGCTGAAGCTGGAAGCTGGGACCAAGATGAGACCGGTAACAAAAGGAAAGCTACGGATAAGAACCGTGGAAAGGAGGTACTGCAAGTAAGTACCAGAATAAGAATTTCGATAACCGCAAGAAGGGGAACGAAATTGATGCCCAAGGGTGAGGAACTACTGGGAAATGCCAAGTGTGCGAGGGGAGCACAAGACGATGAATCTTTGGTATAAGGAAAAGAAATGTTACAATGGTGACAAGATGAGACATTCGCAGTGGAAGTACCAAGAACCAAGGGAAGCTGAAATTGCTCAAGGAGAAAAAGATGATAAGAGAACCGGTAGTGGTTGTGGACGAGTGTTACCATGATTGTCAAGGACACAAGAGCCACAAATGATTTTGTTGAAGATACAATTCAACTCTATTCTAGTGATGGGTATGCATTGTTTGATTCTGGTGCTACGCATTAAATTATTAGTGCTTATTAGGCAAAGAAAATGAACTTGGAACCTGAGGCGTTAGGATTACCTCTGGTCATAGATTCTCTGACGAGAGAGTCAATTCCTATTTCATATGCATATAAGTGTTTCCCTTTGAAAATAGGAGAAAGAAAACTCGAGGTTGACCTTATCGAGTTAGGAATGAATGAATTTGATATTATCTTTGGGGATAGATTGGTTAGTTGCTTACCATGCCAAGAAAAATGGCTTTAAGAAGGAAGTGTATTTCAGATTACCATCTGGAGAAGAGTTTTATGACCAAGAATCGAATCCTAGACCCCAAGTGAACTTTATTTCGGAGATGAAAGCCCGAATGATGTTAAGAAAAGTATGTGAAAGTTTTTAGCCAATATTAGTGAGAGGGATAAGAAAGAAGTGCGTATAGAACCTCTTTCAGTGATCAGAGATTTCAAGGATGTGTTCCCAGAATAATTGCACGGAATACGCCGAGGAAGAGAAGTGGAATTCTCTATAGATATGGCACCAGAAACCGCACCAATATCTAAGGCACCGTCAGAATAGCGCTGACTTAACTTAAAGAGCTGAAGGAACAATTACAAGAACTATTGGATAAATGTGTGATTGTATCCATTGATGATGTGTTTGGTATATTCAGAGACTAAGGGGGAGCATAAAGAGCACGTGAGGTTAGTGTGGCAAATTCTGAAAGAACAACAATTGTATGCCAAATTCAAGAATTACGAATTTTGGCTAGAGAAAGTGGCATTCTTAGGACATGTGATATCTAAGGATGAAGTTGCAGTGGATCCAACAAAACTAGAAGCTATAGTGAATTGGGAAAGACCAACCACAATTAGTGAGATAAGAAACTTCTTGGAATTGGCTAGTTACTATAGGAGATTCATTGGAGGATTCTCTAAGTTGCCAGGATCGTTAATTAGATTAACGCAGAAAGGAACAAGGTTAGTTTGGTCAGAAGAATGTGAAAAGAATTTTCAGGAACTGAATCAAAGATTAGTCTCTACACCAGTTCTTCCGTTACCATCTGGATCAGACGGAATTGTAATTTATAGCGATGCTTCGCTTAAAGGATTAGGCTGCGTATTGATACAGAATGATAAGGTTATAGACTATGTGTCAAAAAAAAAAAAAACGCGAGAAGAATTACCCGAATCATGATTTAGGGTCAGCAACAGTGGTGTTTGCATTAAAGATTTGGAGACATTACTTGTACGGAACGACTTGTCAGATTCATACGTATCATAAGGGTCTTAAGTATATTTTCACCCAAAAGGAACTTAATATGAGGCAAAGAAGATGATTATAATTACTTAAAAATTATGATTGTACCATTTTGTATCACCAGGGAGGCCAATAAGGTGGCCGATGCAATTGAGTAGGAAGAATAGGGGAACCTTAGCGGCATTAATTTCTAAGGGGGTAAGTGCGTGGAATAACGTTGAGGGTTCAAACTTAGCAGTGCGAGTTAGAGGGTATCTAGCTCAGTTAATTGTTCAACCTACATTTTTGGAGAGAGTTAAGGAGGCTCAAGGTGTAGACGATGAGAGAGATGTCCTCATGGGCAAAGGACAAGGCAAAGATCTTCGTATGGGCGAAGATGGGATCTTAAGGTATAAGTCGGGAATTTGGGTACCAGACAACCGAGACAAAAAGCGAGAGATCTTACAAGAATCGCACTATTCGAAATTTTCTGTTCATACCAGGAATACAAAGATGTATAGGAAATTAATGGGTATCTGTGATGAGTGGAATTGATTTTTGTGTTCTCGTACCTTGAACACTACATATACTATTATTATGTCCATTTGATGAGGACTTTGTATAAATTGGTCTAGACAGATTGAAATGACCTTAATATTAAATGAATTGGTCTAGACAGATTGAAATGACCTTAATATTAAATGAATTGGTCTAGACAGATTGAAATGACCTTAATATTAAATGAATTGGTCTAGACAGATTGAAATGACCTTAATGTTGAATGAATTGGTTTAGACGAATTGAAATGACCGTAATGTTGAATGAATTGGTTTAGACGAATTGAAATGACCGTAATGTTGAATGAATTGGTTTAGACGAATTGAAATGACCTTAAATTCTATAGATGTGATTATCATGATGCATCCAGATAAGGGAGCGCTTTGATAAAAGCGCAGGGAACCTTATTCAACGATCGCCTGAAAAGGTGTATCGGAGTCACCTAGATGAAAGGTGCACCAATACTTAGAATTGACTGACATATGTGTATAAAATCACTATATGTTAATTGTAAAAGTACCACTACTTGTTATTGAAAGAGTATCTTTCATTGTCAATGGAAATGAGAGATTATAGCAATGGACTTAGTGGTTGGATTACTGAAGACGTTGAAAGGTCATAACGCGATTTGGGTCATAGTGGAGAGACTTATGAAGTCGACTCACCTTCTGAAAATTAAGGTACAACATATTCGAAATGGTTATTAACGGCACAAAGTAGACAGAAATCGTACGCAGACAACAGACGACGCGATTTAGAATTTCAAGTGGGAGATCATGTATTTTTGAAGATTTCACCAACCAAGGGCGTCATGAGGTTTGGTATAAAAGGAAAGTTGAGTCCAAGGTACGTAGGACCATTTGAGATCTTGGATAGAGTTGGAAAGGTGGCATATCGATTAGCCTTACCACCTGTACTTGCTGGGGTACACAATGTATTCCACGTATCCATGTTAAGGAAGTATATGGCAGATGCGAGTCATGTAATTGAATATAAGCAGCTAAGGCTTCGGACGGATTTGAGTTATGACGAGAAACCAATTAAGATTGTGGACCGGAAGGACCAGAATCTGCGAAGGCGAGTCATACCGTACGTGAAGGTACAATGGAGCAACCACTCAGAACGTGAGGCGACATGGGAGCTCGAAAACGAAATGAGGGAAATGTATCCCGACCTCTTCAAAAATTAAGGTACGTTTAGTTTGGAGGACCAAACTCTTTTAAGGGGGTAAGAATGTAAAGACCCGAAAAATTTTAAATTTTTTTTTTAGTATTATTTTAATTATAATAATAATAAAATAATACTCCTTAATTGAATTGGACTTGGATTAATTAAATGGACCAATTTAATTAATTAAATCAAGTGGGCTAAGTTGGGCTTAGGAAGTCAAAGGGGCCCAAGGAGGTGAAAGCCTAGGGTATAAAAATAAAACCTCATTATTAATTTTCCTCACAATCTCTCATTTAGCAAAGAAAAAAAGAAAAAAATCAAAAACCTAAACCTAGAAAGGGAGGGGGGGGGGCGGCGGCCGGTTTGCTTGGGGGAGGAGTACAGCCGTTTTTGTTCTTCCTTTGGCCATTGTTCCTTCATCAAAAATCAAGGTAAGATAATAACCTACAATCTAGTTTTTGTTTCATTCAATTCCGATTTAAATTGAATTAGTTATGATTTTTCAAAATTTAAAATCATTTAATTCTAGGTTTAGCCATTATTGGATTTCTAATGATTAATCCTAGGGTTTATTTAATAAATTAAGGATTTGATTATTGGGGAATTGTAGGTTATAATGATATAACCCTAACCCTAGTTCATATTGTTTTGAAATTGAATAAAACACAATTAATATGATTAAAGGGGTTTTTATTAAAGAATATAGAAATTAAATAATTGTTTAATGTTTAAAAATTAAAAGAGGAACAAAACAATTTTTTTGAACAACCTGGGAAGTCGGCCGAAGTGTTCTTGGCTTGATTTGGGTGTTCTCCACTTAAGTGTTAGCATTTTAGTTAGTTTATATAAAAGCAGTTAGTTTTTAAACGGAAAAGGGACTAAACTGTAGAGTTTTCAAAGCTGAAAGGATTTTTCAGTTAAGTTACTAACTGAACAGTTAACTTTAGGACTGAACTGAAAGGTTCAAAAGTTCTGAAGGACTGTTCTGTGATTTTGAAAATCTGAAGGACTGTTTTGTAATTTCCCAAAAGTTGAGGGACTGTTTTGTAATTTCCCAAAAGTTGAGGGACTGTTTTGTAATTTCCAAAAGTTGAGGGACTGTTTTGTAATTTTTCAAAAGTTGAGGGACTATTTTGTAATTTTCAAAAGTTGAGGGACCATTTTGTAAAATTTGGAAAGTTAAAGGACTTTGTTGAAATTAAGAAAACCTAAAGGAACCTTTAGGAATTTAGGGGAAGTCCAAAGACTTTAAAGGGAAATATATCAAAGGAAAAGAAGAAGAATAACACTTTAAGAATACTAAAAGACTTAGGTTTCAAAGTGTTAGAATTTCGAAATAGAAAGTTTCTAAGTTAAGAAACTGCTAAATTAGGAAAGCTTCTAAAAATAGAAGGTTAGTTAACCAATTAAGGTGAGTCTAAGAATAACTCATAGGTTAACTAAGGAAAGGAAGTATAGGTGCATAAGAAGTAATAAAAGGTTACTTGTGCCTAAAATATACTATTACGTGATTGTAGATTTCGCGTAAAGGGCGTTGCTAAGCAAGGAAGCAAAGCTAAGGTAAGGAATTACGATCCTAAGTACTCTTGTATATCAATTTCGTTTGGAAACTCCATTGAGTCTTTTCAAAACGTGAATGCTATCTGTGGCTGATAGTAATTTTTAAAATACTCTGATGAAATGTATCGTCATTGAAAATTCCTTATTCTGTGATATGTTCTTGTTCATGGAATATCTGCAAATATTGAAATTGCTATGTGTGTTCTTGTACCTTTGAATGCACTGTATGTAATAACTAGTATGCATTATTATTTACTAGTTATGAAATTATGCTTAATGAGAAAAGCATGTATTATGAAAAATTATGGGAATACTCAATGTAGGGTATAACCCATGTAATAACTAGTATGCATTATAATTTACTAGTTATGAAACTATGCTTAATGAGAAAAGCATGTATTATGAAAACACGACATCAATGTAGGTGTTCGTTGTTTTGGGAATTACTCAATGTAGGGTATGACCCATGGAATTGACGGAAGTCTGAAAGCATAACAAAGTTGTAGTTGCCACACTTTCTTTGCTATGAAATATACACATATTTGTTGTTTATAACCTATCCTTGAATATAATTTTTGGATTCGTTCTTTCTAGTCGTCTCCTCATTGTATCGATGAGACCACGTATGAACTTACTGGGCATTGTTCGCTCATTCCTTCATTTTCTTTTCCCTCAGGATCGGAATAGAAAGGAGGAGAACCGTCATCAGCAAGAGACGGAGCAATTAAGTAGAATAAATGAATTATTTAATGATTCCGAATTTCAGAACTTTTACTAGTATTAGTTATTGTACTTAGCCGTTACATCTGATTTTTCCGCACTTATGTAATGGTTTGAATTAAGTTACCGTTGTAGACCCGTCATTTGGGATATTTATTTATGTTTATGAAATTATGGAAATTATAAAAATTCGGGGTTGTTACAATAAATAAAGGTTGAGATCATATTCATCAGCTTTGCTAAAAATTAGGGTCATCCATTATAAGTCAACCAGGGCAGCTCATCCTACGTAAGTATGGATGCCATGTCAACCAAGTACCAGATCGATCTATACCATAGGTCGTTTGGATCTTGGACCCTAGTCGAATAGATGGGGTCCTGGGGTCCTACGTGATATAAAGTCCAATGATATAAAGGGTTATTCCCGACTGGTCATGTCATGTCTGATTTGTTATGTTCAAAATTTATTTATTTTTTGAGCCAAGAAAAAAAAATTAAATGCCATTTTTAAGATTGATATATTGAAATTTGCGTCAATCCTATCTAATAAAACAAAGTGTAATTTCTTTATGCAATACTCTCTTAATCTTAAAATGATAGTATTTCATTTTGAATTTGATGGCCAACATGATTAAACTTTAATCAAGATTAATTTAAATTTGACCATCTCAAATAATGTCTCTCTTCAAATCCTACAAATTAAAATTCTAAAATTCTAAAAACAGAAATTTTTAAGGAAAACTAGTTTTCCCCAATATTATAAAAAGTCTTATTTTTTATTAAAAAAAGGGTACATGAAACAGTTGAAAATTTTTGTTATTGTAGAAACATTTATTTGTACTGTAATTCCTAAAAGCTCCTTCCTTCACCCGCCCATCATCTTATCACATGCATTGTCCAATCAAAGTACTTGCTCTCCAAGAAAAATAACAAAATTATCCCCTACCGGCCACTACCCTTACTCAACACTCTCTCCGTCCCATTAAAAAAGACGCAACATTTTATTTTGAGTGTTTCATTTAAAAATACACACTTTCAAAATGATTTTTTTTAATAATTATTTATTCACGTGACCCTATTGTCATATTCATAATAACTATACACTTACTGTTCGATTTTAAGCAAAATGAGAGTGAAACATACAGCGAATAAAAATGCCATGAAAGCTAGGGTTACGAAACATAATATTTTAGTTTAGTGACTTAGTATTTTAGTAGTGAAACTTGAGATTTTATTCTACGAACTTGGTGTTTTATTAGTGCAATTTGTTATTTTAGTTTAGTTACTTGGTATTTAGTAGTAAGACTTGATGTTTTATTTCATGAACTTGGTGTTTTATTAGTGCAATATGGTGTTTAATCAAGTTATGCAGAAACTTGAAGCTTTAGTAGTGAAACTTGAGGTTTTATTCTACGAACTTGGTGTTTTATTAGTTTAAATTTGACCATCTCAAATAATGTCTCACTTCAAATCCTACAAATTAAAATTCTAAAATTTTAAAAACAGAAATTTTTAAGGGAAACTAGTTTCCCCCAATATTATAAAAAGTCGAGTAGGTTTTGGGGGAAACAAGTTTCTCCCTAACATTATAAAAAGTCTTGTTTTTAAACAAGACTTTTTATAATGTTAGGGAGAAACTAGTTTCCTCATAACATTGAAAGGACTTTTTATAACATTTGGAAGAAACTAGTTTCCTCATAACATAACATTGAAAGGAGAAATTAATTTCCGCAAATATAATAAAAATTTTTGCTTAGCATTATGTTATATAATAAATAAATTATTAATATTTTTTTACATATATTTACAAAACTGTTTCATGTACCGTGATTTTTTTTTTTTTTGAAAGGATTTCAAAAGGAAGCTTCAAACAATAATTGAAAAGGTTTGAATCTATACAATTTTGTTCATCTAATTAAAATTATTCAATTGAAATTGATTTAATTGAATTGTTCAAGTTTCAGCATAACTTGATTAAACACCAGATTGCACTAATAAAACACCAAGTTCATGGAATAAAACATCAAGTCTTACTACTAAATACCAAGTAACTAAATTAAAATACCAGATTGCACTAATAAAACACCAAGTTCGTAGAATAAAACCTCAAGTTTCACTACTAAAACTTCAAGTTTCAGCATAACTTGATTAAACACCAGATTGCACTAATAAAACACCAAGTTTATGGAATAAAACATCAAGTCTTACTACTAAATACCAAGTAACTAAACTAAAATACCAGATTGCACTAATAAAATACCAAGTTCGTAGAATAAAACCTCAAGTTTCACTACTAAAACTTCAAGTTTCTGCATAACTTGATTAAACACCACATTGCACTAATAAAACACCAAGTTCATGAAATAAAACATCAAGTCTTACTACTAAATACCAAGTAACTAAACTAAAATACCAGATTGCACTTATAAAACACCAAGTTCGTAGAATAAAATCTCAAGTTTCACTACTAAAATACCGAGTCACTAAACTAAAATATTATGTTTCGTAACCCTAGCTTTCATGGCATTTTTATTCGCCGTATATTTCACTCTCATTTTGCTTAAAATCGAACAGTAAGTGTATAGTTATTATGAATATGACAATAGGGTCACATGAATAAATAATTATTAAAAAAATTCATTTTGAAAGTGTGTATTTTTAAATGAAACACTCAAAATAAAATGTTGCGTCTTTTTTAATGGGACGGAGAGAGTATTGAGTAAGGGTAGTGGCCGGTAGGGGGTAATTTTGTTATTTTTCTTGGAGAGCAAGTACTTTGATTGGACAATGCATGTGATAAGATGATGGGCGGGTGAAGGAAAGAGCTTTTAGGAATTACAGTACAAATAAATGTTTCTACAATAACAAAAATTTTCAACTGTTTCATGTACCATTTTTTTTTAATAAAAAACAAGACTTTTTATAATATTGGGGGAATCATCTCTCTTCAATCGGCCGACAACCACACTAACCACCACATTCAACCACCGTTCTACCACCATTTAACCACTATTCAACCACCATTCAACCACCCCCAATCTTGAGCTATTATAACCATTCTAGGGTCAATTTCAACAACATATTTCTTACATGAAACTCGGAATGATGAATTAATTAACTCAAAATCAAGATTCAGGCATAATGTCAACAGGTTTCAAGATCAGGGCAAAAACTCTATATAACCATCATCTCTTTCAAAATCTGTTTCAAAATTAAAAATTAAAATATGGGCTTAATGTCAACAGATTTCAAGATCGGAATGATGCATTATAACCATAATCTCTTTCAAAATAAAAAATCAAAAATCCAATTTAAAAATAAAATAAATTCCAGATCTGAGTTTCAAAGTCTCATATATATTCCTCCATTATTGTTAATGATGGAAAGTAGGCTCCCAATTTCAGTGAAGGCGAGATCAGGGTTTATGCAATTGAAAGCAGAAAAGGCAGGGGTGGGAGGGACGGACCAGATTTGAGGCGAGGAGGAAGATGTTATGTCCAGCTCACTTGAATCAATTTAGGGATAATCGATTCAACCGGGAAAAGAGAATTATGTTGTAGATTAGAGAATTATGTTGTAGATTGGGTGAGAAGAGAATAGAGTATGAGATGAGAGAGAAAATAGAGATTTAGAGAGAGAAAGAATTGAAAATTTTCTGGTAAATTTCTTAGCCATGAAAAATGGCGATTTACAGCTATATAGGGAGAGAGAAAACATGTGGGTAGCAACGAACCCTTTCTCTCTCTTTAAAACGACAACGTTGTAAGTAACGGAAATTAGAATCTAAATAAGCTAAAACGACGACGTCCTATTTAAAGAAAAACACATAAATCCAAGTACGCTATTGGACTTATTGATAAGTTAATTCCCAAACAATGTCGTATCCTTCCAACTTCAAACATAACGGTCACCCCCAAATCAGTACGAATCCTAAATCATTACATTCCCTACTCCTTCAAACAATCCTTGTCCTCAAGGATTATTTTAACCAATTCCCTTGGCAAATTTGTAATTCTGCAGCCACACTTGACATCCCACTTAGCATGAGACAAGCTAGAGTCGTCCTCCATGTAGCCATAATTCTGACTTAGTTCAGCTAGTCCAGGAAACTCATCTAGCCTTCTAATTTCATCATCTATTAATCCACCAGAAAAATTATTCTCAACCTCAAATGCTTTAATTTGATTACTCTGATATAGTCTCATCTCCTTAAAGAACACATCTCCACACCAGTCCCTTAAAGCATAATTAAAGTAGTAAGCCACATTTACGGACTTTGTAACTTTAACTAAAGCATTGTCATCATCTGTTGCTAACTTCTTGATATTTGAACTCTCTTTTGACAGTTTACTTCTATTAACAATCTTTTCAACATCCTTTGAATTCGAAACTTCAGAGCCATCTACCACTTTCTCACTATTAGAATCATCAAGATCAACATGTGCTGGCTCTCTGGCAGCCCGAATATTACTCAGGTCATTACCTACAGCACCATGATTAGCAGTGAACACAGTTGGGCTGATCATGTGGGAATCACTCTCCTTATTCAGGACCTTCTGACTACGTTCAATAATATCTGCTTGTAAACTGCCATTATCCTCCAGTTTTGTTGCTTTTATGAGCTTATGACCAGATGGTTGCTGTTGAACAATACTTTCTTTGGGACTTGGCATAGCATCATCATGAACTTCTTCATCCTCCACGTCATCAGAAGCATAATTACCAAGACCCAATACATCACCAGTAGAGCTAGCAGTAGACTTTCCATTAACACCATTCACCTCAGTTTCTTCACTTTTCGCTGGGATCAGAACCTTTTTGCAGAAGCCTTGGGAGTTGGAATGCCAGGTGTAGATGGTGATATTGCATGATTTGAAGCGACATTGTTATGTTCAACTTCAACACTTAGACCGTCTTCGGTAAGGACTTTCATTGCAATTTCGTCAAATAGTTCGTCAGTAACCTTCAAAAGAACTTCACTTAAAATGCGCTTGATCTCCTTATTTATTGCTGCAGTTCTAGCTGCTTCCACGTAATCCTCATCATCATCCTCTTCTTCCATAGACCTTAAAGACTCGATGCTTTTGCCAACTGACTGATCACCCTTTCCCAGAGAGTTGTCAATGCCTTCATCTTCATCAGATATGGTGTCCTCCTTGGAAAACACAGGAACAGAACTCCCAATGGTCGTTTCTTCTTAATAACCTCCTCTCCAAGCCAATTTGGTAATGAAGCCTTTTTAGTGTGTTGCTAAACACCAGAAGCGCCATATGTTTCACCGGGAAAAGTAGTGGTTGTATGATATAGACTTCCTGTGCCAATGGGAAAGCTTGGACTCACAGATGGCACTATTGGCTGTTAGTTTGATTCATGCATCCTTCCAAATAAGGTGGCAGAGTGAACAGGATCTAAAGGAGGAATGGCTCCATGATAAGGTAAATGCCCATCCGAAGCATATCCAGAACTGACTGATGATGCCTCCTGCATATGTACTACAAGGGTGTTATGAGTAGGTGCAACCGCAGGAGGATACTGCTGATAGCTCGATGCAGAAGTGAATCTTTGCGAACATCTGCATAATGAGGATCCACATTCTGTACATAATGCTTGTGATAGTGGTTGAGTTCTTCTGGTCTGTCAACTGGTGTAAACTATGACTGCTGATGGTGAGCTTCTGTGACCGCTTTACCCGATGCCCAAGCTTTACCTTTGGCAGCCCAACCATCTCCATTGCTGTGTACTGAATAATACAAACCATCCAACAGCTCATAGATCAAGACAAAGTTGTTTCGAATGGCATCCTCATCAAAAGAACCCCCAAAATAAGTTTTGAACAAAGCAACAGCCTCAACAACAAATTTGAAAGCACAAGCTACATTAGCATTGCTGCTGACAATAATAACAATGTAGATATTGCTGATTCTCATGTAAAAGAAAGAACAAGCACCAATTTGCCACACAGGACATGTACCAAGTTCTTTTGTTTGCATAAAACTCTGAAATGAACCTTCCATCTTCATCATATACTTAGCATACATATCTACTTGTTCATAATTGCTCAAGTATGGCTCACTATACTTCCAATATCCTCCTGGATCCCACAACCACTCAATTGAAAATCCAGGACCAAAAACAAGGGATAATCGAAGCAATTTCTCAGTCACTTTTACAGGAACTTTTATCGAACAGTTGGTGTGCATTGAAAAAATACCCAACCCGCTTTCATTCAGACAACCATCAACATTTCCTCCATTCTTCTCAACTTGGATCTTAAAATCATTTGACGTCAAACCGGTTGCACAATTATTCACAACAATATTAACAGAATTATCAGTAGTATTAGTGATTTCCTTACTAACAACATTTAAACTGTAAGTAGTAGGATTAGATGAACTGTCAGAATCTTTACCTTCATTTGCTTTTCGGTCAAATACTAAGGTATCAAACTCTCGATCAATGTCGCCTTATTTCTCCTTGTCAGTAGTTGGGATCTCCTTACCAGCACCTGGCGATGCACCTAGACTCGAGCCAGAACTGCTAATTCCCTTCAAGCCTCGCCCAGCTTCATCCACCTTGTCCTTGCCATTGTTGGATTTCATCTCCAACAACAAACAAATCACCTCTTCCATCCCTTGACTCAGCACTGTCATTTCTCCTTTTAGCTCCGCTGTTTTTGATTTAAACACCCTTTCGAGTCCATTAAATTTCTCCTCCATAGATCTGATGTTTGATTCGACTGCATCCATACGACCATTAACCATGTCTGCCGTGGATTAACTGCTCTGATACCAATTTGTTATGTCCAGCTGACTTGAATCAATTTAGGGATAATCGATTCAACTGGGAAAAGAGAATTATGTTGTAGATTGGGTGAGAAGAGAATTAGAGAGAATACAGAGTATGAGATGAGAGAGAAATTAGAGATTTAGAGAGAGAAAGAGTTGGGAATTTTCTGGTAAATTTCATAGCCATGAAAAATGGCGATTTACAGCTATATAGGGAGAGAGAAAACATGTGGGTAGCAGCGGCCCCTTTCTCTCTCTTTAAAACGACAACGTTGTAAGTAACGAAAATTAGAATCTAAACAAGCTAAAACGACGACGTCCTATTTAAAGAAAAACGCATACATCCAAGTACGCTATTGGACTTACTGATACGCTAATTCCCAAACGATGCCGTATCCTTTCAACTTCAAACATAACGGTCACCTCCAAATCAATACGAACCCTAAATCATTACAGAAGACCAAGGGGAACTTGAGAGATGGAAAGGGAGGGACGATTACAAGGATATATCAGATCTCATGGGGTTACAGGGAGGATGAGTCGGGGTTGAGGGTGAAAGGGAAGAGGGGCGACAGTGGGGTGGAGGTGGGGGATAAGGGATTGGAGGTGAGAAATATGACTTAATTATTAGGGGGAGATGCAGTTAAAGCCTAAAGGGTCAAGGGGAAGGAATAAAAGTCATTATCACCCACCCGTTAAATATTAAACGAGTGTTAATTCTATTTTTAGTTTAAAAATTGTTTTTTTTTTATGAAAAAACTTATAAAAGTACGTTATATTTTTTAGACAATAAGAAGTACATTGCATTATTTGATACAAAGTGATAAAGTATGTTGCATATATCACTATTTTCCAATATTTTTGTGGTAGTTAGGCGGGGGAGGGGATGCAATTTACTGCTATTGAATATGAGAAAAAATATATGAGGATAATGAAGTGTAATTAGAAATATATGAGTTGAATCAATTAAATTTAATAGGTATGTCTTAAGGCACCATGAGAAAGGAATGAAAAGATTTAAATTCAATACTATTTTCATATGATAATAAGTATACAAGTAAATTTTTTAATAAAATATGATTTACTTGTTTTTTGAACATTGATTGTTTTATGTTAAAAATAGCATTAAAATTTGTCTTCATTGAAAAAAGCGACTCACATCATGATGTACAAAAAATAAGGCAACTTTTATCTTGAGACATATTTAAGTAATTTATTCGTTTCAAAATGTTTGTTTTATTTGACTTTTTTTTTTGAACTTTGACCACAAATATATGATAATTTAATTATATTCATGAAATTCTAAAAATTTCTATTGATTCACCATTAATAATATTATCAACAACAATTTCATGAACATGATTAATCTCTCATAAATTTGTGGTCAAAATTCAACAAAAAAGTCAAATGGGACAAACATTTTGGGACGGAGGGAGTATGAAGTTAGCATACTCCGATCACCACTAGTCGGTGTTAGGAAAAAATAGTTTTTCTAACCCTTTAAGTAAGAAAAGGGGTTTTTCAAAAAACAAGCTTAAAAAAAAATAGTGTTTCTAACCCTTTAAATAAGAAAGTGAGGTTTTCAAAAAACAAGTTTCTCCTTGAATATGGCAGTTCCAACATTATAAAGTAATAGTGGTTCATGACACTTATAAATCTTCAAACTGATAATTTTAACACTAGTTAACAAGTGACAAACATTGTTAGTGTTTAGAAGTGATCTTGATTGTTGGAATACGATGGGGGGAATCCCTTGCCTAGATTAATGCGTCGATCTTAGGAAAAAAAAATAGTTTTTTCTAATCCTTTAATAAGAAAATGAGTTGTTCAAAAAAAAAAAAAAAAAAAAAAACAAGCTTCGAAAAATAGTTATTCTATCCCTTTAAGTAAGTAAGAAAGTGGGGTTTTAAAAAAACAAGCTTCTCCGTCAGTTCCAATATTATAAAAAATATTATAAAGTGATAGTGGTTCATGACACTTATAAATATTCAAACAAGTAATTTTAATACTAGTTAACAAGTGACAAACATTGTTAGTGTTTAGACCCTACCAAAATAACGTGTTTTAGCGGTGAAATATTCCGCCGCTAAAATAATATTTCGCCGCTAAAGTAAGATTTCCGCTGCTAACGCTTAGCCACTGGCGGAATTATTCCGTCGGTGGTCCGCCACTGGCAGCGCGTCGCAAAGCAGGCATATTTGGGACATCCCGTTTGGGACGCGTGACAAAGCGGGATGGAACGGGACGGGACGTCCGCATTTTTTAAATTTTAATATTAATTTTATTCCTCAAAGGTATTTTAGCACTTAATTTTTAATTTTTTTTTTCAACTATACATATCTTTTGTGTTGATTAAGCTGCTTTATGAAATTAAAAAGTTTTGATCTTGTTGTATTGTAAAATATTAATTTTATGTTTTCAATTTAATATTTTGACATCATCTCAGTTGGATTTTAGTTTTGTAATATTATAGTCTACTTGTCACGCATTGTCCCGTATTGTCCCGCATCCCGAAGTAGATTTGAGACGGGACGGGGTATTTTAGGCCCGCGAAGAATTCGGGACGACCTGTCCCATCCCGCGTAGTTGCGGGATATCATAGTTTCGTCCCGTCCTGTCCCGTTATCCCGAATTGACGGCTCTAGTTTAGCGTGACAAATACTTCCGGGTGAGGTTACCTAAAAAGGATGACACACGTAACTAAGTTGAGATGGTCTCTGGCAAAGACCATTCAAGTTAGAGTAAGTACGTTATATATGAAAAATTGTAAATTGACTCAAGTTTAGGGTATGTGAAAGTCCAAACCCCCTATAAAGGAGAAATATTCCAAGTATTTATAGTGATTGTTGTGTCTGTTATAGTAGGCCAGAATGGGAGGCGAGAAATCAGGAATCTCCGTCTATAATGGCTGAGATCATACTCATCAGCTTCGGTAAGTTAAGGTCATCCATTATAAGTCAACAAGGGGATTCTCATCCTATGTAAGTATGGATGCCACATCAACCAAGGACTAGATCGACCTAATTCTCTAGGTCGGTTGCATCTTGGACTCTAGCAGGATAGAAGGGGTCATGCCTAATATAAAGCCCGATGATATAAAGGGTTATGCCCGACTGGTCGTGTCATGTTTGATTTATTATGTTCAAATTATATTTTGTTTTTTGAGCAAAGCAAAAAAATAATATTCCATTTTTAGGACGAATACATTAAAATTGCTCCAATCCTCTCTAAGCAAACAAAGTGTTATTTTTATGTCAATTTTTTCTTTATGCAATACTCTCTCTCAAAATGATAGTATTACTTTGATTTTATGGTCAACATGACTAAACTTTGATCAAGATTAAGTTAAATTTGACAATCTCTAATAATGTCTCACTTCAAATCCTAAAAATTGAAATTCTAAAAATCAAAATTCTCTTCGCTTGTCAAACAAACATCATATTTATACTTCAAAAAATCTATACTACAAAGATAATTAACATATTCAATCAGAGGCATTAATAGATCTTTGGGATGCCCTTAGGGGAATTTCATGGATGACCTAGGTTATGTCTAAGGATTGTATGGGTGGTGTGTGTTTACATAGAAAGAGGGGATGACTCCGGAGGGAGATAATGGGCTTTGATTGTAACACAACATATTTGATATTATTGAATATCTTGCCTTGGTATTACCCCAGATGTAGTTCCTTTGTGGGATGAATTGAGTGAACAAATCTCGTGTTATTGTCTTTTATTTCTTTCATATGGATATTATTGCATGTTGTTTTCTTCCTTGTACAATTGGTATGTGACAATTACTGCTCAGAGACCACCAATTCCCCAACAACATGCAACATCCATATGAAAAGCAATAAAAGACAAGAAACACACAATTTTTTTATCCAGTTCATCCCTTCAAACTAAATTTGGGAGCACTAACAAGCTAGGATATCAACTAATATCACCATATATGTTGTGTTACAACATTCACTTATGCTTACAACAATAAACATAGCCTATGAATCATGAACACACCCTCACATAAATAAACCCTTGACATCTCATATTTAGGCCACCTATGGAATGCCCCTAAAGGCATCCCAAGACCCACCACCATCTTGGCTATCTTTGTTTCACAAATTCTCTTAGGATAACAAAAATTAGCGACAACTAATTTGATCACGCAAGCAACACAATATTCTAGGTAATCACTTGTATTTATAGGAATAACAAACCTAAGCCTCAAGGATTCTAATTCCTTCTCCAAGAAGTAAACTGCTTCTCCCAAGAAAAGAATTTTATTTCCAAAACGAGTCCACGCCACAAAAGGAAACCAAATCGCTGCTACAATTTTGGCCTTTTCTTTCCTTCGATAGATTTGTATCCAATCCCAACAATCTCCCACCTAGAGACTGTTGGGTTTTGGGGTGACATCCGCAGCGGAAGATTTAGCATAATCACAAAACCCTAGCCATGAATCCGTCTAATATAAATAGATTTAAACTATGATCTTCTCCTTGTTCTTCTTTGTGATGAATCAACAATGGTAAGTCTTCAAGCTCTAGGTGATAAAACAATCGCCCTCCATTGATAATCCACACGCGAACGAACCAAGATCTATATCTTGTTGGATTGCTAGATGATCCTCTATTGTTGAAACTCTTTTCAACAATCTATGGCTATTATGGAATTGAATCTATGGAGTTTTGATCTTTGATTCGTAATCAAAATCAATGAATTAGTCTTTCATAAACCCTAATTCTCCTCCTTATTTTCATATATACCTTGGCTGAAGAAAAGGGGGCTATTTATACTTTATAAATATTCATAACCATTAGGAAGAAAACCCTAATCCAAGCCAAAAACGGAGGTGGCAGAATCTGGGAGTGAGGTGGCCGCCTGGGAGAAGGTGAGGCGTGCGCCTCAGCTCCAGAATGTGCCCCGTGGAAATATGCCTATGAGGCGGCCGCATGGCCAATTCTGAGGCTGGTGCCTCACGACCAGAAGGTGTCAGGACGTCCAGTTTTCCATATTTGAGCCATTTTCAATCCGTTCTTTGTGTGTGACCCTATAGAAATTATATTTATGTTGGTAGTGAGTTGAAACATCAATCCTCACAAGATATAAGTGGTCTCTAGCAAACCATTATATCTACCCAATTAAATATAACATCAAAGCTTTATTTCTTGATAGATCATTACCATAATCCCTTTGTCTCACGATGTCATATTGAACATAAGTCATGGTCCACGTTAACTTATATTGTTCAATGCTTTCTAAATTCCGAATATGTTGGTAATCCAAGTGCGTTTGATCTCTATCAAATCTCTTGAGTTTGGCCATACATTTCTGAAATTACCCGGATCCGGCGCGCAGACGGGCATCTCGCGACTGGGCGGCCCGTTTTGCTGCGTTTTTCGTTTAGAGTCGCCATGCCGTTTTGATTGTGCCCAAAACATTGAGAAAAGGCTTTGTTTTGTTTTTGTTTTGTTGTTTGATGAGATTTTTGAGTTTGGATGTCAGGTTACTCCTCGGGAAGAGATATTTGAGCTCACCCGAGTCGCCTCGTATACACGAGTCTTTCGATACCCTTCTTTCTATAAATATTGTGTGTGTGTGCGTGTGCTGTTAAAATGGATTTAATAATGATGTTTACATTGCAAATGATGCTTATATTTAAACAGAAATATTTAAATTAAAGCAGTAAAATGAGATTCAGAAGGAGATCGTACAATTGTTGGTTTGTGTCTATCTTCCGCGGGGGAGTGTGTGTTGGTTTGAGGGTGAATAGGGTTTTTTGGGACGTCAGGGGTCGATCAGGATGGATCGGGATTTTTCAGGATTCGACCGGAGTCGATTTGGGAGGACTTCGGAGTGCCTCGGGAGGGCTTTGGAGCACCTCGGGAAGGCTCGGGAGGCCTCGGGAAGGACCAGAAGAGGTCGGGATTGCCTCGGGACGAACCGAGATCGCCTAGGGAAGGACCGGGTTCAACCGGAATCGCTTCGGGAGGACTTCGGAGCGCCTCGAGAGGGCTTTGGAGCACCTCAGGAAGGCTCGGGAGGCCTCGGGAAGGACCGGAAGAGGTCAGGATGCCTTGGGGAGTTTCCTGAAGGCTGGGGGAAGAGAGGAAATAGTTGAGGTGTGAATGAAATGGGAGGGGGAATCTTCTATTTATAGGCCTCAAAAAATTGCAATATGGTCCGTACGGACCTTTGTGTCATTACCAGTTTTTTGGGTTTCTTGGATTTCAGGGAATATTGTGGACTTTGTAGATATTTTGTAATTATTTTGGCGTGTTGACGTAAGTGTCCGTACTGACCATTCTTACTTTGAAAAGTTGTCCGTACGGATCACTATGTCAACTGGCCATTTTTTGTTATTCCTGCAAAGTCCTTGAGTTTCCCTTTTATCCCTGAGAGGTCCTCCCTTGGTTTGGATGGTGGTTTTGGACCTTTTGGACGTTACGGGTCTTCGGGATCATGAATGCGTGAGTCCTCAGTATTTCCCGTATGCTCGGATGGAGAGCGGTTTGGATTGGGATGCTTACAGAAGCCCCTTGACGACGTCACTTATGAAGGAAGTGGGGTCGTCGATAAAGATAAGGGTCCCGATCTGGGCTGCTTTTTGGGAGAGAGAAGATGCCCGTGTTGGTCATCGGCTGAGGACATGGTGATGTCCTGAGGTGACCGCTTGGGTCGGATGTGAGGACGTGAAGGTGTTCTGAGGTGACCGCTTGGGTCAGATGGCTGGACCCTTTTAGTAGGATTCCTATGTATCCCGAATGGGAATCAAGCCTGATCGTAGTTCGTGTGTGAGGTGATTTTTGAGGGGCCTCGACCTGTGGGGAACTATTTGTAGGCGTTCGTCCTGAGTTGTGACTGTTTGAAGGCGTCTAAACCTAAGTGTCTGTTTGAAGGCGTCTAAACCTAGTTGTGACTGTTTGAAGGCTTCGAATCCTAAGTGTGACTGTTCGAAGGCGTCGAATCCTAAGTGTGACTTTTCGAAGGCATCAAATCCTAAGTGTGACTATTTGAAGACATCTAAACCTGAGTGTGACTATTCGAAGGCGTCGAATCCTAAGTGTGACTGTACGAAGGCGTCGAATCCTGATTGTGACTATTTGAAGGCGTCTAAACCTGATTGTGACTGTTTGAAGGCGTCTAAACCTGATTGTGACTGTTTGAAGGCGTCTAAACCTAATTGTGACTATTTGAAGGCGTCTAAACCTGAGTGTGACTATTTGAAGGCGTCTAAACCTGAGTATGACTGTTCAAAGGCGTCGATTCCTAAGTGTGACTGTTCGAAGGCGTCGAATCCTAAGTGTGAATGTTCGAAGGCGTCGAATCCTGAGTGTGACTATTTGAAGGTGTCTAAACCTAAGTGTGACTGTTAGAAGGCGTCGAATCCTGAGTGTGACTATTTGAAGGCGTCTAAACCTAATTGTGACTATTTTCATCTAAACCTGATTGTGACTATTTGAAGGCGTTTTGTTAGTGTAAACTGCAGGTGATATCGTAGATGGTTTCCCAAATTTCAGGTGATATCGCAGATGATTTCCTGTACTGGAATTTATATAGTTGTATATTTCTTGTTTATTATTCAATGGACTAATGTGCTAATATAATCTGTATAGTCTATGATTTATGTTTATATTTCAGAGTGCAATAGCATCAAAGGAAGAGCTAGACACGTGTGGAATTTGGAAGGAAACAATTTATGCACTTTATGCATAAATTCGTTACTTTGGCAACAACAATTAAAAACGTGTGGAGACTTGGTCAAGGAGTTGTTGCTGAATAAAAGAAGAGTACAAGGTTGATAAAGCTTGGGAGTACAAGGCGTGGAAGCTTGGACTTGAGGATAAATCAACTCGGTTGCTACAATTTAGGAAGTGGGAGCTAGAATTGAGGAACAATCTCAACCACTCTCCCTACTCTTTCTCAACGTGCAAATACAACCTCAAGGCTGTTTATTGAGTAGCCTTCAAGTATTTGAAGACTATAAATAAGCTTGGAAGGTTTCATTTGAAGATATGCCAATTGATACCAACACATTCACACCTTCGAAAGCTTAGAGATAGAGTCCTTTGTTTGGTTCTTTTAATCCTTCCTCCCTTGTAATTTCGCACTTGATTACATAGGTATCAAGTTGTGTGAAGGCTAGGATAAGATTCCGTTCTTTATCTCTTGTTCCATAGAGCTCAAAATTGTTATAGCTATAGGGAACATTTTCAGCTTTGTATATTCATTATAGTGATTATAAAGTCTTGCCTAAGAGGCACTCTCAAGTTATATTTATATAACTTGAGAAAAACAATTTTGGTATTTTTTATTCCGCTGCAAACTCTTTTACAAAATTGTTTTATTTTTCGAAGTGTGTATGTGCTATCCCAAGTGCTATCGTTGGTGCTGTTATCACCTTGGATATCACTTGTGATTCTGGCCGTGACAATTTCAATTGGTATCAGAGCAGGTCACTTGACGATACTAAGTTCTTGGTCTAGGTGTCATGGCTTATGATCCTGCAAATCCAAACAAAAAACGTCTTCCTGTTTTAGATGGTTCGAATTATGCATATTAGAAGATCCATCTTCGCTCGCATATCAAATCAATTGATCTTCGAGCGTGGTGATCTATAGTTAATGGGTACTCTCTTCCACTTTTACCTCCTGATGAGGATGGTGATATCCAGGTTAAACCTGATACCGAGTGGACTAATGAAGAGATCACCCTAGCTAACTATAATGAGAAAGCTCTTATTGCTATTTTTGAGTGGGTTGACATGCACATTTTTAAACTTGTTCAAAATTGTTCCACAGCTAAAGAAGCTTGGGATATTTTACAAAGGTTTTGTGAAGGTGATTCTAGTGTGCGTGAAAACAAACTTAGAGGTCTTACTGGCAAATTTGAAAGATTGAGAATGGGTGAAAATGATATCATTTCCTCTTATTTTGAAAAATTGTTTGACATTGCTAATGAGTGTCAACTTTTAGGTGAACCTTTTACAAACAAACAATTGGTTTCAAAGGCTATTAGAACTCTCCCTGAGCGTTTTAATATGAAGGTTTCATTTATAGAAGAGGCTCACAATCTTTCTACTATGGACATCAATTCCTTAATGAGCATTTTAAAAATTTTTGAGTCAAACCTTGCTGAGCAAAGTGAAGCTTCTAAAGGCAAGAGTGTTGCTTTAAAAGTTCAATCCTCTAGTGTATCAACTGATGAGGATGACGAAATTTTTGAGGAATTAGGTGAAGATGCCAGTGTTGCCTTGCTTGCTAGGAAATATAACTCTATGTTACGAAAATTTAACAAAGAAAATATGCAGGTGAAGGCTAAAGAGCAACAAACCAAGGTGTACAATTCAATGCTAAAGAGGACATTTCCATCTACTCAGAAAGGTGGTCCCATAAGGAGAACATCATCAGATCAATCTAGATCTGATTCGAAATACCTTGAATCAATCCAATGTCATGCATGCTCTGGATGGGGTCATTACTCAAATGAGTGTGCTAACACTCTAAGGAAGATGGGAAAGAACCTATGGGTTTCACTCAGTGACAATGAGGATGAGGAGACCAATCAATCTGAAGATTCAGATCAAACAGCAATGGTGGTCACAAAGTGTGACTCAGATTCTGTCAGTGATACCTCATGTGATATCCAAAGTGGGATAGCACCTGAGATATCATCCAACAGGTATACAGATTTTAATTTGATAAATGCTGTTTGTTTTGTGGGTTCTGTTAACTTGGATGCAGGTAGTTCACAAGAGGGTGAACAAAGTAAGGAGTTCAGCAATGATGAACTCATTTGTGGTCTTAAGAACCTTTGCAAAGAATTGGTGGACGAATGGAAGAAAGAGAACAAGAAGGTGGTTTCTCTGTCCAAAGAGGTTCAAGACCTAATGATGGCTTGACTAGTTTGGAAGTTCAACTCACAAAGAAGGATGTGGAGCTGGACAAAGTCAAGGCCAAGCTTACTCTAGACGAGGCCACATTTAAGAAATTCAACACGAGTTCTTCCAAGTTGGATGCAATTCTTGGGTTGATCAAACCACTCAAGGCAGGTATGGGTTTTCAAGAGTCCTTAAATGCTATTACATCTACTTTGGCTAATAAGGAAGATAAGTTAGTTTTTGTTAAAGAAAGAGACCATGTCGAACTAATATCTTCTGATAAGTCTTCTGACAAGGTGAAAATATGTAACTACTGTTACTCTACTGGACATTTAAAAAATGATTGTAAAACTCTTTTAAAGAAACAATCCAGTTCCTGTGTGATACCTGAAGTGCTACCTAGCACGTCAGATATCACTGGCAGTCAGAAGAAAAATTATCAAAGTAGGAAAGTGTGGAAACCTAAGTCTAACCTGATATGTGATGTTGTGTGCACTGCCCTAAAAACTAATGTTGAAGGTTCATGCTATTTTGATAGTGGTTGTTCACGTCACATGACAGGAACAAAAATGTTTTTAAAAGAATATGAACCTATTCAAGGTAGTAATGTAACATATGGTGGTGGTGGCAAGAGTAATATAGTAGGAAAAGGGATCTTAAATGTACCTGGATTTCCTTCTTTGAAAAATGTTTTGCATGTTGATGGACTTGTAACTAATTTAATTAGTATTAGCCAACTTTGTGATGACAATCTTGAAGTGAAATTCAATAAAAACACTTGTGAAGTTTTTGATTGTACCAATAACTGTGTTATGACTGGTACTAGGTCAAGTAATAACTGTTATCTTGTTGAGTATAAACAAGTGTGTCATTCTGTAAGAGTTGATGATGCTACCTTGTGGCATCAAAAGTTGGGTCATGTCCATTTTCGAAACATTGTGAAATTCATTAAGGCTGAAGCTATAAGAGGTATACCTAGTCTGGACATAAGTAAGAAAATCATATGTGAAGATTGTCTCAAAGGTAAACAAACACGTGCTGTCCATAGTGCTACCCAACATAATGAGGAGTACTCTGGGACAACTCACTGTTTTCAATTGATGCATATGAATTTAATGGGTCCAGTTGAGGTAGATAGTTTAGGAGGTAAGAGATATACTTTTGTAATAGTTGATAATTTTTCTAGATTTACTTGGGCATATTTTTTGAAAGAAAAATCAGAAACTTTTGAAAAGTTTAAGATCTTACATGCTAAAATCAAAAACATGTTTTGTGCGCTAATCATGCGAATAAGGTCTGATCATGGAACAGAGTTTGATAATTCGTTGTTCTTTACTTTTTGTGAATTAAAAGGAATTAAACATGAGTTTTCTTCTCCTAAAACACCTCAACAAAATGGGGTGGCTGAAAGGAAAAATAGGACCTTACTTGAAATGGCACATGTGATGTTGTTTTCAAAAAGAATTTCAAAAAGATTTTGGGCTGAGGCCTTAAACATGGCTTGTCACACGACCAATAGAGTTTTTCTAAGACCTGGTACTAGAATGACACCTTATGAAATTTTGAATGGTAGGATACCAAAAGTTCATTATTTTCATATATTTGGATGTGTGTGTTTTTTCTAAATGATCGGGATTACTTAGCTAAATTTGACTCTAAAAGTGATAAGGCTATACTTCTTGGGTATGCTCAGGACAGTCGAGCATATAGGGTTTATAACCTTAGGTTAAAAACCATTCAAGAATCAGTTAACGTTATTTTTGATGACTTAGCAAGTGTTACAGGTGATGGAGTGCAGGAATCTCCATTGATATTGCTGAAAGAACTGGAGAATCAAAATCATGTAAGTGATACCCTAGGTGCTGACCAGAGTGTTGCCACTGAAGGGATAGCATCTCCGGTATCACCTAAGATCAGTCCAGCAACTGAAAAGGATGAACAGTCAGATGATGATGCTCATGTGCATGAAGATTTGAGAAGGGATCCACCAACTAGGATCAGAAGATATCATCCTTCATCTCAGATTATTGGAGAAGCAAGTGAAGGGATACGAACAAGGAACAAGGGGCATTTTAGTAACCATGAAATGATGAGGTATGTGTGCATGTCTACCACATACCATAAGGTAAAATATTTCTGTTTTATTTCCTCTTTAGAACCCAAAAATATTTCTGAAGCTTTAAAAGACAATTTTTGGAATCATGCCATGCAAGAGGAACTTGAACAATTTGCTCGTAATGAAGTTTGGTGTTTAGTACCACGTCCCATTAATACAAATTTCAAGAATAAATCAAATGAGCAAGGAAATATTGTTAGGAACAAAGCTCGTCTCGTAGCTCAAGGTTACACCCAAATTGAAGGTGTTGACTTTGATGAGACCTTTGCTCCCGTTGCTAGAATAAAATCCATAAGTCTCCTCTTGGCTATAGCTTGTTTTCTAGAAATTACCTTGTTTCAAATGGATGTTAAAGCTGCCTTTTTAAATGGTTATTTAAAAGAAGAAATTTTTGTTGAACAACCAAAAGGATTTGAAGATTCTCATCTACCAAACCATGTATATAGACTTGATAAAGCCTTATATGGCTTGAAATAAGCTCCACGTGCATGGTATGGTCGCTTAACCTCTTTCTTACTTGAATATGGTTTTACAAGAGGTGAAGCAGATAGGACCTTATTTATTCTAAGGCATGGCAAAGAAACAGTCATTGTTCAAATCTATGTTGATGACATAGTCTATGGCTCTACTTCTCAAACGTGTTTAAAAGATTTTGTAGAGGCTATAACATCAACATTTGAAATGAGCATGATTGGTGAGTTAACATTCTTTCTAGGCTTGCAGGTGAAACAATCAAATGAAGGAATATTCATTTCACAAAGCAAGTATGCAAAAAGCCTAGTGAAAGGCTTTGGGTTGGAAGGAGAAAAAAGTTCAAAAATCCCTATGTGTTCTTCTCTTAAACTTGGTAGAGACCAAGTAGGTGAGGATGTTGATCCTACTCTATATCGTTCTATGATAGGTAGCCTTCTCTATCTCACTTCTAGTCATCCAGATATCATGTTCAGCGTGTGCGTTTGTGCACGTTATCAAGCCAATCCTAAAGTCTCACACCTTAATTCCGTCAAAAAGATAATTAAATATGTTTCTGGAACAAGTGAATTAGGGATTTGGTTTAGTAAGGATACTAATACCAATTTGGTAGGCTTTAGCGACTCGGATTGGGCGGGGGATATGGATGATAGGAAGAGTACTAGTGGGGGGTGTTTTTACTTGGGTAACAATTTAGTTTCATGGTATAGTCGTAAACAAAATTGTGTCTCTCGTTCCACAGCTGAGTCTAAGTATGTTGCAGCTGGTAGTTGTTGCTCACAACTTATTTGGCTAAAAC
The DNA here is from genome assembly GCA_022495995.1 of Adenophora triphylla var. japonica. Classification (NCBI taxonomy): domain Eukaryota; kingdom Viridiplantae; phylum Streptophyta; class Magnoliopsida; order Asterales; family Campanulaceae; genus Adenophora; species Adenophora triphylla. The sequence goes on from JAFEMH010000763.1 coordinate 321,487, forward strand.
ATATGCTAGATGACTATGGTCTAGAGAGTAATTCTTTGACTATGTACTGTGATAACCTGAGTGCTATCAACATTTCAAAAAACCCTGTTCAACATTCCCGTACTAAGCACATAGATATACATCATCATTTTCTTAGAGATATGGTAGATAAAGCCTAATTAACATTGATCATATTGATACTAAGTATCAACTGGCTGATATCTTTACCAAGGCCTTAGACCACGAGAGATTTTCTAGTTTGAAAAGTTCTCTTAGTCTTTGTAATCTCTGAGTCTGTTTGTCTGTGCTACCCCAGGTGATGTTATCACTCAGGGTAACACTTGTATATTAGTGTAATTTTTCTGTTTATTTAAAAAAAATGCCTTCATAGTTTTTTAATCTGGTTAGAGTAGTTCTAATCAAGGCACATGCTGACCTTTTTGTTATGATAGGTTATTACTTAGGTTATCATGTGTGATATCACTCCCCTTCATATGCTAAAAGTGACAAAGTCACTAATTTTTTCTTTTTGATAAAAAAAGGCAAAGGCATTTTATTTCCATACTATTCTCTCGAGCTCGGGGCACGGTGTTCGCTGCAACGATGTACTCTTGCCAATGAGAATGTATTAGGTGGTTTATGCTAAGTATTAGGGACATGGAGTTCGCTACTACAGTGTACCCTACTTGAAAGGCATAAATCACTTTATCTTTACACTTGAAATATAACTCGAAGCACGGAGCTCGTTACTATCAAGGCATAAATCACTTTATCTTTACACTTGAAAGGCATGAAAAAATCCTCAGCTTGTTATGCCTGAAGTGCTTGAAAAATGCTCAGCTTATTATACTTGAAGTGCTTGAAAATGAAAATACTTATCAAGGGAATTTATATCACATGTGTTATCCTACGTGTTATAATCATTGCCTTAACACATTAGTGTGTGCTATATTACTTTTTTTTATTTCTTATTTTTGAAATATTATTGATTAATTTTTCAAAATCTGAAAGTCTTTTTAATTAAAGAGTTTACGATTTTGAAAACGTCTTCAACAAGTTTCCTTTATTTTTGGTAAACTTTGTTGAGTAACTAACCCATATTTATTTTGATTTGTGCATATAATTTTCGGGCTTAATTGCAAAATAATTGGTTTACTCATTTTTTTGTTAATGTTTAGCTTTTACTTAAAAAAAAAATTTAATTTATTTTTTTCTTTTTCTTCAACCGTGTTTATCTTTTAATTTTATTAGGGTTTTAAAAAGTGAGTTGGTTTTTAATGTGTGGTTAGGGTTTAATTATAAATGTGTGGATAGGGATAATGGTGAGGGTTTTTAGGGGTTTAGATGGGATGGGGATTTGAAGTTGTCAAATCAAATTAATTGATTGTTCCCTATCCATTTCTCTCTCTTTAATCTCCTAATTTTTCTCTAACTCTCCTCTTATATCTCTCTCTCTCTCTAACCATTACTTCCTCTCTCTTTAAACCCCCGTTCCAGCGTCTTCGTCTCTCCCAAAACCTATGTCAAAATCCGTCCTCAAAAATTCCCAAAAAATTTCCATGGCTTCTCCATCCAAAGCCAATATTGAACTCTCACACACAGACCAAATGGATATCTCTCCAAGCATTACCCCATCCGTTGCTTCGCGTGTAGCCATGGAAACCTCTCCCATTATTACACCAAGCTCTTCTCCTCCTACAATGGCTATTGTTCCAGCCTCTGCCCCCATTGCCTCATTCGAACATGGCATTCCCAAGGTCACACTCATTCTAGCAGAGTCAAAAGAAAAGAGAAAGAGGAAAGCTCCAACATCCAAGCTATCTCCTCAAGTTGCAAATAGGAGGTCCTCCAACCGTATAAGGTCAATCAGGTCCAAGGAAACATCAAATACCACCTCTGATCCGGTTGAAGTCTCAAAAAGCTCCGTAGATGTGTCCTAACCCCATGTGAGTGATGAGAATTTTGATGCCAACAAAGAGAAGGAACGTTCTGTGGATTCTTTTGATGCTTGGGTGGATGGTAATGAGGAGGAAACTCTCTCTGATTTTCAGAAGAAGAAGGGCAAGGGCAAAGCTTCTGTGAGTGCTACCAAAGGTGATACCAAAAAGAAGATATCATCTGAGGTAACACCTGCCCCCTCCTCTCTTCCTACTCGTTCCTCTAGTGATAATTCTGATGATAAGATTATTCGAAATGAAGAGGATAAGGCTTTTCCAAAACCTTTTCTTACTTTGGAATTTTATAAGAAAGAAAACATGGAATTTTAGTTGAATAATTCGAGTAAAATATTGCTAAAAGAAAAGCATATTGATGAGGGTCAGTTAGAAAAGGAAGGAATGGTTCAGTTTTTGAAGGACAGGAATTTTCTTAAAGCTAATAATCATGCTTCTGTGTTTGTTGAAAGTGTAGTGAGAAATTTCTTTGCTAACCTGCATGCTCATTTGGATGATGAAGGTTCTGAAAAATTTGGAAAGGTATTCGTTAGGGAAAAAGTTTATTAATTTACTCCAATCCTAATTAACAAGGTTTTAGGCCTTCCAAATTTAGATGATGAGAGCATTAGGGTTAATAGGGATGAAATGGTAAAATTACTCACTCACAACAAACTGCAGTCCTGGCCTTTAAAGGAAAAACTTCATGCTTCTAGGCTTACTTCTCTGTATTCTGTGCTTCACAAATTGTGCATCTTCAATTGGCTCCCTACAACAAATGAACCTATTGTGACATTGGAGCATGCGAATGTTTTGTACAGATTGGGTAAGAATCTAAGGATTAACTTTGGAAGATAAGTGTTCAAACACTTAGCCTCATGGGGTAGAAAGAAAGAAATGAACATTAGCTTTTTCCCCTATCCTTCTTTAATCTTCAAAGTTTTAGTTTTTCAATCCTTGCCCATTGAAGCCTCTGATATTTTCACCATTGAACCTAAGTATTATACCATTGATCAACAACTGAAAAAGGGTAAAAGGTATACAAAGGATCTTCCTTGGAACAAATCTGATGAAACAACTCCTGTTCTTCCTAGTGCTATCTCACATAATATCCTAAGTGCTTCCCCAGGTGCTGCCCCTAATACTTTTGCAGGAACTGATGCTGCAAGTATTCTGTCCAACATGATGAATTTTCTGGGCAACACTGGTCCATCAATCCCAAAAGCAACAGTGCTCAACTTTTTGCACAAACAGTCAAGTGCAATGGGAGGACTCGCTGAGGGATGGGCTAAGCTTAAGCAGACTACTGATGTTTTCATTGATGAAATTTCTTCCCAAACAGGGGGAGGATCTGCTGCTGCTGCAACTTCTGGAGCTGGTGCTACTGCAGGTGCTACCACCAGTGCTGGCCCAAGTGATGGTGGAATTGATAGGGAAGGAGATCAGAAGGAAGATGAAGAAGAAGAGGAGTTTGAAGAAGAAGAAAGCTGAAACCTGAAGGTTGTTAAACCTGAAGGTTGATGTTGCCACTATCTTGTTGGTGGCTGGGTTTGTGGTGTCCTAAAACAATTTCTTTTATTTTGGTGATGTGATGTGGTTCCCTAAATAATTTTCTTTTATTTTGTTTATTTTGGTTGCAAAATACTTTAGTTGATCTGTTTAAAGCTTTAACTGCTAGGATATTTTGCTAGTTTTGAATGATATTTTGCTACAATGGTTTATGGTTTTTATGTTAACTTAGTTTATTTTGAAAACTTTTTTAAAGTTTGAAATAAATTAGTATAGTGTGATAAATCATTGTTTGGATTAGCTCCTTGATTAAGGGGGAGTTAATTTTTATGGAGATATTATACTGTGTTTCTATGCTCTGTATATGGACTAACCTTGCAGGAGAGCAGCACATTAGGTTTGGAAAAAAATATCCAACTAAGGGAGAGATTGTTAGTGTAAACTACAGTTGATATCGTAGATGATTTCCCAAATTCCAGGTGATATCGCAGATGATTTCCTGTACTGGAATTTATATAGTTGTATATTTCTTGTTTATTATTCAATGGACTAATGTGCTAATATAATCTGTATAGTCTATGATTTATGTTTATATTTCAGAGTGCAATAGCATCAAAGGAAGAGCTAGATACGTGTGGAATTTGGAAGGAAACAATTTATGCACTTTATGCATAAATTCGTTACTTTGGCAACAACAATTAAAATCGTGTGGAGACTTGGTCAAGGAGTTGTTGCTGAATAAAAAAAGAGTACGAGGTTGATAAAGCTTGGGAGTACAAGGCGTGGAAGCTTGGACTTGAGGATAAATCAACTCGGTTGCTACAATTTAGGAAGTGGGAGCTAGAATTGAGGAACAATCTCAACCACTCTCCCTACTCTTCCTCAACGTACAAATACAGCCCCAAGGCTATTTATTGAGTAGCCTTCAAGTATTTGAAGACTATAAATAAGCTTGGAGGGTTTCATTTGAAGATATGCCAATTGATACCAACATATTCACACCTTCGAAAGCTTAGAGATAGAGTCCTTTGTTTGGTTCTTTTAATCCTTCCTTCCTTGTAATTTTGCATTTGATTACATAGGTATCAAGTTGTGTGAAGGCTAGGATAGGATTCCGTTCTTTATCTCTTATTCCATAGAGCTCAAAATTGTTATAGCTATAGGGAACATTTTCGACTTTGTAAATTCATTATAGTGATTATAAAGTCTTGCCTAAGAGGCACTCTCAAGTTATATTTATATAACTTGAGAAAAACAATTTTGGTATTTTTTATTCCACTGCAAACTCTTTTACAAAATTGTTTTATTTTTCGAAGTGTGTGTGTGCTATCCCAAGTGCTATCGTTGGTGTTGTTATGACCTTGGATATCACTTGTGATTCTGGCTGTGACAATTTCATGTCTAAACCTAAGTGAGAGCAATTCGGAGGTGTCTCGGCCTGGGATAGTGTAACGAGGATTTGGTGGTGTCCTCTGATGGGGATGAAAGTGTTCGTGCTTTGTTTGAGTTTTTTTTTGGAAGGCATTCGTGCCTTGAGTGGGAGGCGTTTGTGCCTTGAGTTGTGTTTGAAGGCGTTTGTGCCTTGGGGTCCGGACTTACGATGACGGCCGGGATTTTATTTTGTTGGGGATATGATTCCGTTTGTTTAGGGACCAAATTGCATGAATCTGCTGGAAATGGCCCTTGGATAGCCACGGGAAAAGTTTGTAAGGGCAAAAGAGGGAGTTTCCTGGGGCTGCAATGTGGTCCGTGCAGATTCACTTGCACTTGCAAAGTGGTCCTTACGGATTCTTATGCAAATCTGATGTTTTTAAGCAAAATCAGATTGAAAACACGCCATTTCATCTCCTTTTCAAACTTCAGCCGCGGAGGAGAAGATAAAGAGAAGAGAAAAGCCCATTTTTGAGCCAATTTTTTTCGAGAAAACCCTTCCAAATCGCTAGATTACTATCATGGCGGAAGGATTGAGGCTAGGACGTCGTCAAAGAGTCTAAGGAGCCATGGATAGGAGGTTGGATCTCCAAAGGAATTCCTCTCCCTGCACACCTTCAACAATTAATTCGGATGAGTTGTATCCGGATGTGAGGATGCACACCTTGCGGGGGAAAACGGTAGTGGAGGTAAGAAATCAAATTTCGTTTTTGATTCTTGCTTATGATGTATGCTAGAACTAGGGTTTTAGTTCTTGCAATTTGGGGCTTTTGTTGTTGCCATGTGAAATTGATGTTGAATTGTTGAAATTGAGTGTATATGGATTGTGGGTATGTGATTTTTGTCCAAAAATGTGGAGTTTAGCTCTTATTTTTGAAAATAAAGTGCCTCTCCTTAAAATGCATGCTTTGGTGACTTGTACCTTGGATGTTATTTTTGTATGTACATGATTTTTTGGTTGGAAAATTGCCGTGTAGGAGCGGACTTTTTGTGGGGAATTTTTGTGAAATGTGCTGTGTTTTTGTGACGGACTTTTGTGGTGTTTGCCGTGTTTTGTGACGGATTTTTGTTTGAAAATGTGTCGTGTCGGGATGGACCCTTGTTGAAAATGTGTCGTGTAGGGACGGACCCCTTTTTGTTGAAAAAAATGTGTTGTGTAGGGACGTACCCCTTTTTGTTGAAAAATGTGTATGTAGGGATGGACCCCTTTGTGAAAAAATGTGTATGTAGGGACGAACCCCTTTTGTGATAGTGGGTGTCGTGTTGGTACGGACTTTTGTGTTTGTAAATGTGTGTCATCATTTTTGTTTTTGTGTTAAGTATCGTTATTGACATACATTTGCTGTGTTTACCTGCAGGTGGAGGTGCCTTCGTCTGGGAAGGCGAAAAATATGAAGTCACGGGGGTCCCTTGAGGCCGTGATCGAGGTATGGAGAAACATGCCCGATATCTCCCGGGATGGGAGACCTAGCCCTCGGAGGCTAGTTATTGATTCTGGGCTGAACGTGTTCGTGGAGAACCTGGCCGGGTTGGCGGAGACTCAAAAGAACAAAGGCATTTTTATGGCCTTGTCTGAGTATTGGTGGGATACTATGCACACCTTCTACTTTAGCTGGGGGGAGACGACGGTGACTCCCACTGATTTTGCGGCTATCACCGGGCTGTCCTTCAAGGGGGAGTCGATGAGACGGCGCGACCGGATGTCCGATGAGTGCCTGACCGAGCTGTTGGGCTTTGTGCCTTGGCCCTGCAAGGGCTTGGGCATGCTGTATCACGAGGTGGAGGCACATATTACGGCCAAAGTACCATTGGGGTACTGAGGTAGTGTTGGCAGAGCAGCTGGCATGCTCATTTTTGTGGTTCGCCCTTTCCGAGACTTTGTTCTCGAACCACTCTTCCACCGCTCTTTCCCTCTGCTCAAGAGTCTGGTGGAGTTGGAGAGGGTATGTGATATCTCCTGGGGAGAGGCGAGCTTGGCCGAGCTCTACTTTGCTTTGGACAAATTCAGTCGGGGTGCGGTCAACTCCCTGGGGTGCTTCGACTTCGCGTTGGAGGTATGAGTTTATTGCTTTTGTAGTTTAGCACTTCATCATTTCTCCTTTTTCTTTTTCTTTTTCTGAGCATTATCTGTTTTTTGTGGCAGGCGTGGTGCTATAAGATCTTCCAGTGTCAGCCGTGGGATTGGCATGACGAGGCCATGATAGGGTATCCCGCCATGTTGTGCTGGGCACTCTCTGAGGAAGAGGCGGACTAGCCGGGGGAAGATCACTGTCACTGTTGGTGTAATGCCCTAGGCTTTAGTTATGGTTAACTGAAAACCGTTATGTATCATCTTTATCATATACGTTTATTATTTGATTATTTTATAGTTTGCATATTTGTTATAATAATCTCCGTCCCTGATTATTAAGAGAATAATTAGTATAATTGTCAATGGATAATCATATGATGATTATATGCATAGGGATGCACATTGAAATTATGGGTACTTGTTAGAGAACAAGTGACTGGACTTGACCCGTATGAGATTTATGTCATGGTCAAATGTCATAATTAAATCTCATATGGTCACTTCATTTAGTCCCTAGACCTGAGATTATCATGACCTTACATATGATGAAAGTCAAGTTTGATTTTAGTCAAGCGATATCTTAACACGATATTTATAAAGGCTATCTTTGGCATGATCGGATTCATGATGGGAAGGATGATAAGTCAAGATGGAATTTGTCCCTCGAAAGAGAGATGTTTTGCTTGGGTCCCTCGATGAGTGATAATGATGGAAAGTGTGTGGCCACACCCCAATACGATTGGATTATCATTATACTCATGATCGAGAAAGCATTGAACAAATACAAGTTGACGTGGACCATGACTTGTGTTCACTATAACATCGTGAGACAAAGGGAGAAATGGAAGTGTACCATTGGAAACGTGAACTCTTATGTTATATTATTTGGGTAGACATAATGGCTTGCTAGAGTCCGCTTATGTCTTATGAGGGTCAATATGATCGAGCTCATTGTCAACATAATATAATCCTATTGGGTCACACACAACTAGAATGAATTGGTTAAACCAAAGGAAGAATGATTGAGAGTTCCTGATGTGGCATACCTTGGCGCGCGACAAACCGCCAAGTGGCTTGTTTTACCGCGCGACGTAACTCCGCGTATGCGGTTTTTAGACTAGTTTCCTAATATGATTAGGAAACAAATACTTATATTAAGGTAATATAAATATGAGGTCTGCAACCCTAATCACTAGCCGAATTTTCTCAAGAAAATATAATAAAAGTTCTTTCAATATTCTTTCAAGGGTTTAGGGATCTAGCAATTCTCAAGAACAGTTCTTGGTTCATTCTTACGTGTGGATACAACAATAGAGGGTCTTTGCTCGTTTGATGATCAAGGCCTAAAGTTCCAATCCGAAGATTGAAAGGTTTTGAAGATCGAAGATTGTGATTCAAAATCACACCAATAAATTGTTCGATAGCTCAAGACCGGAAAGCAATTAAGGTTGGTAAATTCTATCTCATAGGAATTCAATTTAATCGTATAGAACGGATCTTAGGGCTTGGGTTTTGTGTTATTTAGATGCTTAATCTGCTGCGCATGGACCCATAAAATCCAACAGTGGTATCAGAGCCCCGTTCGTATGGTTAATTTTGAATTAACATGCTAGAATTAAGATATAAATTGTTTATATGCTTATTGCATGTTTTGTATGTGGTAGAATTATTATTGTTTGTCAAATAATATGAAAATCGTTTTCTGATTATGTTGAATTAAATCTGTTAAAAAGGTTGTTTTATATGATTTAATTGCTTTATGATTGGAATTGATTGAAGTTTTGAAAAATCTGGAAATCTGGCAACTCTTGTCACACGACATAGTTGGCCTATGTCACACGACAGAGTCGGCCGCTGTCACGTGAAAGAATTAGCTATGGGAAGTCCGCTGGCTTTGTCTGGTCGTGCGACAGTTCTAGCCCTATGGAAGTTTCTGTCACGCGACAAAACTTGCCAAATCTGGGCAGATTCTGTTTGTTGATTTTTCTTGCTAATCTGTGATTATGTTGATAATCTGATATGTTACTGTCTTAATCTGGATGCTATAAATTTCTGGAAATTGAATTTATAGGGCTATGCTAGATTAATTCATTATTTATGCATGCTTAATTAATTTAAAATGTGTTTTTATTAATTGTTGCGATGCATGAATTAATTATGTGTTCTTATGTGATAAGAATTTTGTTAGATGTTTAGTTGAAAATTGAATTGTAATTTCCTAAATGTTTAGTTGAAACATTATGATTTTGGTTTTCTGATTGTTTATGAGAAACAAGTCAGTCTACGCAAAATTTGAAGGAATCTGATTGTTTATGAGAAACAAATCAATTTACGACAATTTACGAGTCTGATTGTTTAAGAGAAACAAGTAAGTATACAAAGTATTGATTATGTTGCATTCAAATTGGTACTCTAGTTGTGCATGTCTAGGAGAGTTCTGTCGAAGGAAGATTTGGTACTTAAGCAGTCATTGTGGCTCACCTATTTTCTTGGGAACTTACCTGGTGTACATTATGATTATCCTTGTTGACATGCTTATAATCTACTTTAAAGAACCTTCACTTAAATTTTAAGTTCTTTATGCCAATCCATGATTAAAACACTTGAGACCACTCGGATAGTTTTGGGTGGGCTTGCCATAGCAAGGTGCTTTGATTCTATTCCGTTTGCGAGCAAGATGAGGAAATGGTGGTTCCTATAAGTTTAAAGTGGATGAACTTAATTGGGTTATCAAAATGGTTTTGGACCCAAGGCATAAGATGAGATTAAAATATGCTTAGACATATGATGTCTTAAATAAATCTCATAAAAGATCTAAGAGTCATATACGATATGATTGATATTTTCTACCTAATTAATTTAATCTTGAGCGGTGCGCCATAGCGTACTTGAGATTAAATTAAAGTTGGATCTTAGCCCATTAAATGCATATTATGCTTATTTGCATTGGAAGGTGTATGATTTAGTGGGAGTATTTGTAAAATACATTATTTGCTCTTAGATGATAAATGTGTTGGTATTGATATGTGCTCATATAATTTGTATATTTTGTTGTAGAAGTAGCATTACATAATGATAATTGCGATTCGTCCTTATGAAGGACAAAATTCGAAAAGAACGGTACAAGTTATTCTGATTTGATCAGACGCTCAAGAATTGTTCTTAGGCAAATGTGTACGTTCCTGACGAATCCATTCCTGTTGAACCCACTGCAAATGTTGCAAAGGGCAAATAAGAAGCAACATTAGAACCATGTTGATGATCCTAATAGAATTGCTTGTCTTATACTTGTCACTATGTTTAAAGGCTCTTATGAAGAACTTTGAACACATGGAAACTACTTTTGTTCTAGCACACCGCACAAAGGAAATGTTCCAAGTGCAAGCTAGGAAAAAGTTGTATGTTGTGGTGAAGGCTTTTAATGCATGAGATGCAAAAGGAGCAATCCGCAAGTGTGTTAATGGTTAACACAAGAAAGGGGTTCAAAAGGGAAGGAAAAGTAGGTAAAGCAAAGGTTGCTGAACCTAGGACAAAAGTTGTCAAAGCCGAAGAGGCTAAACCCAAAGTGTCTCAAAAGGATGCAGTTTGCTGTCATTACAATAAGATTGTTATTAAAAGCAAAGTTGCAAGGCTTATTAGGAAGGCCTAAAAGGTGAAGAAGAGCAATATGATTGCTACTACTTCAAGTATCTATATGATAGATATTTTCCTTTCAACTACTTGTTCTTGGGTATATGATACCGGATTGGATCCCACATTTGTTTAAATGTGCAAGGAATAAAGAATAGAAAGCTACTCAAAGAAGGTAAATTAAATCTATGCGTGGGAATGAAGCAAGGGTTGCTACATTAGCCATAGGGACTTATGAAGTCACTTTACCTTGTGGAGTAGTACTTGTTTTGAACAAGTATGACTACGTTCCGGATTTGAGTAGGAGTATTATTTCCGTTTCTTAAATGGATGATGAAGGATATAATTTTCTTATTGAAAATAAGAAGTTTTATATTTATTTAATGATATGCCTTATTGTATTGCATACGTCATTGAATGGTCTTCATATCCTTGAGGATGAGAAACAAAATAATATTGAAGATATCTATAATATAAATGGGAGATCTAAACCGAACAATATGAACAACGCGTTCATATGGCATTGCTGGCTTGGTCAGATAAATAAGAAACATATATCTAAACTCCATTAACATGGACTTTTAGACTCATATGACTCGAAATCTTTTGAGGAATGTGGATCTTGTTTATTGGGATTATTGACCAAACCACCCTCCACTAAGAGTAGTGGGAGGGCTAGTGACTTATTGGTCATTATACATGAGACGTATGTGGACCATTAAGTAGCATTGCTAGGGGAAGACTTCGGTATTTCATCACATTTCACTAAAGACTTATCTAGATATGACTATCTGATGAAGTCCAAAGGTGAATCGTTTGAGATGTTTCGAACAATTCAAGACAAAGTACAAAACAACTTGGCAAAACTATTAAGTACTTCGATTAGATCGAGATGGTGAATATTTGAGCCAAGAGTTTGACAATCATCTCAAAACTATGAAATCGTTTCAGAGTTGACTCCACCCGGATCACCACATTGTATGGTGTGTCTGAAAAGGAGGAATTGAACCTTGTAGGACATGGTTCGTTCGATGATGTGTCAATTAGACTTTCCTATTTCCTATATCTTTTGAGGATATGCATTAGAAATAATGCGGTTACACTGAATCGAGTCCCTACTAAATCGGTTCCTAAGGCCCCACATGAGATGTGGCATGGAAGAAAACTTAGTTTGTCTTTCATAAAGATTTGGGGTTGCGAATCTTATGTAAAGAGACTTGTCTCTTATAAGTTAGCACCAAATTTGACAAGGTTATTTTCATAAATTAATCTTACAACCACAAAGAGAACAAAACGTTTGTTGCTCTACACGATTTGTTTCTTGAGAAATAGTTTCTCAATAAAGAATATAGTGGGAGTAAAATTAATCTTGAAGAAATTTCAAGAACCTGAAAATGACATGGATCCAAGAGTCGAGACGGAACCAAGTTCACAAAGAGTTGTGGAACCGGTTCAAGATGCACAAGTCCATCGTAGATTGGATAGGTTACGATCCGAACTCAAGAAATATTGATTTCTCGTATCAAAAAGTAATAAAGTGGAAGTCATTGAGAATGACGATCCTACTTCCTATCTAGAAGCGATGTCCACTCCTAATTTGGATAAATGGTTAGGAACCATGAAATCCGAATTACAATCCATGTTTGATGATCAAGTTTGGAACTTGATTGAGCTATCTGAAAGTGCAAAAACTTAAAGGGTGCAAGTAGGTCTTCAAGACCGAAATTGATGGGAAGGTGTATACTTTCATGACTAAGGATTGTAGCAAAGGGATTTAGGCAAATTCATAGTATTGACTATGTTGAACCCTTTTTCGCCAGTTACAATGTTGAAGTCTATTAGAATTTCAATTGCCATGATCGCATATTATGACTATGTGATATGACAAAGGGATGTCAAACGACTTTCTTAAGGATGTGTATAGTACACAACCTGAGAGTTTTGTCGATCCAAGAAAATCTAATAAAGTATGCATGTTGCAAAAATCCATGAAATGGGTTGAAGCAAGCTTCAAGGAATTGGAATCTTCATTTTGATGAATCAGTCAAAAAGTTTGACCTCATCAAGTATGAAGATGAATCTTGTGTATGCATAAAATTCAGTGGGAGCGTAGTATTATTTTGTATTGTTTTATCACAATGATATCTTACTCATTGGAAAAACAAAGTTCCGACACTTAAGACTGTCAAGTCTTGGTCAAGGAAAGGTTTTCTCAATGAAAGATATGGGTGAAGCCACTTACATCCTTGGCATTAAGATCTATAGAGATAGATCTAGAAGGATAAATTGGTTTGAGTCAAAGCATTCACATTGACAAGGTTCTTAGAAGAGTCTAAGAAGAGTAGCTTGTCAATGGGTCATGGTATTTCTCTTAGCAATACTCATTGTCTTATGACAACTGATGAGCAAGAAGGGAAATGAATGGAGTTCTATATGCTTCGGCATTTGAATCTGTCATGTGTACCATGATTTGTACTAAACCCGACGTCTCATATGCTCTAAGCATGATGAGTCGATACCAATCTGAACCTGTTGAGAACCATTGGATGGCAGTCAAGACGATCCTTAAGTACTTAAGAAGAACTAAGGATACGTTCTTGGTATTTGAAAGATTGGAGGTTAATCTTGTTGTAAGGGTTACATAGATGCTAACTTCCAAACTGACAAAGTTGATTTAAGATCGCAATTTTGGATTTGTGTTTATGCTTATTGGGGGTACGGTTTTGTTGGAAGAGTTCCAAGCAGAAGAATCGTAGCCGATTCTACTATTAAGGCCAAATTTTAGCAACATATGATGTGGCTAAAAGAGGCAGTTTGGATCAAAAGTTCATTAGTATTTTGAAAATGTTCCAAGTATCACTAATCGGTGGAACTTTGTTGTGATAATTGTGGTGCCACTTGTGCAAACAATGGAACCAAGGTCACAACAGTGATCCAAACACTCACTTAGACGTTCTTCGAGGAATTCATAAAGAATGAGAAGACGTTAAGATATACAAAGTATCAACCGGTGATGACATAAGGGATTCACTAACAAAGACCCTTGCACAGACAGAAGCATGATGGTCATGTTAGATCCATGAGTATTCGATACATAAATGGAGCCTGGTGCAAGTGGGAGACTGTTGGTGTAATGCCCTAGGCTTTAGTTATGGTTAACTGAAAACCGTTATGTATCAGCTTTATCATATAAGTTTATTATTTGATTATTATATAGTTTGCATATTTGTTATAATAATCTCTGTCCCTGATTATTAAGAGAATAATTAGTATAATTGTCAATGGATAATTATATGATGATTATATGCATAGGGATGCACATTAAAATTATGGGTACTTGTTAGAGAACAAGTGACTGGACTTGACCCGTATGAGATTTATGTCATGGTCAAATGTCATAATTAAATCTCATATGGTCACTTCATTTAGTCCCTAGACCTGAGATTATCATGACCTTACATATGATGAAAGTCATGTTTGATTTTAGTCAAACGATATCTTAACACGATATTTATAAAGGCTATCTTTGGCATGATCGGATTCATGATGGGAAGGATGATAAGTCAAGATGGAATTTGTCCCTCGAAAGAGAGATGTTTTGCTTGGGCCCCTCGATGAGTGATAATGATGGAAAGTGTGTGGCCACACCCCAATACGATTGGATTATCATTATACTCATGATCGAGAAAGCATTGAACAAATACAAGTTGACGTGGACCATGACTTGTGTTCAATATAACATCGTGAGACAAAGGGAGAAATGGAAGTGTACCATTGGAAACGTGAACTCTTACGTTATATTATTTGGGTAGACATAATGGCTTGCTAGAGTCCGCTTATGTCTTATGAGGGTCGATATGATCGAGCTCATTGCCAACATAATATAATCCTATTGGGTCACACACAACTAGAATGAATTGGTTAAACCAAAGGAAGAATGATTGAGAGTTCCTGATGTGGCATACCTTGGCGCGCGACAAAACTGGCCAAGTGGCTTGTTTTACCGCGCGACAGAACCTACCAGATGCGATTTTCAGACTAGTTTTCTAATATGATTAGGAAACAAATACTTATATTAAGGTAATATAAATATGAGGTCTGTAACCCTAATCACTAGACGAATTTTCTCAAGAAAATATAATAAAAGTTCTTTCAATATTCTTCCAAGGGTTTAAGGATCTAGCAATCCTCAAGAACAATTATTGGTTTATTCTTACGTGTGGATACAACAATAGAGGGTCTTCGCTCGTTTGACGATCAAGGCCTAGAGTTCCAATTCGAAGATTGAAAGGTTTTGAAGATCGAAGATTGTGATTCAAAATCAAACCAATAAATTGTTCGATAGCTCAAGACCGGAAAGCAATTAAGGTTGGTAAATTCTATCTCATAGGAATTCAATTTAATCGTATAGAACGGATCTTAGGGCTTGGGTTTTGTGTTATTTAGATGCTTATTCCGCTGCGCATGGACCCATAAAACCCAACAGTCACATATATGGATGTGCAGCGATTTCTGGAGAGGGATAGCCCGACAGGGTTCCAGCTGTACCCCTGGTCTTGATACGGAGAGGATGAGCTGAAGGGTGCCCCCTGGATGACGCGACTGAGGAAGCTTCTGCGGGGCCTCACTTGCGACTCTATGCATTTGAGGGAGAGGGTCTTTTGGCAGCATGGCGCCGGTATTCCCCCTATTGCTCCGAGAGATCCGCCACTCCACATGATGAGCCCTGCCGAGATGGACAGGCTAGAGTTTGAGAGGTACAGGGCCGGAGTAGGCACTGAGGAGTTTGTCCTGGAGGGCAAGGAGTATGCGGCCTTCATCAGGCGGAAGCTGAGGATGCCGCATGAGTTGGGAGGGAGAGGCGGACAGGTTCGTCGCGTCCTCAGGATGTTCCGGTGACTGGACCGGACTTCACCTATGTACGTGGGGACTCTAGGAGGAGGGTGTTGGTGCCCATCCCAAAGCAGGCTCTTGCCGCCTATCGGGTTGATCCAGATGCTGTGGTGAGTTTGTTTACTCTTTTCCTTCTTGGCATCTTGTTCTGTCTTTCTCTTTTTTATCTAGTATATTTTTTTGTATCTCATTTGCTAAGCATTTCTTTTGTTGTTTGTTGCGCAGGTCTCGGGGTGGACCGTAGATGTGCTCACTCGCCGGTATGTGGGGCTGAGGGCTTTCACGAAGAAGCTCTTGAGGAGGATGTCCTGCGGGTCTTCGCAGAGTGCGGCGGCTTTCGAGCCAATGCCTTCGAGGAGGTCCGTGGATACTCCTTCTTCGAGGGCTGAGGCGGACCCACAGCCTGAGATGCCGGCTCGAGAGCGGCATAACTATAATGCGAGGACTTCTTCGGAGGGCCGGAGGCCGCGAACCTTTCACCAGTTCTTCCCTCCGTCCAGTGCGCAGGGTGAGGGTTCGTCCTCGCTTCCCTTCTTTGATCCTTTTGCTGGCCTCACTTTTTCGGACTATCTGGAGTACTCGATCGAGGAGGGGGTCGAGCTTTCTGACGATGAGGAGGTGGCTGCCGAATTTGCCGGGATGCAGGGGTTCCCGTCGAGCGATGGTGATGGTGCAGATTCGGAGTAGGACTCCTTTTGTTTTCCTTTTTTTTGTATTCGTAGAATAGCAGACATTTGTATCTGAAATACTTGTATTTGACGAACATAGCATTTTATTATTGTAATGCAATGATTTATTTATTTGTAATTCCATGGGGACTGGCCTAGGAATTGTTTCTAGTTTATTTTATTTTTGTGCATGTCGCATGAGCTGGGAATGCATTTGTGTTTAGTGTATGGGGGCCGAAAATAGCTTTGGCAGGGTTTTTGAGCAGTTGGGTGCAAAATCTTGCTGCGGGCAGCAACTGTTTTGTGGTTGCTGAAAATTTAGCCAGGGTGCAATGTGGTCCGTACGGATCACTCATGTATGCAAAGTGGTCCGTACGGACACTTCTTGCTTTTGGAGAGGGGATAAGATTTGCTGAAAATCTAGATTTTTCTCATCTCCACATCCCCAAATTGCAGTCATTTCGACCCTTCTTCTCCATTTTCTCAAAAAACCTCCATTTTGCCATGGATTTGTCGTTAGTTCTGAGAGTTTCCCCGAGGCTTTTGAAGGAGAGGCAAGCGCACTTCCTTGAGCTGCTCAAGATGTGGATGAGGCACCACATGAAGCACAACAAGCAGGCTTTTGAGGTGAGATTTCAACTCCGCTCTATTTGGTTCCTTAAGGAGTTAGTTCCTGATTGGGAGTTGTTACGGGCGGCCGCAAGGTTCTGGGATGTTAGGAGGCATGTGTATAGTTTCTCCTACAACGAAATTACTCCCACCTTTGAAGATTTTCGGGCTTTGCTTGGAGGACCAGAGGTGGAGGCTATCTAGCTTCCTTTGGTCGGGGGTGCGACCGTGAGCGTGAAGCTCGCATACTTTCTTCGGGTTTCGTTAGAGGAAGCACAAGGTATGACGTTTGATTCTGGTCACATTGATATTTCTGCACTACCCGAGAGATTTATGGGTGATGACGAGAGTGATGTCTCGTGGAACGCGTTTGCTTTATGCATGATAGCAACGCTTTTCATGGTCAGCTCCCTTGGGGTATGTGACGGTGCCTTGTTGGATGTGGTAGGGCACTACCAAGCCGGTGAGGATGTTGCTCCTTTGGTTCTGGGGGAAAGTCTTCACGGCATTGATCGCTTGGCGATGGGGGACAGGTTTATACGAGGGGGAAGTCCCATTTTGCTCACCTTGTGGTTACGAGAGAGGTTTCAAGCTATGCATGTGTCTCCGTCATCTTTTAGTCTGTGGACGTTCGCTCAGAGGCCTCTTGTCTTGGATATGGATCAGTCCGCTTTGGGAGAGATGGATGGCTCAGCTTGGCACATATCAGATCCGTTGGTGGGTTCCTCACTAGGGGATTGAGACTAGGAGGGCCTTTCAGGAAGGTTCCTATGTTGTCAGAGTTCCGGGGTTTTCTTGGTCCTCTTCCTATATCCCGTTGCTCGTTTCTCGACAGTTTGGGATGAGGTAGGAGCCTTTGTTGGGCTGGAACAACATTGCCACCATGGAGGTAGCTTCTTTCTCTATGACAGATCCAGATGCCTTCCTTTTCTTTCTGAGGGTATGGAAGTATTCTGCCTTCCCTCCTGTGGTACTCCTTAGACGCCGGGAGAGTGTTGTTTTGACCACCGAGTACCTGGATTGGAACGAGCAGCATATCGGGCAGACCCAAGTGCTTTTGGGGAGCATGCGCGAAGTGATTCTGGGGCAAGATTGCCATCTCAGTTACACCCTCAGGATGTCACGGGAGACGCTTTGTTTGATTTTGAGACTAGAGTTGACCGACTGATGGAGAGAGGTCCCCTTTTGCAGACTCACAGGGAAGAGATCCGAGCCGAGGCACGGGCGAATGAAGCTCTGCGAGCTACAGGATTGCTTGACTCTATAGGGAGGAACCCTGATCTCAGAATGAGGGAGACAAAGCTAGCTCACGTGGAGCGAAGGAAGACTCGCCGGGGATGAGGGAAGAAAGGGAAGAATGGCGAGGGAACAAGCGCGAGTGGCGCGGAATGACCTCTTAAGTATCCACTCATTGTCAGTGAAGACACATTATTTGTTAAATGTATTAAGTTGTCTTTTAGCATGTTGTGAGCTTGAGAGTAGACCGTGCTTGTACTCATCAAGAAGTATTTTAATTGTGGTGATTTGTGATTTACTTTTAAAGCTTTGTCGAGACGAAAAATCTCTTGCTTGCTTTTTGTCTGAGCCTTGGCGGCATCCAAATTTTGGATTTTTTTTGGACCAAACCAGTCTGAGCCTTGATGGCATACAATTTTTTGGATTTTTGTGTATTTTTAGACCGAACCAATGAAGGCTGCCTACGTTCCCCCCGGACTGAGGGGCTCAGGTCTCCATAGTTCGACACTTTTAGGAGTGACGGGGAGACAGAAAAGTTGATATTATTTAAGAGAAGTATCGGCGAAGCTTGCTTCCGTTGGGCGAAGCTCTTGAAGGGATTTCCGTCCAGGTCTGTCAGCTTCATGAAACCTCCGGAGAAGATTTTTTGGACCACGAAAGGGCCGATCCATGTTGGTTCCCATTTTCCAAGCGGGTTGGTTCGGGTGAGAGGCTTTTCTTTGAGCACTAGATCGCCTTCCCTGATGTCTCGGGATTTGACTTTCTTGTCGAAAGCCCTAGTCATTCTGCTTTGGTAGGCTCGAATGTGTTCCATGACCTTTAGTCGGCATTCATCTTGTAGGGCCAATTTGTCGTGCCGGCTTCGGAGCCATTCCACTTCGTTGATTTCGTTTTTCAACAACACTCGGAGTGATGGGATTTCCAATTCAACGGGCAATACTGCTTCCATCCCATAGGTCAGGGCGAATGGGGTTTCTCCCGTGGCGGTCCTGACTGATGTTCGGTAGCCCCAAAGTGCCAGATGCAGCTTCTCGGGCCAATCTCATCCTCGTACGGTCATTTTTCTGATGATCCTTTAGAGGGTTTTATTTGTTGCTTCTACTGCGCCGTTAGTTTGCGGCTTGTAGGGAGAGGACTTATGGCGTGTGATTTTGGATTCGACCAATAGTCTGTTGCATTTTCCTTCGAAGTGAGATCCATTATCTGATATGACCTCGTTCGGGATGCCGTATTGGCATATGATGTTTTCTTTGAGGAACTGTGCGACCTTCTTGTAAGTTAGTACTTTGTAGGACTTGGCTTTGACCCATTTTTTGAAGTAGTCGATAGCTACCAAGACGAACTAGTGGCCGTTGATGCCGGGCGGAGCGATCTTCCCGATGACGTCGATTCCCCAAGTGGTGAAAGGCCAGGGAGTGGTCATGCAGTAGAGATCATGAGGGGGAAGATGGTTGAGGTTGGAGAAGCGCTGGCACTTGTCACAACTTCGGACAAATTGGATGCAGTCTGCCTCCATGGAGATCCAGTAGTAGCCCATTCGAAGAATGATCTGCATCAAAGCTCTGGCATTCATGTGGGGACCACAAGCCCCATTGTGGACTTTGTTCATGAGCTCATTTGCTTTTTCCTTGCCGATGCAGCGGAGGAGCGGTCCTTGGTAGCGTTTCTTGTATAGCATGTCCCTAAGTATGACAAAGTGAGAGGCAAGGCATTTTAAGGCCATGATGCTCTTGGCTTTGATTCCTTATTTTTATTTGCCTTCCTCGTTGATGTAAGAGGTTTCCCCGTTCTTGAGGTATTGGTAGATTTGGTTGTACCACGGCTCGTCGATTGACTCGGGCTCTGCCTCGATTTCACAGCAGTAGGCAGGAATTTCCTTTCTTCCTACTTTGAATGGCTTTACCGCCTTCCCTTCGGGGATTTTCACGAGTGAAGCCATGGTGGCTAAGGCGTCTGCAAACCGATTTCGGTCTCTTGGCAAGTAGTGGAAGGTGACCTCCTTGAATTGCGCGATGAGGTCTTCCATGCAGACGTGGTATTTTTGCAAGCCCGGGTCTATCGTTTTCCATTTGTTGGAAACTTGATTGATAATCAAGTCTAAGTCTCTGTAGACCTCTAACTCTTGGACATTTCTTTCGAGAGCGGCCTCTAGTCCGGCAGCGCATGCTTCGTATTCGACAGCATTGTTGGTTACCTCAAAGTTTAGCTTTAGGGCAATTGGGGTGTGCTCGTCTTTTGGGTCGACCAAGAGCATTCCAATGCCATTTCCTCTTTTGTTGGCTGCTCCGTCAAAGAAAAGCTTCCATCGAAGAAAAGCTGCCATCGATTCTCGCCTTCAAGTGCAAAGATTCCTTCGTCTGGAAATTGTGGTTCGGGACCTTTGGCTTCGTTGGTTGGGAAGTCGGCCAATTATTCAGCCATTACCCGTCCCTTGATTGACTTCTGGTTTACGTATTTGATGTCAAACTCCGCCAGGAAGAAAGACCATTTGGCTAGCCTCATTGACAGTGATGGTTTATTGAAGAGGTACTTGATCGGATCCATTTTGGAGACCAGGTGCACTGTGTGCGATTGCATGAAGTGTCGCAATTTTCTGACGACCCACACTAGAGCTGCGCAGGTCTTCTCTAGGACTGAGTAGTTGAGCTCACTGCCTTGGAACTTTCGGTTGATGAAGTAGATGGCATTTTCGACCTTTGACTCTTTCTTTTCTTGGCATAGCATGGCTCCAACTGCGATGTCGGTCACAGTTAGGTATAGCAAGAGTGGCTTCTCCTCGTGGGGAGGACAGAGAATCAAAGGACTCACAAGGTACACCTTTATCTTTTCGAAGGCGTCTTGGCATTCTGGGTTCCACTCGATATCTGCATTCTTTCTCATTAGTCGAAAGATTGGCTCGCACATGGAAGTCAGCTGATTGACGAAGCGGCTGATGTACTAAAGGCGGCCCATGAAGCTTTTCACTTCTGTTTGGGTTTGCGGTGGTCTCATCTCGATTATGGCCTTGATCTTTTGGGGATCAACTTTGATGCCTCGTTCTGTGACCATATATCCCAAGACTTTTCCTCAAATTACTCCGAATGTGCATTTGGCAGGGTTCAACCTCATTGAATGCTTTCGAAGGCGATCGAAGAACTTTCTCAGGTCGATGAGGTGTTGTCAGTCTGATCCCTTTGAAAGGATGATTATGTCATTGACGTACACTTCGATCTCTTTGTGGTTCATGTCGTGGAAAAGTGCGGTTGCTGCTCGTTGGTAGGTAGCCCCAGCATTCTTTAGTCCGAACATCATTACTATGTAGCAGTAGGTTCCCTAGGGGGTTGAGAACGCTATTTTCTTTTGGTCTTCTTCGGCCATCTTGATTTGATTGTAGTCGGTGAAACCGTCCACGAAGGACTTAACCTCGAAATTGGCCATAGTGTCGACCAACATGTCTATATTTGGTAGTGGGAAGTCATCCTTGGGACTTGCTTTGTTGAGATCTCAGAAGTCCATGCAGCAACATACTTTTCCATTGGCCTTGGTGACCGTGACTATGTTGGAGAGCCAAGTCGGGTATTTGATCACCCTTATGAAGCCGACGCGGAGGATCTTTTCGATCTCTTCCTTGACTTGTAAAGACCATTCTGTCTTGATTCGGCATAGCTTCTTCTTGATGGGCTTAGCCTCGGGATTCAGGGGAATCCGATGTTCCAGTATGGTTGGATCTAGGCCGGGCATGTCTTGGTAGGACCAAGCGAACACGTCCACAAATTCTTTGAGCAGTGCAGTCAATGCTTCTTGCTCGGTGCCGGTGAAGAAACTTCCGATTTGCGTCTCTTTAGGCTCTTCAGCAGTTCCTAAATTCACTTTGGTTAAAACCTCCTCGGTAGCTTGGGCCCGATTTTCCTCTCGTTTGACAACATGCTTAAAGATTTCTTTAATATATTGTTCGTTTAATGTGTCAGCGTCTTTATCAAGTGAATCGTTATTAACTGTTTTTTGATTTAGTTAATTTATCAGTTGTTAAAGATGCAATGAGGGGATACTCAGAAAGGTCGAAACTTTCATTTAAAGCGTAGGGGAATTCATTGTTGGCTATGAACTCATAATCCGAGATGACTCGAGAGACTCGAATTCAAAGACAACAAAATCAGAATGTGTTTCGAATCTAGACTCTAGGACGCGAGGGGTTAGACCAAGTTTTTCGATCATTTCCTCCTTGCTGGCTGCAGGTCCGGAGAAGGTGGCCCAATTCCTTAGAGGCATTGTGGATGAGCTTGAAAGGATGGAGGGATCGAAAGGCTTTGCGCTGCTGTCCCCAATCATGGCTATCACAGAGTTATCAGAAACAAAATCGATTAAGTCTGGCACTTCGATTTCTTCACTGAAAAGTTGTTGTAGCGAAGGCTCGTTCCAGGCATCTTCTACAGAGTCTTCTTTTCTTGCCTTGGGCATTGTTAGCTCGAATACTGACTCGTCCTGCTTGTTTGTGGCAGGGGTAATGACAGAAAGTTTTTCGAATTCCTCTACCAAAAAAGGGGTTTTCCCGAACCAAAATTCATTATGAATAGTGGTGGTGGTGGGTCCCGATAGAGTGGGTGCATCGAGGAATGCTCTCCTGACGGGGTTTGGCTCGAGGCCTCTAAACTTTTCAATGTTTCGTTGGAGCTTCTCCCATTTGTCCATTGTCGCAGACCAATCTTATTTGGCGTTGATCAACTTTGTCTTCTTTTTCATGTCTTCATTCAAATCATCGGTTTTCTTTGTGAAGTACCGGGTCATGTCGAAGCTGTAGGGATGGAGGTCGGAGGTTGTGTATGAGCCTCTTTTTTCAGTAACTGGGCATTTTCCGTGTGCAGCTTTTCTGTCTTCCGCAATATTTTTGGGAGTAGGCCACGGTGGGTGGTTTGTTCTTTGACCTCGATGATCTTATGGGTACCTTGATGGTGTTTGCCTAAACCAAGCCCCAGAATGTAATTCATGAGTTTCATCATCTTCATGGGAGGAGGGATCCGGTCCCAAGTCAGGGGGAGGTCTATATGGCACACTTGAGCTTTCGGGCTCTCAACCGTGAATCCCGTCAACATCATGCCTTCGTCGCCATGCTTGATTTCCAGGACCGGAGTGCCATTTGTGTTTGTTCCTTCTGTGGTCACACTGTCCCCGTAAATGGTGGTGAGATCGCTTCCCTGAATGAATTCCATGCATTGGTGTAGAGTGGATGCCACCCCATTTATTTGGTGGAGCAAGGGCCGGCCCAAGATGGCGGTAAAGTTGATCGGGATGTCGATAACCTGGAAGTCTGTTGGCATCATCTGCTTTCCGAACCACAGGTTCAAAGTGGCTACCCCCAAGACTGAGTGAGACGTTGAGTCATAAGCTTTGATCGTCTGAGTTGATGGCTTTAGATCGGTCGGCTTGATTCCTAGCAAGTCCATCATTTTTGCATGGAGGACATTCATGGCCGATCCTCCATCTACCAAGACCCGAGGGAGATGACGCTCGTCGAGTTGAATGGTAATGTAGAGAGGCTCGTTGTGGTTAGCCCCAAATTTTGGCAGATCGAGCTCAGTGAAGGTAATGATGTTATCGTAGTGAATATTGTCGATCATTTGAACTGCCTCATCCGGGGTTACATTGATTGGAACCATGGTCTGTGCTAGACTTTCTTCCAGCTTGAGCTTGTGAGGATAGGAGGAAGTGACTAGGGACCAAAGGGATATGTTAGCTTGAGTGCATTTGAGCTGGGTCAAGATCGGGTCTTCAGCCTCCGGGTCAAGCACTTCAGCTTCCTTGGCATAGGGGCCTTTCTCGGTTCGAGGCTCAGATATGGCCAGCATTTTGTCTGTCCTTGGAGGATTTACCGGGATTTGACCAGAACGAGTCAGCACATTTATTTCTGGCTTTACTCATCCTTTGCTTGTTTCTCCCAATTCTGTCATGGGAGGGCTCTGGTTAGCGTACGGCCATACATTGCACCTTAGCTCATTCACCGTTATTGCCTTTGTTGGGTATTGGATGGCTGCTTTGATGTCATCCCACGATAAAGGTTGGGGTGTCAGGACGCCTAGACCGTTGGTTGTTGTGCGAAGCTCGTCCCAGCTTATCATGGAGCAGAAGTGGCCATAATCTTGAGTTGAGTTAGGCTGAGGAGATTTGTTGGAATAAATGACATAGTAGTCAAACTTTCCAGATGGTTCTCCTAGGGTTCCAACTGTGGGATCACTGACTTCATACCTCTTTTTTAGTTTCTTTTGGGAAGAGGATTTTCTCCTTCTTGGGGGACGGTCCTCACTTATCTCATCTTGGAAATCAGTATCTAGACAAGCGGAGCAGTGGCAAATATCCCACCAAATGTGCTTTACAGTTTGTGGTGGTCTCGGAACCTCGGGGCATTGACTTGGCACGTCCTTCCCTGGCAGGCCTTGTGACTTCTGTTGGTGTAATGCCCTAGGCTATAGTTATGTTTAACTTGAACCGTTATGTATTATCTTTATCATTTATTATAGAGCGTGTTTATTCTGTTCATTATATGTTTTTCATGTTTATTATATTAAACTGCATCCCTAGTTGTTGTGAACAACTAGTATCAGTTGGTAATGGATAATCATAGAGATGATTATATGCATGGAGATGCACATTACACTTTTGGATACTTGCTAGAGAACAAGTATTGGACATGACCTACTTACGAGATTTATGACATGGTCTGTTGTCATGATTAAATCTCATGATAGTCGTGTTATTAAATCCTTTGTACTTGAGATTATCATCGACTTCCATATGATGAAGATCGTGTTTGATATAGTCTAACACTATTTTTAATCGGATAGAAATAAGGGCTATGTTAGCACGATTGGATTCATGTAGGGAAGAATGATAAGTCAAGATGGGATTTGTCCCTCTTATGAAGAGAGATGTTTGCTTGGGCCCCTCGATGAATGATGTTGATGAAATGTGTAGCCACACTTAAGCTATTTGATAGAGATCAAATGCATTTGGATTATCAACATATTCAGAATCGAGAAAACATTGAACAAAATGAGTTGACGTAGACCATGACTCATGTTCAATTGGACATCGTGAACAAAGGGATTGTGACATTTGATCTATCGAGGAATCAAGCTTTGATGTTATATTAATTGGGTGGATATAATGGTTTGCTAGAAACCACTTATGTCTTGTGAGGTCATGTTTTGTCTCACTATCAACATAATATATTTTGGGTCACACACAAGAACGAATTTGATTCGGGCTGAAATTATGGAATATGGTCTCTTGGGCGACCGCTAAGATTCACAGTGGGCGACCGCCCACAAGTCAACCATTGACTTGGGCGACCGCCGAAGTGAATATGGGCGACCGCGTAGGAGGATTTCGAAACAAGGCATGAAAGACTGTACAACTGGGCGACTGTCGATGTTCATGTGGGCGACCGCCCATGTTGGGTTTCGAATAAGACAAAAGGCACTGTACAACTGGACGACCCCCAGCTCTAGGTGGGCGATCCCCCACCCCTATCACTGCGATCAGACCTTGAGAAGAACAAGCTTGAGGAGAGCGGTACAAACTATTCTGATTGGATCAGAAGCCTTAGAATTGTTCTAAAGCAAGAGAAGAAACTGTACGTTCTCAATGAACCCATTCCACCTCAACCTGCTGCAAATGCTTCTAGGGCAGATAGGGATGCACATAAGAAACGTAATGATGATTCTACAGATGTTGCATGCCTTATGCTTGACACTATGTCTAAGTCTCTTCAGAAGGACCTTGAGCACATAGATACAACATTTGATCTTGCTGAGCGCTTAAAGGAAATGTTCCAAGTGCAAGCAAGAAATGAGCGATTTGATGTGGTTAAGGCCCTAACTGCATGCAAGATGCAAGAGGGGCAATCGGTGGGAGCTCATGTCCTTAAGATGAAGCGTCACATTGAGCATCTCGAAAGGCTTGGAAATCCGATGAGTTTGGAACTCGCCACGGATTTGATATTGAATTCATTGCCTGAAAGTTATGGTCATTTTATTATGCACTATCACATGACTGGTATGGATAAAAATCTCTCGAAATTGCATGCGATGCTTAAGACCGCAGAGAAGAATATCAAGAAGCCCCGAACCGATACTGTGTTAATGGTTAACAAAGGCAAAGGATTCAAGAAAGATGGAAAAGGTAAAGCAAGTGTTGCTAAACCTAAGGCAAAAGTTACCGTTGAGGGAGAGGCTCCCAAGGCATCTCAAAAGGATGCAGTTTGCTACCATTGCCAAGAGGTTGGTCATTGGAAGCACAACTGCAAGACTTACAAGGAAGGCCTAAAGGAGAAGAAGGGCAATGCGATTGCTTCTGAATCAGGTATCTATATGATAGATATTTTCCTTTCTGTTTCTAGTTCATGGGTATTAGATACCGGATGTGGATCTCACATTTGTTTAAATGTGCAGGGACTAAGGAATAGAAAGCTGCTCAAACAAGGTGAAGTTGACCTACGTGTGGGGAATGGAGCAAGAGTTGCTGCATTAGGCGTAGGGACATGTGATGTAACATTACCTAGTGGCTTAGTACTTGTTTTGAACAATTGTTACTATGTTCCGGATTTGAGTAGGAATATTATTTCTGTTTCTTGTTTGGATAATGAAGGGTATAATTTTCTTATTAAGAATAAGAAGTTTTATATTTATTTAAATGATATGCTTTATGGTATTGCAAATTCATTTAATGGTCTTTATGTTCTTGATGTTAATGAGAAACAAAATAGTGTTGAAAATTTTTATCATGTAGACAAGAAGTCTAAACCGAATGACGTGAACAACTCGTTCATGTGGCATTGCCGGCTTGGTCATATAAACAAGAAACGCATTTCTAAACTCCACAAAGATGGAATGTTAGACTCACATGATTATGTATCATATGAGATATGCAAATCTTGTTTATTGGGCAAAATGATCATTTCACCCTACACTAAGAGTAGTGAAAGGGCTAGTGACTTATTGGGCTTAATACATAATGATGTATGCGGACCAATGAGCAGCATTACTAGGGGAGGATTTCGGCATTTCATACATTCACCGATGACTTATCTAGATATGGCTATGTCTATCTGATGAAGTCCAAAAGTGAATCATTTGAGATGTTTAGAACATTTCAAAATGAAGTACAAAATCAACTTGGCAAAAAAATTAAATCACTTCGATCCGATCATGGTGGTGAGTATTTGAGCCAAGAGTTTGACAATCATCTCAAAAACTGTGGAATTATTTCAAAGTTGACTCCACCCAGAATGCCACAAAGGAATGGTGTTTCCAAGAGGAGGAATAGAACCATATTAGATATTGTTCATTCGATGATGAGTCAAGTAGACCTTCCTATATCCTTTTGGGGACATGCATTAGAGACTACTGCGTTCACACTGAACAGAGTCCCTACTAAATCGGCTCCTAAGACCTCACATGAGATGTGGCATGGATGAAAACCTAGTTTGTCTTTCATGAAGATTTGGGGTTGCGAAGCTTATGTGAAGATACTTGTCTCTGATAAGTTAGCACCTAAATCTGATAAGGTTATTTTCGTTGGTTACCCTAAGGAAACCAAGGGGTATTACTTTTACAACCGCATTGAGAACAAAGTGTTTGTTGCTCAATATGGTACTTTTCTTGAGAAACAGTTTCTCAATAAAGAATCTAGTGGGAGTAAAATTTATCTTGAAGAAGTTCAAGAACCCGAAAATAATATGGAACCGATAGTAGAGACTGAACCAAGTCCACAAGAAGTTGTGGAACTGGTTCAAGATCCACAAGTCCATCGTAGATCGCATAGTTTACGATCCGCACCCGAGAGATATGGATTTCTCGTGTCGGAAAGCAATAAAGTGGAAGTCATTGAGAATGGCGAACCTACTTCCTATCAAGAGGCGATGTCCGATCCCGATTCGGATAAATGGTTAGAAGCCATGTAATCCGAGTTGCAATCCATGTCGGATAATCAAGTTTGGAACTTGATTGAGCCACCCGAAGGTGTAAAAACCATAGGGTGCAAGTGGGTCTTCAAGAAGAAGACTGACATGGATGGGAAGGTGCATACTTACAAGGCTAGGCTTGTAGCAAAGGGATATAGGCAAACTCATGGTGTAGACTATGATGAAACCTTCTCGCCTGTTGCCATGCTTAAGTCTGTTAGAATTTTGATTGCCATAGTCACATATTATGACTATGAGATATGGCAAATGGATGTCAAAACCGATTTCCTTAATGGAAAACTGCTAGAGGATGTGTATATGACACAACTCGAAGGTTTTGCAGATCCAAGAAATTCTAACAAGGTGTGCAAGTTGCAAAGATCCATTTATGGATTGAAGCAAGCTTCTAGGAGTTGGAATCTTCGGTTCGATGAGAAAATCAAAGAGTTTGATTTTATCAAGAATGAAGATGAACCTTGTGTATACATGAAATTCAGTGGGAGTGTTGTGCTATTTCTCTTATTGTATGTCGATGATATCTTACTCATTGGAAACGACATTCCTGCACTTCAGACTGTCAAGTCTTGCTTAGGGAAGTGTTTCTCAAAGAAAAATATGGGTGAAGCCGCTTACATCCTTGGTATCAAGATCTATAGAGATAGATCTAAGAGGATAATTGATTTGAGTCAAAGTACCTACATTGACAAGGTTCTTAGAAGATTCAAAATGGAAAATTCTAAGAGAGGCAACTTGCCAATGGGGCATGGTGTTACTCTTAGCAAGACGTAGTGTCCTAAGACAACTGATGAGCGAAAGAGGATGAATGAAGTTCCATACGCTTCGCTATTAGATCTATCATGTACGCTATGATTTGTACTAGACCCGACGCCTCGTATGCTTTGAGCATGACGAGTTGATACCAATCTGATCCTGGTGAGAACCATTGGATGGCAGTCAAGACGATCCTAAAGTAATTAAGAAGGACTAAGGATGCGTTCTTGGTATTTGGAGGGATAGAAGAAGATCTTGGTGTAAGAGGTTACACAGATGCTAGCTTCCAAACCGACAAAGATGATTTCCGATCGCAGTCAGGATTTGTGTTTATGCTTAACGGAGGTGCGTTATGTTGGAAGAGTTTCAGGCAGAGTACTATTGTCGATTCTACTACTGAGGCCGAATATATAGCGGCATCCGATGCAACTAAGGAGGCAGTTTGGATCAAGAAGTTCATTAGTGACTTGGAAGTTGTTCCAAGTATCACTAATCCGGTTGAACTTTATTCTGACAATAATGGTGCCATTGCGCAAGCAAAGGAACCAAGGTCACATCAGCGATCCAAACATATACTTAGACGTTTCCATCTCATTCGAGATTTCATTGATCGAGGAGATGTTAAGATATGCAAAGTATCAACCGATGATAACATTGGGGATTCGCTTACAAAGCCCCTCACACAAGCAAAGCATGATGGTCATGTGAGGTCCATGGGTATTAGATACATAGATGAAGCCTAGTGCAAGTGGGAGATTGTTGGTGTAATGTACTAGGCTATAGTTATGTTTAACTTGAACCGTTATGCATTATCTTTATCATTTATTATAGAGCGTGTTTATTCTGTTCATTATATGTTTTGCATGTTTATTATACTGAATTGCGTCCCTAGTTGTTGTGAACAACTAGTATACATTGGTAATGGATAATCATATAGATGATAATATGCATGGAGATGCACATTACACTTATGGATACTTGCTAGAGAACAAGTATTGGACATGACCTACTTATGAGATTTATGACATGGTCTGTTGTCATGATTAAATCTCATGATAGTCGTGTTATTGAATCCTTTGTACCTTAGATTATCATCGTCTTCCACTTGATGAAGATCGTGTTTGATATAGTCTAACACTATCTTTAATCGGATAGCAATAAGGGCTATGTTAGCACGATTGGATTCATGTAGGGAAGAATGATAAGTCAAGATGGGATTTGTCCCTCTTATGAAGAGAGATGTTTGCTTGGGCCCCTCGATGAATGATGTTGATGAAATGTGTGGCCACACTCAAGTGATTTGAAAGAGATCAAATGCATTTGGATTATCAACATATTCGTAATCGATAAAGCATTGAACGGAATGAGTTGACGTAGACCATGACTCATGTTCAATTGGACATCGTGGACGAAGGGATTGTGACATTTGATCTATCGAGGAATCAAGCTTTGATTTTATATTAATTGGGTGGATATAATGGTTTGCTAGAAACCACTTATTTCTTGTGAGGTCATGTTTTGACTCACTACCAACATAATATAATTCCTTTTGGGTCACACACAAAGAACGAATTTGATTCGGGATGAAATTATGGAATCTGGTCTCTTGGGCGACCGTTGAGATTCACAGTGGGCAAGCGCCCACAAGTCTATCGTTGACTTGGGCGACCGCCGAAGTGAATATGGGCGATCGCGTATAGGAGGATTTCGAAACAAGGCATGAAAGACTGTACAACTGGGCGACTGCCGAGGTTCATGTGGGCGACCGCCCATGTTGGGTTTCGAATAAGACAAAAGGCACTGTACAACTGGGCGACCCCCCCAGCCCTAAGTGGGCGACCGCCCAGCACCCGTTTTCAGCAATCCGTTTTTGCTTGGAAAAAGGACCCTTCTCCCTATGAGTTAGGGATTTATAGCAAGTATAAATAAGATCCTTTTTTCTCAGCTTTAACATACAAATTTTAGGGCTTGATAAACACAATTATCTTGGTTTTGATTACGAATCAAAGATCAAAACACCCTAGATTCAATTCCATAATAGCCATAGATTATTGAAAAGTGTTTCAATAATCAAGAGGATCATCTAGCAATCAAACAAGAAGGAGTTCTTGGTTCGTTCGCGTGTGGATCACTATTAGAGGGAGGTTGTTTTATCTCCTAAGGCTTGAAGCTCCATTGTTGATTTCATCACCAAGGTTGAACAAGGAAGATTGAAGATTCGACATCAAAATTTGAGGCTTGAATTTTGAGATCTACTTTGACAAACTAAATCGCATTAAAGGTATGCAATTTTATTTCACAGTTTTTCTAATCTCTTCATGCTAGACGGATCTAGTGGGAGTAAAATTGATCTTGAAGAAGTTCAAGAACCCGAAAATAACATGGAACCGATAGTAGAGACTGCACCAAGTCCACAAGAAGTTGTGGAACCGGTTCAAGATCTACAAGTCCATCGTAGATCATATACGTTACGATCCACACCCGAGAGATATGGATTTCTTGTGTCGGAAAGTAATGAAGTGGAAGTCATTGAGAATGACGAACCTACTTCCTATCAAGAGGCGATGTCCGATCCCGATTCAGATAAATGGTTAGAAGCCATGAAATCCGAGTTACAATCCATGTCGGATAATCAAGTTTGGAACTTGATCGAGCCACCCGAAGGTGTAAAAATCATAGGGTGCAAGTGGGTCTTCAAGAAGAAGACTGACGTGGATGGGAAGGTGCATACTTACAAGACTAGGCTTGTAGCAAAGGGATATAGGCAAACTCATGGTGTAGACTATGATGAAACCTTCTCGCCTGTTGCCATGCTTATGTCTGTTAGAATTTTGATTGCCATAGCCGCATATTATGACTATGAGATATGGCAAATGGATGTCAAAACCGCTTTCCTTAATGGAAAACTGCTAGAGGATGTGTATATGACACAACTCGAAGGTTTTGCAGATCCAAGAAATTCTAACAAGGTGTGCAAGTTGCAAAGATCCATTTATGGATTGAAGCAAGCTTCTAGGAGTTGGAATCTTCGCTTCGATGAGAAAATCAAAGAGTTTGGTTTTATCAAGAACGAAAATGAACCTTGTGTATGCATGAAATTCAATGGGAGTGTTGTGCTATTTCTCTTATTGCATGTCGATGATATCTTACTCATTGGAAATGACATTCCTGCACTTCAGACTATCAAGTCTTGGTTAGGGAAGTGTTTATCAATGAAAGATATGGGCGAAGCCGCTTACATCCTTGGTATCAAGATCTATAGAGATAGATCTAAGAGGATAATTGGTTTGAGTCAAAGTACCTACATTGACAAGGTTCTTAGAAGATTCAAAATGGAAAATTCTAAGAGAGGCAACTTGCCAATGGGTCATGGTGTTACTCTTAGCAAGACGTAGTGTCCTAAGACAACTGATGAGCGAAAGAGGATGAATGAAGTTCCATACGCTTCGGCTATTGGATCTATCATGTACGCTATCGAGGAATCAAGCTTTGATGTTATATTAATTGGGTGGATATAATGGTTTGCTAGAAACCACTTATGTCTTGTGAGGTCATGTTTTGACTCACTACCAACATAATATAATTCCTTTTGGGTCACACACAAAGAACGAATTTGATTCGGGCTAAAATTATGGAATCTGGTCTCTTGGGCGACCGCTGAGATTTACAGTGGGCAACCGCCCACAAGTCATCCATTGACTTGGGCGACCACGTAGGAGGATTTCGAAACAAGGCATGAAAGACTGTACAACTGGGCGACCTGCGAGGTTCATGTGGGCGACCGCCCATGTTGGGTTTCGAATAAGACAAAAGGCGCTGTACAAACGGGCGACCCCCCAGCCCTAGGTGGGCGACCGCCCAACACCTGTTTTCAGCAATTCATTTTTGCTTGGAAAAAGGACTCTTCTCCCTAAGAGTTAGGGATTTATAGCAAGTATAAATAAGAACCTTTTTTCCCAACTTTAACCTACAAATTTTAGGGCTTGATAAACACAATTATCTTGATTTTGATTACGAATCAAAGATCAAAACACCCTAGATTCAATTCCATAATAGCCATAGATTATTGAAAAGTGTTTCAATAATCAATAGGATCATCTAGCAATCCAACGAGAAGGAGTTCTTTATTCGTTCGCGTGTGGATCACCATTAGAGGGAGGTTGTTTTATCTCCTAAGGCTTGAAGCTCCATTGAAGATTTCATCACCAAGGTTGAACAAGGAAGATAGAAGATTCGACATCAAAATTCGAGGCTTGAATTTTGAGATCTACTTTGACAAACTAAATCGCATTAAAGGTATGTAATTCTATTTCATAGTTTTTCTAATCTCTTCATGCTAGACGGATCTAAGGGCTAGGGTTTGATGTTCTTTGTTAAATTTTCCGCAGCGTTTGTAACCCCAAAACCCAACAACTTCATGTAGCTGCTACGAGGCTCATATAGAGGCAAAGGATTAGATCCCAGGGTATATTGGGAGACTCTGGGAGCTAAGGGAGCGGGCACGTCCCCTTTTTTTATGGGAGCCCCAACTGGTTGGGGGGGGGGGTTGCCAATGTTCCGAAATGATGCATGGCACCTTCGATCCAAGCCTGCTGCTCGCCTTGGCATTTTTCAAGAGCTCTGAAAGCTTGCTAAACCTCTTCCATCATTGGGAAATTTCTCGGGTGCAGAATTTTGTTTCCCTCACTGTTATTTATCGACCCTGCTATGGGAGAGTGACGGACCGTCGGACCGCTGAACCGGGAAGGCTATCGGACCTTGCGATGTCGACACTGAAAAGACGGCACCCGGGTACACTTAACCATTCTCGGTTCGCTGGAGGGGGTGAAGGGTAAGGTTTAGACTTGGGAAGACCTTTTTTGGATAATGGGGAGAAAGCTCATGCGACATGCAGTTTCCTCTTTTTTTATTTTTATTTTTGTTGTTTTAATTTACTTAAAACGTGTTTTCTTAGAATCCTAAATGGGTTGGAAAAGATTGCTCTTCTTTTTCGCAACTATTCTAGATCCTGGGTCAGTGAAAATTATCACTGCGGCTATAAGCTCCTCGTTTTGCACCTGTATTTCGACCTCCTAGGGTGGACAGCCCCGAGCGAGGGTCCTATAAGGCAAGTGGTTTCCATCGGCCAAAAGAAAAACGAACCTAAAGACCGAGCCTGTCATGTTCGTTTTAATGCGTCTGCCATGTTAATAGTGAACAGAGCCAGTACTTAGAGTCAAGATCGGGTCAAGAGTTCGGCATGACCTCTCTTTACCTTGCTTGTGCAAGGGATCCATGGATTTAGGTTTTGGCTCGGTCATATTGTCATGGATGACTCATTAAAGGCTTGATGCCATGGTGTCATGTGGGCATGGACGTATATCCGGTACAGAGCATTATCTGGGTGTAGCTTTGGAAATCAAGATCGGGTCAAGATTTTAGCATGACCTTTCATCGCTTTGCTCGCGCAAGAGATCTTGATTTCTAGGCTTTGACTCAGATAATGGCCGACATGGATATGTATCCAGGCTTTATGACACAGACTGGATAAAAAAACAACCGGGTCTGGACAGAGTGTGACGCAAGAGTGCATGGTTGACACTGGCTAGGATGGGAAGTTTGGAATGATCCCGAGCGCGCTCAAAAGGCATAGGAACACCAATTGAACTGCATCTGAGACCATCCCGGGTTTGAGGTTGTAGTGTGCAGTTTACAGGATAAGAGTGCGCGTAGTGTGCGATCACTAAAATTCTTTTTCTGAGTAAAATAGAAAGTTTTGCAGAATATATTAAAAGTATGTATATAGGTGTATTATGATGCATTTTTTTGTATTTTTTGAATAAGCAAAAAAGTAAAGCACATGCACACACACAACAACTAAAGAAAGGGTAAAAATGAAAGTTTTACCCTCATCATTGTTTTTAAAAAAATTTCTTTGTTTAAAAAGTTTTTAAAACAAAACTTCCCCAGCAGAGTCGCCAACTGAAATTACCCGAATCCGATGCGCGGAAGGACATCTCGCGGCTGGGGGGGGGCCATTTTGCTGCATTTTTCATTTAGAGTCTCTACGCCATTTTGATTGTGCCCAAAACATTGAGAAAAGGCTTTGTATTGTTTTTGTTTTGTTGTGTGATGAGATTTTTGAGTTCGGATGTCAGGTTACGCCTCGAGAAAAGATATTTGAGCTCACCTGAGTCGCCTCGTATACACGAGTCTTTTTATACCCTTCTTTCTTTAAATGTTGTGTGTGTGTGTGCATGTGCTTTTAAAAATGCATTTAAGAATGATGTCTACATTGCAAATGATGCTTATATTTAAACGTAAATATTTAAATTAAAGCAGTAAAATGAGATTCGCAAGGAGATCGTACTGTAGCGTTGTGAGGAAAAAAGAATTTTATCTTTTAGAGTCGCCACCTATATTATTCATTTGGAAACATAGGAAAACCATTTTGAAAAGAGATTTGAGTTCGGGGCTTAGGTTATGGAATGGGTAGGTCGAGGAGCATCCATTCCACCCGATCCGAAGATCGGTCTTGCTAAAGAAAAGGGAGGTTTTCGATCTTTAAAATATATATAATTAAAGAAAACAAATAAACCCTAATCAATTTCTTGATTAGGAATGTCGGATTGTATGCTTCGAGATCGCCTTTATCGATTGAAGGGACTCTAGGCCGATCCTTTTGATGGGATTACACCACTCTAAAAGTCAATAGAGAGATTGAGAAGAAGAAGAGAAATAGAGGATTTTACCTTGGGTTTAGGGATTAATTGATTTAGAACGTGGTTCTAAGATGTCTTCTCGATCGAGAAGCGATTCGGGCAGAGTTACGACTCAATATGAGAGTCAAGTCTTGATGCGGACAGAGCTTCGCCTTGATGCTAGGCTTGAGCCTTGATGTTCGTCAATCAACGTGGTTGAAGGACAAATTTAGGAGTTGTTTGTGAGTGATTTGAAGGAGTCTTTCATGGAAAGAAACCAACAAATTGTGTGTGTTGTGTGGAATTCTGGACCTCGTCCTCTTTTTCAACCTTGGAAGTCACCAGGTATTTATAGGGATTTAAGAGGTAGAGGTGGAGAGGTAAAACACATCTAGGAAGCTTCCAGAACTCAATTCTGATTGAAGAACCGGATTAGATGAGGTTTATCAAGAAAGGAGGTTGAAACGGAGAAGGAATGTGATTTCTGCACATCCTGTCGAGGGGATATCTCGCGCGAGATATGATATCTCGTGCGAGATAACTAGTCTGATGACTATTTTGTCCTCTTCAGTTTATTCCGTTAGTCAGTTAGGTCCAAAACTAACGAGGTTAGTTAGAAACTTAACGAAACATGACGAAACTGATATGCTTTCATCAAAACATAAAAGAGAGACGAAGATTAGTGTAATCATGATTTATTGGTTCAGAATGGGGTGTCTACAGAGCCCCTCGGCGACAGGTCTTGTGAAAAAAGAAGTGTCATCGATAGAAAAGACATCATTCTGAACATTGGGATGGTCGTGCCTCACGGCTGCCTACGTATCTCTAAGAGAGAATCAAACTAAACGTAGTTCGACTCCAAAACACTAAAAAGGTTATTTTAGGTATTTTGAAAATCATTTTTGAAAATTGAAGAGGGATTTTTTTTTTGAAAAGGTAAAATCATACTGAGGAATCAAGGACTTGACCCAATTTTGATGATACCCGGTTTGTTGATGAAGTTGTTGAAGTGCGCCGCCCGAGGTTACTGACGTTGCCGTTGTTGCCGAGGTCGCGGACTTGAAGTTGTTGCCGAGGTCACGGACTTGAAGTTGTTGCCGAGGTCACGGGCTTGAAGTTGTTGCCGAGGTCACGGACTTGAAGTTGTTGCCGAGGTCACGAACTTGAAGTTTGCTGCCATCACAGACTTTGATGTTGTTGCCGAGGTCACGGTCTTGAAGTTGCTGCCATCACAGACTTTGATATTGTTGCCGAGGTCACGGACTTGAAGTTTGCTGCCGTCACAGACTTTGAAGTTGTCGGTTGAGATGGAGGTTCTGTCGGCCCCCGTAATGCAAGGATATATGCATGATGGTCTCGGATAGACCCGA
The DNA here is from genome assembly GCA_022495995.1 of Adenophora triphylla var. japonica. Taxonomy (NCBI): domain Eukaryota; kingdom Viridiplantae; phylum Streptophyta; class Magnoliopsida; order Asterales; family Campanulaceae; genus Adenophora; species Adenophora triphylla. Next base: position 358,199 of record JAFEMH010000763.1, read on the forward strand.
ATGATTCTTACCTTCTGTACCTGTCAGCACATAAAGATTCCAAGTAGATTTTTTCATATTTTAGTTGTTTAACTAGACTTACGTGGTGGTGCTCACGTCTGTTCATGTAAATGGCCGGTTGGTCATTTTGGTGGTGAGTTTATGTATGAGTATATGGTGTATGGGTATGTAGGGACATTTGTATGGATTTGTATTTGAGATGGGTGAACTGTATGAGTGAACTTGTGTTTGACAAGTTGGGACCGAATCAGGTTTATGCAGAATCTGTTGCTAGTCAGCGAGGCTGTATTTTGATGGGTAACCTTGTGTGAACACATCTAGGTCTGTTGAGAATCTTCATTCTTACTTCTCCTTTGAATCGTGTCTCTAGGAGGCAAACGACTACAAATCTGTCGACTGTCGTAATGGCTTTATGTCCAAGGCCCTTTTGGTGTCTCAAGCCCCAGGTTGCTTGCAAGTGGTAGATGACTTTGTGAACAGGCTTGTGAAGCTGTTCTCTTGATTTGAAGATGATCGAAGAAGACTCTCCTTGTTGATTTGATTTGAAGAGAACCGAATGATGTCTGATGAAGAAGGTTGAAGAATACTCTCCCTTTGACCTTTGATTTTTTTTCTTAGTGCGCACCCTGGTTTTTGCCTAGACCGCCCTTTCGGGTTTTCAATCTAGCGGGCATCTCTTTTGCGACTTTTTTTTTCATCATTTTTTCATTTTTTTTGAATAGTATGTAACTCGAAGAGAACTCAGAGAGAGAAAATCTTATTGAGGAGAGAGAAATGAGATCTCAAGTTAGTTTAGGAGAGACGGATTCTATTCATTGGAAGGTGATCCAAGCATTGACTTTTTGGAGAAGTGTATTCTCTAATGATGAGAGTGAGAAGCAAAGAGAAAAGCCCCTAATGTAGATTTGATTGTTTTGAAGAGTTGAAATAGAGGTTGACTGGGGGAAGAAAGGTGAGGAAGCCCCAGTTTTGATGCTTGGATTTCAAGAGTGTGTATGAGAGTGGCTAACAGGAAGCCACTAGACTCAACGAGAAATGCTTCTTGGCTCAAAGATCTAGAAAAGTCGTTCTACCTTTTAATGAACCGTGCTTCATCTAGAAATTTCTAAACAAGATTGAGGAGAAAGCCAATCATTAGTATGACTTAAGGGTAAACATTTTTCTTGATACTGAAAGTCTTCTTCACTTGATGTAGGAGGATATTGAGGAATCCTCTTTTGTTGGTACCATTTAACTCCTCTTCTTTGTGGGAGAGTACTTCTTGCCTTTGTTGAAATTCCATCCTTGTTGTGGGGCGATGAAGGCTTGAGAGTTTTTCTTTCTCTCCTGTTTTTTTTTTTTTTTTGATGCTCTATTTTTGCCTAGGACGATTTGAGGAGTTTCGACCTAGCGAGCTTTTATTTATTTTTTGTACTCTCAAAGCCTTGAGTTGAGTAGCCCCACTCTTCTTGGGATGAATGTTGATAGCAGTGCCTTTGGCTTCCTTCGCTTGTTGACTTTGACTTTCAGTAGGGGTAATGTTTAGCCCTTAAGCCTCCTAAGGATAACTTGCTTCTTAAACTCGCTTAGAAGTTTCTATTTTTGCGATGATTTAAGGAATGGAGGGTCCATTATTTCGCATGAGTTAAATGATATTCATGAGGTAGAACAACCTTAGGGAAAGTGTTTAGGAAAAGAAAATTACTTTGATTAATGGAGAAATTTAAGAACAGACTCGATAGTTTAGATGACACAAACTAGAGGAGGTGAGGAGTACTAGAAAGACAGAACGACTCTTCGAGTTCATACTTGGAAATTTAAAACCTAATCTACTTCTATCAAAGGAGAAAGGGAGAGGATAGTTGTAGCCCCAAAGTGGTAAATGTTGGTAAATGTTGATTTCTTCTTGGAGCTTCATCTTCTTCATGGAGTGCGAGGGAGAGGATTGGTGATGACGTTGGGACGTTCTAGATCTCCATTATCAAAGAGGTCTTGGATGATGTCCTTCAAGTGGTGGCAAGAGTTGGTGTTGTGGCCGGTGAAGTTGTGATACTTGCAGAATAAGTGATGAGCATGATTAGGACCCATATCCTTCGGAGGACCACTTTCCCTTGGTTTGATCATTTCATTCTGGACAAGCACATCGAAGAGTTCTTCTTGAGTGATTCCTTCAATTTTGTCGTAGTGCCTCTTTTTCTTTTCGGGAGGAGGGACAGCAGAATACTTTCCGGTGTTGGAGCGGTTGACTGCAATGGCATTGACTGAAGCATCCTTACTTGTAGCGGGTTTGTTGTAGCGGAAAGTACTTTCCTTCTTTTTGCTTTTTAGGAAGTCGTCAACCCTAATTCCAGACTTGAGGAGTTCATTGAAACTAGGAAAGTAATTATCGGCGAGCTTCTCTTGAAATTCATCACGGAGGCATTGGAGGAAGATGTGGATTTGCTCTTTGAGAGTAGGCCTTTCGACAATTTCAGTGAGTTTGAGCCTCCATCTTCTAGAAAATTCAGCAAAGGACTCATTTGCATGTTGTTTGGTTTGTTCAAGATCCCTCCTAGTAGGGCGGTAAGTGCAGTTGTCTTCAAACTGCCTTTGGAAGACCAAACATGCGGACGACCAATCAAGCCTTGTAGTCGTAGGAAGAGACATGTACCAATCCCTTGCAGCACCCTCTAAGGTTTGAGGAAAGCATTGGGCCAAGATCGTGTTGTCAACGCCCATTGGAAGCATAGCCCAAGTGTAGGTCTCAACATGAGCTCGAGGACAAGTGGTACTGTTGAACTTGGCAATATCGGGTGTCTTGTACTTGCGAGGAAACTTAGTGATGGATTGTTGAAGAGTATCGGGATCAAATGGAACGAATGACCCTTTGGAAGTGTCAAGAGTTGCAAGTTTCTTCTCGAGGTAGTTCTTAGTAACATGGTCACCAAGTTTAGTAGTTTCACCACTGCCTTCTTTTTTGGTTTTAGCACCCTTTGAGGTATGTTCCTCATCATCGGAGGAGGATGAGGAAGAGGAGGAATCGGATTCTTCCTTTTTCTTGGTTGTCTTCTTGGTTTTTCTATTTACTTTGGTGTAGGATTCCTCTTCGTCGGAGGAGGATTCCACTTTCTGCTTTTGTTTTCTGCCTTTCTTGACTTTCAACTCGTGGAGTTCTTTCATGAGAGCGGCCATTTGGGCATTTTACTCATCAATTTGCTTACTTTGTTCATCCAACCTAGTCATGGCTTCGATGAGTTGGACCTTGGCATCGTTGAAATCGGCCTCGGTGGTAGAAGGAGAAGCAGACATCGTGTCGAGCTTTGGCGAAGGACCTAGATGTGTAGCAACCGGGTTAAACCATGATCGAGTCCCAACAAGTCGGCTGAATAGGGTGAATGAAGGCTTTGAAGGTTTGAAGGTTTTGGCCACAACACGAAAAGACCAAACACTTATCTCGTACGAGACAAGTAGTCTCGCGCGAGACTTCACCACGGAAAGTCACAATCTTTCTGATTTTAATCCTAATTTTGGTCGGACGGAACATCCGTTTTGGGGGTTTCTAATATTCAGAATCCAAACCTAGGGACCTAGGGGTCGAAGTAATCCCAAGTAACATCAAGTTTTGTGCAATAATTTTGGTAAGAAATTTTTCTCTTTTTAGGGGCAAATCCGAAGGGACAACCGTAGGGACATTTCCGAAGGGACAATTCCGAAGCGAGAATTTTTTGATTTCTTTTCCATGGATTATTGCACAAAACGATCTTGACAAGGGATTACAAGGACTACAAGATCAAACCGACCGGTCACGTAGTGTCTTAAAAAGTCAATCTACATGATTATGTGGCGATGCAGGGCTGGAAGGCTAGGCTCCCCGCGATATGACAATCTAGGTGGATTGAATACGCGGAGTGGGATGATCCAACTTCGGAGAGACCGGCGACTAGGTGGTTACCGTCATCCATCCTTAGTGTGGGTCCCGGGTTTATAGAGGGTATGTAGTGCAATGACAGTTATAGTATGAGTGCGCGTGTGTGAGAGTCAATCTAGGTGATAGATTAAAATAGAAAGTTTTTTTTTTTGAAAACTAAAAGAAAACAGATAATGTCCGCACCAAGTGGTTGCCTACGTTTCTCCCAAATTAGGAAGACTCAGGCCGTCGTAGTTCCACATAAAGGAGAGAGAGAAATAAATAATTTAAATTACAACTCCCGAATCCCCAATGGACCGGACTTTAATTAAATAAAACCCAATCGCACGCAGTTTATAAATAATAATCCATTATTTAAATGAAATAAAGATTCGAGTTCTACACCTTAAGGGAGGCCTTAAGATGTGGGAACTCTGCAGATAATGAATTCTGGGATCTCCCTTGCGTGTTCGGCTCTCGTCTTGGACTATGAGATGAACGGGAGAAACCAGAAAACAACCAGATTGCCGAAGCCATATCTCGCGCGAGATATGATATCTCGCCGCGAGATATGCTTCATCTGAGAGCAGAAAATTCGAATTTACAAATTTTTTTTTTGAAAACCTCTCTTTTAATTTTGACGCAAGTTTAAGCCTCTTAATTTTAAGTCCCCAGCGGAGTCGCCTCTATAGCGTTGTGAGGAAAAAAGAATTTTATCTTTTAGAGTCGCCACCTATATTATTCGTTTGGAAACATAGGAAAACCATTTTGAAAAGAGATTTGAGTTCGGGGCTTAGGTTATGGAATGGGTAGGTCGAGGAGCATCCATTCCACTCGATCCGAAGATCGGTCTTGCTAAAGAAAAGGGAGGTTTTCGATCTTTAAAATATATATAATTAAAGAAAACAAATAAACCCTAATCAATTTCTTGATTAGGAATGTCGGATTGTATGCTTCGAGATCGCCTTCATCGATTGAAGGGACTCTAGGCCGATCCTTTTGATGGGATTACACCACTCTAAAAGTCAATAGAGAGATTGAGAAGAAGAAGAGAAATAGAGGATTTTACCTTGGGTTTAGGGAGTAATTGATTTAGAACGTGGTTCTAAGATGTCTTCTCGATCGAGAAGCGATTCGGGCAGAGTTTCGACTCAATATGAGAGTCAAGTCTTGATGCGGACAGTGCTTCACCTTGATGCTAGGCTTGAGCCTTGATGTTCGTCAATCAACGTGGTTGAAGGACGAATTTAGGAGTTGTTTATGAGTGATTTGAAGGAGTCTTTCGTGGAAAGAAACCAACAAATTGTGTGTGTTGTGTGGAATTCTGGACCTCATCCTCTTTTTCAACCTTGGAAGTCACCAGGTATTTATAGGGATTTAAGAGGTAGAGGTGGAGAGGTAAAACACATCTAGGAAGCTTCCAGAACTCAATTCTGATTGAAGAACCGGATTAGATGAGGTTTATCAAGAAAGGAGGTTGAAACGGAGAAGGAGAGTGATTTCTGCACATCCTGTCGAGGGGATATCTCACGCGAGATATGATATCTCGTGCGAGATAACTAGTCTGATGACTATTTTGTCCTATTCAGTTTATTCCGTTAGTCAGTTAGGTCCCAAACTAACGAGGTTAGTTAGAAACTTAACGAAACATGACGAAACTGATATGCTTTCATCAAAACATAAAAGAGAGACGAAGAGTAGTGTAATCATGATTTATTGGTTCAGAATGGGGTGTCTACACGTACCAATGTTGGTTTGTGTCTATCTTTCGCGGGGGAGTGTGTTTGGTTTGAGGGTGAATAGGGTTTTTTGGGACGTTGGGGGTCGATTAGGACGGATCGGTATTGACTAGGATTCGGTCGAAGTCGCTTCGGGAGGACTTCGGAGTGCCTCGGGAGAGCTTTGGAGCACCTCGGGAAGGCTCGGGAGGCCTCGGGAAGGACCAGAAGAGGTCGGGATTGCCTCGGGATGGCTTGTAATGCCTCAGGATGGACCAGGATTGCCTAGGGAAGGACCGAGTTTGAACGAAATCGCTTCAGGAGGACTTCGGAGCGCCTCGAGAGGGCTTTGGAGCACCTCGGGAAGGCTCGGGAGACCTCGGGAAGGACCGAAAGAGGTCGGGATGCCTTGGGCGGTTGCCTGAAGGCTGGGGGAAGAGAGGAGAGAGATGAGGTGTGAATGAAATGGGAGGAGGAGCCTTCTATTTATAGGCCTGAAAAAACTGCAATATGTTCCGTACGGACCTTTGTGTCATTACAAGTTTTTTGGGTTTCCTGGATTTCAAGGAATATTGTGGACTTTGTGGAGATTTTGTAATAATTTTGTCGTGTTGACGTAAGTGTCCGTATAGACCATTCTTACTTTGCAAAGTGGTCCGTACGGACCACTATGTCAACTGGCCATTTTTTGTTATTCCTGCAAAGTCCTTGAGTTTCCCTTTTATCCCTGAGAGGTCCTCGCTTGGTTTGGATGGTGGTTTTGGACCCTTTGAACGTTACGGGTCTTCGGGATCACGAATGCGTGAGTCCTCGGTGTTTCCCATTTGCTCGGATGGAGAGCGGTTCAGATTGGGGTACTTACAATTTTATCAACACTATTCATCAAGGGGCCCAAGCAGACATCTCTCTTTACGAGAGACAAATCCCATCTTGACTTATCATTCTTCCCTATAGGAATCTGGTCATGCCAACATAGCCCTTATTGCTATCCTATTAAAGATATTATTAGACTATATCAATCATAACGTTCATCAAGTGGAAGACGATGATAATCTCAGGTAATAAGGATTCTAATGACACGACTACCATGAGATTTAATTATAACATATATGACTATAGACCATGACATAAATCTCATAGGTGGGTCAGTCCAGTGCCTTGTTCTCTAACAAGTACCCATAAGCGTAATGTGCATCCCAATCATATAATCATCTCTATGATTATCCATTACCAACTTACACAATAACTAGGGACACATATTATTATAATAAACATGTAAAACATATAATAATCTAAATAAACATTCTCTATTATAAATGGTAAAGACGATTAGATGACGGTATTAACTATGAGTCAAAATAGTTATAAGCCTGTTTCACCCTAAAAAATCCACTCAGCATGCTCTACATCTTGGACATCCATCTTGAGGTAACGTCTTGACTTACATCTTGGACTAACGCCTTGAGATTATTTGTTGTGTTTCTCCTATTTTTCTGGAGCAGAATTATAAATAAATAATTCACCCATGTGATCGTTTGGACCTAGTCAAAGAGCAATATAACGGATTCAAACCATCAACCAAGGGATAACTGTTGGACTCCATCAACGAAGAGCGAGATTCTAGGCGCAAAATCATCACGACATTCAAGTTGTTATTTTCAGTTACAATTATGCGTATATATTACTCCTAGAAAGCACTTGTGTTCACGTTACACAGTTTTGCTTACTCTACTTTGCACTTGTACTAAAAAACACTAAAAAATTAATAAGATTTCTTTGGTTTAGGCAGGCTTGCCAAAAGCCTCCCGAGGTTTTTCTCTTGGATGATTGCTCTAAGGATTTCCTCGTTACATCCTCGTGTTCATCTTTTTCTGAGAATTATATTCCATTTGTACCCAAACCTCCTTGAGAAGACAAATTTACTTGTCGAAATTTGTCCAAAACAATTTGGCACCGTCCGTGGGAACTTTGGTTTTTTAGATTCCAATCAAGATGAGCAATCCGACTTCAGCTATGTCTACCCCCATCATCACGACTGGGGCAAGGACCATCACGTCAAGCTTGCCTATGACGTCTAGTGCGCATCCACTTGTGGGTTCCGATGCTGCCACGCCTCAAAACCAGGGGCTCAACCAAGGTGGAACTTCAAACATGTCATTGCCAGACATTTCACTAGGGGTGATAACTGCCATGATGTGTATGATGCAACAATTAAAAGATCAGATGGACGAGCATCAACATACCAATCAAATGATTTTAACCACATCAATAGGCTACAACATGATTTCTCAACTTCTGGGCTCAGCCTTCCAGTAGTCAGCACGCCAGAGGTCTCACCTTTGCAGCCCAGAACTCTTTTTCCAGGTGTTGGGACGAGCTCGCAAGGCGGTCGAGGTGCCACATCCAGCACTATTCAGACTGAAAGCACCACCGTCACATCCAACTCGATGCCGCTGATGTCATGCTTTACCTTTGCAACCCCACCTCCTGTGGGGAAAACAGGGAGTTTTAACCTGTTCAATACTCCTTTTAATCATTTGGTTGCCACTAACCCTGTTGCAGATACCGCCCTTACAAGAGAAGTACAACAACTTAATGAAGTCCTCATGAAGGTTCCTGGAGTCACCTTGCCCTTCAACCAAGCATCATCTCCAACCAGCCATCATGATCCACACTTTGTTCCAGCTATAACTGGAGTAGAGATCCCTAAGAGATTCCAAGTACCTCCCATGAAATAATATGATGGCACTTTAGATCCTGCCGAGCATATAGCCCTGTACCAAGAAAAGATGGATATCATTAGCATTCCTCCCCATCTTAAGGAAGTTTGATTGTGTAGGGGTTTTGGATCCACCTTATCTGGTCCCGCCTTGATGTGGCTGACTAATCAGCCTATGAACTCTATCTCATCCTACTCTCAATTAATTAACATGTTTCTTAACCAATTTTATTGCAATCGTCTGTTTGAAAAATTGACAAGTGACCTTTATAGGATCGTGCAACAACTCGATGAAACCTTAAAAGATTATGTATTCAGGTTCAACAAGGAAGCTGTAAGCATTCCACACATTGACGCATCGACTGCAACCGAAGCTTTCAAGATGGGCCTAAAGAGAGATTCACCCTTCTACCAAGGCGTCAAAGAAGATGCCTGCATATGAAAATCCTGACAGAAAGGCGGATTCATCCCACCATCGATCTAATAGGGGAAAACCCTACTCTAAAACTGACTCTTCTAAAATTAACATTGTTGAAGAAGATGACGAGGAAGATGATACTGTTTATCCTAAGATCAGTGACTACTATTTTTGTGTTGACGTTTCAGGCCTCCTACATGCTATGGACAACCTAGGTGGCAAGGCAAGATGGCCAAAGGCAGCTGATAAATCAGCATCCTGGAAGGACAAATCAAAGTGGTGTGCCTACCATGAAGATTTTGGACATACTACTGATAACTGCATTGCCTTGAGAAAAGAGATTAGCTACTTATTATCGAAAGGACTCCTCAAAGATTTATTGGGAAAAAGGAAAGGACGGGGTAAAACAAAGGAAGCTGCCACTGACACTCCGTCTTCACCTCCTCCTGCAACTAAGGTGATCAACTTCATTACAGGAGGGTCAGACATTTGTGGCACCACATATTCTTCATCCAAACGTCACGCTAAGGATTCTAAGGAAGACAAGACGGGATTGCCAACTAGACATTCGGGTCACTCCCCTGAAGAGCAAATTATTTTCGATGACGATGATAAAGAAGACGTCTTAGACCCGCACCATGATGGTCTGGTCGTCACCCTACAGATTGCCAATTGCAAGGTGAAGCGCATCTTAATCGACAATGGCAGCCCCTGTCAACTTGATCATCAAGAGCACCTTGGAAGAAATGATGATTCCCCTATCAGAGGTAGTAAGGAATTCCTCCATCTTGGTAGGCTTCTGTCGGGAGACCAAACAAACCATTGGAGAAATTAAATTGCCTATCTACGTAGAGGGAATGAATTCTATGGAAAGGGTTTGCGTGATTGACTGCCCATCATCCTACAACGTCATCTTAGGCAGGCCTTGGATCCATAATATGAGAGCGGTTCCTTCTACGTACCGTCAATGTGTCAAGATGCCAACACCTTGGGGAGTCATCAAAGTGAAAGGAGATCAACAAACCTCAAAGGAATGCTACAAAACGGATATGAAGGCGTGTACTACTCATTAAACACGACCAGTAAGTCTAAATACGCTTCGAGGTCGATGATGACGAAGGTGACTAACTATACCAGTTAGCTAGCTGGACGTGACTGGGGCAAGCTGTCACCTTCCGATATGATGCCATGAGGTACGCCTTGGATGATATTACGTGTAAGTTAAAATCATTGCAATTTTAACGCCGAGGTATGAACTTCTTCTTAAAATTTAATTTTTACTGCTTTTTAAATCATTCATCCCTTTACATAATCAAAACCTCTACTGACTTAAGCATCAGAAGGGTGTTAGCGAAGCTAAGACCCAAATCCTAATATATTCTTGTGATGCAAGATTAGACGCTCCTGGACAGTGGAGAAAGGGCTTTATAGAATTGCATGGTGAGCTCCTCGAAAGAACAAACGTTTCTTGATAAGTCTAAGGTACATGATTTCCCATACTTCGAAGCACATTTGCAGTATACTTATAAGATAAATGATCATAACCTCCTGGGCGTACGATTTTCACACTCGACTTAGAATAGCAAATACAATTCACCTTGTCAAGGGAATCACATTTGTTATCCTAAAATTCAAAGATGTGAACTAAGGATTGTAACATTGACATGTTACCTAAGGACTTCGAAAAGTGACATTTCTACATGCCACCTACCACTTGGTTATAACATCGTTGCATGTTATCTTTACAACTTGGTTATAACATCGTTGCATGTTATCTTTACAACTTGGTTATAACATCGTTGCATGTTATCTGTATAACTCGGTTATAACATTGTTGCATGTTATCTTTGTCAATTGGTTACAACACTTGTACGTATTGTCTTTCGCACCCAAACGAAAAAGTATTCAGAGGAATAAAACATCCAAAGCATCACCACAGTTAAAATTAACCAAAAGACCCAAGATGTTGGACCAACCCAATACCTTTAAAAGCTAAGCTGTTTGGACTCTTATGAGCCACTTACAAGCAATTCCAAATTTAAAGCTGTTTTAGGGGCTAACCCCCTCAAAAAACCCAAATTAACGTGCCAGCAGGGGCACGACCCAACAAAACATAACCATTGTTTAAACAACTTGAAAATGAAATTGTTTTTACACTGCAGGAGCCACTCCTTTACCTCCATCTTCCTTCCTGCTTCCTTCATTCTCTCCACCTTCGTCAGTCACCTTAAGTTCTTGCGCCTTGGAATTCACCTCACTCACATCTGGGGCCTCTCCCAGGAATTCATTCAACATGGCCACTTCTTCATCAATCTTCCAGTTTACATGTTGCCCACTTTTGAACTCCTTCATCATGTTGATGCATCTTTCCATAACTGACTTTCTTGCGCTCATTATGTACCCTTCTCTCACTTCACTCAACTCCTTAATATGTTCTTCTTCCACCTTCAAAATTCTAGCTGCCAAGTGAGTCAACTCATTGTTTTGCTTCTCCACTTGATCCTCAGCCTTCACCGCTCTGCAAACATCAAATTTGTGCTTCTGAGTAAGGATCTTGATCTTATCTTCCTTCGCCTCTAGCTCCTTCAGAAAAAGGTCCATCCCTTCCAATACCTACGGGTAAAAGAACATGCCACCATGTTAAAACTAGTCCCAGAAAGTCAAAAAATTATTTTTCAAAAAATCTACCTTGGATTTTGCATCATCAACTTTCCCTTCATCCACTACCACGATCTCCGTCTCTTCTAGATTTCTCTTCTTGTCCCCTTTGGTACCCTTTAAGACTTCTCCTTTTGGAAGAGGAGGTTTCCCTTCTTTCTTGACACCAAATTTTTCTCCAATACCAAAAAGGACATCTTCCACACTAAAGCAGGCCTTGGATCGAGTTGCTACACATAAAGAAATGTTAAAAGGATGACAACACAGTAGGAAAAGGAAGAGATACAAGAAAGAAGACATACCGAATGACATCTTGTCAACACTGGTAGAAATTCCCTTCTTTTCCTCAGCAAGTTCGACAGCAGGCGGTTTGAATTTTCGTAGCTCTTCCGGAAACAAATTCAAAATCCGATCAACATTATTAGGCGTATCTGCAAGGGATGGGAAAAGCTCCTCCAATTTTACAACTGAAAGTACGTACCATCAACACGTTAGAGTGAAATTAACAGGAAAGACACAATAGCCAGTCGTATAACCAAAAATGCTACCTGAAGGGTTCCATATCGACACCAAATCTCCTTCTCCCTCCAGGCTACTTTTTCTTACATAGAAGAATCTATGTTTCCATCCCCTATCAGCCGCTTCAAGACCTAGAACCAAAGGGTCCCTATTTGACCTGACCCTAAAGTTATACCTACCCTTACCAAAAGCCCTAATCTCTGAAGCATATGCCAACTCTTCTAAACCCGCCACCATACTATGCTCAACCGTGATTCTATCTAAAGTAAGTAAAGTGCGCCAACCCTTGGGCATTAATTGACAATAAGACAGTCGGGTCACTTCGAAAAAGCGGTAAATCGAAGCAGAAAAGGGAAATTTCAAACCTACATTAAAGGGGTACTCGTAAAACCCTATCCACTCGTCAGAAACGCAATCAGCACTAAAGACATCAGTTGGAATCAAGAATTCAGCATTGGGAGGAAAGATATTGTTTCTTTTCAAAGCGTCAACGTGGGACGCATCGAAGTTACACCGTTCACCCTCTTTGTGCGCGGATGAACCCTAAGCACCTAAAACCCTCCGGCAAGGACCCATCAATGTCTATGACATTTTTCTTATTTTTACTCATAATACCAGAGGGAAGAGACAGAAAAACGGCAAAGGAAAAGGAGAAAGAAAACTCACCGGAGAAATTGACAGAGACCTAGCACCGGTTGGACAGAGGATTTGGAAAAAGGAAAATATGGATTTTCCCAACTAACCATATATAAATATGAAGGGACGGGTATTAGATGCCTACGAAAAGCCCATAATTACCCTAAACCATGCGAACCAACCACCTCATCAATTCCTAAGCAAAACCGAGGTGACACTTGGCAAAATATTAAAGCCCTCCGCATTCAACATGGAAAACTTCAATATTTTGGGGGCAATTGTTTCACCCTAAAAAATCCACTCAGCATGCTCTACATCTTGGACATCCATCTTGAGGTAACGTCTTGACTTACATCTTGGACTAACGCCTTGAGATTATTTGTTGTGTTTCTCCTATTTTTCAAGAGCAGAATTATAAATAAATAATTCACCCATGTGACCGTTTGGACTTAGTCAAAAAGCAACATAACAGATTCAAACCATCAACCAAAGGGATAACGGTTGGACTCCATCAACGAAGAGCAAGATTCTAGGCGCAAAATTAGCACGACATTCAAGTTATTATTTTCAGTTACAATTATGCCTATATATTACTCCTAGAAAGCACTTGTGTTCACGTTACACAGTTTTGCTTACTCTACTTTGCACTTGTACTAAAAAACACTAAAAACATAATAAGATTTCTTTGGTTTAGGCAGGCTTGCCAAATGCCTCCCGAGGTTTTTCTCTTGGACGATTGCTCTAAGGGTTTCCTCGTTACATCCTCGTGTTCATCTTGTTCTGAGAATCATATTCCATTTGTGCCCAAACCTCCTTGAGAAGACAAATTTACTTGTCGAAATTTGTCCAAAACAAAACCTAGGGCATAACACCAACAATCTCCCACTTGAACTAGGACCAATCTCATATGTATCATATACCCATGGACCTAACATGACCATCATGCTTAGCTTGTGATGGGATTTGTAAGCTAATCCCCTATGTTATCGTCGGTTGATACTTTACATATCTTAATGTCTCAACTATCTATGAATTCTCGAATGAGATGGAAATGCCTAAGTTGTGTTTAGATCGTTGATGTGACCTTGGTTCCTTTGCTTGGGCAATGGCACCATTATTGTCACAATAAAGTTCCACCGGATTAGTGATACTTGGAACTACTTCTAAGTCACTAATGAACTTCTTGATCCAAACTGCCTCTTTAGCTGCATCGGATGCCACTATATATTCGGCCTCAGTTGTAGAATCGGCTATGGTACTCTGCTTGTAACTCTTCCAATAAATTGCACCTCCATTAACCATAAACACAAACCTTGATTGCGATCTAAAATCATCTTTATCAGTTTGGAAGCTTGCATCTGTGTAACCCTTTACAACAAGATCATCTTCCATCCCTCCAAAGACCAAGAACGCATCCTTAGTCCTTATTAAGTACTTAAGGATCGTCTTAACTGCCATCCAATGGTTTTCACCAGGATCATATTGGTATCTACTCGTCATGCTTAGAGCATACGAGACATCATGTCTTGTACAAATCATGGCATACATGATAGATCCAATTGCCGAAGCATATGGAATCTCATTCATTCTCTTTCGCTCACCAGTTGTCTTAGGACACAGAGTCTTGCTAAAAGTAACACCATGACCCATTGGCAAGTTTCCTCTCTTAAAATTTTCCATCTTAAATCTTCTAAGAACTTTGTCAAGGTAAGTACTTTGACTCAAACCAATCATCCTTTTAGATCTATCTCTATAGATCTTGATACTAAGGATGTAGGCGGCTTCACCCATATCTTTCATTGAGAAACACTTCCCTAACCAAGACTTGACATTCTGAAGTGCAGGAATGTCGTTTCCAATAAGTAAGATGTCATCGACATACAATATCCGAAATAGTACTATGCTCCCATTGATTTTCATGTATACAGATGGTTCATATTTATTCTTGATGAATCCAAACTCTTTGATTGATTCATCAAAACGAAGATTCCAACTCCTAGAAGCTTGCTTCAACCCATATATGGATCTTTGCAACTTGCATACCTTATTAGAATTTCTTGGATCGACAAATGGTTCAGATTGTGTCATGTACACATCCTCAAGTAGCTTTCCATTTAGGAAAGCTGTTTTGACATCCATTTGCCATATCTCATAGTCGTAATAAGCGGCTATGATGATTAAAATTCTAATAGACTCAAGCAATGCAACTGGCGAAAAGGTTTTATCATAGTCAATACCATGAATTTGCCTATATCCCTTTGCTACAAGCCTAGCCTTGTAAGTATGCACCTTCCCATCCATGTCAGTCTTCTTCTTGAAGACCCACTTGCACCCTATGGTTTTTAAACCTTCAGGTGGATCAATCAAGTTCCAAACTTGATTATCATGCATGGATTGTATTTTGGATTCCATGGCTCCTAGCCACATATCCGAATCAGGAGTGGACATCGCCTCTTGATAGGAAGTAGGCTCGTCATTCTCAATGACTTCCACTTCATTACTTTTCGATACGAGAAATCCATAACTCTCGGGTTCGGATCGTAACCTATCCGATCTAAGATATACTGGTGTATCTTGAACCGGTTCCACAACTCCTTGTGAACTTGGTTCCGTCTCTACTCTTGGTTCCATGTTATCTTCGGGTTCTTGAACTTCTTCAAGTTCAATTTTACTCCCACTAGATCCTTTATTGAGAAACTGTTTCTCAAGAAAAGTACTATATTGAGCAACAAACACTTTGTTCTCATTGCGGTTGTAAAAATAATATCCTTTAGTTTCCTTAGGATAATCAAAGAAAATAACTATGTCAGATTTTGGTGCTAACTTATCGGAGACAAGTCTCTTCACATAAGCTTCGCAATCCCAAATCTTCGTGAAAGATAAATTTGGTTTTCTTCCATGCCACATTTCATGTGGGGTCTTAAGATCCAATTTAGTAGGGACTCTATTCAGTGTGAACACAACTGTCTCTAATGCATGTCCCCAAAAGGAAATAGGAAGGTCAACTTGACTCATCATCGAATGAACCATGTCCAATAAGGTTCTATTCCTCCTCTCAGATACACCATTGTTCCGGGTGGAGTCAACTCTGAAACGATTCCACATTTTTTGAGATGATTCAAACTCTTGGCTTAAATATTCACCACCTCGATCGGATTGAAGTACTTTAATAGTTTTGCCAAGTTGATTTTGTACTTCATTTTGAAATATTCTAAATATCTCAAAAGATTCACTTTTGGGCTTCATCAGATAGACATAGCCATATCTAGATAAGTCATCAGTGAATGTAATGAAATACCAAAATTCTCCCCTAGCAATGCTACTTAATGATCCACATACATCTGTATGTACAAGGGCCAATAAGTCACTAGCCCTTTCATTACTCTTAGTGAAGTGTGGTTTGGTCATTTTACCCAATAAACAAGATTCGCATACCTCATATGATTCATAATCATGTGAGTCTAAAAGTCCATCTTTATGGAGTTTAGATATACATTTCTCATTTATATGACCAAGCCAGCAATGCCATATGTATGTGTTGTTCACATAATTCGGTTTAGATTTCTTATTTACATTATATATATCTTCAACATCGTTTTGTTTCTCATCATCAAGGATATAAAGGCAATTAAATGAATTTGCAATACAATAAAGCATATCATTTAAATAAATAACAATTTGCTGCATTTTTCATTTAGAGTCGCCATACCGTTTTGATTGTGCCCAAAACATTGAGAAAAGGCTTTGTTTTGTTTTTGTTTTGTTGTTTGATGTGATTTTTGAGTTTGGAGGTCAGGTTACTCCTCGAGAAGAGATATTTGAGCTCACCCGAGTCACCTCGTATACACGAGTCTTTCGATACCCTTCTTTCTTTAAATATTGTGTGTGTGTGTGTGTGCGTGTGCTTTTAAAAATGTATTTAAGAATGATGTCTACATTGCAAATGATGCTTATATTTAAACAGAAATATTTAAATTAAAGCAGTAAAATGAGATTCGAAAGGAGATCGTACCAATGTTGGTTTGTTTCTATCCAAAAACCCATATGCGAACTACATGCCTTAAAAGTCTTTGTCATGTTTGTGTCCCAAGGCAACCAGCGCAACTCAATTTTGGATAACGCTCATTGTCCAAGTTGTTCCCGCTAGTGCTAGCCTTCACAACCAACTTTCTACCAATATACCGTTCAAGAGATTTCTCCCACCATGGCAATCTCGACCCCCCGCCATTTGTCATTGATGCCCTGTTTCCCCCAATGAACCGTTGTATATGGTGTACAATCACATTGTCTTCAAGCTACCAACTAAAATCCTTTCATTCATCCATGACCACAGTCGGAGGTGACTACCAACCTTATTTTACATGACTTTTCACACAATCCAAGTCTTTTTTTCCTTCTCTGAATGTCCCTGCAAATCACCTAAATGTAACACATTCTCATCCGCAATCTTGACTTGTCCAAAGTAAAGTTCCATACCCTTGAATTGTTTCCCTTTGATGAAACGATGCTTCCAAATAAAAATATCAATGGACCCACTTAATTTCTCTTCTTCAAGATAAATGCACTCTAATCGAGATCTACACATGATGTGCACACCTATGCAATCCACACTCATCAAGGTCTAGAAACGTGAATCATCAGTATCTTTCTTTCCATGACTTTCTGTAGATATCTGTAAGTATGCCAATCCAATTCGCGACCCTTTATAAGTGCCTTTTAATGTAATAAAATTGCACTAGGGGCATTTTGGTAAATTCTTGGTCCATTCCCAGACTTCCGGAAACTTTTTATAAGTTTTTGCGAAGGAAGTGCTCTTAAGTCATTTTTCCATGCAAAAGGACCTACAGGGAATTATTGTTTTGGACCTTTAAAGAATTATCCCGGAATGTTCTAGAACCAGTTGTTGGCGCCATAAACGGTTGTGGGCTCTGTTGGGTTTCGTGGGTCCATGCGCAGCGGAAGAAAGCAAATTAACACGAAAAACCCGGAGCCATGGATCCGTTCTAGATGATTAATTAAATAAGATGAAATAGAATTACCAACCTCGATGCCCTTTGTCTTTGTTAAACGTGTTCCAACTCCAAGTTTGATGAACTTGTGAATCCTTGATGAACGAACCTTGAATCACGAACTTTTGATCTTGAATTGCGAAGATCCTCTATGTGTATCCACACGTTGAACGAACCCTAGAATGCTTCTAGGTGGATTTCTAGATCCTTGATTGAAACCCCTTTCAATCTATGAATAAATATGGAATTGGTGTGTTTTGATTTTCAATTCTCAATTGAAAGCTCACAATTTATGTTTCTCTAAACCCAAATTTCGTGTGTGACTGCTAGGGCAAAAGGGAGGTAATATTTATACACTATAAATACCTTTTCCTATTTGGAAAACCTAATTCCAAGTTAGTTACGTATCTGCCAGCACCAACGGGACGACTCGTCCCATAGGGCACGAGTCGTGCCCCTTCACATAACCTCAGATACACTTGTCCCCTTTAAGGGGAATAGTTAGTACAATTCTTGGAGACGAGTCGTCTATAGGGCACGAGTCGTCCCATATGGGATGAGTCATCCCTCAGGACAACACCTCAGATACACTCGTCCCGACCAAGGGAATAGTTGGTTCTGGCCAAGGGACGAGTCGTCCCCTCAGTACAAAAATTCCATATTTTCCATTTTTGACAATTCGTTCGATGTGTGTGACCCCATAGGACTATATTATGTTGGCAATGAGTTCGATCACATCGATCCTCATAAGACATGAGCGGACTCTAGCAAGCCATCATGCCTACCCAAATAATATAATATAAAGTTCAATTTCCTACATAAAACATATCACAATCCCATTATCACACGATGTTATATTGAACATGAGTCATGGTCCATGTCAACTCATAATGTTCAATGCTTTCTCGTTACCAAGTAAATTGATCAATCAAATGTTAATAATCATATTAATTCATTCGGACATGGCCATGTACATCATCAATCTTACTTACGAGTGGCCTAACAAACATCTCTTTTTACGAGGGACAAATTTCCATCTTGACTTATCATTCTTCCCAACAAGAATCCTATCATGCCAATAATAGCCCTTATTGTTATCCGGTTAAAGATAACGTTAAACTATATCAAACACAATATTCATCGAGTGGAAGACGATAATAATCTCACGTCAAAGGATATCAATGATATAACTATATGAGATTTAATTATGACATTTGACCATGACATAAATCTCAAAACGGGTCAAGTCCAGTACCTTGTTCTCTAACAAGTACCCATGAATTTAATGAGCATCTCTATGCATATAATCATCACATGATTATCCATTAAACTTCATACTAGTGCTTCTTAAGTACTAGGGACACGATTATTACAATAAACATGCAAACATATATAATAATCAAAATAACAATCTCTTATATAAATGAATAATGACATTACATTTAAGTCTATCTCTATATGTGTTCATATTGTTTGTATATCTTATTATAGAAATGGCATCAAACAATAATCAACCCTTGTCACTGCGATCCGTCCTTAAGAAGGGCAAGCTCGAAGAGAACGGTACAAATTATTTTGATTGGATCAGAAGCTTAAGAATTGTTCTTAGGCAAGAAAATAAATTGTACGTTCTTGACGAACCCGTTCCTGCAGAACCCGCTGCCAATGCTGTAAGAGCAGATAAGGAGCAATATAAGAAACATGTTGATGATTCTAATGATGTTTCTTGCCTTATGCTTGCCGCCATGTGTAAGGCTCTTCAGAAGGACCTTGAACACATGGTAGCTACTTTTGACCTAAAGAATATCAATGATATAACTTTATGAGGTTTAATTATGACATTTGACCATGACATAAATCTCATAACGGGTCAAGTCCAGTACATTGTTCTCTAACAAGTACCCATGAATTTAATGAGCATCTCTATGCATATAATCATCACATGATTATCCATTAAACTTCATACTAGTGCTTCTAAAGTACTAGGGACATGATTATTACAATAAACATGCAAACATATATAATAATCAAAATAACAATCTCTTATATAATGAATAATGACATTACATTTAAGTCTATCTCTATAGGCCTAGGGCACTAACACCTACAGTTTCCCACTTGTACTCGGCCCAATCATTCATGTATCTTATACCCATGGACCTAACATGACCATCATGTTTAGCTTGTGGCAAAGGCTTGGTGAGTGGATTCACAATGTTGTCATATGTTGGTACCTTGAATATCTTAACGTCTTCCCTTTCACAAATTTCTCGAATGAGGTGGAAACATCTCAGAATGTGTTTGGATCGTTGATGTGACCTTGGTTCTTTTGCTTGTGCAATAGCACCATTATTTTCACAATAAAGCTCTATCGGGTTAGTGATACTTGAAATGACTTCTAAGTCACTAACGAACTTCTTGATCCAAACCACCTCCTTAGCTGCATCCGATGCTGCTATATATTCGGCTTCGGTTGTAGAATCAGCATCAGTGCTTTACTTGGAACTCTTCCAACAAACGACACCTCCATTTGGCATAAACACGAACCTAGATTGCGATCTAAAGTCATCTTTGTCAGTTTGGAAGCTAGCATCTGTGTAACCCCTTACAACAAGATCATCTTCCATTCCTCCAAATACCAAGAATACATCCTTAGTTCTTCTCAAGTACTTAAGGATATTCTTGACTGCTATCCAATGGTTCTCACCAGGATCAGACTGGTATCTACTCGTCATGCTCAGAGCATACGAGACATCAGGTCTAGTACATAACATGGCATACATGATAGACCCAATTGCCGAAGCATATGGAATATCATTCATTCTCTTTCGCTCATCATTTGTCTTAGGACAATGAGTCTTGCTAAGAGTAATGCCATGGCCCATTGGCAAGTTTCCTCTCTTAGAATTTTCCATGCGAAATCTTCTAAGGACCTTGTCAATATATGTACCTTGACTCAAACCAATCATCCTTCTTGATCTATCTCTATAGATCTTGATACCAAGGATATAAGCCGCTTCACCCATACCTTTCATTGAGAAACATTTTCCTAACCAGGACTTGATAGTCTCAAGCGCAGGAACATTGTTTCCAATGAGTAAGATGTCATCAACATATAACACCAGAAATAGTACTATGCTCCCACTTATTTTCTTGTATACACAATGCTCATCTTCGTTCTTGATGAGGCCAAACTCTTTGACTGATTCATCAAAACGTAGATTCCAACTCCTTGAGGCTTGCTTTAATCCATAAATGGATCTCTGCAATTAACATACTTTATTAGAATTCTTTGGATCGACAAACCCTTCAGGCTGTATCATGTATACATTCTCAAGTAGGTTTTCATTAAGAAACGCTGTTTTGACATCCGTTTGCCATATTTCATAGTCATAATATGCGGCTATGGCAATTAAGATTCTAACAGACTTAAGCATTGTTACAGGCGAAAAGGTTTCATCATAGTCAATACCATGAATTTTCCTATATCCCTTAGCAACAAGCCTAACCTTCTATGTATGTACCTTTCCATCTACGTCGGTTTTCTTCTTGAAAACCCATTTGCACCCTATGGTTTTTACACCTTCAGGTGGATCAATCAATTTCCAAACTTGATTATCGTACATGGATTTGATCTCGGATTCCATGGCTCCTAGCCACTTGTTCGAATCAGGAGTGGACATCGCCTCTTGATAGGAAGTAGGTTCATCATTCTCAATGATTTCTACTTCATTACTTTCCGTCATGAGAAATCCATATCTCTCAGGTTCAGATCGTAATCTATCCGATATACGAAGAACTTGTGTATCTTGAATCGGTTCCACAACTCCTTGTGAACTTGGTTCCGTCTCTACTATTGGTTCCATGTCATTTTCGGGTTCTTGAATTTCTTCAAGATCAATTTTACTCCCACTAGTTTTTTAGAGAGAAACTCTTTCTCTAGGAAGACACCATGTTGAGCAACAAACACTTTGTTCTCGGATCGATTGTAAAATTGATATCCTTTCGCTTCCTTAGGATAACCAACAAAAATACATTTATCGGATCTGGGTGCAAGCTTATTTCAAAAACCAATTTCTTGACATAAGCTTCACATCCCCAAATCTTCATGAAAGATAAACTAGGTTTTCTTCCATGCCACATCTCATGTGGGGTTTTAGGAGCCGATTTAGTAGGGACCCTGTTAAGTGTGAAAGCAGCAGTCTCTAGTGCATGTCTCCAAAAGGAAATAGGAAGGTTAACTTGACTCATCATCGATCGAACCATATCCAATAGAGTTCGATTTCTCCTCTCGGACACACCATTCCATTGTGGTGTTCCGGGTGGAGTAAGTTCTGAAACGATTCCACAACTTTTAAGATGATCATCAAATTCTTGGCTTAAATATTCACCACCTCGATCGGATCGAAGTACTTTAATAGTTTTGCCAAGTTGATTTTGTACTTCATTTTGAAATATTCTAAATATCTCAAATGCTTCACTTTTGTACTTTAAGATGAAAGTGCCAAGTCAAGGATGATACGCTAAGTTGTGCTAACTAGCACATGTATTTAAGATCCACCAGCCCTTCTCTCGAGGGTTCGGCTTAGTGTAATCCCGTTCGTCACGCGGGAAATTCGACTCACCTCTCGAGGGTACCAAATAAATCGAAAATACCATTTAAGTCTATCATCTCACGTATTTTCCACTAAAGGATCATCCCTAGGTCTTTAGATTACTTTCCGTAATTTATTAACCTGGTTCCACTCTTAGAGTTCCGCTAATCAATGTTTTTCATTTGATCAACTGAGGCTATACAATTAAGAATGTCTCCCTAATTGCAAGTATTTTAAGATTAATAAGAATAGAATTGAAATGACATGTAGGAAAAGCATGAATATAAATAAATGAGTTTCCAACTCCGAGAAATGGAGGATTACTCAAACCATTTAAATAATAAAAGAAGTAAGTAGGAAATGGAGATAAGAAAAGAGATACATATTCATAATGAAAGAGAGACAATGGCTGAAAAATAATCCTTGTATTGCATTCACCATCTTCAAGAGTATACAAGACTTGTCACGAATCATTGATACACCTTGAACATTGTGTATAAATTTCTAGAGTATTTTGCTATACATTCTAAGTATAATATGATCCTTGCTGGATGTATTTATCACTATTTTCGGATCTCTAAAACTGAGTACAAATAGCCTTTAAATAGGCATTCTATGCTAGGGACACATCTCTTGCGAAAAGGCATCTTTTGGCCGAGAGGTGCTCTACGAGTCAAGGGATCTGCTCGACCAGAGCGAGCTTTTCCGACCGCCACAACTGTTGTAAAAGACACCTTTTGGTTTGAACAAGGGATGCTTGGCCGATTCAAGGAGGTTGCACGGCCGAGCAGAAGCTTTCCAGAAACTTTGATTAGATTCCTTCATATGCTCGGCCGAGTCAAGGGGGTTGCTCGGCCGAGCACTTGCTCATTTATATGACCAAGACGGCAGTGCCATATATATGTGTTGTTCACATTATTTGGTTTAGATTTCTTATTTACATGATAGACATTTTCAACATTATTTTCAACATCAAGGACATAAAGGCCATTAAATGAATTTGCAATACAATAAAGCATATCGTTTAAATAAATAGAAAATTTCTTATTCTTAATAAGAAAACTATATCCTTCATTATCCAAACAAGAAATTGAAATAATATTTCTACTCAAATCCGGAACATAATAACAATTGTTCAAAACAAGTATTAGTCTGCTAGGTAAAGTGATTTCATAAGTCCCTACGGCTAATGCAAGAACTCTTGCTCCATTCCCCAGGTAGATCAACTTCACCTTCTTTGAGAAACCTTCTATTCTTTAGTCCATGGGCATTTAAACAAATGTGAGATCCACATCCGGTATCCAATACCCAAGAACTAGAAGTAGAAAGTAAAATATCTATCATATAGATACCTGAAGTCGTGGCAATCTCATTGCCCTTCTTCGTCGCTCTTCTGATATACCTTGCGGTTACACTTTCCAATGCCCAGTTTCCTTGCAATGGTAGCAAACTGCATCCTTTTGAGATTTGGGTTGAGGCTTCTCAACAACGGCAACCTTTGCCTCCGGTTTAGCAACTTTTGCTTTAACCTTGGGTTTCTTGAACCCCTTTCCTTTATTCACCATCAACACTTGATTGGTTTTCTTGGCTATATTGTTTTCTGCATTCTTAAGCATCCCATCCAGTTCAGACAGAGTTTTATTCATCCCATTCATGTTATAATTCATAACAAACTGATTATAACTTTCAGGGAGTGAATTCAATATCATATCCGTAGCCAGTTCCAACTGGATAGGATATCCAAGCCTCTCAAGATGTTTGAGGTGACCCTTCATTTTCAACACATGAGGCCCAACATCTTGTCCTTCAATCATCTTGCATGAATGAAGAGCCTTCATGGTGTCAAACCTTTCCTGACGTGCTTGTACTTGGAACATTTTCTTCAAATGATTTCCTAAACCATAAGTATCCATGTGTTCGAGGTCCTTCTGAAGGGCCTTACACATGGTAGCGAGCATCAAGCAACCAACATCAATAGAATCATCCATATGTTTCTTATGTTTGTCCTTTTCAGCTCGAGGTGCATTAGCAGCAGGCTCGGGTGGAACGGGTCCATCGAGAATGTACAACTTCCTTTCTTGTTTTAGAACAATTCTCAAACTGCGGATCCAATCCACGTAGTTGTTGCCATTCTCTTCCAACTTGTCCTTCTCAAGGACTGATCACAGTGAGAGTTTGATTAGTGTTTGATGACATTGATCTACAAAGATATGCAACACATATGAACACATATAAGTACCGATTTCATTTAAGAGATTAAATAACGTATTTCACAAATTCTCCCACTAAATTATATAACCTTCTTATACAAATATGCATAATAAATTTAATAGGCTAAGACCCAACTTTAATTTAATTTCAAGTCGGCTATGGCTCGACTGCTCAAAATTAAACTAAAAAGGTAGATAACATTTATCAATCATATCTCCATATGACTCTTAGATCCTTTATGAGATTATAGACATCATATGTCACATGTTTCAATCTCATCTCATGCCTTAGGCCCAAAACCGTTTTGATAGCCCAATTAAGTTCAACCATTTTAAACGTATAGGAATCACCATTTCCTCATCTTGATCACACAAAGATAGAAGTAATGTACCTTGCTATGGCATAGCCTACATAAAACTATCCGTGTATTCACAAGTGTTTAAACATGGGTGGCATAAACAAACTTAAATTTCAATGAAGGTTCAATTTTCATGTATATCAATTAACATGGCAAGGTTGGTCATGAAAACTATATGAGCATAATTATGAACATGGGATGATGCATCACAAATCTTATTTGATCTTTACATCAAAATTTCTAATCAATTAGGGTTTAATGATTCATGCAAAATCTCATTTAATATGAACATAATCCCTTCAACAAACTATTTGTTCAAGATCTAGAAATTTATCAATCTACAATAATCATATTAATGAAATTGATATCCCATAATCTAGATTAATCATATTAATCATACAATTCAATTCTTCATAATCATGGCATATCAAAATATACTATTACTTCCATAAGCAAAACCCATATAAATTCATATTCTAAATCATATTCATCATGGTAATTCACATAATCTCATCATATAATTATCATGATTATCTAAAATAAACATCATGAACGGGGCTCTGATACCACTGTTGGGCTTCGTGGGTCCATGTGCAGCGGAAGAAAGCAAATTAATATGAAAAATCCAGAGCCATGGATCCGTTCTAGATGATTAATTAAATAAGATGAAATAGAATTACCAACCTCGATGCCCTTTGTCTTTGATAAACGTGTTCCAACTCCAATTTTGATGATCTTGTGAATCCTTGATGAATGAATCTTGAATCACGAACTTTTGATCTTGAATTGCGAAGATCCTCTATGGGTATCCATACGTTGAACGAACCCTAGAATGCTTCTAGGTGGATTGCTAGATCCTTGATTGAAACCCCTTTCAATCTATGAATAAATATGGAATTGGTGTGTTTTGATTTTCAATTCTCAATTGAAAACTCACAATTTGTGTTTCTCTAAACCCAAATTTCGTGTGTGACTGCTTGGTGAAATTGCCCGAATTCGCGCGAGCGAAGGCGGTTGTCTTTCGCGGGTTGGTGTTTGGGACCTCGCTTTCGGGAAGGAGAGGAGTCGCCACGCGGTTTTTTATTTTGAGCCCAAACGTTGAAAAACGGCTTAGTGAAAAGGGTGTCATTTTTATTGGTAGCAAAAACTTGGAAAAGGCTTTGAAAAGGGGTGTCATTTTTATTGGTAGCAAAAATGAGGAAAAGGCTTTGAAAAGGGTTTCGTTTTTATTGGTAGCAAAAACATGACAAAAATCTTTTTTAGTACCAGAGATTGTTAGGTTCGGAGGTCACGTTACGTTTCGGGAAGAGTATTTTGAGATCACCCAAAATGCCTCGTATGACGAGTCTTTCTACCTTTCTCGAAATTGTGTGTGTCTGTGTATGTGTGTGTGTGTTTGCATTTTGAAAATGGGGGCTTCATTGACAAGCTTAATCTTGGTTTGAATGTCAAACATTGATTTTATGATTCTTTTGTGCGTGTGTATTTTCTCCGTGCTTCGTGTTATTCACTTTTTCTTTTCAAAAAAAAAGAAATTTTCAAACAGCTCCGGTTTTCAAAACATTGGACTGTTTTCAAAAAAAAAAAAGATGCTGCTTTTCCTCTCTTTCAAAATCATAACTTGTTCGTGCATATTCGTTCATAATTGGTTTTCGTGCAATATTCTGAACTGCTCATAAATTCTTTAAAACACATTCTGAAAATCTCTATTTTACTCAGTAAAAAAAAGAATTTAGTGACCGCACACTACGCGCACTGTTGCCTCGGTACACTGCTATGAATGTGGCCCTGGGATTGAACCGTTTAAGGGTCGCCATTCACCTCAGCTTGAAGACACCGGTTTTATAGAAAAACGGAGTCGCCACGCCATTTTGATTTCCTCAAAACTTTAAAAAAAAGGATAAGGGTCCGGAGGTTAAGTTACTCCTTGAGAAGAACGTTTGGCGTTCACCCAAGGAGCCTTGCAAAAGCAAGTCTTCCTAGATCCGAAGTTTGTGCTTGTTTGTGTGCTCGTGTGTATGCGTGATTTGAAAAGAGGAGGGAATGTGCCAAGTTTATCTGCCGGACATATAAACCATTTAAGAAGGTTATAGCTCGGGATACCTTGGATTTGATGTTTTTGGGATTTTGATCCCGTGCTCATTTTGGACTTGTGATCATCATTACGAGACTTATCCACCCTCTGTTCGGTCGAAACCTAACGGTTTATTTATATCTGCAAGTGCACGGGCTATTGTAATATAGCGGGTGCAAGTACGGGTCGATCCCACAGAGACAGGGTTTACTTTGGGATGATATTTGTCTTTATATAAATATAGATAAAATGATTGGGGGAGATAGGAATTTATAAGAGAAAATACTAGGAAGATATAGAAAACTACTCTAACATATAATGATAGCATTCTCGGGATTGAAAACAAATAAATATGATTTTAGATAAAGGCTTTTATCAAAATAACAAGGATGGTACATTAGGCTTACACTACTTCTCACGGTCAAGCAAGTAGCGTTGTATCCTTCACTAATTATGTCCTAACTGTTTGAGATTTCCGTTTATGGTGCTCTCGCCCTGTCACCAACGGGCATTCCGGCTTAACTCTAGCTGACCATAATTAGTAAGAATCCATTAAGATCGAAAGTCAACGTACTTTCCATTCAAAGAACACCCCTAGGCCGTTGAACTACTCTCGTGATCAATGGAACCTAGTTCCTTCGTATGGTTCCGTCAATCGAAATTCTCTGCTAGGTACTTCTCTCAATTGACTAGGGTTCCACAAATATAAACGTCTTCATATTTGCAAGCAATTCAAGAATAATATGAAGAAATTGTTTTAAGATGAAAGTGCCAAGTCAAGGATGATACGCTAAGTTGTGCTAACTAGCACATGTATTTAAGATCCACCAGCCCTTCTCTCGAGGGTTCGGCTTAGTGTAATCCCGTTCGTCACGCGGGAAATCCGACTCACCTCTCGAGGGTACCAAATAAATCGAAAATACCATTTAAGTCTATCATCTCACGTATTTTCCACTAAAGGATCATCCCTAGGTCTTTAGATTACTTTTCGTAATTTATTAACCTGGTTCCACTCTTAGAGTTCCGCTAATCAATGTTTTTCATTTGATCAACTGAGGCTATACAATTAAGAATGTCTCCCTAATTGCAAGTATTTTAAGATTAATAAGAATAGAATTGAAATGACATGTAGGAAAAGCATGAATATAAATAAATGAGTTTCCAACTCCGAGAAATGGAGGATTACTCAAACCATTTAAATAATAAAAGAAGTAAGTAGGAAATGGAGATAAGAAAAGAGATACATATTCATAATGAAAGAGAGACAATGGCTGAAAAATAATCCTTGTATTGCATTCACCATCTTCAAGAGTATACAAGACTTGTCACGAATCATTGATACACCTTGAACATTGTGTATAAATTTCTAGAGTATTTTGCTATACATTCTAAGTATAATATGATCCTTGCTGGATGTATTTATCACTATTTTCGGATCTCTAAAACTGAGTACAAATAGCCTTTAAATAGGCATTCTATGCTAGGGACACATCTCTTGCGAAAAGGCATCTTTTGGCTGAGAGGTGCTCGGCCGAGTCAAGGGATCTGCTCGACCGAGCAGAGCTTTTCTGACAGTCACAACTGTTGTAAAAGGCACCTTTTGGTTTGAACAAGGGATGCTTGGCCGATTCAAGGAGGTTGCACGGCCGAGCAGAAGCTTTCCAGAAACTTTGATTAGATTCCTTCATATGCTCGGCCGAGTCAAGGGGGTTGCTCGGCCGAGCACTTGCTCATTTATATGACCAAGACGGCAGTGCCATATATATGTGTTGTTCACATTATTTGGTTTAGATTTCTTATTTACATGATAGACATTTTCAACATTATTTTCAACATCAAGGACATAAAGGCCATTAAATGAATTTGCAATACAATAAAGCATATCGTTTAAATAAATAGAAAATTTCTTATTCTTAATAAGAAAACTATATCCTTCATTATCCAAACAAGAAATTGAAATAATATTTCTACTCAAATCCGGAACATAATAACAATTGTTCAAAACAAGTATTAGTCCGCTAAAGTAATTTCATAAGTCCCTACGGCTAATGCAGCAACTCTTGCTCCATTCCCCACAGGTGTAGATCAACTTCACCTTTCTTTGAGAAACCTTCTATTCTTTAGTCCATGGGCATTTAAACAAATGTGAGATCCACATCCAGTATCCAATACCCAAGAACTAGAAGTAGAAAGTAAAATATCTATCATATAGATACCTGAAGTCGTGGCAATCTCATTGCCCTTCTTCGTCAGTTCTTCCTGATATGCCTTGCAGTTACACTTCCAATGCCCAGTTTCCTTGCAATGGTAGCAAACTGCATCCTTTTGAGATTTGGGTTGAGGCTTCTCAACAACGGCAACCATTGCCTCCGGTTTAGCAACTTTTGCTTTAACCTTGGGTTTCTTGAACCCCTTTCCTTTATTCACCATCAACACTTGATTGGTTTTCTTGGCTATATTGTTTTCTGCATTCTTAAGCATCCCATCCAGTTCAGACAGAGTTTTATTCATCCCATTCATGTTATAATTCATAACAAACCGATTATAACTTTCGGGAGTGAATTCAATATCATATCCGTAGCGCCAGTTCAATCGGATAGGATATCCAAGCCTCTCAAGATGTTTGAGGTGACCCTTCATTTTCAACACATGAGGCCCAACATCTTGTCCTTCAATCATCTTGCATGAATGAAGAGCCTTCATGGTGTCAAACTTTTCCTGACGTGCTTGTACTTGGAACATTTTCTTCAAATGATTTCCTAAACCATAAGTATCCATGTGTTCGAGGTCCTTCTGAAGGGCCTTACACATGGTAGCGAGCATCAAGCAACCAACATCAATAGAATCATCCATATGTTTCTTATGTTTGTCCTTTTCAGCTCGAGGTGCATTAGCAGCAGGCTCGGGTGGAACGGGTCCATCGAGAATGTACAACTTCCTTTCTTGTTTTAGAACAATTCTCAAACTGCGGATCCAATCCACGTAGTTGTTGCCATTCTCTTCCAACTTGTCCTTCTCAAGGACTGATCATAGTGAGAGTTTGATTAGTGTTTGATGACATTGATCTACAAAGATATGCAACACATATGAACACATATAAGTACCGATTTCATTTAAGAGATTAAATAACGTATTTCACAAATTCTCCCACTAAATTATATAACCTTCTTATACAAATATGCATAATAAATTTAATAGGCTAAGACCCAACTTTAATTTAATTTCAAGTCGGCTATGGCTCGACTGCTCAAAATTAAACTAAAAAGGTAGATAACATTTATCAATCATATCTCCATATGACTCTTAGATCCTTTATGAGATTATAGACATCATATGTCACATGTTTCAATCTCATCTCATGCCTTAGGCCCAAAACCGTTTTGATAGCCCAATTAAGTTCAACCATTTTAAACGTATAGGAATCACCATTTCCTCATCTTGATCACACAAAGATAGAAGTAATGTACCTTGCTATGGCATAGCCTACATAAAACTATCCGTGTATTCACAAGTGTTTAAACATGGGTGGCATAAACAAACTTAAATTTCAATGAAGGTTCAATTTTCATGTATATCAATTAACATGGCAAGGTTGGTCATGAAAACTATATGAGCATAATTATGAACATGGGATGATGCATCACAAATCTTATTTGATCTTTACATCAAAATTTCTAATCAATTAGGGTTTAATGATTCATGCAAAATCTCATTTAATATGAACATAATCCCTTCAACAAACTATTTGTTCAAGATCTAGAAATTTATCAATCTACAATAATCATATTAATGAAATTGATATCCCATAATCTAGATTAATCATATTAATCATACAATTCAATTCTTCATAATCATGGCATATCAAAATATACTATTACTTCCATAAGCAAAACCCATATAAATTCATATTCTAAATCATATTCATCATGGTAATTCACATAATCTCATCATATAATTATCATGATTATCTAAAATAAACATCATGAACGGGGCTCTGATACCACTGTTGGGCTTCGTGGGTCCATGTGCAGCGGAAGAAAGCAAATTAATATGAAAAACCCAGAGCCATGGATCCGTTCTAGATGATTAATTAAATAAGATGAAATAGAATTACCAACCTCGATGCCCTTTGTCTTTGATAAACGTGTTCCAACTCCAATTTTGATGATCTTGTGAATCCTTGATGAATGAATCTTGAATCACGAACTTTTGATCTTGAATTGCGAAGATCCTCTATGGGTATCCATACGTTGAACGAACCCTAGAATGCTTCTAGGTGGATTGCTAGATCCTTGATTGAAACCCCTTTCAATCTATGAATAAATATGGAATTGGTGTTTTTTGATTTTCAATTCTCAATTGAAAACTCACAATTTGTGTTTCTCTAAACCCAAATTTCGTGTGTGACTGCTTGGTGAAATTGCCCGAATTCGCGCGAGCGAAGGCGGTTGTCTTTCGCGGGTTGGTGTTTGGGACCTCGCTTTCGGGAAGGAGAGGAGTCGCCACGCGGTTTTTTATTTTGAGCCCAAACGTTGAAAAACGGCTTAGTGAAAAGGGTGTCATTTTTATTGGTAGCAAAAACTTGGAAAAGGCTTTGAAAAGGGGTGTCATTTTTATTGGTAGCAAAAACGAGGAAAAGGCTTTGAAAAGGGTTTCGTTTTTATTGGTAGGAAAAACATGACAAAAATCTTTTTTAGTACCAGAGATTGTTAGGTTCGGAGGTCACGTTACGTTTCGGGAAGAGTATTTTGAGATCACCTGAAATGCCTCGTATGACGAGTCTTTCTACCTTTCTCGAAAATGTGTGTGTGTATGTGTGTGTTTGCATTTTGAAAATGAGGGCTTGAATGACAAGCTTAATCTTGGTTTGAATGTCAAACATTGATTTTATGATTCTTTTGTGCGTGTGTATTTTCTCCGTGCTTCGTGTTATTCACTTTTTCTTTTCAAAAAAAAAGAAATTTTCAAACAGCTCTGTAAGTACCCCAATCTGGATCACTCCCTTTCAAACACACGGGAAACACCGCAGACTCATCCACGCAGTCTCGAAGACCTCTCTCACTCAAAACCCTCTCAAAACCCTCTCAAACCCCCAACCAAACCAAGGGAGGAGCCTTCCGGGATAAAAGGGACAAAAGGACCTTTCGGGAATTTTCGTGAAACCTGGAAAAGCAATATAGGTCCGTACGGACCTCTTTGTTTCCATAATTACCGAATCCCCTTAAAGTCCACAATATTCCCTCAAATCCGGGAGAAATGATGGTACCCTAAATGCGCAGACTTGGTCCGTACGGACCTCTTTGCATGCAAGATGGTCCGTACGGACCTCTTTGCAAGGGGACACCATCATTTCCAGAATATTCACCATCATTGCATATTCCCTCAAATCGAGGAAAACCAAAATCCTGGATAACCAAGGAGGTCCGTACGGACCTCTTTGCACCAAATCTGAGACTATAAATAGAGGGCTCCCCCTCCTCATTTTTTCACACTTCCCACTTCTCTCTTCCTCCCTAAGCCTTCTGGCTCCCCCTCTAAGACCTTTCGAGGCATTCCCGGCCCCTTCGGATCCTTCCGAGGCCTTCCGAGCCCCCTCGAGGTGCTCCGAAGCCTCTCCGAGCGCTCCCGAGACGCTCCCGCGCTGCCCCGAGGCACTCTCGAGGTACTCTGAGGCCCCTCGTGGTACTCCGAGGCCTTGCCTGGTCTTTCCACGGTGTCCCGGCTCTTTCCGAGTCAAACCGACGATCCCAAACCACGCCGAAACTCTGCCCGAGTGACTCGCCACCACAACGCACGCCGAACCCCTGCCCGAGCGATCCTGACGATCCCCACGCACGCCGAACCTCTGCCCGAACGCAGCCTACAACCTCAACTCACGCCGAAACGCTGTCCGCGGACAACCGGCATCCCCGAAGCAATCCGGAACGCTACTCCGACCTCAAACACTATTCCCCCGCGGAAGACAGACACGAACCAACATTGGTAAGGCTTCCTTCCTCTACTATTTCAATACATTTCAATACAATGTAGACATCCGATACAAAGATGCATTTTTAAAAGCACACACACCCACACCCAACTTTTTAAAGGATATTCGGGGTATCCGACAGACTCGTTTTTACGAGGCGACTCGGGTGAGCTCTAATATTCTAATATTCTCTTCCCGAGGAGTCATCTCGACCTCCGAACTCAAAATCTCATCACACAAAAACAGCTTTAAAATTTATCTTTAAACCGATGCCCTTTTTCAATGTTTTGGGCTTAATAAAAACGGCGTGGCGACTCTACAAAATGCGAAAGCAAAACGGCGAGACACCTCCAACGCGAAAGAATGCCGCATGCCTGGCCGCGAGGCCTTCTCGGATCCGGGTAATTTCGGCTTGGCGACTCCATTGGACTTTTTGTTTTAAAAACTTTTAAACAAAACAAAAGATTTTTAAAACGATGATGAGGGTCAAACTTTCATTTTACCCCTTCCTTTAACTCGTTGTGTGTGTGTGCACGTGCTTCGTTTTTATTTTACAAAAAAATTAAAAATAAAAATGCATCAATATACATCTCGTGCATACATTTAAAATTCTTCAAAAAAATTTCTATTTTACTCGTAAAAGAATTTTAGAGACCGCACACTACGCGCACCGCCGCCTCGGTTACACCGCACTCTACTCACACCGCCGCCTCGGTTACACCGCACACTATGCGCACCGCCGCCTCGGATACACCGCACACTACAACCCTTAACCCGGAGTGGTCTCGCTTGCAGTCCGTTTGGTCTTCCTAGGCCTCTTGGGCGCGCACGGGATCATTCCAAACATCCCATCCTAGCCAAGCGTCAACCCCGCACGTTTGAGTCTTGAGTCACACTCGTCCCGTACTCGGTTGGTTTTTACCTACCGTGTCATACACTGGATATATATACCATGCCGGCCATTTTCTCGAGTCAAGGCTCGGAACTCAAGATCCCTTGCGCAAGCAAAGCGATGAAAGGTCATGCTAAAATCTTGACCTCGATCTTGATTTTCGGCTACACCTGCACGATGTTCCGTCCCGATATACATCCATGCTCGCATGACACCATGTCATCACGCCTTTGATACGTCGCCCATGACGATATGACCCAGCCAACGCCTAACGTCACGTATCCCTTGCGCAAGCAAGGTAAAGAGAGGTCATGCCGAACTCTTGACTCCGATCTTGACTCAGCCGGCTCGGTTCACTATTCACATGGCTAACGCATCAAAACGAACATGACAAAGCTCGGTCCTTAGGTTCGATTTTTCTTTAGGCCGGTGGAAACCGCTTGCACTATAGGACCTCGCCCGGGCCGCCCACCCCGGGATGTCGAAATACTGTGTGCAAAACGAGGGGCTTATAGCCGCACGTATGGTCTCCATCGACCCAGATCTAGCATAGTTGCGAAAAGAAGAGCAATCTTTTCCAACCTACCTAGGATTCTGAGAAAATACTGTTTTAAGTAAATTAAAACAACAAAAAAAAAAAAAAATAAATAAAAGAAACGGAAACCGCATGCCACGTGAGCTTTCCCCTTTATCCCGTTAGGCCATTCCCGTGTCTAAACCTTGCCCATCACCCTCCAATAACAGAGAGTGGTCGAGAGTACCCGGGAACCCGTCTCCCAAATGTCAAAACAACAAGGTCCTACCTCCTTCCCAGCTCGTCACCAGATACCACAAATCCCCTATGGCCAAGTCGCTGGATAACAACGATGAGAACGGGACCTTACCCCCAAGAAATTTCCCAACACCGGAAGAAGTTTGGCAGTCCTCATGGCTATTGAGAAACGTCAAGGTGAGCAACAAGCTCGATCGAAGGTGCCATGCACCACTTCGGAACCTTAGCCACCCAACCACCCGGGGCTTCCCAAGCCATGATCAAGCTCCTACAAACTCTAACGTCTCTCATTGTCTCCCGTAAGTCAACCCGTTACCCTCGTACGAGCCATGCAAGCTATGACGTAAGGCCACAAGACCTTCCAGAGGAAAGCCTCGCCCATCCAGCCTCCCGAGGTCCCGGTACCACCGCCGAACAACGAACACATCTCGTGGGACGCCTCAAGCGACAGTGCTTGTCCTGGAAATGGAATTCCAGGATGCAATGAACGAGGGCCGTCCTCGACGAAAGAAGAAGCTATCTTCTCAACAAAAGCCGAAAAAGAGGTACGAATCTGTGATCCCACAATAGGAACCCTCGAGAACCCTCAGAAGGTTTGACTACTATGTCATCTACTCCAAAGAAATCTCCCTGTACCCTAGTTCTCGCACAGGCCACGGCAATGTTTGCTCCATGATCACCGGGACGAAGCCGCACCGCCACCGAAGGCCCGAAGGTCCGCATAATCCAACCCCGTCTTGGGAAGATCTCAAAGCCACTATTGATGCTTCAAGAAAAGCCATGACAAATAACGAATTGAAATGCGCAGCCGGCCTTACGCCAACCAGCTCCTCCCACCTTAAACGGGAGAGACAAGCAAAACCACAAGTCCAGAGGTGAATGTTCTCGACACGTTCCGGCCAAATCCCCGTGAATCCTCCGCGGACGTACAAAAGGCCGCCCATACCGAGCCACGAACCGAAAAGGGACCCTACGCCAAAGAAGCCGAAACCCCGGACCCAAAGGTCGAAGATCCCGTCTTGACACACTCAAGCGCACTCAGCTAACATCTCACTCGGTCTTTACTCACTTCATCTTACCCGCACAAGCTCAAGTTGGAAGAAAGCCCGGCCTGCACCTATGGTTCCCATCACAAAGGACACCCGATGAAGCGCTCGTATGATTGGCAACGTCAATTACAAAGAATATCATCACCTTCACGTAACTCGATCTTCCAAAATTTGGGGCCGACCACAACGAGCCTCTCTACATAACAGCTTCAACCGGACGAGCGCCGTCTCCCTCGGGTGTTGGTAGATGGGGATCATCCATGAACGTCCTTCCAGCTCAAAATGATGGATTTGCTAGGGATCAAAGCAACCGATCTAAAACCTCGACTCGTGCAATCAAGGCATACGACTCAACATCCCGCCCAGCCTTGGGAATAGCCACCTTGAACCTTTGGTTTGGAAAACAAATGGTCCCAACAGACTTCCAAGTCATCGACATCCCGATCACATTCACTGCCATTTTGGGACGCCTCGCTACATCGTATCAATGGGGTGGCATCCACTCTCCATCGGCGTAAAGTTCGTCCAAGGAACAGATATGACCATCATCTACGGCGACAAAGATAGTCACCGAAAGGACCGATACCAACGGCGTCCCGGTCTTAGAAATCAAACCCGACGATGATGGCATGATGTTAACAGGTTCACCATCGAAAGCCCAAAGGCCCAAGTGTGCCACATAGACTCGCCTTTGATTTGGGACAAGATCCCTCCCCGATGAAAATGATGAAGCACATGAACTACATCCCGGGCTCGGCTTGGGAAAACGCCATCGTGGCACTCAATGTATCATCAATATCAAAGAACAATACCTCGCACGGCCCGGGATACTCTCCTACTCCCGAACACATTGCGGAGGACAAGCGAGCCGCACGTAAACGCTCCACGTATAACAAAAGAGGCTTGCACGCAATCTCCGATCTTCGCCCTTACAGCCTTCGACATGACCAAGTACTTCACAAGGAAGGCCGGCAACTTGGAAGAAGATCCGTAAAAGGAACAGAGCCGATCGCCGCCAAACAAAGCCGGCCGACAACCATGGACAAGCTCCAGCAGTAACCTCGGCAAGATTCAGGCCTCAAGCCAAATCCCCGTCCGAAGAGCATTCCTCGACACACCGCCCGCCGAGATCCACAACCACCACTATTCACAAATAATTTTGGTTCGGAAAACTCCCTCTTTGGCGGAAGAACTCGAAAACTCTCTCGTCAACACTCCCGCCTTCAACAAGCGGGAAGAGTCTCGCATTCGAGCTAGCAATGCCCAAGACAAAAGCAAGAGACTCCGCAGACGATGCTTGGGACGAACCACCGCTACACCTCGCTTTCTTCAAAGAAGAAATCGAGATGCCGTATCTAATCGATTTTGTTTCGATAACTCGTGGTAGCAATGATCGGGAACGGTGACATAAAGCCTTTCAAACCCCATCTCCTATCAAGCTCATTGCCCCTCAATAACCGGGCCACATTCTCCTGACCTACCGCTAGCAAACAGACATGATCGAACAACTTGGTCTCGACCCTCGAGTCCTAGAGTCTAGTGTCAAAACTCATCCCGAGTCCATTAGCTTTGAATTTGAGTCTCTCGAGTCATCCGATGGCCTCACGCCGTAAGATTACGAACTCATTGCCAATAATGTATTCCCGTATGCTCTTAATGAATGCTTCGATCTTTCCGAGTATCTCTCATTGCATCTTTAACAACCGATAAATTAACTAACACACAAACAAGCTTAATAACGATTCACTTGATAAAGAAGCGTACACATTAAACGAACAATACATTAAGCACATCTTTAAGCATGTTGTCAAACGAGAGAAAACCGGGCCCAAGCCGCGAGGAGGTTTTAACCAAAGTGAATTTGGGAACCGCCGAAGAGCCAAAAGAGACGCAAATCGGAAGTTTCTTCACCGGCACAGAGCAAGACGCATTGATCGCACCGCCAAAGAGTTCGTGGACGTGTTCGCTTGGTCTTACCGAGACATGCCCGGATTAGATCCTAACATTGTAGAGCACCGGATTCCCTTAAATCCCGAGGCTAAGCCCATCAAGCAAAAGCTACGCCGAATCAAGCCGTAATGGTCTTTACAAGTCAAAGAGGAGATCGAAAAATGCTCCGCGTCGGCTTCATCGTGGTGATCGAGTACCCCACATGGCTCTCCAATATTGTCACGGCCACCAAGGCCAATGGAAAAGTACGCCGTTGCGTGGACTTCCGAGATCTCAACAAAGCAAGTCCCAAGGACGATTTTCCACTACCCAATATCGACATGTTGGTAGACACTACACCAATTTCGAAGTCAAGTCCTTCGTGGACGGTTTTGCCGGCTACAATCAAATCAAGATGGCCGAAGAAGACCAAGAAAAGACAAATTTTCACAACCCCTGGGAACCTAATCACATACGCAATGCCGTTCGGACTAAAGAACGCCGGGGCTACCTACCAACGGGCAAAGAACCGCCCTCTTCCACGATATGATCCACAAAGAGATCGAAGTGTACGTCGATGACATGATCGTTCACTCAAAGGGATCGACGGACAACACCTCGCTGCACCCGAGAAAATTCTTCAATCGCCTCCGAAAACACTCAATGAGGCTTAACCCCGCCAAATGCACATTTGGGGTTAGCCGAGGCAAGGTTTTGGGATACATGGTCACCGAGAGGGGCATCGAGGTGGATCCTCAAAAGATCAAAGCTATTATCGAAATGAGACCACCGCAAACTCGCACAGAGGTGAAAAGCTTCATGGGCCGCCCGCAATATATCGCCCGCTCACAACCAACCGACCTCTATGTGCGAGCCAATCTTCAAGCCGATGAAGAAGAACGCCGACATCGAATGGAACTCGTAATGCCAAGATGCCTTTGAAAAATAAAAGCATACCTTGTGAGTCCTCCGATTCTCTCGTCCTCCCCACGAGGAAAAGCCACCGTTGCTATACCTAATCGTGACCGACACCGCAGCTTGGAGCCATGCTCGTCAAGAAAAGAAAGAGTCACGGTCGAAAACGCCATCTACTTCGTCGCCGAAAGTTTCAAGGCAAATAACTCAATTACTCACCCTCGAGAAAACCTCGCGCAGCCTGTATGGGTTGTTGGGAAACTACGGCACTACATGCAATGCACACAAGACACTTGGTTTCCAAAATGGACCTGGGCCAAGTACCTCTTCGACAAACCATCTCTCGTCAATGAGGCTCGCCAAATGGTCTTTCTTCCTGGCGGAATTTGACATCAAGTACGTAAACCAAAAATCAATCAAGGGACGGGCCATGGCTGATCAACTGGCCGATTTCCCAGCCGACGAGGCTCGAGGCCCTGAACCACAATTTCCAGACGAGGGAATCTTTCGCAATCGAAGGTGAAAACCGATGGCAACTATTCTTTGACGGAGCGGCCAACCAAAAAGGAAACGGCATCGGTATGCTCTTGGTGGATCCCAAAGACGAGCACACCCCAATTGCTATAAAGCTCAATTTCGAGGTAACCAACAATGCCGCCGAATATGAAGCTCGCGCCGCCGGACTACAAGCCGCACTCGAGAGGAATGTCCGTAAACTCGAAGTTTATGGGGACTCACTTGATCATCAACCAAGTCTCCAACAGTGGAAAACCATAGACCCGGCTTGCAAAAATACCATGCCTGCATAGAGGACCTCATCACACAATTCGAAGAGGTCACCTTCCATTACTTGCCAAGAGACCGAAACAGTTTGCGTGATGCCTTAGCCACCTCGCCTCCCTTGTGGAAATCCCTGAAGGAAAAGCAATCAAACCCTTCAAAGTCGGACGAAAGGAAATTCCCGCCTACCGTTGTGAGATCGAACTGTAACCTAAGCCCGTCAATGAGCCATGGTACAATCGTATCTTCCAATACCTCAAGAACGGGAAACCGCCTTCATGAACAAGGAAGGGCAACACACAGAGGGGTCAAAACCAAGAGCATCATGGCCCTAAAACGCCTTGCCTCTCACTTCGTCATCCTCGGGGACATGTTATACAAGAAACGCTACTACGGGCCACTCCTACGCCGCGTCGCCCAAGAAGAAGCGAACAAGTTCATGAACGAAGTCCACAATGGGGCTTGCGGTCCCCACATGAACGCCGTGAGCCCCGATGCAAA
Source organism: Adenophora triphylla var. japonica (assembly GCA_022495995.1). Classification (NCBI taxonomy): domain Eukaryota; kingdom Viridiplantae; phylum Streptophyta; class Magnoliopsida; order Asterales; family Campanulaceae; genus Adenophora; species Adenophora triphylla. Next base: position 397,785 of record JAFEMH010000763.1, read on the forward strand.
TCATTCTCGTGATGGGCTACTACCGGATCTCCATGGAGGCAGATTGCATCCACTTTGTCCGAAGCCGCGACAAGTGCCAACGGTTCTCCAACCTCAATCATCTCGCCGCCCCACGATCTCTACCGCATGACTACACCTTGGCCCTTTGCCACTGGGAATTGACGTCATCGGGAAAATCGCTCCGCCAGCAAAGAATCGGTCACGAAGTTCATCTTAGTAGCCATCGACTACTTCACCAAATGGGTCGAAGCCAAGTCCTACAAGGTACTCACCTCCAAGAAGGTCGCACATTTCCTCAAGGAAAGCATCATATGCCGATACGGCATCCCAAATGAGGTCATATCGACAACGGCTCACACTTCGAAGGAGAATTCGGCTGCATCGCCGGGCTGAATTCAAGATCACACGCCACAAATCTTCTCCCTACCGGCCACAAACAAACGGCGCCGTGGAAGCAAATAACAAAACCCTCGAACGGATCATCCGAAAATGACCACCCGAGGACGAGATTGGCCCGAGAAACCGCACCTTGCACTCTGGGGCTACCGCACATCGCCGTAACAGCCACGGGAGAAACCCCATTTGCCCCGACATACGGGATGGAAGCAAAGCCCTTCCCATCGAGCTAGAAATTCCCTCACTCCGAGCGCCGCTGAAAATGACATCAACGAAGTCGAATGGCTCCGGCCGACATGATGAATTGGCTCGCTAGACGAGCGACGACTAAAGGCCATGGAACACGTCCGAGCCTATCAAAGCAGGATGGCTAGAGCTTTCGACAAGAAAGTCAAATCCCGAGACATCGTGGAAGGTGACCTTGTACTCAAAGAAAAGCCTCCCACTCGAACCAACCCATCTGGGAAAATGGGAACCCACATGGATCGGCCCTTTCGTGGTTCAAAAGATCTTCTCCTGAGGCGCCATGAAGCTAACGTACCTAGACGGCAATCCCTTCATGAATCCAAATAACGGAAGCAAACTTCGCAGATACTTCGCCTAAAGAAGAACAACCGTGCATCTCTTGGCACTCCATGTAGTGTCGAACTACGTGCACTGAGCCCTCTAGTCCGGGGAACGTAGGCAACCTTAATTGGTCCGGTCTAAAAATACACAAAAAGTCAAAAGTTTGAATGTCAATCAAGACCTCCATCAAGCTCCGCACTTTTCAAGAACACGCCCTGCCAGCCACCTTGACCAAGTCAAACGACGGCGGCAACATCAAAGGACATCCGAGGGTCACTCAAGCATCAAACGATCGACTCATGTCCGCTTCCAAGCTGTGGGCTTGTCTTCGCCCTCACGCGCTTCAAAAAAAAAAAAAAAAGAGCTCGAGCAAGGGCTCACAAAAAAAACAACAATAAAAAACAAAAGAAGCTCAAGCGTAAGCTGCGAAATCGAGGTCAAGAGCCCGACGCCAACGAGCGGCAAGGAAGCTACGAAAAGACCGTCGTAACAACTTGTCAAGGGAGCATTCAACCTCTCGCCCAAGCACAAAGCCTCGGCAAGGGGATTGCCGTCATGGCTCGATCGTCACCCGCAAATGCAATGTAAAAGTCCAAAGATGGACGCCGACAAAGTGCACAACAAAAGCAAAGGCAAACAAGAGATCTTGCGTCTCGACAAAGCTTTAAAAGTAAATCACAAATCACTAACGGTTACAACATTTCTTGATGAGTTCAAGCACGGTCTACTCTCAAGTTCACAACATGCTAAAAGACAAATTTTAATACATTTAACTAATAATGTGTTTGCAAAGCAATGAATGGATACCTAGGAGGTCATTCCGCGCCATCCGCGCTTGTCCCCTCGCCATTCTTTCCTTTCTTCCCTCGTCCCCGGCGAGCCTTCTTTCGCTCCACGTGAACCAACTCTGCGTCTCTCGCCCGAGATCCGGGGTCCTCCCCGTAGAGTCAAATAATCCAAGAGCTCGTGGCTTCATTCGCCCGTGCTTCGGCTCGGATCTCCTCCCCGCGAGTCCGTAAAGAGGACCTCTCTCCCCGTCGCCGGTCAACTCTAGTCTCGTAGTCAAACAAAGCGTCTCCCGTCACATCCAAAGGGTCGACTGTGCTTCGGCACTCCTAAGGCAATAGCCGCTACGGCAACCGGTCCTGCATCGCCGCACGCCTCGCTCTCCAAGACCACTTGGGACTCGCCCAACACGCCGCTGCTCATACCAAAGCCGTATACCGAGTCGTCAACACGACACTCTCCCGACGCCTAAGGAGTACCACAGGAGGGAAAGCGGAATACCTCCATACCCTCGCACAATACAAGAAGGCACCTGAGCCGCCATACAAAGAGGAGCTATCTCCGCGCAGCAAGGTCATCCCACCAACAAAGGCTCCCGCTTCATCCCAAACCGCCGGAAACAAGCGACGGAACATAGAAGGAGGACCAAGACAAACCTCGGAACTCGGCAACGTAGGACCCTTCCCCGCAAGATCCTCCCCGGTCTCAATCCTCCAAGTGCGGAACCCACCCAATGATCTCGATGCGTACTGCCGTGCCATCCATCTCTCCTGTGCGGACCGATCCATATCCAACACAAGAGGTCGCTGAGCAAATGACCACGGGCTAAACGACGTCTGAGCCTCGGGCATGGCCTCAAGTCTCTCTCGCAGCCACAAGGTGAGCAAAGCGGGGCTTCCCCTCTCATAAAACGATCCCTAGCCGCGACGGCCGATACCACGAAGAGTCTCCCCCAAAGACCAACGGGACAATATCCTCTCCACTCCGGCAGTGCCCTACCACATCTAGCAAAGCGCCATCACAAATGCCAAGGAACCGACTGTAAAAGCTGTCGCCATCACGCACAAGGCAAATACATCCCAAGAGACGTCACTCTCATCATCAACCATGAACCGCTCCCAGCCGCAGTAAATGTCGATATGACCCGAAGCAAGGATCATGCCCCGCACTTCTTCCAACGAAGTACGAAGAAAGTCCGCAAGCTTCACGCTCACAAAGAAGACTACCAACCAAAGGAAGCGAGATGGCCTCCACCTCCTCCTCCTCCAATCAAAGCCCGAAAATCTTCAAAAGTGGGCACCATTTCATTGTAGGAGAAACAAGACACGTGCCTCCTAACATCCTGCAACTTCGCGGCACCCGCAACAAATCCCAATCAGAACCAACTCCTTAAAAGACCAAACCGAGCAAAGACGAAACCTTACCTCGAAAGCCCGTCTCCGATGCCTCATACGGCGCCGCATCCACGTTTCAATCGCTCAAGGAAGTGTGCTTGCCTCTCCCGCGAAATCCTCGGCAAAATTCTAGGGACATACGAAGAATCCATGGCAAAAATGGAGGTTCCTAGAGAAAATGGGGAAGAAAGCTCGAAAATGGCCGCAAATGGGGAAATGAGGAAGAACCAGCACCGGAAAGCATTTATGTCCTTCCCAAAAGCAAGGTTGGTCCGTACGACCTCTTTGCATGCTAAGTATGTCCGTACGGACCTCCTTGCAAACAGAGCCCATTTCCCGTAAAACAAGACAAAACCACCTCTGTCCTCAAAGAAACCTTGCTCCAAACAAACCCAAACACCGGCCAAAGCCATTTCCTAAGAACCAACACTACCCACAAACGCACTCTCACTCACGTGGCATGTACAAAAATAAAAATAATAATAGCAACAATTTCTAGGACAATTCCCTGAATCACAAAAATAAATGACATTACATCTTAAAATAAAATACCGTTTGCCATGCAAATACATGTGTTTTATTACATGTACAAAATGTCTCGTTGCTAAACAAAAAAAAAGGAGAGAGGGATATGAAAAGAGGGAAAGCAAATGAATACTAATCGAGCCCTCGTCATCATCATCCTCGCCAAGATCCTCCAAAGAAAAATCGGGCATCCTGAACTCGCCCGTCACGCCCTCATCATCGTAGTACCGAGCCCTCCGAGCCTCGCCACTCAAAATAATCAAGGATCAAATCCGGCGAAAGGGTCGAAGAAAGAAGGCTCGAGAATCCTCACCCTCGAGCGGCATGCGGAGGCATGAACCGATAAAAGGGTCGCTCCCTACAAGGTCCCGCATCCTCAAGAATTCAAGCACCTATAGCCGATATAAGTCCGAACTGTGCCCAACTCAACGGCAATGCAAGCACCGGCAGTCAGATGTAAGCCCGAACTTCGCCCACTTCAACGGCAAATCAACCATCGGCCATCAAACGTAAGACCGATCCTCGCCCACTCCAACGGCAATTCAAGAAGGAGCCAACACCTCCCAGCACGAATATCAAGGCACAAGACGCCTCCAAACGCTCAACGACAACTCAACCACTGAAGGTCCGAAGTCATCTTCCCAACAGAAAAGGGCCCCTACAGGGTCCTGCATCCCCAGCAATTCAAGCACCGGCAGTCAGATATAAGTCCGAACTGTGCCCAACTCAACGGCAACGCAAGCACCGGCAGTCAGATGTAAGCCCGAACTTCGCCCACTTCAACGGCAAATCAACCATCGGCCATCAAACGTAAGACCGATCCTCGCCCACTCCAACGGCAATTCAAGAAGGAGCCAACACCTCCCAGCACGAATATCAAGGCACAAGACGCCCCAAACGCTCAACGACAACTCAACCACCGAAGGTCCGATTCATCTTCCCAATGTATAGGGCCCATACAGGGTCATGCATCCCCTTCAAATCAACCACCGGCAGTCAGATGTAAGCCCGAATTTCGCCCACTTCAACGGCAAATCAACCATCGGCCATCAAACGTAAGACCGATCCTCGCCCACTCCAACGGCAATTCAAGAAGGAGCCAACACCTCCCAGCACGAATATCAAGGCACAAGACGCCCCCAAACGCTCAACGACAACTCAACCACTGAAGGTCCGACCATCTTCCCAACGAAGAGGGCCCATACAGGTCATGCATCCTCAAAGCAATTCAAGCACCGGCAAGCCGATGTAAGACCGAACCTCGCCCACTTCAACGGCAAATCAACCATCGGCCATCAAAGTAAGCCCGAGCTCCTCCCCAACAAGTCAAAGGGAAGTCATGCAAGACTGCATATCCTCAAAGACCGACCATCATCCTCGCCCACTCAACGGCAAAACAAGCACGCGAAGGAGCCAACATCTCCGAGTACAAGTCCCAAGGCACGAAGCGCTCCCCAAAACGCCAAATGGTGAAGCAATCATCGGCCATCATCCTTGCCTACTTCAACGGCAACTCAAGCACCTAGCCATCGTAAGTCCAACCTTTCTACATCAACATGCAAAAACACAAATGGCATCTACGCCTCTCGAATCACAAGGCAGCCCACGCCTCCACACTCGCGGCTAGAAGACGATTCAAAGTCCTCCAGCCGTGGCACCAACCGCAATCGAAGACGATCCAAGTCCTCACAACTATTCTCCGGCCCTAAGGCCTTAAACCACCCGATTAGGAAAATCGTAAAATTTCCATCCCGTGACGCCACCACGTCCTCACATTTGACCTATACGGCGGTCACCACATTTCAGACGCCACCACGCTCCTTATCACCGACCTATACGGTCACCCTGACGCCACCACGCTCCTTATCACCGACCTATACGGTCACCTGACGCCACCACGTCCTTATCACCGACCTATACGGTCACCCCGACGCCACCACGCCCTTATCACCGACCTATACGGCCACCCGGACGCCACCACGCCCTTATCACCGACCTATACGGTCACCCCGACGCCACCACGTCCTTATCACCGACCTATACGGCCACCCCGACGCCACCACGTCCTTATCACCGACCTATACGGCCACCCGGACGCCACCACGCTCCTTATCACCGACCTATACGGCTACCCGGACGCCACCACGCCCTTATCACCGACCTATACGGCCACCCCGGACGCCACCACGTCTTATCACCGACCTATACGGCCACCCTGACGCCACCACGCCCTTATCACCGACCTATACGGTCACCCAGACGCCACCACGCCCTTATCACCGACCTATACGGCCACCAGACGCCACCACGCCCTTATCACCGACCTATACGGCCACCCCGACGCCACCACGTCCTTATCACCGACCTATACGGCCACCCCGACGCCACCACGTCCTTATCACCGACCTATACGGCCACCCCGACGCCACCACGTCCTTATCACCGACCTATACGGCCACCCAGACGCCACCACGTCCTTATCACCGACCTATACGGTCACCCAGACGCCTCCACGTCCTTATCACCACCGACCTCGGCGGTCACACAACACCTGTGGCACCACCACGCCCGCATTCACAAAACACTCACCCCACACCCGAACTACGACTGTGCTTGATTCCCGCCAGGGATACGTAGGAATCCTATCACAGGGTCCAGCCTATTGACCTAAACGGTCACCCAAAAGGACGCCACCACGTCCTCACTTTGACCCTCACGGCCACTCCCTCTCCAGCACGCGATCCAGATTAGGACCCTTATCTTATCGGCGACCCCACTTCTTTCATAAGTGACGTCGTCGAGGGGCTTCGTAAGTACCCCAATCTGATCACTCCCTTTCAAACACACGGGAAACACCGCAGACTCATCCACGCAGCCTCGAAGACCTCTCTCACTCAAAACCCTCTCAAAACCCTCTCAAACCCCCAACCACACCAAGGGAGGAGCCTTCCTGGGATAAAAAGGGACAAAAGGACCTTTCGGGAATTTTCAGAAACCGGAAAAGCAATATAGGTCCGTACGGACCTCTTTGTTTCCATAATTACCGAATCCCCTTAAAGTCCACAATATTCCCTCAAATCCAGGCAGAAATGATGGTTTCCATGCAGACTTGGTCCGTACGGACCTCTTTGCATGCAAGATGGTCCGTACGACCTCTTTGCAAGGGGACACCATCATTTCCGTAATATTCACCATCATTGCATATTCCCTCAAATCGAGGAAAACCAAAATCCTGGATAACCAAGGAGGTCCGTACGGACCTCTTTGCACCAAATCTGAGACTATAAATAGAGGGCTCCCCCTCCTCATTTTTTCACACTTCCCACTTCTCTCTTCCTCCCTAAGCCTTCTGGCTCCCCCTCTAAGACCTTTCGAGGCATTCCCGGCCCCTTCGGATCCTTCCGAGGCCTTCCGAGCCCCCTCGAGGTGCTCCGAAGCCTCTCCGAGCGCTCCCGAGACGCTCCCGCGCTGCCCCGAGGCACTCTCGAGGTACTCTGAGGCCCCTCGTGGTACTCCGAGGCCTTGCCTGGTCTTTCCACGGTGTCCCGGCTCTTTCCGAGTCAAACCGACGATCCCAAACCACGCCGAAACTCTGCCCGAGTGACTCCTGCCACCACAACGCACGCCGAACCTCTGCCCGAGTGATCCCGACGATCCCCACGCACGCCGAACCTCTGCCCGAACGCAGCCTACAACCTCAACTCACGCCGAAACGCTGTCCGCGGACAACCGGCATCCCCGAAGCAATCCGGAACGCTACTCCGACCTCAAACACTATTCCCCTGCGGAAGACAGACACGAACCAACATTGGTAAGGCTTCCTTCCTCTACTATTTCAATACATTTCAATACAATGTAGACATCCGATACAGCATGCATTTTTAAAAGCACACACACACACACACAACTTTTTAAAGGATATTAGGGGTATCCGAAAGACTCGTTTTACGAGGCTACTCGGGTGAGCTCTAATATTCTAATATTCTCTTCCCGAGGAGTCATCTGACCTCCGAACTCAAAATCTCATCACACAAAAACAGTTTAAAATTTATCTTTAAACTGATGCCCTTTTTCAATGTTTTGGGCTTAATAAAAACGGCGTGGCGACTCTACAAAATGCGAAAGCAAAACGGCGAGACACCTCCAACGCGAAAGAATGCCAGATGCCGGGGCCGCGAGGCCTTCTCGGATCCGGGTAATTTCAAGCTCCGGTTTTCAAAACATTGGACTGTTTTCAAAAAAAAAAAGATGCTGCTTTTCCTCTCTTTCAAAATCATAACTTGTTCGTGCATATTCGTTCATAATTGGTTTTCGTGCAATATTCTGAACTGCTCATAAATTCTTTAAAACACATTCTGAAAATCTCTATTTTACTCAGTAAAAAAAAGAATTTAGTGACCGCACACTATGCGCACTGTTGCCTCGGTACACTGCTATGAATGTGGCCCTGGGATTGAACCGTTTAAGGGTCGCCATTCACCTCAGCTTGAAGACACCGGTTTTATAGAAAAACGGAGTCGCCACGCCATTTTGATTTCCTCAAAACTTTAAAAAAAAGGATAAGGGTCCGGAGGTTAAGTTACTCCTTGAGAAGAACGTTTGGCGTTCACCCAAGGAGCCTTGCAAAAGCAAGTCTTCCTAGATCCGAAGTTTGTGCTTGTTTGTGTGCTCGTGTGTATGCGTGATTTGAAAAGAGGAGGGAATGTGCCAAGTTTATCTGCCGGACATATAAACCATTGAAGAAGGTTATAGCTCGGGATACCTTGGATTTGATGTTTTTGGGATTTTGATCCCGTGCTCATTTTGGACTTGTGATCATCATTACGAGACTTATCCACCCTCTGTTCGGTCGAAACCTAACGGTTTATTTATATCTGCAAGTGCACGGGCTATTGTAATATAGCGGGTGCAAGTACGGGTCGATCCCACAGAGACAGGGTTTACTTTGGGATGATATTTGTCTTTATATAAATATAGATAAAATGATTGGGGGGAGATAGGAATTTATAAGAGAAAATACTAGGAAGATATAGAAAACTACTCTAACATATAATGATAGCATTCTCGGGATTGAAAACAAATAAATATGATTTTAGATAAAGGCTTTTATCAAAATAACAAGGATGGTACATTAGGCTTACACTACTTCTCACGGTCAAGCAAGTAGCGTTGTATCCTTCACTAATTATGTCCTAACTGTTTGAGATTTCCGTTTATGGTGCTCTCGCCCTGTCACCAACGGGCATTCCGGCTTAACTCTAGCTGACCATAATTAGTAAGAATCCATTAAGATCGAAAGTCAACGTACTTTCCATTCAAAGAACACCCCTAGGCCGTTGAACTACTCTCGTGATCAATGGAACCTAGTTCCTTCGTATGGTTCCGTCAATCGAAATTCTCTGCTAGGTACTTCTCTCAATTGACTAGGGTTCCACAAATATAAACGTCTTCATATTTGCAAGCAATTCAAGAATAATATGAAGAAATTGTTTTAAGATGAAAGTGCCAAGTCAAGGATGATACGCTAAGTTGTGCTAACTAGCACATGTATTTAAGATCCACCAGCCCTTCTCTCGAGGGTTCGGCTTAGTGTAATCCCGTTCGTCACGCGGGAAATCCGACTCACCTCTCGAGGGTACCAAATAAATCGAAAATACCATTTAAGTCTATCATCTCACGTATTTTCCACTAAAGGATCATCCCTAGGTCTTTAGATTACTTTTCGTAATTTATTAACCTGGTTCCACTCTTAGAGTTCCGCTAATCAATGTTTTTCATTTGATCAACTGAGGCTATACAATTAAGAATGTCTCCCTAATTGCAAGTATTTTAAGATTAATAAGAATAGAATTGAAATGACATGTAGGAAAAGCATGAATATAAATAAATGAGTTTCCAACTCCGAGAAATGGAGGATTACTCAAACCATTTAAATAATAAAAGAAGTAAGTAGGAAATGGAGATAAGAAAAGAGATACATATTCATAATGAAAGAGAGACAATGGCTGAAAAATAATCCTTGTATTGCATTCACCATCTTCAAGAGTATACAAGACTTGTCACGAATCATTGATACACCTTGAACATTGTGTATAAATTTCTAGAGTATTTTTCTATACATTCTAAGTATAATATGATCCTTGCTGGATGTATTTATCACTATTTTCGGATCTCTAAAACTGAGTACAAATAGCCTTTAAATAGGCATTCTATGCTAGGGACACATCTCTTGCGAAAAGGCATCTTTTGGCTGAGAGGTGCTCGGCCGAGTCAAGGGATCTGCTCGACCGAGCAGAGCTTTTCTGACAGTCACAACTGTTGTAAAAGGCACCTTTTGGTTTGAACAAGGGATGCTTGGCCGATTCAAGGAGGTTGCACGGCCGAGCAGAAGCTTTCCAGAAACTTTGATTAGATTCCTTCATATGCTCGGCCGAGTCAAGGGGGTTGCTCGGCCGAGCACTTGCTCATTTATATGACCAAGACGGCAGTGCCATATATATGTGTTGTTCACATTATTTGGTTTAGATTTCTTATTTACATGATAGACATTTTCAACATTATTTTCAACATCAAGGACATAAAGGCCATTAAATGAATTTGCAATACAATAAAGCATATCGTTTAAATAAATAGAAAATTTCTTATTCTTAATAAGAAAACTATATCCTTCATTATCCAAACAAGAAATTGAAATAATATTTCTACTCAAATCCGGAACATAATAACAATTGTTCAAAACAAGTATTAGTCTGCTAGGTAAAGTGATTTCATAAGTCCCTACGGCTAATGCAGTAACTCTTGCTCCATTCCCCACAGGTAGATCAACTTCACCTTCTTTGAGAAACCTTCTATTCTTTAGTCCATGGGCATTTAAACAAATGTGAGATCCACATCCAGTATCCAATACCCAAGAACTAGAAGTAGAAAGTAAAATATCTATCATATAGATACCTGAAGTCGTGGCAATCTCATTGCCCTTCTTCGTCAGTTCTTCCTGATATGCCTTGCAGTTACACTTCCAATGCCCAGTTTCCTTGCAATGGTAGCAAACTGCATCCTTTTGAGATTTGGGTTGAGGCTTCTCAACAACGGCAACCTTTGCCTCCGGTTTAGCAACTTTTGCTTTAACCTTGGGTTTCTTGAACCCCTTTCCTTTATTCACCATCAACACTTGATTGGTTTTCTTGGCTATATTGTTTTCTGCATTCTTAAGCATCCCATGCAGTTCAGACAGAGTTTTATTCATCCCATTCATGTTATAATTCATAACAAACTGATTATAACTTTCAGGGAGTGAATTCAATATCATATCCGTAGCCAGTTCCAACTGGATAGGATATCCAAGCCTCTCAAGATGTTTGAGGTGACCCTTCATTTTCAACACATGAGGCCCAACATCTTGTCCTTCAATCATCTTGCATGAATGAAGAGCCTTCATGGTGTCAAACCTTTCCTGACGTGCTTGTACTTGGAACATTTTCTTCAAATGATTTCCTAAACCATAAGTATCCATGTGTTCGAGGTCCTTCTGAAGGGCCTTACACATGGTAGCGAGCATCAAGCAACCAACATCAATAGAATCATCCATATGTTTCTTATGTTTGTCCTTTTCAGCTCGAGGTGCATTAGCAGCAGGCTCGGGTGGAACAGGTCCATCGAGAATGTACAACTTCCTTTCTTGTTTTAGAACAATTCTCAAACTGCGGATCCAATCCACGTAGTTGTTGCCATTCTCTTCCAACTTGTCCTTCTCAAGGACTGATCACAGTGAGAGTTTGATTAGTGTTTGATGACATTGATCTACAAAGATATGCAACACATATGAACACATATAAGTACCGATTTCATTTAAGAGATTAAATAACGTATTTCACAAATTCTCCCACTAAATTATATAACCTTCTTATACAAATATGCATAATAAATTTAATAGGCTAAGACCCAACTTTAATTTAATTTCAAGTCGGCTATGGCTCGACTGCTCAAAATTAAACTAAAAAGGTAGATAACATTTATCAATCATATCTCCATATGACTCTTAGATCCTTTATGAGATTATAGACATCATATGTCACATGTTTCAATCTCATCTCATGCCTTAGGCCCAAAACCGTTTTGATAGCCCAATTAAGTTCAACCATTTTAAACGTATAGGAATCACCATTTCCTCATCTTGATCACACAAAGATAGAAGTAATGTACCTTGCTATGGCATAGCCTACATAAAACTATCCGTGTATTCACAAGTGTTTAAACATGGGTGGCATAAACAAACTTAAATTTCAATGAAGGTTCAATTTTCATGTATATCAATTAACATGGCAAGGTTGGTCATGAAAACTATATGAGCATAATTATGAACATGGGATGATGCATCACAAATCTTATTTGATCTTTACATCAAAATTTCTAATCAATTAGGGTTTAATGATTCATGCAAAATCTCATTTAATATGAACATAATCCCTTCAACAAACTATTTGTTCAAGATCTAGAAATTTATCAATCTACAATAATCATATTAATGAAATTGATATCCCATAATCTAGATTAATCATATTAATCATACAATTCAATTCTTCATAATCATGGCATATCAAAATATACTATTACTTCCATAAGCAAAACCCATATAAATTCATATTCTAAATCATATTCATCATGGTAATTCACATAATCTCATCATATAATTATCATGATTATCTAAAACAAACATCATGAACGGGGCTCTGATACCACTGTTGGGCTTCGTGGGTCCATGTGCAGCGGAAGAAAGCAAATTAACACGAAAAACCCAGAGCCATGGATCCGTTCTAGATGATTAATTAAATAAGATGAAATAGAATTACCAACCTCGATGCCCTTTTTCTTTGATAAACGTGTTCCAACTCCAATTTTGATGATCTTGTGAATCCTTGATGAATGAATCTTGAATCACGAACTTTTGATCTTGAATTGCGAAGATCCTCTATGGGTATCCATACGTTGAACGAACCCTAGAATGCTTCTAGGTGGATTGCTAGATCCTTGATTGAAACCCCTTTCAATCTATGAATAAATATGGAATTGGTGTGTTTTGATTTTCAATTCTCAATTGAAAACTCACAATTTGTGTTTCTCTAAACCCAAATTTCGTGTGTGACTGCTTGGTGAAATTGCCTGAATTCGCGCGAGCGAAGGCGGTTGTCTTTCGCGGGTTGGTGTTTGGGACCTCGCTTTCGGGAAGGAGAGGAGTCGCCACGCGGTTTTTTATTTTGAGCCCAAACGTTGAAAAACGGCTTAGTGAAAAGGGTGTCATTTTTATTGGTAGCAAAAACTTGGAAAAGGCTTTGAAAAGGGGTGTCATTTTTATTGGTAGCAAAAATGAGGAAAAGGCTTTGAAAAGGGTTTCGTTTTTATTGGTAGCAAAAACATGACAAAAATCTTTTTTAGTACCAGAGATTGTTAGGTTCGGAGGTCACGTTACGTTTCGGGAAGAGTATTTTGAGATCACCCGAAATGCCTCGTATCACGAGTCTTTCTACCTTTCTCGAAAATGTGTGTGTGTGTGTGTGTGTGTGTGTGTGTTTGCATTTTGAAAATGGGGGCTTGAATGACAAGCTTAATCTTGGTTTGAATGTCAAACATTGATTTTATGATTCTTTTGTGCGTGTGTATTTTCTCCGTGCTTCGTGTTATTCACTTTTTCTTTTCAAAAAAAAAAGAAATTTTCAAACAGCTCCGGTTTTCAAAACATTGGACTGTTTTCAAAAAAAAAAGATGCTGCTTTTCCTCTCTTTCAAAATCATAACTTGTTCGTGCATATTCGTTCATAATTGGTTTTCGTGCAATATTCTGAACTGCTCATAAATTCTTTAAAACACATTCTGAAAATCTCTATTTTACTCAGTAAAAAAAAGAATTTAGTGACCGCACACTATGCGCACTGTTGCCTCGGTACACTGCTATGAATGTGGCCCCGGGATTGAACCGTTTAAGGGTCGCCATTCACCTCAGCTTGAAGACACCGGTTTTATTGAAAAACGGAGTCGCCACGCCATTTTGATTTCCTCAAAACTTTAAAAAAAAGGATAAGGGTCCGGAGGTTAAGTTACTCCTTGGGAAGAACGTTTGGCGTTCACCCAAGGAGCCTTGCAAAAGCAAGTCTTCCTAGATCCGAAGTTTGTGCTTGTTTGTGTGCTCGTGTGTATGCGTGATTTGAAAAGAGGAGGGAATGTGCCAAGTTTATCTGCCGGACATATAAACCATTTAAGAAGGTTATAGCTCGGGATACCTTGGATTTGATGTTTTTGGGATTTTGATCCCGTGCTCATTTTGGACTTGTGATCATCATTACGAGACTTATCCACCCTCTGTTCGGTCGAAACCTAACGGTTTATTTATATCCACAAGCGCACGGGCTATTGTAATATAGCGGGTGCAAGTACGGGTCGATCCCACAGAGACAGGGTTTACTTTGGGATGATATTTGTCTTTATATAAATATAGATAAAATGATTGGGGGGAGATAGGAATTTATAAGAGAAAATACTAGGAAGATATAGAAAACTACTCTAACATATAATGATAGCATTCTCGGGATTGAAAACAAATAAATATGCTTTTAGATAAAGGCTTTTATCAAAATAACAAGGATGGTACATTAGGCTTACACTACTTCTCACGGTCAAGCAAGTAGCGTTGTATCCTTCACTAATTATGTCCTAACTGTTTGAGATTTCCGTTTATGGTGCTCCCGCCCTGTCACCAACGGGCATTCCGGCTTAACTCTAGCTGACCATAATTAGTAAGAATCCATTAAGATCGAAAGTCAACGTACTTTCCATTCAAAGAACACCCCTAGGCCGTTGAACTACTCTCGTGATCAATGGAACCTAGTTCCTTCATATGGTTCCGTCAATCGAAATTCTCCGCTAGGTACTTCTCTCAATTGACTAGGGTTCCACAAATATAAACGTCTTCATATTTGCAAGCAATTCAAGAATAATATGAAGAAATTGTTTTAAGATGAAAGTGCCAAGTCAAGGATGATACGCTAAGTTGTGCTAACTAGCACATGTATTTAAGATCCACCGGCCTTTCTCTCGAGGGTTCGGCTTAGTGTAATCCCGTTCGTCACGCGGGAAATCCGACTCACCTCTCGAGGGTACCAAATAAATCGAAAATACCATTTAAGTCTATCATCTCACGTATTTTCCACTAAAGGATCATCCCTAGGTCTTTAGATTACTTTTCGTAATTTATTAACCTGGTTCCACTCTTAGAGTTTCGCTAATCAATGTTTTTCATTTGATCAACTGAGGCTATGCAATTAAGAATGTCTCCCTAATTGCAAGTATTTTAAGATTAATAAGAATAGAATTGAAATGACATGTAGGAAAAGCATGAATATAAATAAATGAGTTTCCAACTCCGAGAAATGGAGGATTACTCAAACCATTTAAATAATAAAAGAAGTAAGTAGGAAATGGAGATAAGAAAAGAGATACATATTCATAATGAAAGAGAGACAATGGCTGAAAAATAATCCTTGTATTGCATTCACCATCTTCAAGAGTATACAAGACTTGTCACGAATCATTGATACACCTTGAACATTGTGTATAAATTTCTAGAGTATTTTGCTATACATTCTAAGTATAATATGATCCTTGCTGGATGTATTTATCACTATTTTCGGATCTCTAAAACTGAGTACAAATAGCCTTTAAATAGGCATTCTATGCTAGGGACACATCTCTTGCGAAAAGGCATCTTTTGGCTGAGAGGTGCTCGGCCGAGTCAAGGGATCTGCTCGACCGAGCAGAGCTTTTCTGACAGTCACAACTGTTGTAAAAGGCACCTTTTGGTTTGAACAAGGGATGCTTGGCCGATTCAAGGAGGTTGCACGGCCGAGCAGAAGCTTTCCAGAAACTTTGATTAGATTCCTTCATATGCTCGGTCGAGTCAAGGGGGTTGCTCGGCCGAGCACTTGCTGCTTTGGCTGATTTTATGTTTTTGATCCTCCTATTTCCACAGCTTTGCTTTTAAGCCCCATAATCTTTCATAAAATGTACCTAAAACCTGTAAAACGTATGAAAATACCCAACAAGCATAAAATCCATTATATAACATAATAGAGGCTAATTTTATACTCATTTTGCGAAGATTTAAAGGTAAATAACATCATTATTATACAATAAAAGACTATATAAAAACTACTTATCAAACTCCCCACACTTAAACCTTGCTTGTCCCAAAGCAAGATTAGGATAAAAACATGAGGAGGGGAAAAGAATGCAAAAATAAAATAAAGATGAGAATGAAAATGATCCCTCAGAAAATTTATTGTAGCAAGCTTATTGCCCTTTTGAAGATTGCCTTTATCTTTCTAGTCATATTTTGCATACGCTTAAAAATTATTAGAAAGAAGTAATTTGGGAATATTTAAAAGAAATAATTTTGAGACAATAACTTAATATAGACTATATAGGAATTGGTCAAGTAAAGCATGCTAGGAAGATAAACTTTAGATCATAAACTTGGTAAAAATGAAAGTTTCATAAAAATGAATTTATTGCTTAAAATGTACAAATAGAGGCCTAAACACTTATTCACAAACTAGAAGCTTTCATAGAGTTTGAATTGCATTTTTGAATCACAAGGGTGGAAATGGATGATGATAGTGGAAAAATCATATCAAGGCTTCAACAATTTATCTTATTTTTGCACGTGTTAAATTTTTGCAAAAGACCTTAGTTATTTTTTATCCTTTCAAGTAGGAGACATTGTGGCTGCGAACCCCATGTTCCTAATACTTAGATCAAGAATACTTTTGGATATTACTTCCGTTTGGGAAGGAAGCATCGTCGCAGCAAACGCCGTGCCCCGAGTTACTTAGGAAGTAATAGGTTTCTTTTTGCTTTAAAGATTTGGTGACTAAGTCACTCTTTTCATAATAAGATAAAATGTCTAACCTTGATTTGATTAGTGGAAATGGAAAGATGGAATTTTGATGAAGAGGTGTGATCCAAGGGATGCAAAAATAAAGCAAATGCTTCTAATAAGGGAATGAGCATTAATGAAACTTGAAATATACATTTTAAAGAAATATTTTTAAAATTTTTCAAAAGAACAACCAAGTATCAAAAAGATGATCAATAAAGATTTTAATCTAATCAAATGCTTTTTCCTTGACTAAACAATAAATATTGCTATATTAACTTATGAGGCTTTAATTTATTTCCTAAAAATATCCCTATATTTTTCTTTTTATTAATTTCTAAGTTTAGAAAAAATATGAGAAAAAAATAAAGGCAAATAGCAAGCATAGAGATTACTAATATGGATCATCATAGGGATTTTTTTTTTTTTTTTGCATAAACATGAGAAGAAAGGAATGCGACTACGTTAAAACATAAAGAAAATTAACTAAACATAAAATGCGAAAACAAACAAATAATAAAAATGGATAATTACCCCCCCCCACACTTAAAATAAACATTGTCCCCAATGTTTCAAAGAAAATAAAAACGGGGAGGGGAAAGAAAGAAAACTTACTCAAATGGTGGTGGTGGTGGTGGAAAATTTGGCCAATACTCCGCTCCGTAGCTATATATATTTTCAAGTTTACCTCGGGTTTCCTGAACATCGCTCCTCATTCCTTGGACATCTTCTCTTAAACCTTGAACATCTCCCCTCAAATTATGGATATCACCCCTCAAATTATCAACATTTCCCCTCAACTCATTTACATATCCAAACATTTGATTGTTTTGGGTAAACATTTGTTGGAATTGTTGATAAAATTCGGGTGGCAATTGGTTCGGGATGGGATGGATTGGTTGGTGCTCCTCTTCATTCCCTTCTTGCCCCATATTTACATCTTCATTTTCTTCTTCAGCTTGCCCCAACAAAAGCGGGAAGGACCAAGTATCCTGTTGGTTTACTAATACCACCGGAATGTTGGCGTTGGACAAAATGGCATATGGTGTCTTGTTGGCACCACCTCCTACAAACCAAGTAAAATTTCCTTGCCCTCTTTCAGAAATCATATTCATCACTTTCAGGGCTGCTATATCAAGTACCCTAGATCCTCTAATTGGTACCAAAGCATCGGGACCTTCCTCGGGAATTGGAATGTCCATATAAATTGCAAGGAGGGTTATCATCCCTCCTATATGAATGTCTCCCGGGAAGTTAGGGGATATGTGATCCCAAAGCCGATCAACAAACCACTTTCCTATATTGATCCCCCTATACCCCGTGACAAATGCCCACAATAGAAATAATTCTTGCCTATTTATTGTTCCCTTATCCTCTCTTGCAAAAATTGTGCAAGCATACATTCTATGGATATAACGAAGGACGGGGTGAACAATTAGGGAGGCCTTGGATGATTTGGGAAGGAAAGGTGTATGGCCCATAATTTGCTCCCAAAAGATATCGGCATTGTAATGAGGGGGAGGTGTATTTAGGGCGAGTTTATTGTTAGGCCACCCGAGAGTACCGTTGATATCCACGAGGTCAAGGGTATATTGAGTGTTTAGAAGCCTGAAACTTAGGATAACATCCTCATATTCTTCCCCCGTTTCACCGCAAATCATAGTCTTTGATTTTTTTGTCATGATGCTTAAAAACTCTAGGGTGGGGCTCTCATATGTTTTTCCCTCAATATGAATGAAATCTTGGCAATTTATCCCTTGGTGCAAAGCTCTCAGATTATTTACAAATCCTAAGGTTCTCATAGTATCAAAATATGGGAATTGAGTGGGTTTTATACTCTTCCCACGAAGCTTAGCATACTTAGCGGTCTCGACTTTGGATTGAAAAGTAATGCCCAAAGGGTCTAGGGTTGGGGCTAAACTAGAACTAGAGGTAGTATCCTTGCGAGGTCTCTTAGAGGTAGGTACCTTTCCCTTTTGTTTAGAAGTCATTTCAAAATTCTAAGTAGAGCAAAAACCCAACAAAATTTTTGAAGAGACTTAGAGAGATATCGTGAGCTTACCCGATGAGAACACCTTGGAAACTTGGTTTCTTGCCTGGTTGCTGCTTGAATGCCCCAAAAGAATCGACTTGCTCCACCAATTTTATCAATTTCGAAAATTTGGGATTTTTGGATAAGAACTAGGGTTTTTCGAATTTTGGGGGATTTGGGTGAAATTTGGGTTGTATATGGGTTGGGTAGTGTTTAGGAGAAGGATTTAGGGTGGATGAAGGGTTGTATGGCCGGAATTAATGGAGTAATTAGAGGTTTTATGGTAGGAGGGGGCGGAGAAATGGAGGGTTTAGAGAGAGAGAGAGGTTTAGGAGATGAAGAGTGAGGAGTCAAAAGCCAAGAGGCTATTTTGACCAAAAAAAAAATATCTGCAGATACGTTTTGCTCGGCCGAGCATGGGTCTTGACTCGGCCGAGCATGGGCCTTCAGTTTGATGCATCTTCTGTTCTCCTTTGCTCGGCCGAGTCATGTATGGTGCTCGGCCGAGCATTTCCTGCTCTAAAAAATTTTTTTTTTGAAACAACGTATCCATTCATGAAGAAATGCTTGATCGAATCAACAGAGTGTGTGGCCGCTCCACTTGGTTGATTCAATTTAGCTCAGTTCATCCGCTCTTGAATGCACGACCGCTCCAACACTGTTCATTATATATATATATATATATATATATATATATATATATATATATATATATATATATATATATATATATATATATATATATATATATATTATATTCCTACAAAACAGAGTTAGAAAACAATACAATAATAATATATAAAATATAAATATAAAAATAAATGATAAATAATAAAGAAAAATACCAAAAAGTAAACCGTTGTTTCCCGGCAACGGCGCCAAAAACTTGTTCGGTCGAAACCTAACGGTTTATTTATATCCGCAAGCGCACGGGCTATTGTAATATAGCGGGTGCAAGTACGGGTCGATCCCACAGAGACAGGGTTTACTTTGGGATGATATTTGTCTTTATATAAATATAGATAAAATGATTGGGGAGAGATAGGAATTTATAAGAGAAAATACTAGGAAGATACAGAAAACTACTCTAACATTTAATGATAGCATTCTTGGGATTGAAAAGAAATAAATATGCTTTTAGATAAAGGCTTTTATCAAAATAACAAGGATGGTACATTAGGCTTACACTACTTCTCACGGTCAAGCAAGTAGCGTTGTATCCTTCACTAATTATGTCCTAACTGTTTGAGATTTCCGTTTATGGTGCTCCCGCCCTGTCACCAACGGGCATTCCGGCTTAACTCTAGCTGACCATAATTAGTAAGAATCCATTAAGATCGAAAGTCAACATACTTTCCATTCAAAGAACACCCCTAGGCCGTTGAACTACTCTCGTGATCAATGGAACCTAGTTCCTTCATATGGTTCCGTCAATAGAAATTCTCCGCTAGGTACTTCTCTCAATTGACTAGGGTTCCACAAATATAAACGTCTTCATATTTGCAAGCAATTCAAGAATAATATGAAGAAATTGTTTTAAGATGAAAGTGCCAAGTCAAGGATGATACGCTAAGTTGTGCTAACTAGCACATGTATTTAAGATCCACCGGCCTTTCTCTCGAGGGTTCGGCTTAGTGTAATCCCGTTCGTCACGCGGGAAATCCGACTCACCTCTCGAGGGTACCAAATAAATCGAAAATACCATTTAAGTCTATCATCTCACGTATTTTCCACTAAAGGATCATCCCTAGGTCTTTAAATTACTTTCCGTAATTTATTGACCTGGTTCCACTCTTAGAGTTCCGCTAATCAATGTTTTTCATTTGATCAACTGAGGCTATACAATTAAGAACGTCTCCCTAATTGCAAGTATTTTAAGATTAATAAGAATAGAATTGAAATGACATGTAGGAAAAGCATGAATATAAATAAATGAGTTTCAACTCCGAGAAATGGATGATTACTCAAACCATTGAAATAATAAAAGAAGTAAGTAGGAAATGGAGATAAGAAAAGAGATACTTATTCATAATGAAAGAGAGACAATGGCTGAAAAATAATCCTTGTATTGCATTCACCATCTTCAAGAGTATACAAGACTTGTCACGAATCATTGATACACCTTGAACATTGTGTATAAATTTCTAGAGTATTTTGCTATACATTCTAAGTATAATATGATCCTTGCTGGATGTATTTATCACTATTTTCGGATCTCTAAAACTGAGTACAAATAGCCTTTAAATAGGCATTCTATGCTAGGGACACATCTCTTGCGAAAAGGCATCTTTTGACTGATATGGGAGGTGCTCGGCCGAGTCAAGGGATCTGCTCGGCCGAGCAGAGCTTTTCTGACAGTCACAACTGTTGTAAAAGGCACCTTTTGGTTTGAACAAGGGATGCTCGGCCGAGTCAAGGAGGTTGCACGGCCGAGCAGAAGCTTTCCAGAAACTTTGATTAGATTCCTTCATATGCTCGGCCGAGTCAAGGGGGTTGCTCGGCCGAGCACTTGCTGCTTTGGCTGATTTTATGTTTTTGATCCTCCTATTTCCACAGCTTTGCTTTTAAGCCCCATAATCTTTCATAAAATGTACCTAAAACCTGTAAAACACATGAAAATACCCAACAAGCATAAAATCCAGGATATAACATAATAGAGGCTAATTTTATACTCAATTTGCAAAGATTTAAAGGTAAATAACATCATTATTATACTATAAAAGACTATATAAAAACTACTTATCACCCTCCCGTTAGGTTAATCAACCATTATAGGCATAATAGCCTTGGTATGTCTTAAACTAACGTTCCTTGGGGATTTAGTCACATGTGATCGAGAGGGGCTCGTCTTTTAATTCCAAGAATGAGACTCTTTAGAAAAGGAGGAATCTTTGCCCATTGATCCTACATCTTGAGACGATAAAGATTCGTAGGGACATTTTATGTTCATCTCAAGTGATTATCGGAGATGTCGGGACTAAGATCCATCGGTTTCTAAAGGGACAACAATTATGGCATTTTTGTGATGGAAATAATGTAAAGATGGAGTCTTTACACCGATCCTCACCACAAAATGCTCCAAGAACCAAGGGACTAGGGGAAAGGGGTATACAGATTGGATCTCTATACTCAAACTATGTATTTTGTGCCTTAAAAGGCTATTAGACAATCCTCGAAGAGAGATCCATCTTTAGGGACATGGGGGAAATGAGATTGCATTTTTAATGTAAATAACACAATGAGTATCATTAAACTAAAGACATAATGTAAAAGGGATGATCTTTATGGCTTTTCCTATGTCCTTTAAGACCTTATAAGGTGGACAATCCTTGGAAAGCTAGATCAAGGGAAGGGGATGACATAATATGAATAAAGATTGCAT
The DNA here is from genome assembly GCA_022495995.1 of Adenophora triphylla var. japonica. Taxonomy (NCBI): domain Eukaryota; kingdom Viridiplantae; phylum Streptophyta; class Magnoliopsida; order Asterales; family Campanulaceae; genus Adenophora; species Adenophora triphylla. Next base: position 419,791 of record JAFEMH010000763.1, read on the forward strand.
TTTTATGCATAAAGGTAAATGGACATCACATCATCATGTGGTAGATCTTCCCTAGAACAAGCCACTTGTGGAACCTTATTCATCCTTGGGAGAGGATCTCCAATGAATCCTTTGTGTAAGGGGAGTAGGAATATGATGATTACATTGCAAAAATAGAAACTTTAAGACAATAAATCAATATAAATGACAAGTAATAAGAATATAAATGACAAGTAATAAGTAAAGCAAGATAATATGAGAGTAAATCAAGGGGAAAGGAAGGAGAGATCACCAATATTGGTTTTTTCTATCTCCCAAGGGGATTTTCCTATTTAGGAATAGATTAGGATGGGATTTGTGTATGAGGGAGGTGAGTTTTGAGTGATTTTGGTCACTGTAATTTCGTGTTGTAATTTGGGCAAAGTAACAGTGCTTCAAATTCCTCTCTTTAAAATGAATAGAGGAGGCCTCTATTTATAGGCAGATGTGTGCTTCCTAAAGAAGCCGCTCGGTGTGATCCTGTAGCAAATGAAGCCGCCCGGCGTTATCCTCCGTCGTGTCAGCATGTTTCTAGATTCATGCAAGGTGGCAGCTGGAGGCTTCTTTCCAGCGAGGTCCTGCTTGGAATTTTAATTCCTAACAGGTCCTTCCTCCCTTGGAAAGTTTGGAAAAGTTCCCAAATTTCCCCTAAACTTTATGAAAGTTTGGTGAATTGCTAGGAAACTTTAACCGGAAGGCATGAGCCAGATTTGGGTACTTACAGAAGCCCCTCGGCAACGGTACTTGCAAAATAAGTGGGTTTGTCGATAAAAGTGAGAATCCAATCTGGCGAACTGCCGAGATAGATTGGGATTGGGTGACCAAGGAGGTCGAGTGGCTGAACCTTTGGAAGGCTACCTACGTATCCTGAAGAGGAATCAAGACATGATCATAGTTCTGGGTCCACTAGGGAAAGGGTGTCGTACGTGACGGATTGGCTGAACCTAAAGTAGGTACCTACGTATCCCGGGGGAATCAAGCCATGATCGTAGTTCAGAATCCACTGGGGAATGGCGAAGAGAAACTGGTCCCTTGCTATGAAGATGGAAAGGAAGTGACCTAAGAGGTCGAATGGCTGGTCCTACTGGGGATATGCCAAATGACGGAAGTGACCAATGTGGTCGGATAGCTGGACCTTTTGAAAGTCTCACGCACCACAGAGGAGTGGTGAAGGAAGGAGATGACCAATGTGGTCGGATGGCTGGACCTTTTGAAAGGCTACATACGTATCCCGGGGGAATCAAGCCATGATCGTATTTCAGGATCCGCTAGACAGTTAGGAACATGTCTATGATCCTCTGAATTTTGACAATTCGGAGGCTGTCACCTTAAGAAGCTAAAGCTTACGTCGCTATCGCGGAGATAGAGGTAGCTAAAGCTTGAATGTTGACAATTCGGAGGCTGTCACCTTAAGAAGCTAGAGCTTACGTCGCTATTGTGGAGATAGAGGTAGCTAAAGCTTGAATTTGACAATTCGGAGGTTGTCACCTTAAGAAGCTATAACTTACGTCGCTATCGCGGGGATAGAGGTAGCTAAAGCTTGAATGTTGACAATTCAGAGCTTGTCACCTTAAGAAGCTATAGCTTACGTCGCTATCGCGGAGATAGAGGTAGCTAAAGCTTGAATGTTGACAATTCGGAGGCTGTCACCTTAAGAAACTAGAGCTTACGTCGCTATCGCGGAGATAGAGGTAGTTAAAGTTTGAATTTGACAATTCGGAGGCTGTCACCTTAAGAAACTAGAGCTTACGTCGCTATCGCGGAGATATAGGTAGCAAAAGTTTGAATTTGACAATTCGGAGGCTGTCATCTTACGTTATTCCATTTGGAGATAACGATTTTTTTTTTCATAAGAGACGTTATCCCTTTTGGCGATAACGGAGATTTCTCATAAGAGACGTTATCCCCTTTGGCGATAACGGAGATTTCTCGTAAGAGACGTTATCCCATTTGGCGATAACGGAGATTTCTCGTAAGAGACGTTATCCCATTTGGCAATAACAGAGATTTCTCGTAAGAGACGTTATCCCATTTGGCGATAACGGAGATTTCTCGTAAGAGACATTATCCCATTTGGTGATAACGGAGATTTCTCGTAAGAGACGTTATCCCATTTGGCGATAATGGAGTAAGAGACGTTATCCCATTTGGCGATAACGGAGATTTCTCGTAAGAGACGTTATCCCATTTGGCGATAACGGAGATTTTTAGAAGAAAACAATATTCCATTAGGAGATAACGGGGATTTTTGGAAGAAAACGTTATTCCATTTGGAAATAACGGGAAACTTTGGAAGAAAGCGTTATTCCATTTGGAGATAACGGGAAATTTTGGGAGACAACGTTATTCCATTTGGAGATAATGGGAAATTTTGGGAGACAACGTTATTCCATTTGGAAATAACGGGAAATTTTGGAAGAAAGCGTTATTCCATTTGGAGATAACGGGAAATTTTTGGAGACAACGTTATTCCATTTGGAGATAATGGGAAATTTTGGGAGACAACGTTATTCTATTTGGAGATAACGGGAAATTTTGGGAGACAACATTATTCCATTTGGAGATAACGGAGTATTTTGGGAGGCAACGTTATTCCATTTGGAGTTGGTCTTACAAAAAACGCGTTTTTTCTGGCACTTAGGAAAAACGTGTTTTGTTTTCCCCGTTTATGCCAGTGCCAGTTTAACAAAGTGCCAGTGTGACAAAGTGCTAGTGCATGTGTAACAAAGTGCCAGTGTAAAAAAGTGTCAGAACCAATTTAACAAAGTGACAGTGTAAACAAAGTGTCAGTGCATGTGTAACAAAGTGCCAGTGTAAAAAGTGCCAGTGCCAGTTTAACAAAGTGCCAGTGTTAGTGTAACAAATTGCCAGTGTAAAAAAGAGCCAGTGCATGTATATTAAGTGTCAGTTTATAAACTAACACTGGCACTTTGTTACACTAAAACTGGCACTTTATTATACTAACACTGGCACTTTGTTAAACTAACACTGGCACTTGTTTTACACTAACACCAGCACTTTGTTAAACTAGCACTGGCACTTTGTTACACTGGCACTTGCACAATTTTACATTAACACCGACACTTTTAGATGTGTAAACTTAATAATAAAAAACCCTAATTCAACCCACCCAACCTCAAAATTCTTTCCTATTTTGATTACACATCAATGTCCATTGATTTCAACAACCTCTCCTGTATATCGGAGCTTTAATTCGGCGCAACTCTTTGTCCCAACCTGGACCAATCGTAGCTTGCGAGTTTCTGCAACTTCAATGGCGACGAAGACTGAACAAATAAATTCACCCATTTCTTCAACAATTCCCCCATTTCAATTCAATTCATTTCTCCACACTAACACCAACACTTTGTTAAACTGGCACTGGCACTTTGTTACACTGGCACTTGCACTATTTTACATTAACACCGACACTTTTAGATGTGTAAACTTAATAATAAAAAACCCCAATTCAACCCACCCAACCTCAAAATTCTTTCCTATTTTGATTACACATCAATGTCCATTGATTTCAACAACCTCTCCTGTATATCGGAGCTTTAATTCGGCGCAACTCTTTGTCCCAACCTGGACCAATCGTAGCTTGCGAGTTTCTGCAACTTCAATGGCGACGAAGACTGAACCAATAAATTCACCCATTTCTTCAACAATTCCCCCATTTCAATTCAATTCATTTCTCCAATAAATCATTCATCTCTTTCTTTTGCTGTCTCTCCGCCTTTCAAGAATCAATTTCTATTGAGTGAAAATGAGTGTTCTTGGATACCCAGAAACCAACAATTCCGATGTTCAGATATGGAACAATGCAGCGTTTGATAATGGCTGCGATTCCAAGGATTCGAGTTCGTTAATCAAACCTATTTCGACAAACCCATCTGATTCTTTCGATTCTCCCAATAGCATTGGAATTGGGAATGTGAATTCTACAAAGAAGCTGACTATGAAGACGATTCCCAAACAGGGTCTCTTTGAGAAGAAGATCGATGAAGAGATTTTGAACGGAGTCGATAGGAGGAAACGGACGACGTCGGTGAAATGCATTGTTTTAAAAACCCATTTTTTCTTAGCTTAAAAAAACTGGTTTTTTACGAGATTTTGGCCATTTGGAGATAACGGGAAATTTTGGGAGAAAGCGTTATTCCATTTGGAGATGACGGGAATTATTTGTTGTTATCATTACTACTTGGCACGTTACTTGAGCCTGGGGGCAATTTTTTTTTTTTGTGGAAATGTGGCGGAAATTAGGCCAGGATGTATATGAAATGGGTTTGGGACATATGAAATGTGTTGGGGAATGATTTTTATGCAGGTTTTGAGAAGGTGGGGTTGTATCCCTTGGGTGCGAACTGACATGCTGTTGTTGCTGAGATGTTGTCAATGCTGCCAAAAGGCATCATGTGGACCAGAATTCCCTCTTGGGCTGAGATCGGGTTTAATCCTCGGGTCTTGATTAAAGTTCCTTTCTCAAACTAGCACTTGAAGCTGATGCTGACAGGCTTTTGAAACCAAAGACTAAAGCAAATGTCAAAGTGACCAAGCCTCTCTTCTGAGGATGGATGTGACTTATCGAAGCCCCTGGTCTGAGGGAAAAGCTTGGCGAAGCCCTAGGTTTTGTTAAAGCGAGGACAAATCCTTTCATTGGCAAAGCCTCGGCTTGAAGAGATGACTTGATAGAGATTCGATTGATGGTCTGATACAAGATAACGGTGAAGCACCAAACTGACTGGTCATCTAAAGAGAGAGTCATGTTTGAAGCAACCTCAAGGAATCCATGAGCGAAACTTTCTTCGAATGACTTGCGAAGCCCCCGACTTTACAAAGTATCATGGGGAAGGCCCGAATGTATTGATTATAAAACCAAACTGGTTGGTTGACTATGACTGATCTCAAAATGCACTTAATGCAACCCTAATCCGTTGAAGCATTACATTATGAAGCGTGAAGCCCATCCTAGTTTCAAGAAAAGATTCTCATTCTGATTGGTGCGAAGGGGTCTTGTAGATTCGACTTCCAATGTTGGACTTAAAGTCATGGTTAAGCCCCGATCCTGACACCAAAGAATTTGCTCGTGGCAAGCTTTCAACAAACTAAACTTCCCTTTGCTTGGCAAAGCCCCGGTTTGATGAACTGAATAGGCGAAGTCTAGTTTTTTAAGAAGTGACTTGGTGAAGCCCCAATCTGATGACCTAGAAAAAGTCCCAATATGATTGGTACTGCAAAAGTGATCCTAATGTTGATCTAACCAAGAACGAATCCATCTTGTGACGTTGTGAGGAACCCGATGCGGACCCAAAAATGACTGGAGAAACCCCATTCTAAAGAACTGGCTTGATGAAGCCCCCAACCTTGAAGAGTTTTAATGCAGCCCTAATGCAAATTGTAGCAGAAGAGGGAAAACCTATCCTTTCATACTTACTTTCTTATTTTATTTAGTCAATCAGTCAATCGCAAGAAGATGTAAAAGAAAAGAATTTCAGAAATTTATATATGCAGGGGCATATTTTTTGAAAGGTGGGAATAGATCCCGATTTTGTGTTATTTTGATGGCCTCATTCGACGTAGGCACAAGAACTCGCTTTGGGTTTGACTCTTTTGAGAGAGTATAAGCGTAGAAAGGTTTGTAAAAGTGTATGGAAGCCCATGCTAACAGAAAATCAGTGTTTAGCACTATCTTTCCTAAGATGTAGAAAAAGAAGACTTGTCAAGACATCTGGAAACTTGTTTTATTTATAATGATCACAAGATTGCTTAAAACCCTTTATTAATGTTCGGGTTATTCAACCACTAATCTCGATATGAATAAACATTTCGATTAATCATGAGGAGAAAGTCAACCAGTATCGCGGAGCAAAGTTGGCTATGTGTGAAAGAAAGATCTGTGTATAGAGGAGGTCAGAGACCGGGTTTATGGGATTTGAATGTGTTTATGACCGGACCATTTTCTGGTTACCTACGTTTCCCTCATTGTGAGGAGCTCAGGTCGCCGTAGTTCGGTTGAACTGTGTTTGGCTTTGGGAAATGGGATTTGTGGTTCCTCTAGTGGAAAGGCTCGAATGAGAAGGTTGGATGATGAGGCACAGGCCTTGAGATGATTCCTTGACCAGTCGTTTTGGACGGCTGCTTCAATTGCTTCCTGATTTTCGTCTTTTCATCGGGAGAGGAAGAATTTGCACATGCCTAAGGGATTATGAAATGTTTCTGCCTTTGCTTTGACCGCTCCATTGTTATTGACAACTTTCATTCTTCGAGCTTTGATTTTGCCCATCTGTCAAGCTTCTGATTGGCGGTGTTGGGTCCTTGGCCTCTTTTTTTTTTTCTTTGAAGCTCCTGCTTGGGTTTTTTTTTGAAGCACATAAGGACGAAGGCAAGCCCCTACTTGAACTTTCTCGATGGACATGAGGGCGATGGCAATCTCCTAGGTTGTTGTCGACATGGGGTCAACCTTTCGATGCTGAGTGACCTTCTGTTGTTCCTTGATGTTGCCGCCGTCATTGACTTGGTCAAGGTGATGGTGGGGACATGATTTGGGAAGTGTATGGCTTGATGGAGGCCTTTGTGAGGTAAGGAAAGTGTATAGGGAGAGCATTAGTTGACTTTCTCACACTGATTAATCAGAACGTTGATTATTTCGAGAGGTTATTTGTTAAGCAATGCAAGTGATCATATAAAATAAAACCATTTCATTAAATGTAATGTAGGTGTGCAAATAATGTCTTAAGTCTAGCAAGAAAAGAAAAAGACTCTTTTATAGAAGATTTAAGATTAACTACAATGCCCGAGGAGGACTTGATTGAAAGGGGAAAGTACTAGAACCTACGAAAGTTGACTGAGAGACTGTTTTATCTTTTAATTTTGTTTAAGGATAGGTAACCCCTAGCCTAGCTACTCTTCGCTGGTTGGACTGCCAGGACGCTTGAGCTTTCCATTTTCTGTTAACTTCTGAATTCCATACCGCAGACCGAGGCAGTGATCAGTTATGTGCCCATGATACTGGTGGAAGTGGAGGGATTTGAGGCCATGGAGCAGCTGGAGAAAATACAAGTTGTCCGAAGTAATGGTCGGAAAAGTCACGGGGATGAAACTTGATGACTGAGCATATTGATGGAAGGAAGTGAACCTGGGAGGATTTTGAGGGATATTGGGATCTGTTTGAAAGGATTCAGCGCTGCGGTGGTTGTATTGAGTGAAAGGGGTAGTACTGGCTAGTTGTGTCTTCGGGCCTTTCTCAAGCTTTGAACTGGCATTGGCCAAGTGAGCTCTGGGGCAAGTTGTCCTATCAGATTCTCTCACTTCCGACATTTGGATTTTGCATGGGAGAATCACTTCTTTGCCTGGTTCGACATCTTGGGTCGAGGGAGTACTGGTACTCATCATGAGATTAAGCTTTTCTTGCATTCATTTCACTTGCTCCATCAATATTTCCATATGGGGGTCAACGGGAACTCTCGAGTTACTGGAGCTCACAACAAGACTTTTACCAGCAAAGGGAACCATAGTAGTAGGCCGGTGAAACTGACGGGTGAATTCACTAAGTCCGATAGACGGCAACGGAAAACTTGAGGCATCCGGATTTCCTTTTAGCAACTCATGATCGTATTCAAGTGAGTATAGGGGCCTCAGAACATAGCCACATGGCTCAAACTGATTATGTGAAGCTGGAGCATAAATTGGTAGGTACCGTTGAAACTGAGAAACAGGTGTGATGAAGCCTAATCCGTTCTGAGGAGCTGAGAGTGATGGGCCCAGATGGCCTGAGACACTGGGAGGAATTGGAGGGCAGTATTCCTTAGTGGGGAATCATATGTCGAAGGAGGAGGGTATTGGTTGTAGGATGGAGGGTATTGGTTGTATGATCAAGGGTATTGGTTATAGGATGGAGGGTATTGGTTGTAGGATGGAGGGTATTGGTTATAGGATGGAGGATATTGGTTGTAGGATGGAAGGGTTGAAGTCACTGTTTCTGGAGTTTCATCTTCGACCATGACCAGAGAACCATTTGCCTCAACTGTTACCTGAACTCCATGACGGCGGAGAGCACTGATGAGCATGGCTTGATGCTCTTCATGAATCTTGCGGCTATTTTCCAAGGCGAGGGCTAACTCTTCATCTCTAGTCATCAGATTACCCGTACCATCACTGTTTTCTTTCATACCAGCCATTCTAAACCCCTGAGTAGACAAAACTGATGATTCTGCTGAACTGTCTGAACCTGAGGTTTCCGTACTAAAAAGCCGCTGACTCGGTATTCTCACCCACTTCTTTCTCGCTGTGGAAAATAGATAGGCAAGGTTTAGACTTGGGGGTAGGCAAGGTTTAGACACGAGGTGAGGTTTAGACTCAGAGGTAGGTGAGGTTTAGACTCGGAGGTAGGTGTTTAAACTGAAGGCTCAAGTAACATGCATGTACTGCTTAAGTTTTACTTAAAACACATTTTCTCCTAATCCTAATTGATCGAAAAAGATTAGACCTTGAAAGGTCAAGATTGAAAATTGGACGTGAGGGTCTTGATTGGAGATTTCACCGTGAAAGGTCGAGATTAAAGATTTGACCACGGAAGGTCGGGATTGCCTAATGACCATGAATGGTCGATATCGGAGGTTGGACCGTGAAGGTCGCGATTGGAGATTTGACCATGAGAGGTCGAGATCGAAGATTGGAGATTGGACCGTAAGGGTCTCGATTGGATATTTGACCGTGAGAGGTCGATATTAAAGATTGGAGATTGGACCGTGAAGGTCTCGATTGAAAATCGGACCATGAGGGTCTCAATTGGAGATTTAACCATGAGAGGTCGAGATTAAAGATTGGAAATTGGACCGTGAAGGTCTCGATTGGAGATCGGAGATCGAACCGGGAGGGTCTCGATTGGAGATCGGAGATCGGAGCGTGAGGGTCTCGATAGGAGATTTGACCGTGAAAGGTCAGGATTAAAGATTGGAGATCGGACCGTGAAGGTCTCGATTGGAAATCGGAGATCGGACCGGGAGGGTCTCGATTGGAGATCGGAGATCGGACCGTTAGGGTCTCGATAGGAGATTTGATCGTGAAAGGTCAGGATTAAAGATTGGAGATCGGGCCGTGAAAGGTCGAGATCGAAGATCGGAGATCGGACCGTGAAGGTCGCGATTAGAGATTCCAGAAATGGGACCATGCAATTGTGATTCCATTAATTCTTCAATTTTACTTAAAACAATGTCTTTTAATTATTTTTATTTGGTTGGAAAAGGTTGCCCTTCTTTTTCACAACTACTCTAGATCCTGGATCAGTGGGCTCCATCACTACGTCTATAAGCCCCTCATTTTGCACCTGTATTTCGACATCCCAGGGTGGACAGCCTCGGGCGAGGGTCCTATAGGGAAAGCGGATCCCACCGACCAAGAGAGAAGAACGGTCCTAGGGTCTAGTGGATCATAGGAAATTTTAACGCACGAGCGATTGTTAGTACCCGGTCCGAAAAAAGGTATTCTAAATACCTGGCCCGGTGTAATTAAATAGAAACCCTAAAATCCCTTAAAACAATCGGTCAACCCCGCCGTCATTGCATGCGTGGAAAGTACGCCAGATCAAAGTGCCGATCGGCCCTTCCCCTATTGAATGGCCGATCGACCCTTTATTATTGTGCCGATCGAACATAGCATCCTTGTGCCGATCGACCCTTTGTTCTGTGCCGATCGACCCTTTACTTTAAGGCCGATCGAACCTTCAGCTGGCCCAGCCCAAGTACCGAAGCACTATAAATAAGTGTGCCCGGCTCCCCAATTTCAACACACAATTCACTCGGGAGAAACGAGACTACTCTTGTTTTACCCACAGTTCTTCCTACTCTCTTCGAATCGCCCTAGATTCGACCCCAAAGTCTTGCTACAATTGGTAAGACTCTTTTTAATATTTTTTGTTCTTTATTATATTTGCATGTTTATTATATTTTCATTGTTCCTTTATGCTAGATTTAGGACTGTTTTAATATATTTAAATATGCAATAGCCGAGGATGATCTAGGGTTTCGCCCAAGAAACCCAATGGATCTAGGATCTATTTCTTACTTTCCACCTTAGTTATAATTATCCCATGATCAACAATCCCCCAAGGATGAACGTTGATTAGTGCACCTTCCGAGGGCCTAACTCAAAGGTTCTAGGGTGTGATCATCAATTAATTCTTTCTCTCCCCTCTTCCTTATGCATGATCCTGATAAGTGACTATTATATAGTCAATTATCCTAGTTTTTATATACTTTTACATAAATAAATCATCACTTTTCATTTAGTTTTTTAGTACTTTTTACTTACTTTTGTTATTTTATTAGATTTTACGTTTTTGGTATGTTTTATACATTTTAGACAGGTTTTAGGGTCATTTTATATATACAAAGGATACATGGACATCTTGGTCCAAAAAGATGAAGGAACACCAAGCAAATAAGCACTCCAAGCTGAAAACCGGTCGGAGCGGCCGTGCGGCAAAGAAACCGGGAGCGGCCGTGCAACTTAGGCCATGGCCGGCCATCTTGGCCCTGGAGTGGCCGAGCACCGAAAGGACACGGCCGTGCTAACCTTGGAGCGGCCGTGCAAAGCTATATCTGGAGCGGCCGTGCAAGTCTTCAAATTCAAATCCAAATCTGGCGCCAAAGAGGACACGGCCGTGCAAAATCCTTGACACGGCCGTGCAAGTCGTGGATCGCAGATGTAAAGGCACCTTTTGATGGCACCCAAATGAAGAGTCTCCTTCCATTTATAAATAGGACCCTTGTAATCGATCTTAGATACGAATTCTTAGAGAGAAACTACTGATATTAAATAGAGAGAAGATACAAAGATTTGTAACAACAATTATCCAAAGAAGTTTGAAGATCAAAGTCATTATTTGTTCTTGGAATCCCTTTGGAGGAAAAGCAATAAAAGTGAAGCATCATTCTCAGCAATCATAAGTCTTTCTTACTCAATCTCTATTTATGCTTTTATGTCATTAATGGCTTGTGAGTAATCCCCCATATTCTTGGGGTTGGAAACTCAAAAGCATGCTTATTCATCATTAAAAATGTTTAGTCTTGTCTTCTTTCTTCATCTAAAACAATCTCTTTATATTATTCTCTAAATGCCTTACATTTTGGCGATATCCAATTTGTATGATTCAGTCAATTGAGAGAAGTACCTAGCGGAGAATCTCGATTGACGGAACCATATAAAGAAACTAGGTTCATTGATCACGAGAGTAGTTCAATGGCCTAGGGATGTTCCTTTAATGGAAAGTATGTTGACTTCCGTCCTTAATGGATTCTTACTAATTATGGTCAGCTAGAGATAAGCCGGAATGCCCGTTTGTGACAGGCGGGGGCAAACATAAACGGATTTCTCAAACAGCTAGGACATAATTAGTGAAGAATACAAACGCTATTGTCTTAGCCCGAAATAGCGTAGGCCTAACATACCATCCTTGCTTTTTATGAAAACCTTTTATTTCTAAGACAATGACAATTTGATGAATAAGATTATGTGTATGATTTCCAATCCCGAGAATGCTTCGTTTTTATAAGATTTCAATTAAAGTATTTTCTGTTTATGCTCTCTCTATTATTCTAAAACAAATTTTATCTACCCCCAATCCTTTCTATATTTTCTAAAGACAAAAATATCCCTTAAGTAAACCCTGTCTCTGTGGGATCGACTCGTACTTGCACCCGCTATATTACAATAGCCCATGCGCTTGCGGAATTAAATAAACCGTTAGGTTTCGACCGAACAAGTTTTTGGCGCCGTTGCCGGGGACAACGGTTTACTTTTTATTTTTGTCTTTACTACAAAATTTTTTAGTTTTTATTTTATTTTTGATATTTTGCTTTCTCGTCCTATAATCTGTTACGTTTAATTTTTCTTCAAGTGTTTTTTTTATAGTTTATGAAACGGTCTCGGACATACGTTGACAACTTTGATCCGGAACCCGAAAGAAGCTTTCACGAGAGATTAAGAAGATTTAGAGAAACTTTGAAGAAACATATGGACGGAGAACAGCAAACACCCGCTAGGACCCTACGGGACTTTGTTAACCCAAGTACCTCGGGAACTAGATCCCCTATTGTTGTGCCAAATGTCGAAGCGGCACACTTTGAGATAAAGCCGTGACTTTTGCTTATGGTTATGAATAACCAATATAGCGGCACCGCTTTCGAAGATCCCCATCTCCACATCCAAACATTCCTTGAATATTGTGATACCACACGTATTCAGAATGTTACCCCGGAAGCGATTCGGATGCGTCTTTTTCCTTTCTCTCTTAAGGATAAGGCGAAACAGTGGTTAATTTCAGTCCCACCCAACTCTTTTACAACTTGGGACCAAATTCAAGAAGCATTCCTTGGACGTTTCTTCCCTCCGAGCAAGACCGCTCAAATTCGGACGAAGATTACAAATTTTAGCCAAAAAGGAAGCGAATCACTGTATGAAGCTTGGGAGCGATTCAAAGATCTCCTAAGGACGTGCCCTCACCACGGGCTTGAAAAGTGGTTAATTGTGCACACTTTCTACAATGGTCTCACATATAGAACAAGGGAGACAATTGATGCCGCCGCAGGAGATGCACTAATGAATAAGACGGTGGATGAAGCATACGACTTGATAGAAAGCATAGCCCTGAATCACTATCAATGGTTCAATGAGAAGGAACAACCGCAGGGGATTCCAGGTAAGTACAATATTGATGTCATTACTACCTTATCTTCTAAAGTTGATATGCTTCTTAAAAAGTTTGAAAACTTTAATGTAAATCCCGTGGCCAACATTAATGTTGTTTGTGAACTATGTGGGTCAAACTCACATAGTACAGAATGTTGTGAATTGCTTGACACTACTTCTAGTGATCAAGTAAACTTTGTTAATTCTTATGGGGAAAAGGGTGGTATGTATTCAAACACATACAATCCCGAATGGAGAAATCACCCTAATTTTTCCTATAAGAATAACAATATTTTAAACCCGCAATCTTCTACACAACCACCGGGATTCACACAAAAGAATTTCAATGGCAATTCTAGTGCTTTCCCTCCCCCTAAGTCTAAATTGGATCTTATTATGGATTTTATGATTGAAAATAAAAATGAACAAGAGAAGACCAATAATGAGTTAAGGGAATCCATTAAGTCGTTGAATGCTAGGTTTGATAATTTAGCCGCCCACAATAGAATGCTTGAAAATCAACAAGCTCAACAAGCCAGCGCCTCGCATAGACCACAAGGGAGTTTTCCCGGTCAATCGCAAAGGCCCGATGAGCATGTTAGTGCGGTAGAAACTAGGAGTGGAAAAGAAATTTTAGATCCCCTTCCTAAGGAAAGTATCAAACCGAGCAAAGAGAACGTTAGTCCAACCCCACCGATGGTTGAGACTAATGAAGATGTTGGAAAGGGGACAAAATCCCCTAAGAATTCTAGAAATTTTGACCCTCCAATACCATACCCCCAAAGGTTGGTAAGAGCCAAACTTGACAAACAATTTGCAAAATTTTTAGAAGTCTTAAAGTCTATTTACATCAACATACCTTTTACCGATGCCCTTCAACAAATGCCCTCTTATGCTAAGTTCTTAAAGAATATTCTTGCAAATAAAAGAAAACTTGAGGAGCATGAGACTGTCGCTTTGACAGAAGAAGTAAGTGCCATTTTACAAAAAGAACTTCCCCCTAAATTAAAAGATCCCGGCACTTTCTCTATTCCTTGCAAAATAGGTAAATATAATGTTGATAATGCTTTGTTAGATCTTGGGGCAAGTGTGAGCCTCATTCCGCTTTCGATAGGTAAGAAACTAGGTGTGGGGGAAATGAAACCCACCACTATTTCTCTCCAACTAGCGGATCGCTCCATTAAATACCCAATGGGTATTATGGAAGATGTCCCTTGTCAAATCGGGAAATTGATAATCCCGGTCGACTTTGTAGTCCTTGAGATGGAGGAAGATAACCAAATTCCAATCATTCTAGGAAGACCTTTTCTTGCCACCGCTGGTGCAGTAATAGATGTAAAGAATGGCACTCTTTCTCTAAACATTGGAAATAAGAAGGTCGAATTTAAAAACTTAAATCTCAAGAAGTCGTGCCATGAAGTCAACACTCCTAAAAATGATAGCAAAAAGGGTGAAAAGTCACAAGCAAAGGACTCAAGAATAATAATTAAAAAGCCCTTAGATGATAGAGGTGAAAAAAATGTGCACCCTAAACAACCTAATAAAATTGAAAAATCAAAGGGTAGGGGGCCTAAGAAAAAAGGCACACCGGAATGTCGCGTGTGCATCAATCATAAGATCTCAATCACGCCAAAGGGTAAGGAATGGCGAGTTGTTAAGGATAAGAGACCATTACAATACCACTCACCGCCCATTGTTACTGATAGAAAGGGGTCGAGCTTATGACCTTAAACAAGCATCATCGGAATAGTAAACCGATGGATTATATTACTGTTTATCATAATTTTGTTTACCACCGCATGCTTATCTTTTTACTCTTTGTCCTTGAAACATTGAGGACAATGTTCGTTTCAAGTGTGGGGGGGTATATCTATCTTTTTACTTGCTTTCTAGATTAGATTTAACTGCTTTCTAGTATAATTTTTTTTTCTTTTTAATTTAGTTGCATTTTTTCTTTTATGCATGTATAATAGTATATAAAAAAATATAATAAAATCCCTATGATGATCAAAAAAAAAATCATTATCATTATGCTCGCCATTTGCCCTAGTATAAATGCCTATTTATCTTTCCTCTCATATTTTCTATAAACTTAGAAATCTATAAAAGGAAAAATATAGGGATATTTTTAGGAAATAATTGAAAGCCTCATAAGTTAGTATAGCAAAATATAGAGTCTCATCAAGGAAAATGCATTTGATTAGAAGGAATCCTTTTTATGCTTGGTCATTTATGCAAATTTTGAATATATTCCTTTAAGATTGTACATTTTTTTATCTTTATTAGATATTTATTCCCTTTTTAGAAGTACCTTTTTGTTTGCATTCCTTGAATCACACCCTTTCATAAATTCCATCATTCCATTTTTTTTAAATCAAGTCAAAGTAAAACACTTCTATCTTATTGATAAAAGAGTGACAATTGTCACCAATCCTTAAAAGCAAAAAGAAACATATTATCTCCTAAGTAACTCGGGGCACGGCGTTCGCTGCGACGATGCTTCCTTGCCAAAACGGAAATAATATCCAAAAGTATTCTTGATCTAAGTATTAGGAACATGGGGCTCGCGACCACAATGTCTCCTACTTGAAAGGATCAAAATAACTTAGGTCTTTTGCAAAAATATAACACGTACAAAAATAAGATAAATTTGTTTGACTTTGACGAGATTTTTCCACTACCATCATCCATTCTTCACCCTTGTGATTCAAGAATGTAATACAATTCTTCGGAACTTCTAAATTGTGAATAAATGTTTATACCTTCTCTTGTACGTCTTAAAGAAATAAAATTCATCTTTTCTAAAAAAATCACTCTAAAAAGTGACAGCTTTTTCTACCAAGAAATAAATCTAAAGATTCTTCCTTCTAGCATGCTTTACTTGGTCAAAATTCTATATATGCTATATTAGGTTATTGTCTTGCATTTTATCTCTTTAAAAATATCCCTAAAATATTTTATTCCTAAAATAAAATTTTAAAGGTATTCAAAATATGATTAGATAGATAAAGGCATTATCTACAAGGCATTTAAGGGCTTGCTACTTTATTTCTGAGGGATCAATCTTGTTTTTCTCCCTCTCCATATTTCATTCTAAGTTTGCTTGGGGACAAGCAAAAACTTAAGTGTGGGGGAGTTTGATAAGTGACTATTATATAGTCAATTATCCTAGTTTTTATATACTTTTACATAAATAAATCATCACTTTTCATTTAGTTTTTTAGTACTTTTTACTTACTTTTGTTATTTTATTAGATTTTACGTTTTTGGTATGTTTTATACATTTTAGACAGGTTTTAGGGTCATTTTATATATACAAAGGATACATGGACATCTTGGTCCAAAAAGATGAAGGAACACCAAGCAAATAAGCACTCCAAGCTGAAAACCAGTCGGAGCGGCCGTGCAGCAAAACCAGGAGCGGCCGTGCAACTTAGGCCATGGCCGGCCATCTTGGCCCAGGGAGTGGCCGAGCACTGAAAGGACCTGGCCGTGCTAACCTTGGAGCGGCCGTGCAGCTATATCTGGAGCGGCCGTGCAAGTCTTCAAATTCAAATCCAAATCTGGCGCCAAAGAGGACACGGCCGTGCAAAATCCTTGACACGGCCGTGCAAGTCGTGACTGCAGATGTAAAGGCACCTTTTGATGGCACCCAATTGAAGAGTCTCCTTCCATTTATAAATAGGACCCTTGTAATCAGTCTTAGATACGAATTCTTAAAGAGAAACTACTGATATTAAATAGAGAGAAGATACAAAGATTTGTAACAACAATTATCCAAAGAAGTTTGAAGATCAAAGTCATTATTTGTTCTTGGAATCCCTTTGGAGGAAAAGCAATAAAAGTGAAGCATCATTCTCAGCAATCATAAGTCTTTCTTACTCAATCTCTATTTATGCTTTTATGTCATTAATGGCTTGTGAGTAATCCCCCATATTCTTGGGGTTGGAAACTCAAAAGCATGCTTATTCATCATTAAAAAATGTTTAGTCTTGTCTTCTTTCTTCATCTAAAACAATCTCTTTATATTATTCTCTAAATGCCTTACATTTTGGCGATATCCAATTTGTATGATTCAGTCAATTGAGAGAAGTACCTAGCAGAGAATCTCGATTGACGGAACCATATAAAGAAACTAGGTTCATTGATCACGAGAGTAGTTCAATGGCCTAGGGATGTTCCTTTAATGGAAAGTATGTTGACTTCCGTCCTTAATGGATTCTTACTAATTATGGTCGGCTAGAGATAAGCCGGAATGCCCGTTTGTGACGGGCGGGGGCAAACATAAACGGATTTCTCAAACAGTTAGGACATAATTAGTGAAGAATACAAACGCTATTGTCTTAGCCCGAAATAGCGTAGGCCTAACATACCATCCTTGCTTTTTATGAAAACCTTTTATTTCTAAGACAATGACAATTTGATGAATAAGATTATGTGTATGATTTCCAATCCCGAGAATGCTTCGTTTTTATAAGATTTCAATTAAAGTATTTTCTGTTTATGCTCTCTCTATTATTCTAAAACAAATTTTATCTACCCCCAATCCTTTCTATATTTTCTAAAGACAAAAATATCCCTTAAGTAAACCCTGTCTCTGTGGGATCGACTCGTACTTGCACCCGCTATATTACAATAGCCCGTGCGCTTGCGGAATTAAATAAACCGTTAGGTTTCGACCGAACAGATCCCGTTTCTTCTATCTATTCCTGTAAACACCGCACACAACCAACACCCCACATGCTAGAAAGACCGATCCGTCGGGCAATAGGAGTGATAGCGTTTCTTCTTCTGTTGTAACTTGACCCCCGAACCCAATTACATGTTTAGCCTTTTTTCAAAGCTTTGGGCTATATCAAAGTGGCGTGGCGACTCTCAAAATTAAACTAATATTTTAATATGGTTTAAAGCGAGTGTCACTAAATGAATATCCCATTTCGATCCGACATTTATATGATTATTTATTTCAAACTTCCGAATGCGCGTTGCATCGGGACGGGGTATTCACAGTGGCGACTCTGCTGGGGACTGTTTTGAAACTTTTTCAAACTAAGTGGGTCAGACTTTCGTTTTCTTGTATGGTGTTGTATTTTACTTTCTTTTTCTTTTCCTTCTATTCTTAACTGTTGCATTGCATGCATGCATCTCATGTAAATAAAAATAAATCCTTTTCTTTTTTTTTTTCCTAAAAAAAAAAGAATTAGACTTTTTACCTCACACTACCACTAGAGTCCGTGTCACACTGCACAGACACCCTTTAACCCATCGGAGAAGCCGAAGTGCGGGAAGTGTGGTGATCATGTCACCTCCCTTCAGAGTCTCACTTGGCCATCCACTCATCAGTGCGCTTCGGCTGCACGGTGGGAGCCTGAAACCTAACCCTTGTGTCACCCACTTTACTAGGAATACACTCCATATGACCGGTTGGTTTGACTAGCTTTTTTATGTAGACAATTAATAAGGTCTTTATGTTAAGTCGCCACGAACCAATGATAAGTCAAGATCTATCGAGAGATTAAGAGCACTAAAAAATTGATTTCCTTTCAAAGGACGTGCTATGTAAGGTTGAGTGATATATTGTTAAAGGATCTTGGCCTATCATGGGTTTGTGGTACTTTTCATAAAAATCATATTAAGTGTCTATACGAGAAGGTTAGTCGTTAGGATCCACCACTTTAGGATATTTAGTTAGTTGCGAAAAAGGGGTATCCCTTCCAACCCTAGTAGGTCTAAAAGAAACAAAGCTTTTGTAAATAAAAAATTCAAGCTAGTACACTGCATTGAGTCAACCCTTCTCCTAAAGCCGAGTCTTGTCTGATACTTCCGCAGAGCTAAGGTCGGGCCGCGTTCTTCATTCAACAATGACAACCTTGCCTCCATCAACTACTCCAAGCACGCCTGCTGCCTCTGCAACCGGCTCTACACCAGTCACTTCAATGGAAGGTCCAGTCAACCCCAACTTCAATGACATTCCGCCTGCTCTGCACGCCTACTTTGCCGGTTTGACCATGAGGGTTGAGAAACTTGAAGAGCAGAATCGCACTTTGAAGAATCACAATCAAGAGTTGAAGGATCATTTTGTTGAGGAGCTCAGTAAAAGGGGACACAAGGTTATTTTGATGGGGAATGAAGTTGTCGATGTTGAAGATGAAACTGTCAATGCTCCTAATCCTGCCAACCCCAATGCACCTACCTTCCCTCTACCCAACTACGTTCCAAACAGCTACAATAATGTTCCACCACCAGTCATGTATGGGAGCTCGAGCAAATCCAAAAGACCTTATCAACCTCCTGCCGACACACCCAAGGACCACTTTGCTAACCTACCCCCTCCCACTTTACCCTTCAATTATTCCGGCCACCATATTCCTACCTACTCCACCTCCCCTACCATCACTCAACCCCCAGCCATGCAGAACTCCAACATTGCTACAGACCCGACTGTGTTAGCATTGATTGAGCAAGTAAAAGCATTGACCGAGCAAATGGGAAAGCAAGGTGTGTCCCCCATCAAGATGCTTAATCCAAGAAAAGTTGCACCCCTGCCTCAAGATTTTAAGATGCCCAAGATGGCCATGTTTGGAGGAGTTACTTGCCCAAAGACACATTTAGACAGCTATACGTTGGCGATGAGGGCTAAAGACTGTACACCCGAGCAAATGGCAAGAATGTTCCATAGCACATTGGAAGGGGCTGCTCTCTGTTGGTTTTTGAAGTTGAACGAGGAGGAAAGGGATACTTGGGACAAGGTTAGTAGAGTGTTCTCGGAAAAGTATCAAGCAAACATGGATTGGCAAGTTAATCGAGCTGATTTAGAGCACACGCTTCAAAAGAATGGGGAGTCGATTTATGATTTCTACAAGCGTTGGAATGATAAGTTGAGTGAAATTCAGTATCCGCCCAAGGAGAATGAACAAAAACAGATTTTTTACAAGTGTTTGTTGCCCGGACACAAGTTAGCAGTTGGTAATGGTTATTTCCCCAATCTTAGGGAAATGGTAGATTCGGGAGTACGGTACGAAAGCGGCATCACCGGGATCACTCCACCGAAGGACACTGGGGCTAGTAATAATTCGTTCCGCTATAGAGCTCCCACCAACGCCGCAAAGAAAGAAAGAGCCGATGGGGCAAGTAAATTATGTGCAAGGAGGAGCCGCCTTGGATGTTCAAGCCGTAATGAGGGGGAATAACAATGTTCACCGCGAGAGGGAAGTGTTTGACGATTTTGGAATGCCAATGGGCAAGGTTTTTGAAGTGCTAGTAAAGAAGGGCTTGGTCGAAGCCACTTGAGAATTATGAACCGGTAAACCCGAGGGAAGGCTTAGACGCTTCTAAGTATTGCCACTACCACAAATACAAGGGTCACACTGCGATTCACGCCTTCGGTTCAAACGGTTAGTGCAAGACTTGATTCGACAAGGCAAAGTAGAGAAGCCGAAGTCTCCAAATGTTGTGGGGAATCCTCTCCCTAACAATAGGATCCACATGGTGGAAGGTAATTTTATCGGTTTGGTAGAGATGGAAGATGCTTTTGAGAAACCTGGGGTCAACAGAGGAGGTGTTCTCGGCTATTGTCGAAAGGGATTGTTTGTGCCGATTTGTCCGAGTATCTTTGGTTTTGCTTTGAAGAGGGGCGTGCGAAGCTCATCATTGAAGGGAAGATAGAGAATCCTAGTAAGATAGTTGGTAGTGATATTGCTATGGTAGAGAAAGACCTCAGATCCGATCCAGTCTGTTGTGACGAGCAGTGAGGCGGTTGTGTCGGTTTGTAATTTGAGTTCAATTTATAAAGAATTTTCTTGTTATATCTTTGTCTTTTGAGGAACTGTCCAGAGAAGTTGCCTCGTTAAATGATGATTATGTGGAAGAGAGTCCTAAACCTCTCTCGTTGGCCGAAATTCACGCAGAAGTATCCGACATGGAAAAGAATGGGGTTAATCTACTCACGAGGTCCGGAAGGGTATATCAAGCAGAAGATAAAGGGGCGAAGAAAGTCTTTGGTTCGAAAACTGAAGTAGTGAATCCCGATAAAGAGGACCCTATTCTCACTCAACTGAAGCTAACCCAAGCCAATATATCCTTATGGTCCTTGCTAACGTCCTCGTATGCTCACAGGATGATGTTGGAACAGAATCTTGCTGCGACTTTGGTACCGTCAGACACAAAGCCAGAAGATGTAACGCAGATGATCGGCAACATACACTTTGGGAATATCATCACGTTTTCAGAGTTGGACATGCCGGAGTTTGGATCGGATCATAATGAACCACTGCACATTACTATTGAGGTCAACGGGAAAAGGTTGCCACGTATTTTCATTGATAACGGTTCTGCGGTGAACATACTGCCTTCCAGGATGATGGACGTCCTTGATCTAAGTCCTACAGATTTGAGACCTTCAGTTCATTCCGTGCGAGGATACGACTCTACTAGCCGGTCAGTGTTGGGAATAATCAGTTTGCCTCTTACTTGCGGGACCACTACTATGATTGCCGAGTTCCAAGTCATAGACATACCTTCCACTTTCACCATGCTGCTGGGTAGGCCATGGTTGCATCAGATGAATGGAGTCCCTTCCTCATTGCATCAGTGTGTGAAATTCCAGTCGGGCGACCAAGTGACAGTCATCTACGATTTGGTAACGTCTCAAGGGTCAAGCAGGGAAAACCGGTCCTACGGATTCGGCACGAAGAGGGTAGTTCAATGTTCAGCGGTTTTCAGCTAATAGCACAAGCACAGGTTTGTGCGGTAGACCTCACAAAAACATCGGACAGAGTACGACCCAGTTTGTCGAGAATGATGAGAAACATGGGATTTGTACCGGGACTAGGGGTGGGTGAGCATCTCCAAGGACCTACGCAAGCGATGGAAGCTGCGATTATCGCGGCAAGCACGGTTTAGGCTATGTTATTACCCCTGAAGATCGAGTGAAGAAAAATAATTGAGTATCTCAAGAGGGCAAAGCTACCCTACGAGAAACCGAGAGATGAGACCATACCGCCTTTCCCTCAATAGTTACTTTGTCAAGGAAGGCGAGGAGTTCTCTTGCATGGAGTTTAACGAGCCTTGGTTCGATCACACAGGTAGACTGCAGAAAGGCTTTGAGATCTTCAGGACACGTAGGTCGACAGATCGAAGCCGAAAAACAGCTCTCATGGATCCACGTCAAAAGAGAGGCAAGGTTGTCACAGTCAGCCGGTACACCGTCAAGGCGAAGATGAGTTGGCCGATCGGCTAGGGCAGTATCTTTGGATGAGCCGTCGGTCGAGGACATAGCGGTTTCGGAGGAGTCGAGAGGAATGGGATGGTCGAGACCACACTTTACGACATTTGGGGAATTTGAATATAGAAGATGATATGGTTGCGATCATTGGAGCGGAAGCGAGCGGACAATGTTGATCCAAGGACGTTGGTAACACCCATGGTTGGAAAGCTGAAGAATTTGTGCGTATTTGGCGGACCCGTAGCCACGAAGCAATACATGATTGAAGAGCTGGGATTGATGCCTCCTCCTGTCGAGTCTCCCATTGGTTCCCCCAAGTCCTCTGTTTCTTCAGAGTCATCTGTTTTGTTTGAGTCTGATGTGTTTTATTTTGAGTTTGAGTCTTCCTCTAAGTCTGATGACCTCACGTCAGAGGACTACGACTTAGTTGCAAATGTTGTTTTCCCTTTCGCTATGAATGAAAAGCTAGATCTTTCTGAGTATCCCCTCATAGCCAATCTTTTAAATGATAAATTAACTAAAAATAATGCTCAACTTAATCAAATTAACTTAGTTAATAATGATTCATTAGAAGAAGCGGACACACTAAACAATGAATACATTAAAGAAATTTCTAAGCAAGTTATCAATCAAAAGGAAGGTCGAGCCCAAGCTGCCGATGAGGTGTTATCATGTATTAATTTGGGAACGGAAGAGGAGCCGAGAGAGACACAGATTGGAAGCTTCTTCGAAGGGACTGAAAGGGAAGCATTGATCGAGCTACTTAAAGAATATTCGGATGTGTTCGCATGGTCATACAAGGATATGCCGGGGCTGGATAACTCGATAGTGGAGCACAGGATACCACTAGCACCAGACGCCAAGCCTGTCAAGCAGAAATTGCGCCGCATTAAGCCAGAATGGTCTCTGCAAGTTAAAGAAGAGATAGAGAAGCTCCTCCGAGTGGGCTTTATCAGAGTTATTGAGTATCCGACGTGGTTATCTAATATTGTGACCGTCAGTAAATCGAATGGCAAGGTTAGAGTTTGTGTTGACTTCCGAGATCTCAACAAGGCTAGCCCAAAGGATGACTTTCCGTTGCCCAACATCGACATGCTAGTAGATGCCACTGCTAACTACGAAGTCAAGTCTTTTGTAGATGGTTTTGCGAGGATATAATCGGATCAAGATGGCGGAGCGGACCGAGAGAAGACGACTTTCACTACACCATGGGAACATCTGTTACCTTTGTAATGCCATTCGGATTGAAAAATGCAGGGGCTACATACCAAAGAGCGGTCACAGCATTATTCCATGACATGATCCATAAGGAGATCGAGGTGTACGTCGATGATATGATCATTCATTCCAAGGGGTCAGACGGTCAGCATTTTATGGATTTGAGAAAGTTCTTCGACAGACTGCGTGAGCACGCAATGCGTCTGAATCACACGCCAAGTGTACATTTGGGGTTATTCGAGGAAAGGTCTGGGCTACATGGTCACCGAACGAGGGATTGAGGCAGATCCAAGGAAGATTCAAGCCATCATGGAGATGAGGCCACCACGTACAGAAAAAGAAGTTAAGGGATTCATGGGACGGTTACAGTACATCAGCCGCTTCATTAATCAATTGACTACTATGTGTGAGCCGATTTTCAGACTGATGAAGAAGACCGCAAGTGTAGATTGGGACTGGAAGTGTCAAGAGGCCTTTGAGGAAATCAAGAGGTACTTAGTCAATCCCCCCATCCTTCGCCCCCCACATTCGGAGAAACCGTTGCTATTGTACCTAACGTATGGCGATACGGCCGTTGGGGCTATCTTTGGCACAGGAAGCCAAGGATTCTCGGGTGGAGAACGCCGTTTATTTCGTTAGCCGGAAGCTGCAGG
Organism: Adenophora triphylla var. japonica; assembly: GCA_022495995.1. NCBI lineage: Eukaryota > Viridiplantae > Streptophyta > Magnoliopsida > Asterales > Campanulaceae > Adenophora > Adenophora triphylla. The sequence continues at coordinate 443,590 of JAFEMH010000763.1, forward strand.
GGAGTGAGCTAAATTACTCAGCGTTGGAAAAGACTTGCACCGGGCTAGTTTGGGTGGTTAATAAACTCAAGCACTACTTGTCAGCACATCCGATTCTACTGGTGTCAAAGATGGATCCCATTAAGTATCTGTTCGACAAGCCGTCTCTGTCCATGAGGTTAGCCAAGTGGTCAGTATTTACAGAATTCGACATCACCTATGTGCCGAGAAAAGCGGTTAAAGGGAGAGCCATGGCGAGATCATTTAGCGAGTTTCCGAGCACGAGAAGAACGAGGGATTGAACCAGAGTTTCCAGACGAGGGGATTTTCAGCCTTGATACAGAAGAGAGATGGCAACTATTCTTTGATGGGGCCGCAAACAAGAGAGGCAACGGAGTGGGAATCCTTTTGGTTGATCCCAAAGATGAGCACACCCCCATCGCCATCAAACTGAATTTTACAACCACCAACAATGCGGTGAATACGAGGCATGCATAGCCGGTTTAGAAGCGACCTTGGAGCGTAATGTGAAGGAGTTGGAGGTATATGGAGACTCGGCTTTAATTATCAATCGGACGTCTAAGAAGTGGAAGGCTGACCCCTACTGCTGACGTGCAGTTCACATGGAAGAGCTAGTTAAGCAATTCGGGAAGTGACATTCCATTATCTACCCGAGAGACGAAATAGATTCGGCGACGCTTTAGCTACACCTGGCTTCTTTGGTCGAAATCCCTCACGGAATGTACGTAAAACCATTCGAGTTGGTCGAAGAGAGAACCCCGCTTGCGCTACGAAGCCTCTTTGCTGCGAGATTCAAGGCGACATCGAGGAGAATAAGGATCCGTGGTACGCACAAATTTATGAGTATCTCAAGAAGGGTGATGTGTCTTTTCTAGGAGACGTGAAAGCCAAAAGCTTGCAGGCGTTAAAACGATTAGCCGGACAGTTTGTTCTACTGGATAATATGTTGTACAAAAGGCATTACGATGGTCTCCTATTACTCTGTGTAGACGCGAAACGGGCAGAAATGATCATGGAAGAAGTACACGATGGCTTATGCGGTCCGCACATGAATGCCAGAATGTTGAGACAGAAAATCACACGGTTGGGTTATTATTGGGTCACTATAGAAGCCGGCGCATCCGGTTTGTGCGGAAATGTCCCAAATGCCAAATGTGTTCCAATCTGAACCATATACCCCCTCACGAGTTGTATAGCATGGTAACCCCTTGGCCATTTGCGACATGGGGGATTGATGTGATTGGCAAGATTACACCGCCGGGAAGCAATGGGCATTGTTTTGTATTAGTAGCTGTGGATTACTTCACCAAGTGGATCGAGGCAAAGTCTTACAAGGTGTTGACTTCCAAGAAGGTGGCACGATTCATTAAGGAGGACATCATGTGCGAGATATGGGGTACCAAATGAGATCATCTCGGACAATGGGTCCCACTTTGGCGGAGATTGTGACAGGTGCGCGAGTTCAAGATTACCGGCACAAGTCTTCCCCTTATAGGCCTCAGACCAACGGAGCAGTCGAAGCAGCTAACAAGACGATTGAGCAGATAATCAGAAAGACAGCAATTCGAGGTAGGGACTGGCCCGAGAGATTACCGTTGGCACTTTGGGGATATAGAACTTCCGTCCGTACAGCTACAGGCGAAACTCCTTTTGCTCTGACATATGGGATGGAGGCAGTGCTCCCGGTTGAGTTGGAAGTCCCGTCTTTGAGGATCTTATTAGAGAATCAAGTAGCAGAAGTTGAATGGATCCGCGATCGATATGATCGATTGGCCACACTTGACGGCGCGAGACTCAAAGTCATGGAACACATCCGAGCCTATCAAAGACGGACAGCAAGGGCTTTCAACAAAAAGGTGCAGCCCTTAGACATTAAGGAAAGAGATTTGGTTTTGAAGCAGCAACTTCCCAATAAGTTCAATCCTCTTGGGAAGTGGGCCCCTACATGGACTGGCCCGTACGTGATCAAGAAGATATTTTCGGGTGGAAGCGGTTAAAATGGCGATTTGGATGGCAACGAATTCAAGGAGCCCACCAACCTCGGCAAGCTCGACGCTACTATAATTAAGCTCTTCCTTCCATCTAAAAAAAAAAAAAAAAAAAAAACACGCAAAAAGAAGCCCGCTAGATTGAAAACCCGTAAAGGGCGGTCTAGCAATAAAAGAAAGGGTGCGTTCAAAAGCTCGCTAGATTGAAAACCCGTAAAGGGCGGTCTAGGCAAAAGTTAGAGCAAACAAACAAAATAAATTTTTTTTTTGACGAAAGTGAACTACGACGACCTGAGCCCCTTGGTTCTCATTGTAAAAGGGGAACGTAGGCAGCCTTAATCGGCGCGGTCCAAAAAATAAATAAAAATCCAGTCTGTTTTTATTAAAGCAATAAACTTTTTCATTCCCACAATCAATGCATGATTACACTTATTTGATGAGTCTAAGCTCGACTATACTAATGACTACATAACTTGCAAAAGAAACTAAAAAAATTAAAAGACAAAATGAATAACTAATGTGTCTGCATATGACTGTGGGTGGATACTCGGACATATAGGTCTACTCCTTGGCACTAGGCCCCTCATCTCCGTCCTTCTTCTTCTTGGCGGCTCGTCGAGTCGGTTTCTTCTTGCTCTCTCTCTTAAAGTAAGGCGAATGCTTCTTCTTCAATGGGGGAACCGCCTCGATCGCCTTGCCCTTCAACTTCCGCTCAATCTTCTTGGGAGGATGCTCCTCCACTGTGTCTAAAGAAATCCCCAAAGCTTCCTTGTCTCTGAGAAAACGGCTCGAAGATATGTTAGGAATCAATCTCCGTCTCAAGTCATATAAGATCTCCCTCATCGGTCCCAAGTTTTCTTCATACCATGTCAAATAAGCGTGTGACAAATGAGTGCTAAGGGTCCGCTGCGCAAGATAAACTCGTGGCATCCCATGAGAACTCCATAAACTTACCATCAAAGCGAAACACCAACGTCCATTGGAAGAACCTTGGCGAGAATCATCAAACTCGAAGTTCCCCAAGTTTGAGGACGGACTGCTCCATGCCATGCGGCGAAGTACCCGCTCCGCATAATAAAAAGCGGTGGTCTCAAAAGATGGTACACGAATCAAGCATTGCCCAGTGAAGGCTCAGGATAAAGGAGAGACCCCAATCTTTGTACTCGCCAATGAATCCTGTCGGTATCCACCTCCGCCAAGTACATCTTCCACTCCCGCTACGATAAGCCGAAGCGGACCCAACCTTCCTCCTGCAACCGTGAAACCAAGGCTTGACACTCGAAGGGGAATCTCTAGAACAAAAAGTCGATCCTCGAAGCCATGTGGTCGGTAGTTTGGCACGCCCCTAGTCATAAGTGGAGCACCCTAGCTATCGAGATATACCATGAAGTGTCTCGCCCAAGAGAACCGGAACAATGCTCCTCCCGAACGGGCACGATCAACCATATCCAGGCAACCACCGGTAGCTACCCCCACATAAGGAGAAAACGAGAACCTTGGAAAATAAGCGAGAGGGCCGGGCAATCCAAAGCAAAATCCGAGTCAAAGTCATCACCATGAGCAAACCTCCCCGGCAAATCACAAATATCTATGTCTACACCCTCAACCAAGCCCCTAGCCACAGCCGTGGGAACACGAAGAAATTTAGCCACCCTTGTCACCAACGGAACTCGATACTGAGGAACTGCTATCAAACTGACATCTTCCCCTCCGCACAAAGCAAGAAAATCCTCATAGGTGGGTGTAATCTCGTTGTAAGAAAAGTTGAAGACGTGATTAGATTCGTCCCAAAAAGCAGCCGCAGCATGTAGGAGATTCCAGTTGGGATGCATGGGCAAAAGGGACCAAATACACTTTACCCCAAAGCGTTTGTCAAAGGCATGACGAACGGAGCGAGGTACCTTAGATACCCAAACGGCCAAATCACTCTCAAAATTGCTTTGCTTCTCCATCAAAACAGAAGGGTGGGAATTCATTGTGTTGTTGATTCACGGCAAGGGAAGAGAGCAATAGCAGCGAAAGAGACAAAGAAAAGAAGAAAAGTGTGCGTATACCGTCGGCTGCAAGGGTGTTATATAGGTTTTGGTATGGGATTCCGTACAGGAAAAGGACAGCGAAGGAATTTGTGCAGGAAAAGGAGAGTGTTGGGCCGATCGGCCCATTGCTCAGAAACAACCGCCGCCTTTCAGCATAAGGCCGATCGGACCTTTAATTTTGGGCCGATCGGACCTTTAAAATAAGGTCGATCGACCCTTTGGCTTCCCCAAATACGGCACAGCTTCAAGCAGCCCAAGGATTCCAAGGCCCCACCTTTTTATTACTTTTTAGTTTTAGTTTTATTTTGTTTTATTTTATTACAATATTATCCTCAATGCAGTGTACAAAAATAGATAATGTCCAAAAATAGAAAATGTACATAAATAGAAGGTGCTAACTTTTATATATTAAATCCATAGACTAGTACATAAATCAGTTGCATACATGAGTGAGTCAGCATAAAAAATAGAGTCTGCATGCTCCTTTTTTACTACAGGTACTACGAAATGAAAAAGTCCTAATGGCCCCGACGGGAGGTCGAGGCACGACCTCGGGAAAATCCGGATGTCGAGCTACCATCACCATGAAAGCGCTGTCTCCACTGCGCCGGATCCACATCCACTGATCTCCGGGATTGGCAGGAAAATGTCGACACTGCACTCCTCAGCAGACGGGTCAGAATGTTGGTCTGCCTCACAGCCCGTACGTAAGACTCCCGGGTAACCTGCGAAAATCAAGCGCGAGAGTTACATCACAGCTGAAATAATCAATGAATGAAGAGGAATAGTAAGAGGCATACCCCGCTAGCACCGCCGGAGGAAGGCGAGCACCCTCCACCTCATCGGCCTCTGTAGGTGCCAAGTCTACCCGCACCTCCCCGTCGGCCATATGCACAATGAAATGATCAGGAAATGGAGGCATATCCACTATCTCGGGAGGTGCAGCACCCATCGGCTCGGGAATAACCGGACCCTGCTCCCCCATACCAGCAGCCTCGACAGCCGCAGCGGCCGCCTCACCACTGCGGTGATCTCGAATAAAGCGCCACAAAATTCGCATAGTCCATACCAAGCCGGCCCGATGAGCGGGGACCCCAAAGCAGATACTCATCCCTCCTAGGCAACCGGTTCGGATACCACATGTTCCTCGGAGGATGTTGGGCGCATAAAGCGGAGCCCACGCATAGTCTTTGCCTCGACACCCGCTCGCCCAAATACATCTCATCGGCCAGCGGCCCGACCCGGCCAATCTGCGGGAAGCAGTCACATCTCGAACAACGCCAACTGTCTCAGAGGCCTCAGGTGTCCAAGGGTAGAGTAAGAACTCGGGCCTACTAGGACCATCAAGAACGGCCCTCAAATCGGATTCACGAACCGTCTTTGGATACCCCTCAATCCGATTTTCCTTCCTCCAGTACCGCAAAACGGGCACATCCCGAGTCTGGTCCCGTAAAGTGAACGGCGCAACGCCGAAAATCTCATAAACCCAGGCCTGCAAAAGACACGAAGGACGGATATTTACAAAGACAGAAAGACAAGTAAACAAGTAAAAAGACAGTAAAAGTGATGAAAGTAGGCATACCTCCAGAACAAACTGAAAGGCATCAAAAGAAGAGGTGTTGGACCTCGAAACAGTATCAAGAGCCGGTGCGGCTCGGCCAAGCCGGCCCCTCCCGAGAGATGTCCCGCACTAAGCTCAAGTCGAGACAAAGCACCCAACAAGGAGAATCTTCATACTGGGCCCGAGTTGGGAAAAAGGGCCACTGAAAGACCGTACCAAAGAAATCCTCGGACGAGCGCGTCCAACCCATACTGGCCAACTCTGTACTGATCAATGGCGGCCATGACAAGCTTATACAGCCTCCCCGCGTCTACACCGAAATTTCTGCTCGAGCCTACGCTAGCGCCAAACAGCTGAATCTGCCGAGCCTTATCAGAATGAAGGGTCTCATCAAAGGGCAGTGCTATGTCCGTAAATCTCAATCCGGTAAGGACGGCGAAGTCTGTGGGAGTGATCGTGGCCTCACCCCAGCTCAAATGAAAAGTGTGCGTCGTGTCCCACCAAAACTCCCGACACGCCTTCACCACTGCCGTACACTTCCTAGTATGGCCCATCAGCGAGACCATGTCAAAAAAGGGGCCCAACCCCAAGCTCCGTACCCTCTCACGAGGACTACCCTCACCAGCCGGCAGAAGTGCCCACAACTCACCAACCGCTCTAAGGGAGCTCCGTCCCTTCATCTTCTTCCCCTAACAGGTAAACACAGCAAAGGTACGTGTCATTACTCGCATTTTTAAAATAATAAATATTTTGTACATGCATAAAATATTCTGTTGTTAAAATAAAAGTTCTTTACCTTCATCCCGACGCGGGAACGAAGACCGGTGGATCCGTGATAAGTCAAGCCCGCATAGAAATCGGACTGGTTGTACAACATAAAGTGCAATCTCGAGGGCCGATAATTGCGCGAAGCCCGCCGCCTCCGAGCCTCAACGCCCCCACCAACATCACTCCTATCGCTCTCCCCGGCGTTAGGATCGCCTTCCCCTTCATCATCATCACCACTATCACCATTGCCGCCACCAGGACCGCCGTGTCCGCCGCCATCGCCGCCACCAGGACCGCCGTGTCCGCCGCCATTTCCACCATGGCTGCTGCCACCATTACCGCCCTGTCCACCACCGTGTCCACCATCAAAACCGCCCCCATAACCACCATCATCACCACCTCCATAACCCCCATAACCACCATCAAAGCCTCCACCCATTTGGCCATAACCGCCCCTAACACTACCAGAATCATGGCTCCCTCCTCCACCATAACCACTAGCAGAAACTCCTCCGCCATAGCCATGAAAATCACCACCGTACGAGCCCAACGAAGGATTCTCCGATCGGTTGAGCAAGAGCTCCAAAGCAGCAACATCGGGATCCATGGCAAGCAAGACCTTAGCACAACTCGGCACAAATCAATGGAACTCAAGAAGTTTTCCGGCAAAAAAAAAGCTTAAGAAAATTCGGAGAAGAAGAATACGTGAAAAGAGAAGAGAAGGTGGCGTCTTTTAAGGCCGATCGACCGAAATTTCTGGCCAATGGGAGTGAAGGGCCGATCGGCCCATTAGTTTGTGTTTCTTCAGGGGCCATCGAACGGCCAGGATTTCACCTCAGCGACGCGGATCCGCGTCCATCGTATTCAACCAATCAGACGGAAGGTCCGATCGGCCCTTCACCTCTCCGCCTGACACGCGTCCCCTCGGTCACATCGGTTGACCAGGTTATTAAATAACCTCCCCCTTTTTCAAAAAATCCCCCTTTTTCAAAAAACCCCCATTTTTCAAAAAACCCTCCGTTTTCAAAATAAATTCTTTTTATTTTTCCCAAAATCCTTTTGCTTTATCATTTATAATTATTTCGGGGTGACTCCCTCACAGTCAAAATCACATTTTTTGGGGTGACTCCCGCAGAAGTCAAAATCACAATTTTTGGGGTGACTCCCGCAGAAGTCAAAATCACAATTTTTGGGGTGATTCCCGCAGAAGTCATTTTTTTCACAATTTACGGGGTGACTCCCGCAGAAGTCAAACTCTCACAAAATTTTTGGGTGATTCCCGCACAGTTACATTCCAGTGACTCTCATACAGTCACATATTTCCGGGTGATTCCCACACAAATCGCATCTTTGGTTTGAGACGTTGCACGTCCGCCATTCTCGGGTACTAAACGCCCACTCTTTCGAACTACGACTTGGCTTGATTCCTTTTGGGATACGTAGGTAGCCCGACGTGGGTCCAGCCGCTTGACCTACCTGGTCATCTTTTTTGTGACTCAGCTCGAGTCCAACCCTTGCATCCGCAAAATCATTCTCTTACCTCCTGAAATCCCTTTTTTCAGGACGGATCCTATTTTTTCTATCGTCGACCCCACTTGTCTTACAAGAAGCGTCGCCGAGGGGCTACTGTTAGTACCCGGTCCGAAAAAAGGTATTCTAAATACCTGGCCCGGTGTAATTAAATAGAAACCCTAAAATCCCTTAAAACAATCGGTCAACCCCGCCGTCATTGCATGCGTGGAAAGTACGCCAGATCAAAGTGCCGATCGGCCCTTCCCCTATTGAATGGCCGATCGACCCTTTATTATTGTGCCGATCGAACATAGCATCCTTGTGCCGATCGACCCTTTGTTCTGTGCCGATCGACCCTTTACTTTAAGGCCGATCGAACCTTCAGCTGGCCCAGCCCAAGTACCAAAGCACTATAAATAAGTGTGCCCGGCTCCCCAATTTCAACACACAATTCACTCGGGAGAAACGAGACTACTCTTGTTTTACCCACAGTTCTTCCTACTCTCTTCGAATCGCCCTAGATTCGACCCCAAAGTCTTGCTACAATTGGTAAGACTCTTTTTAATATTTTTTGTTCTTTATTATATTTGCATGTTTATTATATTTTCATTGTTCCTTTATGCTAGATTTAGGACTGTTTTAATATATTTAAATATGCAATAGCCGAGGATGATCTAGGGTTTCGCCCAAGAAACCCAATGGATCTAGGAACTATTTCTTACTTTCCACCTTAGTTATAATTATCCCATGATCAACAATCCCCCAAGGATGAACGTTGATTAGTGCACCTTCCGAGGGCCTAACTCAAAGGTTCTAGGGTGTGATCATCAATTAATTCTTTCTCTCCCCTCTTCCTTATGCATGATCCCGTTTCTTCTATCTATTCCTGTAAACACCGCACACAACCAACACCCCACATGCTAGAAAGATCGATCCGTCGGGCAATAGGAGTGATAGCGTTTCTTCTTCTGTTGTAACTTGACCCCCGAACCCAATTACATGTTTAGCCTTTTTTCAAAGCTTTGGGCTATATCAAAGTGGCGTGGCGACTCTCAAAATTAAACTAATATTTTAATATGGTTTAAAGCGAGTGTCACTAAATGAATATCCCATTTCGATCCGACATTTATATGATTATTTATTTCAAACTTCCGAATGCGCGTTGCATCGGGATGGGGTATTCACAGTGGCGACTCTGCTGGGGACTGTTTTGAAACTTTTTCAAACTAAGTGGGTCAGACTTTCGTTTTCTTGTATGGTGTTGTATTTTACTTTCTTTTTCTTTTCCTTCTATTCTTAACTGTTGCATTGCATGCATGCATCTCATGTAAATAAAAATAAATCCTTTTCTTTTTTTTCTAAGAAAAAAAGAATTAGACTTTTTACCTCACACTACCACTAGAGTCCGTGTCACACTGCACAGACACCCTTTAACCCATCGGAGAAGCCGAAGTGCGGGAAGTGTGGTGATCATGTCGCCTCCCTTCAGAGTCTCACTTGGCCATCCACTCATCAGTGCGCTTCGGCTGCACGGTGGGAGCCTGAAACCTAACCCTTGTGTCACCCACTTTACTAGGAATACACTCCATATGACCGGTTGGTTTGACTAGCTTTTTTATGTAGACAATTAATAAGGTCTTTATGTTAAGTCGCCACGAACCAATGATAAGTCAAGATCTATCGAGAGATTAAGAGCACTAAAAAATTGATTTCCTTTCAAAGGACGTGCTATGTAAGGTTGAGTGATATATTGTTAAAGGATCTTGGCCTATCATGGGTTTGTGGTACTTCTCATAAAAATCATGTTAAGTGTCTATACGAGAAGGTTAGTCGTTAGGATCCACCACTTTAGGATATTTAGTTAGTTGCGAAAAAGGGGTATCCCTTCCAACCCTAGTAGGTCTAAAAGAAACAAAGCTTTTGTAAATAAAAAATTCAAGCTAGTACACTGCATTGAGTCAACCCTTCTCCTAAAGCCGAGTCTTGTCTGATACTTCCGCAGAGCTAAGGTCGGGCCGCGTTCTTCATTCAACAATGACAACCTTGCCTCCATCAACTACTCCAAGCACGCCTCGTCGCCTCTCGCAACCGGCTCTACACCCGCCACTTCAATGGAAGGTCCAGTCAACCCCAACTTCAATGACATTCCGCCCGCTTCCGCACGCCTACTTTGCCGGTTTGACCATGAGGGTTGAGAAACTTGAAGAGCAGAATCGTACTTTGAAGAATCACAATCAAGAGTTGAAGGATCATTTTGTTGAGGAGCTCAGTAAAAGGGGGCACAAGGTTATTTTGATGGGGAATGAAGTTGTCGATGTTGAAGATGAAACTGTCAATGCTCCTAATCCTGCCAACCCCAATGCACCTACCTTCCCTCTACCCAACTACGTTCCAAACAGCTACAATAATGTTCCACCACTTCCATGTATGGGAGCTCGAGCAAATCCAAAAGACCTTATCAACCTCCTGCCGACACACCCAAGGACCACTTTGCTAACCTACCCCCTCCCACTTTACCCTTCAATTATTCCGGCCACCATATTCCTACCTACTCCACCTCCCCTACCATCACTCAACCCCCATCCATGCAGAACTCCAACATTGCTACAGACCCGACTGGCACTATAAATAGAGGGCTCCCCCTCCCTCATTTAGACACACCTCCCTCTTCTCTCCTCTCCCCCCAGCCTTCAGGCTCCCCTCTAAGACCCTTCGGGGCAATCCCGACCCCTTTCGGATCCTTCTGAGGCCTTTCGAGCCCCCTCGCGGTGCTCCAAAGCCTCCCCGAGCGCTCCCCCGATGCTCCCGCACTGCCCCGAGGCACTCTCGAGGTACTCTGAGGCCCCTCGTGGTACTCCGAGGCCTTGCCTGGTCTTTCCCGAGGCATCCCGGCTCTTTCCGAGTCAAACCGGCGATCCCAAACCACGCCGAACCTCTGCCCGAATCCAACCAAAGATTCCAACGCACGCCGAAACTCTGCCCGAGTGATCCCTGCAATCCCAACGCACGCCGAACCTCTGCCCGAGTGATCCCTGCGATCCCAACGCACGCCGAAACTTTGTCCACAGACAATCGGCCCCTTTTCCGAAGCAATCCCGGTCCGTACCGGAACACTATTCCGACCTCAAACACTATTCCCCTGCGGAAGACAGACACGAACCAACATTGGTAAGGCTTCCTTCCATTACTATTTCAATACATTTCAATAAAGCAGTGTACAATGTAGACATCCGACACAACATGCATTTTTAAAAGCATATACACACACACAACAGTTAAAGAATATTAGGGGTATCCGAAAGACTCGTTTTACGAGGCAACTCAGGTGAGCTCTAAGATTCTAATATTCTCTTCCTGAGGAGTCATCTGACCTCCGAACTAAAAAATCTCATCACACAACAAAAAACAGTTTATTTTTAAACTGATGCCCTTTTTCAATGTTTTGGGCTTAATAAAAACGGCGTGGCGACTCTACAAAGCAAAAACACGGCGAGACATCCACCAACAAAGCGCCGCAAGGCCGCGAAATGCCAGATGCCAGGGCGCGATCGCGCTGCCTCTCGGATCCGGGTAATTTCACATATGTTTTAAAAGAATGTTTTTGGGGATGGGGAAAATGCAACACATAAGCACGTAAATTTTCTGGAACCTGGCTAGACTCAGGACTGAATAGCCCCAAGCTGCCATGGCTTCCAGATTAACCTCAGAAAAAGTGTCCTGGTGGAACTGCGAATGAAGCCGCCCGACTTAGATCCAGGCAGATCTAGCCGTCCGGCTGGATTCAACAGTTTTCCAGGTTCCAATTTGCTTCATTTCCAGATTGTTTCTTCTGGCATTTTTGGCAACTTTCAGCTTCAGAATGGCACCTGTTCATTATTTCAGAGTATGCACAAGCCAAAAAAGAATACAAAGTTGCATGAAAAAAACAAAATCGCACAATCACAAAAATTAGACCCGAGACGGAAGGCTAACCCTCGTAAACGTTTCCAATGTTTCTTTTGAGAAAAAGAAGTTTGGAAAACATTTACATGTTCCCCAGCAGAGTTGCCAAACTGTGAATGTGGCCCCAAGATTGAACCGTTTAAGGGTCGCCGTTCACCTCAGTTTGAAGACACCGGTTTTATTGGAAAACGGAGTCGCCACGCCATTTTGATTTCCTCAAAACTTTGAAAAAAAGGACAAGGGTCCGGAGGTTAAGTTACTCCTTGGGAAGAACTTTTGGCGATCACCCAAGGAGCCTTGCAAAAGCAAGTCTTCCTAGATCCGAAGTTTGTGTGCTCGTGTGTATGCGTGATTTGAAAAGAGGAGGGAATGTGCCAAGTTTATCTGTCGGACATATAAACCATTTAAGAATGTTATAGCTCGGGATACCTTGGATTTGATGTTTTTGGGACTTTGATCACGTGCTAATTTTGGACTTGTGATCATCATGTGGTAGATCTTCCCTAAAACAAGCCACTTGTGGAACCTTGTTCATTCTTGGGAGAGGATCTCCAATGAATCCTTTGTGTAGGAGGAGTAGGAATATGATGATTACATTACAAAGATAGAAACTTTAAGACAATAAATCAACATAAATGACAAGTAATAAGAATATAAATGACAAGTAATAAGTAAAGCAAGATAATATGAGAGTAAATCAAGGGGAAAGGAAGGAGAGATCACCAATATTGGTTTTCTCTATCTCCCAAGGGGATTTTCCTATTTAGGAATAGATTAGGATGGGATTTGTGTATGAGGGAGGTGAGTTTTGAGTGATTTTGATCACTGGAATTTCCTGTTGTAATTTGGGTAGAGTAACAGTGCTTCAAATTCCTCTCTTTAAAATGAATAGAGGAGGCCTCTATTTATATGCTGCTGTGTTCTTCCTAAAGAAGCCGCCCGACGTGATACTGCAGCAAATGAAGCTGCCCGGCGTTATCCTCCGTCATGTCAGCATGTTTCTAGATTCATGCAAGGTGGCAGCTAGGCTTCTTTCCAGCGAGGTCCTGCTTGGAATTTTAATTCCTAACAGGTCCTTCCTCCCTTGGAAAGTTTGGAAAAGTTCTCAAATTTCCCCTAAGCTTTATGAAAGTTTGGGGAATTCTTAGGAAACTTTAACCGGAAGGCATGAGCCAGATTTGGGTACTTACAACTGCACACTACAACCCTTAACCCGGGGTGACCGTTCAGCTGCAGCTTGATTGGCCTTCCTATGCCTTTCGAGCGCGCACGGGGTCATCCCAAATAGCCCTTCCTAGCCCGTGTAACCATGCACTCTTTGTGTCACACTTCGTGTCATAAAGCCTAAGTGTATGTTTTTACACCGATCTCCCTCACAAGTCAAAACTTAAAAGTTGAGATCAAAGGTCCTTTCTCGACCCGGAGTCTTAGCTTTTGGCTATTGACTTTGACGCAGAACCGTGTTAAAAACATACCTGAAGGTTCAATGTGGCGCAGTGTCATCAAACCCTTAATGTATGAATCATACCGGCCACAACTTGGCCAACGCCAAAAGCTAAGGCCCCTCACGAAAGCGAGTCAAGATAGGTCATGCCAAAATTTTGGCACGATTTCTACCTTAACTCAAGGATGTTGACTTTGACCGTAACCCGTATGGCATATGCGTTGAAAGTTTACATGACCGGCTAACCTTATGTTCACTTTTTTCCTTTAGTCGGTGGAATCCGCTTGCCCTATAGGACCCTTGCTCGGGATTGTCCATCCCGGGAAGACGATTTACAGCTGAAAAATGAGGGGTCTATAGATGTAGTGTCGGGATCCATTGATTTAAGACCTAGAGTAGTTTCAAAAAAGAAGAGCAATCTTTTCCAACCAATTAAGACTCTGAGAAAATGCGTTTTAAGTAAACTTATGCGGTAACTGCACGTTGCACAAGCCGAAAGCCTTGAGCCAAATACCCCTTCCGAAACGGAAGCCCTACCTTTCGTTCCCTGCAGCGAACAAAGAGTGGTTCAGAATCCCGGGTCAGCGCCTCGCCAGAATTACACTGGAAGAAGCCATCCGGGCCTGTGAGGTTCACAAGAAACAGAAAGAAGATCAGCAGAATTTTGTGGTACAACTTCTGAATGAGCGAGGTATAGCAGCTATCCCCCAGTCAGATGATACTTTTGTCTTAATCAAGGATGACAATCCTCCCCGATCACCTCCCCAAACCTTCAATCAGGTTCCTCCGCCTTTGAATTACGAAAATCCTTCAACCCAAGGAAATAGCTGACGAGGCTTCATATTGCCACTTCCCAACGCACCCCTGTCATACACGGCCAAGCCGGTTCTACTCCTTCACTCAATACAACCAGCGCAGCACTGGACCCTCTCAAACAGATCCCAATAGCCTTCAAAATCCTCCCAGGTTCACTTCTTTCTATCGATATGCTCAGAATTCATCGGGTTTCGCCCCCATGACTTTTCTGGTCCATTACTTCGAACAGCCTGCATCTGCTTTAGCTGCTTCATTGCATCAAATCCCTCAATTTCCACAGTATCCACAAATTTATGCTATGTTCCCTCAAAGCCCATTTGTCCAACTCCCACTTGAATACGGCAGCAGATTATTAAAGGAACACCCAACCGTCTCGGGTTTCCTACCCTCATTTATCCCTATTGGATCTGATAAATTTACCATTCGATCCCATCAACCCCCTATCATGGTTCCCTCCGTCTGTGGACCTTTAGTTACAGGTTCTGGCAGTCCAGAGGTTTCTATTGACCCGCATGTGGTTATGCTGGCGGAACAGAAGGCAGGCGAAACTATGGAAGAACTTTGCAGGATGCGGAGCTGGAAGCTTTCCGAAATCATGGAGTCACTGCCTGAGAATGAACAAATGAGAATCTGCAAGTCATGTTTGAAGCCATCACTAAGAGCATCAGTCAGCTATCACTTCTATCCTGATCTTAGTGCCATGGTCAACGTGGGTCCACAATTTGAGAAAGACCTGAAGGAAAAGTCGGCCCCGAGCACAGTTCCACCTTACCAATACAGAGCAACAACATCAAACCCTGCACCGGCTCCCGGCAAAGAAAAGACACCACTATCAACCACCTTGGGAGGCAGCCTTTCCATCGCTTCGACAAGCTAGACATGCCTCTAAGCAAAATGTTAGAGGAACTGATCAAAGAAGACCTGCTCATACCTGTGGAGAACTACAAGCCAAAGAAGCGCACAGCCAACGCTGACAGAAGCAAGTACTGCGCCTTCCACCAGTATATGGGCACATAACTGACAGTTGCATCGGTCTGCAATATGAAGTTCAGAAGTTGGTAGAAGACGGAAAGCTTAAGCGTCCTGGCAGTTCAGCAACAAAAGATCAGCTGGAGTAGGGGCTACCTATCCTCAAGATTTGTCAATTGTCTTTTAGTCAACCTTCGTAGGTTCTAGTACTTTCCTCGATCAATCAAGTCCTCCTCGAACATTTTAGTTAATCTTAATTTTCTATAAAAAGAGTCTTTTTCTTTTCTTGCTAGACTTAAGACATTATTTGCACACCTACATTACATTTAATGAAATGGTTGTATCCTATATGATCGCTTGCATTGCTCAACAAATGATCTCTGGAAATAATTAATGTTCTGATTAATCGGTGTGAGAAAGTCAACTAGTGCCCTCCCTATACACTTTCCTCACCTCACAAAGGCCTCCCTCAAGCCATACACTTTCCAAATCATGTCCCCACCATCACCTTGACCAAATCAATGACGGCACAACATCAAGGAACAACAAAAGGTCACTCAACTTTAAAAGACTGACCCCATGTCGACACAACCTAGGGCTTACCTTCGCCCTCGTGCGTATCAAGAAAGTTCAAGCAGAGTCTTGCATTCGCCCTCATGTGCTTCAAAAAAAAGGGGGCTCAAGCAGAAGCTTCAAAAAAAAAAAAAACTCAAGCAGGAGCTTCAAAAAAAAAGAAAAAAAATGAGGCCAAGGACCCAGCACCGCTGATCAGAAGCTTGACAGATGGGAAAAATTAAAGCTGGAAGAATGGAAGTTGTCGATGACAAGGGAGCAGTTAAAGCAAAGGCAAAAACACATCATAAGTCCTTAAGCTATATTCAAATTCTTTCTCCCCCGATGAAAGACGACGATCAAGAAGCAATGGAATCGTAGAATTAGCCGTCAAAAATGACTTGTCAAGGAATCATCTCCAGGCCCGTGCCTCATCATCCAACCTTCCCATATGAGCCTTTTCACCAAAGGGGCCACAAATATTCATGCCCTTTCCCAAAGCCAAATACAGTTCAGCCAAAACTACGGAGACCTTAGCTCCTTACAGTGAGGGGAACATATACAACCAGGAATGGTTCGGTCATAAACACATATAGATCCCATAAACCTGGTCTCATTAATGACCTCCCCTATACACAGACCTTTCTTTCACACCTAACCAACTTTGATCCGCGACAATCGGTTGACTTTCTCCTCATAACTAATCAAGACGTTTTGTTCATATCGAGATTAGTGGTTGAGTAACCCGAACATTAACAAAGGATTTTAAGCAATCTTATGATCATTGTGAATAAAACAAATTTTCAAATGTCTCGACAAGTATTCTTTTTCTACGATAATAGGAAAAATAGAGCTAAACATTGTCTTTCTGTCAGCAAGAGCTTCCATACACTTTTTCAAACCTCTCTACTCTCATACTCTCTCAAAAGAGTCAAACCAAAAGCGAGTTTTGGTGCCTGCATTAAACTACGCATCCACATAAAATGGGGATTCGTTCCCACTTCTTTAAAAACACGTCCTTGCAAGTGTACATTACAAGCCATATCTTTTACATTTTGGTTGACTTATCGAAAAAGAAAAAAAATCAAGGACGGTTGCCTCGTCTGGCCACATAAGGTTCAACTCAGATTGGGGTTGCATCAGATTCATTCCAGGACCTCTACAGAAGACCGGCGCATCCTCCAAAATGGGGCTTTACCAAGACACTTCTTCACATTGGGGATTTATTTAGAAAAAGAACCAAGAGCTTCGTCAAATTATTTATTTGGACCAGGGCTTCATCAAATAACAACCATCTCGAGCCAGTGCTTATCCGTCTCAACTTTTTCCAAAGACATGGCGAACCAACGTGAAAAGACAGGATGCAAACAAAACTCCAAGAGTCGATGCCATCAAGGTTCAGAAGGAGACGCAAGAAAAAATTTCGGGTCTCGATAAACTCTAAAGTAAATCACAAAATCATTACAGTTAAAACACTTCTTGATGAGTTCAAGCACGGTCTACTCCTGACTCACAACATAAAACATCTAGTAAATTAATGTGTCTGCAATGACAATGAATGGATACTCAGAGTTTCAGAAGGTCATTCTATGCCACTCGCGCTTGTTCCTTCGCCATTCTTCCCTTTCTTCCCTCGTCCCCGATGAGCCTTCTTTCGTTCCACTTGAACTATCTCTGCCTCCCTCCTTCCAAAATCAGGAGTTCCTTCCTGTCACGTCAAGCAATCTAGTCGCTCTCAGAGCTTCGTTCGTCCATGTCTCGGCAGAGATCTCCTCTCAAGTCTGTAAAAGGGGACCTCTCCCTGCCAATCCGTCAAATCTAGTTTCGTAGTCAAACAAAGCGTCCCCTATGATATCCTGAGAGTTAACCCAAGCTTCTACGCTCCTAAGGTTGTATCTAAAATGACAATCCTACCCCAAGATGACCTCACGCCTGCTCCCAGAATCATCTGAGCCCGTCCAAGATGCTGCTCATACCAGTCCAAGTACTCAACAGTCAAAACAATGCTCTCCCTGTCGAGGCACCTAAACCAGTATCCTGGGACAGAATCCGAAGAGCTGCTAAGGCCCCCAGAAAGATATTATCATTCAATGAATTGAGAGAGGGTGTATGGCCCTGTGCTTCAAAAAATCCTCCACTGACTATGGCTCAACTCAAAGAAACATGTTCAAAAGAGACCAAGCCTGACGTCAATGTTCTGACCCGATTGGGTCAAATTCATGTGCTACCGCCCAAGGCCAGCAAAAAGCCAACAGAGCCAGAGCCATAACCTGGTCGGCCCGTACCCGAAGAAGCAAGTTTCGGAAAGGAGGACCCGATCCTTACTCAGCTCAAGCAGACCCAGGAGAACATTACCCTTTGGTCTCTGCTCACATCTTCATACCCTCATAAGCTCAAGCTGGAGGAAAGTCTAGCCCGTACCATGGTCCCCGTGGACGTAACTCCAGAAGAAGTAATCCAGATGATCTGCAATATCCACTATGGAAACATCATCACCTTCACAGATTTGGACCTGCCAGAATTTGGGGCTAATCATAATGAGCCGCTCTACATCACTGTCCAGTTGGATGAGCGCCACCTTCCCCGCATGCTTGTTGATGGGGGCTCATTGTCTTGCCCGCCAAGATGATGAATCTGCTTGACATCAAGCCCACAGACTTGAAGCCTTCAGTCCACACTATCAAAGCTTATGATTCTACCTCCCGCACACTTCTCGGGGTTGCTACCTTAAACATTTGATTCGGCAAACGGATGATGCCTACCGAATTTCAAGTGTTGACATTCCTATCACTTTCACAACTATTCTGGGAAGACAATGGCTGTATCAGATAAACAGCGTGGCATCCACCCTTCACCAATGTATCAAATTCATGCAAGGAAATGACCTGACAATTGTCTACGGGGATGGCATCACCACCGAGGGGACCTTCACCAACGACATTCCAGTATTAGAAATCAAGCATGACGACGATATGGCATTAACTGGATTCACAATGGAAACATTCAAGATCCAAATATGCAGCGTAGACCTTCTGTTGTTCTGGGATAAGATCACTCTTGCCATGAAAATGATGAAACTCATGAACTTCATCCCAAGACTGGGGCTCGGCAAAATGTTACAAGGCCAACACTAAGTCATCAAAGTCAAGGACCACAATACAGTCCAGGGGCTCGGTTATGTGCCTACACCTCCTGATGTCAGAGAAGACAAGAAGCTCGCAAGCACCAAAGCAGTGGCTCGCAAAAGGGGAACCTCCTATTGCACACCCAACCTCCAACCCTACAGCTTCGACCTCGCTTGCTACTTCGTTAAAAGAACCGACAAAGGAACTGATGAAGATGAGAAATAAACTGAGGGAAGTGACAGCGGAACTGATAAAGATGAGAAAGGAGCAGGAAAAGTCAGCACAGAGACTGCAGAAAAGATGGGAAAGCTGGCACAGAACCTCAAACATTTCGGAGGACTCGAGGCCAACCCAATAAAGGGAGCATTCCTCTATGTCACTGCAATACCTGGACCCATCACCTCCACCGTTCAGCATAAATACCCATTCAAAGGGATACCCGACCTATAAGAACGGCTCGAAGCGCTCTCGTTATCTCCACATGAGATCTTTCCATCATCTCTTCGTGAGATCCTCTCCCGAGATTTCACATCTCGTCATCTCGTCATCTCCCCGCGAGTTTCCTTTCCAAGACTTTGCCTCTCGTTATCTCCTCGTAAGATCTTTCCGTCATCTCTGCGTGAGATCTCTCCCGATATTTCACATCTTATAATCTCCCTGCGAGATTCCTTTCCAAGACTTTGCCTCTCGTTATCTCCTCGTGAGATCTGTCCGTTATCTCTGCGTGAGATCCTCTCCTGAGACTTCACATCTCGTCATCTCCCTGCGAGATTACATCCCAAGACTTTGCCTCTCATTATCTCCTTGTGAGACCCTTCTGGATACCTCTTCGTGAGACTTTTTCCCATTATTTCTTAGTGAAACCATTCCCATTATTTCTTCGTGAAATCTTTACCGATATTTCTTTCTGAATCTTTTCCCGTTACCTTCTCATGAGACCTTTTCCATTCCCTCTTTGTGAGATCCTCTTCATGAAACCCTTACCATTATTCCTTTGTAAGACCTTTTTTCGTTACCTCTTTGTGAGGTCCTTTTCATAAAACCTTTTGCGTTCCCTCGTAAGATATCTCATGATTTGTGAGATCTTCCCCTAAGATTTATACTACGTTATCTTTTAGTGAGATTACTCATCTTTTAGTAAGATTACCCATCTTTTAGTGAGATTACTCATTTTTTCGTGAGATTACCCATCTTTTTATAAGATTACCCACCTTTTAGTGAGATTACTCATCTTTTCGTAAGATTACCCATCTTTTTGTAAGATTACCCATCTTTAAGTGAGATTACTCATATTTTCGTGAGATTACCCATCTTTTTGTAAGATTATCCATCTTTTAGTGAGATTACCCATCTTTTAGTGAGATTAGCAATCTTTTTGTAAGATTACACGTCTTTTCGTGAGATTACCCATCTTTTAGTGAGATTACCCATCTTTTAGTGATATTAGCAATCTTTTTGTAAGATTGCACGTCTTTTCATGAGATTACCCATCTTTTCGTAAGATTAGCCATTTTTTAATTAAGGTAGACACCTCCAAGATATCTCACTCGGGTCGAGACCCCTAGAATTGTTCTGAAACTTAGGTCCAGACACCTCCAAACAATCTCCCTCAGGTAGATACCTTCGAACACTTCTCCCCAACAGAATCGTAAACCCGTCCTTTTAACAAGAGATCGATCATCTCTTCAGTTTCTAACTGCTTGTTAGAACGTCAATCATCCTACGTTTCTAACTGCTTGTTAGAACGTCAATCATCCCTTCAGCTTCTAAACGACTTTGTTAGAACTTCAAGCATTATCTCCTCAGTTTCTAACCAACTTTGTTAGAACTTTGGACGCTTTTCCCCAGCAATGTGCCACCCTCTCCCGAGGTTAAATTCTCGTTAGTTTCCACTAACATCCCATCTCCTGAGGTTAAATTCCCGTTAGACATCACTAACGTTCCCTCTCCCGAAGGTTAAAATTCGGCTGCCATCGTAAGCCCGACCATCTCATCCCAACGAAAATTAGTGTAAGCCCGTACAACAATCCTTCTTCAGCCATCATTATAAGCCCGTACAAAGAACACACATCCCTAGCAGATAAATCCTGGCTGTCATCGTAAGTCCAACACTCAAGGCACAAATGCCTTCACCTCAAGACAAGAACTTCCTCACAAAATTGGTCAGAGGCGCCAGACGCCCTCAAAAGTTTCAGCAAAATAGGTCTGAGGCGCCACACGCCTTCAAAAGTTTCAGCAAAATTGGTCTGAGGCGCCACTCACTCTCAAAAGTTTCAACAAAATTGGTCTGAGCCGCCATACTCCCTCAAACATTTCAGCAATTTGGCCAGAGACGCCTTCAAATAGTCTCCCTTAGGTTTAGACGCCTTCAAAATAGTCTCAATCAGAACGAATTCCTCCAAATCATTCCCCACAGGTCGAGCCCCTACGAATTGCCCTCACACCCGTGAACATCGATTGGCTTGATTCCTGCTCGGGATACGTAGGAATCCTTTCTCTAAGGGTCCAGCCATTTGACCGTTGAGGTCACACCGTAAGGCATCCCCCTGATTTGGGATCCTTATCTTTTTCGATGACCCAAAAAGCCCTCCAAATTGAGGAACCGGCTGGCCTATTTTACACCATGAAATTGGCTATAAATAGCTGCTTCCTCCTTCATTTTGATGACCAATATTTCCTAACCTCAAACCCCTCTTCGACAATCACCCCCATCTCAGCCACTTTCAGCCCCAGAAAACCTCCCGAAACGGTGCCGAAACGCTGTCGAATCAACAGAAACTCGAGCGCGAATGAGAGTTAACTAGGGGAGGTTCTGCCATATGTGAGGGCAAAATTTATCTCCTCTTTAAACACTTTCCAAACACGTACTTATCCATTTGGTAAACTCTCACTCTCAAACTCTGGTTCATCTCTTTTTACGCGTCCTACGCTATTTCTGATCCGATCAAAACTTTCAAAATGTAGACAAAATGCTGTCTACGGATCTCGAAGTGATCCTCCTTCTATCACTTTTCTCTTTCGAGAAAAGTGATTTAGGGTTAAAACGGAGATCTTGACCCATTTCTACTTTTATGTCATTTACCGTCCGAACCGTTTGGTTCGTCGATCGTAATTTTCATTGTCCAAACTGTTAGGTTCGTTGATCATCATTTACCGTCCGGATCATTTTATCTGTCGATTTTGCCATTTACATATCGTTCTTTACAGTCCGAACCATTAGGCTCGTTGATCGCAACTTTTACCGTCCGGATCGTTCGATCCGTTGATACAGTTATTTCAATACTGTCATTTACCGTCCAAACCGTTCGGTTTGTCGATCATATTTACTTTAACGTCCGAGTCACAAACTGACTTGTCGATCGCCATTTCAATACCGTCATTTACCTTGAACTTGAAGGCCTTTTCCTTCTCATCATTTTATCAAAAAAAGGGTAACGCTATAATGCCCGATTCAAAAATCAAAGTTTTTCATTCAAACTCCTTTTCAAACTACTCTTCAAAATCAAGGTTTGCCACACAAAACTCCTTTTCAAAATCTAAGTTTGTCATTCAAACTCAAAATTCAAGTTTGTCATTCAAACTCATTTTCAAAAGTAACACGAACACACACACACACGCACGCTTTTCGAGAAAGGTAGAAAACTCGTCATATGAGGCATTTCGGGTGATCTCAATATACTCTTCCCAAAATGTAACGTGATCTCCGAACCTAACAATCTCTGTTCAAACAGCTTTTTTCTAAGTTTTGGCTCCTAATCAAAATAACCTCCTTTTCAAACAGCCTTTTCCTAAGTTTTGGCTCCCAATCAAAATGATCCTTTTCAAAATAGCCCTTTTCAAAGTTTTGGCTCATAATACAAAACGGCTTGGCGACTCTCTTTTTTGTGAAATCGAAAGAAACCGCTCGCGGCCCTCGCAATCCAGGTAATTTCAGTAGCCCCCATAGCATTGATTGTTAGGAGCTTTAGATATCCAAACTGGGTGATCCACGAGAGGGATAGGTTTGAGCCCCAATGCTATTTTTGTAAGAAGACCCCCATCCATTGCAAATCCCAAGATCATTTTGGTGGTAAACTGTTTTCCCATTTTTTCCTTAACGCGTCATTTCTTTGCTCGTATATTTCTTTTGCTAATCGCTTTCTCTTTTGTCTTGTGCAGTTCTTACCGACGACCAACTAGCTAATATGGACCGCATTTTGAGCACAAATGACCGAAGTAAGAGCAAGAAAGATCATGGCACAGCCAATGCCTAGGCCAGTAAAGAAAAGGAGGCAGAGGACAGGAATAAGCTGCTTCCCAAGGAAGGTGTGGGGATGGTCCCCATCAATGAATCTGGTTCGGTGTATCCCATGGAGAGTGATCCCAAAACTCAAGCTGCTGGGGTGAAAAAGGATGAGGTTGTCACTTCGACCGAACTAAGATCGGATTCTAGTCCACTACTTGAGCCAACTGGGGCTGCCCCTCAAAACACTGCTAATGTTAATGTCATCAACCTTGATCAAGACGAAGAGGAGGACACCCTTCCCCTTACCAAGCTAAGAAAGAGATCGAGGTTCGACCAAGAACCTGAGGGATCTGGTACTGCACGAGCATCGGGCTCTGTCTTCGGTCAACCCCCACTCTAAACTCCTCAAGTCACTAGCACGGAGTTCGTGCAGGCCCAGGTGGAAAAGTTGAGTGAGGCCTCTCCCCTAACCGGGGTTGATTGTTTGAGCCGCCAATATCCTGAGCTGGGATATGGGCAGGTCGTTGTCAGGAGGGCTGTAGATCTCGATCTACTAACTCGCTTCGCTCAGGAAGGCCTCACTCATGAGGAATTTTCTGATAGATCCGGCCTAGTTCACTGCGAGGTAACTCTTAGTCTTTTCCCCTTTTTTATTTTTTTGTTTAGTTGTCCCCTTTCTCAGACATTTTTTATTCTGATCATTTGTCGAACTGGCCCCTCTTTTTACTTGTGCAGTCTCTTACTATGGTAGAGCAGGCAAAGAGTTATTGGAGGGATGCTTTAGAGAGGGAGAAGCTAGCTACTACCCAATATGCTCGGAAATCCAATGAGGTGACTGAGTTGAGGGAGGAGCTGGTGGATCTCAATTCGGCCTATGATGCCCTGAAGGCCCTTAAAGATGACACTACAGGTGAGAGAGACAAAGCTTTGGTCGACCTCCAGGCTTCTAGGGCGGAGGTGGCTCCTCTGCAAGAGCAGGTTACTGTGTTGAAGGGGGAGGCCGATGCTGCCAAGGCTGAGAAGATCAAGGTGGAAGGTGAGAAAGAGGAGTTGAACAAGATGGTTCAAGATCGCAGCTCCCGACTGATGAAGGTGATTGAGGACCAACAGGTAGCCCGAGCCAAGTGGGAGGAGGAAGCCAAGGCTAGGGTGGCTACCGCTGAGAAGGCTGCAGTGGAGGAGTTCAAGCAGACTGATGAGCTCTACGAGATCATAATTAGCCGAGCTAAGGCTTTTTATGATGTCGGGGGCCGACATATTGCCCGTCGAGCTATCGTTGATCCCTCCTCCGGCCTATCCATTAATCAGTTGGAAAAATGGGCTTCTGAGGACCAGTACGACGTTCAAGCTTGCAGCGGTCACCCTCTCGTACTGTACAATGACAATGATTTGGCGGCCATCGCCTAGCAGGATGAGGAAGATCATGCAGAGCCTTGGGTCGCACCTCCTATTGAAGAGAGGAATTTTAATACAATTCTTGAGGAGCTTATTGAAGTCGATGAAATGGGTGAATGTGAAGTCATCCAGGACCAAGTCTTTCAGGATGTTGATCAATAAATTTAGCCCCAGGTCGAGTAAGTGCAGCAATAAGAGGACCAAACCGATGGCGTTCAAGATGTTTGATCTTTGGTCATTTTTATTCTGATTTTGTAATGAGCAAGCTCCACACAATATTTATTTTTGTTGTCTATTGATTTTTAATGCCTTGGCCCAGTTTGGGAGGCACTTAACTCGTAATCTTTTATTTGCACAAGTCTCAACCCGCCTTTGGGAGGCTTGTTTACCAATGCTAGTTGACTTTACTGAACCACTTTGCTTTGATCCACATATCTATTTGTATGTCGAACTAGATTAAGTAGAAGATCGGCCAAAGTCTTGGTTAGAATGGTTGGCTAATCAACGAAGCTAGCCAAGGTTTTAGTCGAGCTTGTTTAAGAACGAGACTGACCTAAGTCTTTAGTCGGGCCTGTTTAAGAACGAGATCGACATAGGATTTCAGTCGAATCTGTTTAAAGAACGAGACTGACCTAAGTCTTCGGTCGGACCTGTTTAAGATCGAGGTCGAATTAGGACTTCAGTCGAATCTGTTTAAAGAACGAGACTGACCTAAGTCTTCAGTCGAACCTGTTTAAGAACGAGGTTGACTTAGGATATTAGTCGAATCTGTTTAAAGAATGAGACTGACCTAAGTCTTCAGTCGGACCTGTTTAAGAACGAGGTCGACTTAGGACATTAGCCGAACCTGTTTAAAGAACGAGACTGGCCTAAGTCTTCAGTCGGACCTGTTTAAGAACGATGTCAACTTAGGACTTCATTCGAATCTGTTTAAAGAACGAGACTGACCTAAGTCTTCAGTCGGACCTGTTTAAGAATGAGGTCGACTTAGGACTTCAGTCGAATCTTTTTAAAGAACGAGACTAGCCTAAGTCTTCAATCGGATCTGTTTAAGAGCAAGGTCGACTTAGGACTTCGGTCGAATCTGTTTACTATGTCGAGATCGACTAATAGTCGATTCTGAGTTGAATGCAGTATAAGAGTAATACGATTTGTTTGAATAGAACTTCCGTTTTATTGATGTAGTAGATCGTTACATAGAATACTGAATGCTAAATCTAAAAGTAATATCTAACTAGGTGGCTAGCATTCCACATATGTTTTAGCTTGTCACCCCCGAGATGGCCAATCATGTATTTCCCTTCCTTGATAACTCGAGTGACGATGTAATGTCCTTCCCAGTTAGGAGATAACATGTTCTGTTGTCCCTTTCTACCAGTCACCTCGATTTTCTTTAGAACGTAGTCCCCTACTTTGAACGACCTCTTCTTGACCTTCTTGTCGTGGTAGCCTTGGTTTTCTGTTTGTAATTCACCATTCTGAGTTGGGCAGTTGTTCGTTTCTCTTCGAGCAAGTCCAATTCAAGCAATCTGTTTGAAGTTTTCTGATCTTGATCAAAGAAAACCACTCTAGCTGTAGGAAATCGTAGCTCGGCAGGTGCCATGGCCTTCGACCCAAAAGTAAGAGCGAATGGGTTTTCTCCTGTAGGCCCCCGGGTGGTTGTGCAGACTGCCCAAAGAGCAACCCACTAAGCCCGTCTTTAGTGCTGATAAGACAAGTTTGTTCTCTGCTTCTGCTTGCCCGTTTCCTTGAGGATAGGCAACTGACGACTTCCAATGTTTGACTCCCAATCTGTTCATTTCTGTTTCAAACCCAGTTGAGAACTGTAGCCCGTTATCTGATATGATTGGATGAGGCACTCCAAAACGACACCAGATGTAGTCGTGGATAAAATTGATGGCATTTCCCTCAATAATCTTGGCTAAAGGCTTAGCTTCGATCCACTTAGTGAAGTAGTCAATGGCTACGATCACGTACTTGCAGTTTCCACGGGCGGGTGGGAAGGATCCGATCAAAACTACCTCCCACATGCTGAATGGCCAAGCAGTGACTACTGGAGTTTGCTCGGTTGTAGGCAGTCTTGGTAGGTCGGCATACTTTTGGCACTTGTCACATTTCTGAACAAATTCTCGAGCGTCTTCTCTTAAGTGAGGCCAATAATAACCCAAAGTGAGTAGTTTGTCCACCAAAGTTCTGGCCCCCGTGTGTCCACCACATACCCCACAATGAACTTCGTGTAAAAGTTGGGTAACTTCTATTGGATGAACACACCCTAGTAACGGTTTTACGAACGACCTTCTGAACAATGCATCTCCGTGTATGACAAACCTTAGGGAATTTTTCTTGATTGCTCTAGCTGCTTGTTCGTTAGTAGGTAGCTCTTCTGTTTCTATGTAGGCCCTCATCTCATCAATCCAACACTTAGAGTTGTCAACCGAGCATAGAACATGCACTCTTTCGTATGCTAGATGCTCTTAGTAGGAAATTGGCTCCCCATGTTGCTCGTCTGATGTGGCCAATTTGGAGAGTAGGTCTGTCAACTCGTTATCTTCATGACCTACCCTTTGAATCTCCCAAAACTTTAAGTTTTGGATCAACCTTTTCACCAGGTCGCAGTACTTGACTAGAACGGGATTGAGCACCTCATATTCTCCCTTGACCTGGTTCACGATCACTGAGAGTTACAGTAGGTGATGACTTTGGTAACCCCGAAGCACATGGCATATTCAATAACAGTGATCAAGGCCTCATATTCGGCCTAGTTGTTGGAAGCTTGGAACTTGAACCTTAGAGCCTCTTCATAGGATTTACCCGTCTCTGGTTCGATCAGCACTATCCCAGCTCCACTCACATTCTTGGTCACAGACCCATCTGAATAAACCTTCCAAGAATCATCTGGCAGACTTACCATAGGTTGGTTTGATTTCTCTTTTCCTTTCATGCTCTCTCTTGGGGCGCTCTCTTTGCTATCTTCCTTGGTGAACGTAAGATCGACCAAGAAGTCTGCCAAAGGTTGGGCTTTCAAGGCCTTCCGGGGTCTATACTCAATGTCGAATTTCATCAATTCAATGGACCAGTTGAGTAGTCGACCTGAACTTTCTGGCTTATGCAGAATATTCCTCAAGGGAGCGTTAGTCAGCATGACTATTGGATGAGCTAAGAAGTAAGCTCATAGTTTTTTGGCTGTAACTACCAAGGCATAAGCTACCTTCTTAGCATTGTAATATCTTCCTTCCACATCGGACAAGGCTTTACTTACATAGTAAACTGGCTTCTGAAGGCCGCCTTCTTCTCTGACCAACACTGTAGCCACAGCTCGATCCCTAACAGATAGATATACAAACAAACTTTCTCCCATGATCGGCTACTCAGCAATGGGGGAGAGGCTAGGTACTCTTTGAGTTGTTGGAACGACGAGGAGCATTCGGTCATCCATTCAAAGTTTTTCGTCCCCCTCAATGTTTTGATGAAGGGGAGAGACCTTTCTGCTGACTTGGCTATGAAGCCTAGAGCTGCCACTCTACCATTTAGTCGTTGTACCTCCTTAATGCATGTTGGCTCCTGCATTTCAACCAAAGATTTTATTTTTTCTGGGTTGGCTTCAATGCCCCTCTGTGATACCATGAATCCCAAGAACTTGCCAGCTGTCACTCCAATCACACACATGCTAGGATTTAGTTTCACGTCGTTTGCTCGCAGATTGGCGAACATTTCCCTTAGGTCAACCACATGACGTCCGGCCTTTGTTTTTATGACCATATCGTCGATGTAGGCCTCCATGTTTCGGCTAATCTGACTTACAAAGACCTTGTTTACCATCCTATGGTAGGTCGCTCCAGTGTTCTTCAGCCCGAAGGGCATCATGATGTAGCAATATGTACTTCCAGCAGCTTGGAATGCCGTTTTGTCTATATCATCCTCATGCATTTTGATCTGATGATACCCTGAATAAGCGTCGAGGAAGCTAAGGGTTGCATGTCCAGCTATAGAATCAACCAACTTGTCAATCCTTGGTAGAGGATATCTGTCTTTGGGGAAAGCTACGTTCAGGTTAGTGAAGTTGACACACATTCTCCATTTGCCATTGGCTTTCTTGACCATCACCACATTTGCTAGCCAGGTAGTGTAAGACGTCTCTTTGATTATACCTGCACTCAAGAGTTTATTTATCGCTAGTTTGATGGCCTCTTCTTTGTCACAAGCAAACATTCTTAGCTTTTTTGCTTTGAATTTGATGAGGGGATTGACCTCAGTCAATGAACATCGACCTCTTCTTTTATTCCTCTCATGTCTTCTACTCACCAGGAAAAGACGTTGGTGCTTTCCTTCAATAGCTCGACTATTTTTGCCCTATCTTCAGGCGACAGTTGTCTCCCTATCTTGATGAGTTGCTCGGGGTAGGATGGATTGGCTACTATCTCTTCCAGCTTGTCAACAGGTTCCATCTCTGGGCTGTCTCTGAACTGTAGGGTCTCAATAATAATCTCTCTGACCCTTCTCCTTTCTTCAGCCCCCAAATGTGGAGCTTCTGCCTCAATCATGCCATCTAGATCGATAGCAATTTCCCCACTAGTGGCCCCGCGAGTTATGGTTGATTTGAAGGCTTAGGCCACCCACGATAATCTGGTTGACCATAACTGTATCTGCTACGAACCCTGTATTCTCGGATAGACGTGTCAGCTTAGTCATGACATGGTCATGTGAGGGATAGGTCATCTCCTCAACACATTGGATTGTTGATAGCCTGGTAGTGGTGGTGACCGATTTGGAGAGCTTCCAGCTCACTTCAGGATTATCAATTTATGTCTTGCCTTGAGTCATATTGTTTAGGTCGGTAAGCGTCTTTTTACGTGTCCCAACTGTGGAAAATCTATCTAGGAACTTCTTTCTCATATACTTGTAGACACCCCATTCTGAACACATCGGATCATACTTATACCACTCTAAGTCTCGCTTTGAGTCAAGAAGTAGAAATCCACCATTTCGTCATGTTTCGTTAAAGTTTTGACTAACTACCGTTAGTTTGGGACTAAACTGCATACGAGATAACGAGGAAAGGACAAAAGCTGTCCCACGGGAGCAATATCTCGCCGCGAGATGGCGTGTCTCGCGCGAGATATCTCCCTCTGCAGATTGCGGGCAGCCGGTTCCTCGTCGATTTCAACCTCTTTCCGGGATAAAACTTTATCTCTCCGGCCAACCAATGAGAGAGGAGGTCTAGAACCATCTGATAGGGTTTTAACTCTCCACTTCTTCATATCCAACCTCTATAAATACTTGGTGACTTCCAAGGCTCAAGAGGTCGAAGGTAGAAGGTCCCGGACCGCGAATTTACACAACACACACACATTTTGTCGTTTTCTTTCCCTGAAAGAATCCTTCAAAATCACCCTAAAACTCACCTCATAGTTTGTTTGTCAACCTTGTTGATAAACAAGCATTAATCTCCAAACCAAGGACCAAGGCGAAGCTCTATCCGTGTGAAGGGTCGACTCTAAACTTGAGCCGAAACTCTGCCCAAATCACCTCACGCAAGGTAATTCCTAATCTTCCTTCTAATTGATTGTTAGAGTGGTATAAGTCCATAGAATCTAGGATCGGCCTAGAGCCTCTCCAAATCATGGAGACGGTCTCGAAGCAATCGATCCTACATTCCGTTTGACCTCGTCAAATGGACCTTTATTTGTAGTAATTGAATTCGTTTTTTTACTTCTTTTGAAAAACCTCTCTTTTCTTTAGCAAGACCGATCTCCGGATTGGGTGAAATGGATGCCTTCTAAACCTACCCATTTCATAACCTAAGCCCCGAACCCAAATCTCTCAAATGGTTTTTCTATGTTTCCAATCAAATAATATAGGTGGCGACTCATAAAAATAAAAAGAACCGAGAATTTCTTTCTCACAACGCTACAAAGTGGCGACTCCTATTGGGACCGAAAATTAAGAGGCTTAAACTTGCGTCAAAATTAAAAGAGAGGTTTTTCAATCTATTTTGTAAAATTCGAATTTTTGTTCTCGAGATGGGAGATATCTCGCACGAGATATCATTCTCTCGCGCGAGATAGGGCTTCCAGTCTGGTTGTTTTTTGGTTTCTCCTGTTTCGCTCGTAATCCAAGACGAGAGCCGAACATGCAAGGGGGATCCCAGAATTCATTATCTGCGAGTTCACTGCATCTTAAGGCCTCCACTTAAGGTGTAGAACTCGGACTTTTATTTTCCTTAAATAATTGATTATTATTTATGAACTGCGTGTGATTGGGTTTTATTTAATTAAAGTCCGGTCCATTGGGGATTCGGGAGTTGTAAATTAAATTATTTATCTCTCTTTATGTGGAACTACGACGGCCTGAGTCTTCCTAAATTGGGAGAAACGTAGGCAACCACTTGGTGCGGCCACTATCTGTTTTCTCTTTTAACTTTCAAAAAAAAAAAAAAACTTTCTATTTTACTCTATCACATAGATTGACTATCACACACGAGCACATCATACTATAACTGTCATTGCACTGCATACCCTCTATAAACCCGGGACCCACACTAAGGACGGATGACAGTAACCACCTAGTCGCCGGTCTCTCCGAAGTTGGACAATCCCACTCCGCGTATTCAATCCACTTAGATTGTCATATCGCGGGGAGCCTAGCCTTCCAGCCCTGCATCGCCAAATTCTCATGTAGATTGACTTTTTAGGATCACTCCGTGACCGGTCGATTTTGACTCGGTGATTTTTTCTTGTTTTTGATCAAAACAAAGCCATGTAAAATTGACAATAAGAAAGGATTTGGAAAAAGTCCCTTCGGAAAAAGTCCCTTCGGAAAAAATCCCTTTCGGATGTCCCTTCAAGAAAAATGTGCATATAATCCTTCAAAAAAAAAAAAGCAAAAAACAATCTTACATGGCTTTGTTTTACAAAAATCGGATTGATTGCTTAGTCGTTAGGTTCTGATAAAGGCCTTAGAAACCCCTCAAAACGGACTTTCCGTTCCGACCAAAAATTAGGGCTAAATAAAAATCGACTTTCCGTGTGATTATCTCGCGCGGGATTACTTATCTCGCACGGGATAATGCTTCGTTTCTTGAATTTGAGCCTGAGCCATTTAAGCACTGCTTCCGACTCGTTGGGGCTAGATCTGATATCTTGCATCTCTTCGTCGGTTTTCCGAAGCTACTCAACTCCAAGACTCCCAACACAATGTCTACCGGAAAGCATGACATGACCAAGGAAAGCCGTGAACAACCCACTCTCCAAGATTTGACCAAGTCTCTTGTCGGCGAAATGGAACACGTGGAAGGTTGGAGAGAAGCTTTTGATTTGCCCGCCACTCGCATTGCTAGGGATTTTCGGAAGATGGAAAGTGATTCCGACAGTGGGCGATCATCCGTGCAAGAAGAGCTAAGTGACATCAAAACTCAACTTGCCAAAGCCACTGCGGCAAATTAATGACAATGACTCGTGGCATCACATGGAAGAATCCATCCAAGCCGAAAAGACAAAGATGTAGATTGAAGAGCTCGAGGAAGTCAAGAGCGAACTCGAAACTATGACCCAAAAGTGCATCAACCTTGAAGCCCACATTGAAGATGACATGGATGAGAGGGTCAAGTTTTTCCTCAATACCCTCTACCGTGACCTCAAAGAGCAAATGGAGGAAGAATATCAGGCTCGCCACCTCGTCTTTGTGCAACACTACGAGAACCATATCCGAGACCTCCATAATCAAATGGCTAAGCGAAGGAAGGGGAGGATTTTCTCCGACATCGGAAACATCACTCTTGGTCATCTCTTCAGAAGTCTTCACAAGGACGGAAAGCGAAGCCAATAGAAGGCTACCAACCTAAGAGGGAAGGTCGATCTCCACACCTCTATTGCTACTACCATCAATGCAATGGCCATCACACCAATGATTGCTTCAACTTTGAAAAATGCGGTCAAGACTTGATTGACAGCCGACACCATCGAATTTGCCCAAGTGGTGGAATAGTTTGGATGAGTTCAAACAAATGAGGAGTCTCTTTTCATTTCAGCTTATTTACTTTTAGTTGCAAAAGAAACGGTTAGTAGCCTAGTTTAGTTTAGTCGGGTACTACTTGCCTAAAGACTTCATTTGTGGGCAAGAGTACCAAGTTTGCTTTTCAATAATAGTTAGTTAGTATTTCCCTTTTCGATTCCGATTAATACTGTGAATGTCATAGACACTTACAACGAGAACGACTACTCAAAGGCAATTGGGTTTTCCGGAAGCCTTCCTGTCTGGAGAATGATGCTAGCAAAAGGGTACTTTCCTGGATTGGGGCTTGGAAAGCACTTACAAGGAATAACGGAACCACCACCGGTCCCCCCGCCTCACAAAAAGCATGGACTAGGATACGACATCTCCATCCACGATGAAGATGACGTAGAAGAGTGGGGCTTCACTCAAATCAAGTGGGAAGGAACCTCGTACAAAGGCTGCAATGACCCAAAGTCCAAGGATTGCAACCTCAAACCATATCGAAAGACACTCAATGGCTACTTTGTTCGAGAAGGGGAAAGTATTCCCTACTTTATCTTTTCAGAACCATGGACTGATGATAAAGGAAAGCGCCAACCGGGCTTTGAAATCTTCGGCGGCGTGATGCTTCTCCGGATGAAACAGAATCCGTCCCACTGATCCCTAATGATTTGTGGGTCACGAAGGCAGAAATGACAAGTTAATGGGACTTTGTGTTGGGAGAAGACATCTTTTGCGGCAGTTCCAAGACTGTGCCGGTTAGAAGACAGCCGGATCCATGCAATATCCAAGGGGGACGCTCCAACTACCGACTACACAAGACTAATACGTAAATGTGATGAGCCAATTCTAAAGCGGCACGTCACCGGGGGGACCAGCTTGTTGATGAAGACTTCATGACCAAAGAGCTGGGTTGCACTCCCCACCCTCGCAGGAAGATAGGCCCTACAACTTTTACATTAGAAGCAGGCTCCACCTCCGATGAACTCACTCAAGAGGAAATCGAGGCGGTGGCCGAACATGTATTCCCTTACTTCCTTAATGAAAACTTTGATCTTTCCGAGTACCCTGAGATTGCTAACATCGTAAATGATGAATTAACTAATAATAATCAATATAACGAACACGTTAATAATGAATCATACGATGAGATAGATCAAGAAAACGAACAAATCTTAAAAGAATTAGCTAAGCAAGTAGGTCGTTGTGGGAAGAATGGCCCTGTTGACGACGAGGAAATGCAAACAGTTAATCTTGGGACAACGGAAGACCCCAGAGAAACAAAGATCGGCAGCTTCTTCAAGGGGGAAGACAGAGAAACCTTGACCCAGCTCCTCAGAGAATATGTCGACGTATTCGCTTGGTCCTACAAAGATATCAAGATACCACTGCTACCCAACGCCAAGCCAGTCAAGCAGAAACTACGCAGAATCAAGCCGGAATGGTCAATGCAAGTGAAAGAGGAAATCATGAAACTCTTGAATGTAGGGTTCATCAAAGTGATTGAATATCCGGAATGGTTAGCAAACACGGTGCAAGTAGCCAAGTCGAACGGGAAAATACGAGTCTGTGTTGATTTCAGAGACTTGAACAAGGCATCCCCTAAAGATGACTTCCCGCTACCAAACATAGACATGTTGGTCGATGCCACAGCAGCATACGAGGTCCGCTCATTCATCGACGGGTTCGCAGGGTATAACCAAATCCTCATGGCAGAAGAAGACCAGCACAAAACAGCATTCACCACACCTTGGGGAACATTCTGCTACACGGTCATGCCGTTTGGTCTCAAGAACGCTGGGGCTACCTACCAAAGGGCAGTCACAACACTATTCCACGACATGATCCATAAAGAAATAGAGGTGTATGTGGACGACATGATTATCCACTCGAAGGGGACAGATGGCCAACACTTCAGAGATCTCAGAAAATTCTTCAATCGACTGAGACAGCACAAAATGAGACTCAACCCCGCCAAATGCTCATTCGGAGTAGTCAAAGGGAAAGTCTTGGGATACATGGTCACAGAACGCGGCATAGAAGCAGATCCCGCCAAGATAAAGGCCATTACAGACATGCCTCCACCCAAGACACAGAAAGAAGTAAAGGGATTCATGGGCAGACTCCAATATATCAGTCGATTCATTAATCAACTGACTACAATGTGCGACCCCATCTTTAAGCTGCTTAAGAAAAACGCACCTCAAGAGTGGACCGAAGAATGTCAAGAAGCATTCGAGGAAGTTAAGCACTACTTGACTTCCCCACCCATCCTGGTTCCACCACACAAGGAGAAGCCCTTGAAGCTATACCTCACAGTTACAGACAACGCATTAGGGGCTATGCTTGCTCAAGAACAGCCAGCTTCGCACACAGAAAATGCCATCTACTTTGTCAGCCGCAGATTCCAAGGCAGTGAAATCAACTACTCTCCACTCGACAAGTCATGCGCTGCTCTCGTCTGGGTATCACAAAGACTAAAGCACTATATGGAAGCCTTTCCAGTCCGTCTCATCGCAAAGATGGATCCACTGAAATATATCCTAGACAAATCAAATTTGTCTTCGAGACTAGCCAAATGGTACTTCATGCTCGCGGGGTATGATATCACTTACGTCACTCAGAAATCCGTCAGAGGGAGTGTATTTGCAGATCAGTTGGCCGAATTTCCTTGCGACGAAGTGAAGGGGGAAGACCCGCGATTCCCTGATGAGGACATCCTAAGCATAGAAGAAAATAAGTGGCAATTATTTTTCGATGGCGCAGCCAACAAGAGAGGGTTTGGCATCGGAATGTTATTGGTAGACCCTAACGACATCTACACTCCACTAGCAGTACGTCTTGACTTTGACGCCACCAACAATACCGCAGAATACGAGGCTTGCATAGCGGGGCTTGAGGCAGCCCTAGAACGCAACGTGACTGAACTCGAGGTATTCGGGGATTCCCAATTGATCATCAATCAAACATTGAAGAAGTGGAGGGTCCAAGATCCAACCCTTCAAAGATACAGTGCCCACCTCCAAGAATTGGCGCAACAATTTCAGGATGTCTCATTCCACTATCTCCCCAGAGACAAAAATCGGTTTGCGGACGCATTAGCCACACTTGCTTCCTTGGTCGAAATCCCTAAAGGAAAAGCAGTTAAACCCTTCAAAATAACACGACGTGCAACTCCTGCATACTGCGCCGTTATAGATCTTCACGACTGCAAAGACAAATGGTTATCCAAAGGTGCCGCTGTTGAAAACTCCGAAGGGAAACCATGGTACCACGACATTTGGTATTTCATCCTAGATGGAACCATACCGCCGAGACAGACACAGAAGACTCGTGTCGCCCTTAAAAGGTTGGCCGCCAATTACGTCATCACTGCTGGCCGTCTATTCAAGAAATATTCCCAAGGAAACCTCCTTTGCGCCACCGAGGAAGAGGCCCAGGAAATAATGGACCATGTTCATCAAGGCATATGTGGAACCCACATGAGCGGAAACATGATCGCCAAAAAGATCATCAGACAAGGGTACTTTTGGCTGACCATGGAAGCCGACTGTACCAAAATGGTCAAGAAGTGCCACAAGTGTCAGATACACGCCAATCTTCAGCATGCACCGCCTTCCTTGCTGTACCCAATGACTTCACCTTGGCCATTCTCTACATGGGGGATAGACGTGATTGGAAAGATCACACCCGCAGGAGCCAACGGACACTGTTTCGTCCTAGTAGCCATCGACTATTTCACTAAATGGGTCGAGGCCGCCTCCTACAAAGTTCTGAATGCCAGAAAAGTTGCAGAATTCATCAAGCACAACATCATCTGCCGATACGGGGTTCCACAAGAGATGATATCCGATAATGGGTCACACTTCGAGAAGGAAACCGATCGCCTACTGACCGAGTACAAAATCACGAGACACAAGTCGTCTCCTTATAGGCCTCAAACAAACGGAGCAGTTGAAGCCGCGAACAAAACAATCGAGACTATCATCAGAAAAATGGCAGTCACTGGAAAAGACTGGCCCGACAAGCTACCATTCGCACTATGGGGGTACCGCACTTCGGCCCGAACGGCTACATGGAGAAACTCCCTACGCCCTCACATTCGGGATGGAGGCCGTCTTACCGATAGAATTGGAAATACCATCACTAAGAGTTCTCCTAGAAAACCAAGTGAATGAAGTCGACTGGCTAGAAAGCAGATACGAAGAGCTAGCCCTGTTGGACGAAAGAAGGTTGAAAGCGGCCGAACACACTCAAGCTTACCAAAGAAGAATGGCAAGAGCTTTCAACAAAAAGGTCAAGACAAGGAACATCAGAGTAGGCGACCTGGTGCTCCGTGAGCATCGTCCCGGACCTTTCAACCCGTTAGGCAAGTGGGGACCAAGGTGGATAGGAACCTACATTGTGAAGAAGATATTCTCTGGGGGAGCCCTTCAGCTGGTAGACTTAGACGGAGATCAACTACCGAAGCCGGTCAACATGGACAAGCTCAAGAAGTACTTCGCGTGACTTGGCCCCCTAAGAACAAATCGCTCGCTAGGTTGAAAATCCCGAAAAGGACAACTTAGGCAAAAAATTAGAGCTAGCACAAGAAAAGAAGCCCACTAGATTGAAAACCCGAAGGGGCGGTCTAGGCAAAAGAAAGGGTGTGCATGAAAAAAAAAAAAAAGGGGGGGGGGCTTATCTCGCGCGAGATTACTCCACGGCCCGGAGCCGTATTTTTTACTTTTCTCAAAAATGAACTACGTTGGACTGAGCCTCTTGTTTAATTGCTTTGTAAAGAGGAACGTAGGCGGCCTTCGGGTTCGGTCTAATCAAATAAATAAATCAAAGTTGTCCCTTTTATTAATCGAATGCGTTTCATTAATGACAATAGGAAATCCTAACCACAACGACTAATTTGCTAAGCTAACAAACTTGAAAAAAAATAATACTAATAAAGCGAAACAATTGATCTATCAAAGCAATCTCTTGGTACTCCTAAAAGATCTAGCCTTTCATTGACTTGGTTGGCCGGCGGACATGGTCTCCACCGTCGTCGTGATCCTCCTTGCGCTTTGAGCCTCTCAAAGCAGTAACATCCCTCGAGACGGTCAAAAACGAGTCGAGACGATCAAAGACAGATTCCGACAATCTCTTGAAGACATGAGGCCTATCCAAAGCTTGCGTCTTTCCGAGGCATTCCCTTGCCTCGCCTCTCGTACCAATCCCCATCAAGAAAATCCTGAGTTGGATCGGTTCGCACATTAGCGGGGATCGGGCGAGCCTCGCTCCTTCGCAAGATACTGCTGGCTACAAAAGAATCTCTTAGCGGTAAAAGCCGCAAATCATCAATCTTCTACTGCACTAGGATGACCGGTATGGAGGAACCAATCCAAATATTTGTCGAGACAGAAGATGCTTGCATTAAAAGTCCGAAGGTTTGACCAACGGTCCCGATTAGTTCCTTCACCCCATGCTTGAGCTAGCACTGCGCAAACTCTACACCAATATAAGACACTTCACGAGAAGCTCCTTCGAAAAGATAAGTGTCCTGGCTGACCAAACTGACGGAGCACCCGCTTGGGAAAGTAAAAGGAGGAATCTCGCAAACCCGAAGAACAACCCTGTCAAAATCCTTGGTATTGGCAACATACTTGTTCAACCTCCAATAAGGTGGACACCGAGAGAATATCGGCGGTTTCGGTCTTTGCAATCAACTCGGCCCATTCATCCGCCGAAAGATCTTTGATCAACAACTTTCGCGTATGATATGTAAAAGGAGAATATTCCAACGGGACCTATCAACTTGAGATGCTCCCTAAGACAAATAGTCAACAGGAGGGGACTCCGCTTGAGTCATGATGCCACCCCATGCGGCTCATCAAGACCATGAAGGGTCTCACCCAAGATTAGCGGAATAATGTTCCTAGAACGTTTCCTAGCCTGCGCAACAACTTCCACCGGTTGGGAATCGACCAAGCCGTCCCCGCACGTAAACAAAACATCTCCGAAAGAGAAAGAGCCAAAAAGTTTCGCTTATGGACATGAAAAGCGTCATCATCGGAATCACCTGAAGCGTCCCGGAAAAGAAGAGCAATCAACCCACTTGTGGTGAACCAACCCATAGCAAGTATCAAGGGGGATCCCTAACAATTCGTTCAAAGCCTCCGAATGATTCCTATGATACTTAGGAACAGCAATCTTACCAGTCAAAGGCATATCCAAGATAATGGCGAATTCCTCCACAAAGAGGCACCATCTCATTCAAAGAAAAATTGAAAAGATGAATAGAGGGAT
Source organism: Adenophora triphylla var. japonica (assembly GCA_022495995.1). Classification (NCBI taxonomy): domain Eukaryota; kingdom Viridiplantae; phylum Streptophyta; class Magnoliopsida; order Asterales; family Campanulaceae; genus Adenophora; species Adenophora triphylla. The sequence continues at coordinate 482,194 of JAFEMH010000763.1, forward strand.
CCCAAAATCGAAGCGGCACCTGCAATAACTTCCAATCCGGTTGGAGGTTCTTCAAAGTGAAAAGAATTCTAAATCCGAATTCTGCGATAAACTTATTGCGAGACCGGTTGCGAAACGACCTTACAAAATCCCTTGATGCTTGCTTGAAAGATACAATCACTTCAGGACAAAGAAAAATCATCGACAATCATGGACGTTGGGGCAATCTCCTTGGAAGCCATGGATCACGGGGTTGAAGAAGAAGACAAGAGTTTCACCCTAACGAGGATATCTCTAGAGTTTGAAAGGCTAGAATGAGTTATCCGGCCGGACTACAAGGTGATTTTATAGGGAAAACTGTCAAAATCCTGTTCGAAAAAGGAAGAGATTTCGCACAGGTAGCGTGTCTCGTGCGAGACACCTTATCTCGCGCGAGATATCCCTACGGCAAAGCAACAGCAGTTCTACTCAAACAACAATCTAGCCCCGACTTGACAAAGCAAGTCTCGAAAAACCTGCGTGTACAGTTCATAACATGCAATAAAACACCATACTCAGGCTCAAAATTGCGGCCTAACAGCCATTCCATTTCCGAAAACATGGAAAGTCGAGAAAGTTAATTAACTAACTAATTAGACCTAGGATTAGGGATTAAGAAAAACCATTGTTTGTGCTACCTATGTGTTCTTAACAGGTACCAGAAAAGAAAAAAAAATTGTCTGGGCCCACACGGCCAATATATACAAATCATCAGAAGTCAGATAAAAGGAGAGGGGAGGGGATCACGCCATCAAGTCGCTCGAGCCGCCAGCACCTCCGCCATCACCACCAGGGGGGCTACCATCCCTCCTCGACCTCTTGGCTCCGCAAGTAGGGGTCATAGCCGAGGCCACCGTCGAGGCCGCCGAAGAAGCCTTCTGGAACAGCCTCTCGAAAAGAAGCGTTCAGATGAAGTCGGACATATACACTTATATGGACGAATACGAGATAAACCTTCTGGAAAAGGACAAAATTGTCCTCGACAATAAGCGTCTACGCAACGTCAAAGTTCAAAATTTTGACACATTTACCCTTGGAAATGATAAACTAGCAAGGAAACGTGGAAAAACCGGTACCGCAAGTCACGGAACGAGTCAAACGTGACATGCGCACAATCGCCGTCGGCACCGGTCGCCCGAGAACCGAGGTGGTCCAAAGATCAACCCAATTCACATGATTCAGAGCCCAGAAAGGTGAATCATCAAAGAAAAAGCCTGGTCCAACGCCCAGACAGGTGGATCGTCATCAAAAAGCCCGGTCCAACGCCCAAACAGGTGGATCGTCATCAAAAAGCTCGGTCCAACACCCAAACAGGTGGATCGTCATCAGAAAAGACCGGTCCAACGCCCAGACAGGTGGATCGTCGGACCAAAAGCCCGATTCAACGCCCAAACAGGTGAATCGTCATCCCCAACAGCAAAAATCCCGATTCGGAGCCCAGAACGGCGAATCGTCACAAAAACAACAGGACTCGGAGGACCGGACAGGTAAGCCTTTGTTTTCTAACATATTTCCCGCAGGTTCGGAGCTCAGACAGGCAAATCTTCAGACAGACAGGTATATTCAGAATTGGGTCTTGATTTGATTCCTCAGTATGAATTTGCCTTTTCAAAAAATAAAATCTCCTCGATTTTCAAAAAAACGTTTTTCAAAATACCTAAAGCAACCTTTTCGTGTTTTGGAGTCGAACTACGTTATGGTCTGATTCTCCGATAGAGATACGTAGGCAACATAGGCGGCAGCCGTAAAGCGATCTACCATCCCCATGATCGTCAGAATGATGTCTTTTCTATCGTTGACATGACTTCTTTCATAAGACTTGTCGCCGAGGGGCTCTGTAGAAACCCCATTCTGAACACATCGGATCATACTTATACCACTCTAAGTCTCGCTTTGAGTCAAGAAGTAGAAATCCACCATTTCGTCATGTTTCGTTAAAGTTTTGACTAACTACCGTTAGTTTGGGACTAAACTGCATACGAGATAACGAGGAAAGGACAAAACTGTCCACAGGAGCAATATCTCGCCGCGAGATGGCGTGTCTCGCGCGAGATATCTCCTCTGCAGTTGCGGGCAGACGGTTCCCTCATCGATTTCAACCTCTTTCCGGGATAAAACTTTATCTCTCCGGCCAACCAATGGGAGAGGAGGTCTAGAACCATCTGATAGGGTTTTAACTCTCCACTTCTTCATATCCAACCTCTATAAATACTTGGTGACTTCCAAGGCTCAAGAGGTCAAAGGTAGAAGGTCCCGGACCGCGAATTTACACAACACACACACACTTTGTCATTTTCTTTCCCTGAAAGAATCCTTCAAAATCACCCTAAAACTCACCTCATAGTTTGTTTGTCAACCTTGTTGATAAACAAGCATTAATCTCCAAACCAAGGACCAAGGCGAAGCTCTGTCCGTGTGAAGGGTCGACTCTAAACTTGAGCCGAAACTCTGCCCAAATCACCTCACGCAAGGTAATTCCTAATCTTCCTTCTAATTGATTGTTAGAGTGGTATAAGTCCATAGAATCTAGGATCGGCCTAGAGCCTCTCCAAATCATGGAGACGGTCTCGAAGCAATCGATCCTACATTCCGTTTGACCTCGTCAAATGGACCTTTATTTGTAGTATTTGAATTCGTTTTTTACTTCTTCTTTTGAAAAACCTCTCTTTTCTTTAGCAAGACCGATCTCCGGATTGGGTGAAATGGATGCCTTCTAAACCTACCCATTTCATAACCTAAGCCCCGAACCCAAATCTCTCAAATGGTTTTTCTATGTTTCCAATCAAATAATATAGGTGGCGACTCATAAAAATAAAAAGAACCAGAATTTATTTCTCACAACGCTACAATACTCCCACGAGATTATACAACCAGCGGTCAAACCACAAAACCAAGTCAGTGCTACACCAGTGAAGGTGCATGTTAACGCCTTGCATAGCACGTCATTTCTAGAGGAGATTAAACACATCGTGGCTCCAAAATACTGCATGTGGTTCAAGGAGTTGGTCGTGCCTGAATACTTGTCCAGTGAGGGTAGCTTGAAACCAGTAGGAGGACTTTGTTCGAGCAAATCTTGGGCCAACGGTCGAAGAGTACTGTAGTTTCGTTCGACCTTCCCATCATTCTCTTTTCTGTCAGCCTTCATGCTGTCTAACCTCCTTTTCAGATTGAGGAGCTCCCTAGCATCCAAGTTGCTCCTTTGATGTGAGACAGTATTGGACTTTTATCTCTCATCCCTGTGGGGCTCTCTTCTAGAGATGGTCCGTTATCTGTCATTCCATGGAGGTATCACCTCTCTCCTTTCCCGATGGGACAGTGACCTTTCTCCCCTCGAGGGCGACCTATGTCGAGCCCTATCAGCTGTGAGTCTCCTCCTCTGAGCTGAGTCAGCCTCTTGTTCCCTCTGCTGGTTGAGCCTATCCCTTAGGTCGCCAGTCGGGTCAATGGAAATATGGGAGGGGGGAGGCATCTCGATCCTCGATTGCTCAGCAGACGGTCTGGGACCTCCATTAGTCCGTCTATGGGAAATGATAGAAGGAGCTACTCTCTGCGATATCCTATCATCTTTGTTTGGATACTTAGGCATCTCCAGCAACTCATCTTGCACATCGAGCAAGCTTTGCAGTATTCTAGCTCGCTCCAACAGAATTTCCTTCCTACTAGGGTGATTAGTTGAGGGACCTGGAATGTTACCTACAACCGTTCGACCCACTTGGACCCTCTTAATCGGCTGGTCCATCCCCAGATTAAAAGGCCTTTTCTGCCTTCTGCCATCCTGCAAGCCTTCACAGTCGGCCACACTATTAGAACGAGTGGCTCTTCTAGGGGGATTGTCTGGTGGAGGGGGAGGCAGGTTGGAAGTCCTATTTCCAGTGCATGCTTCAATATTCCTTACTATCCTACTGAGTGTTGGATCACTGGAGGAAGATGCGGTGCGTCCATCAGAAACCATATTTTTGGTTTGATTAGAATTTCAAGGTCTAGCGTATATCGTTCCCGACAATGGAACCAAACTGATGCTACAAGGAACGTGTCTTGATCAGCCTTAGTCCAGCAATTAGGTTGATCTCCTAGCTTTGACCTGAAACCAGTGAACACACGACTAGCCGGGATGGTCTCCGGCTAAGATCCTCCGGCGTGATGATGAGATAATTTGTATTAAGCTTATAAACTGTATTGAAATCAATTGAACATCAAATAAAACATTACCTTCTAACGTTGGATGTTAGGGAAGGTATCCCTCTTTCAAACTTCAATTTTCCCTTATTTCCCGCACTTACTTGTTGTAATTTTCTTTGTTTTGTTTTTGCAGCTATTGATTGGGCTAAGCTTTTCCCTCCATCTGCCGAGACAATTAGGAAGGTGAGAAGATTGTTGGAGTTCTCAGATGGGGAGCGATCTTTCCAACCTTTTGAAGCCATAGCAATCTCTGAGGACAAGGAGATACCACCATCTACCGAAATGTCTACTGGTAAGATCTTTAAATCTTGTCTAAATTTTTTTTTCTTGGTGTATCTGGATTCTGCTTTCTTCTGACAGCGCGCTTTCTTGACAGTTTCAAAGTCTACTGCTATTTTTTCTCTAAAGGATCTTCAAGATTTCGTGGGGCAAACCCAGGCAAGCAATTAGTTGCTGGTGCCTATGAGAGAGATGGAGGCACCATCTGTAGGAGCTAGGGTGAAGAAGAGGAAGAGTAGTTCTAAGGAGGTGATAAATGTGGATGAAACGGGCTTGGCTGATGTAGAGGAGGCGCTTGCTAGGGCTGCTGTGGTAAGTTTCTTGAAAAAACAGAGTTTCAAAGAAATTTTTATTTGATTAGTGCATCTCAGAGTTTTGATCAAATTTTGGTTTTTATAGGGTATTGATGCAGCTAAGATAAGAATGAGCAGTCTTGAGGAAAGGAATAGGAAGTTGGTGCTGGAAGTTATACAGATCAAGAAACAGAGGGAGGCTTTGGCTAAGAAGAATGAAGATCTACAGAAGGAGGTGGAAAGCTTAATGAAAGGAATGTCTTCCATCCAAGACACCCAGCTGCAAGAGATTGAAGATATAAAGAAGAACATGATGGCCTCTGCTGCCCGAAGCATGATAGAGATTAAAGTTCAAATAATTGAGGAATTTGATGCTGGGAAGCATACAGAGTGGAATGTTGAACAACAACGTTCCCTCTTAAAGGCCTTGGATGCTACGGGAGAGGAGGTAGGAGAAGGATCTTCAGCGGCTAAGGATGATGATATCTTTGAAGAAGGAGCAGCAACAATATCAGCGGCAGTAGCCACCCCATGAAGAAGATGGTTCTTTTGGTAAAAAAAAACTTTTTGGTTTTAAAACTTTGTTTTGGAAAACTTTGGTTTGAATTGGTCTGCGTCCCAAAGACAATTTTTTTTGGTTTATAATCGGCCCATAAGGGCCAAGACAATTTGTTTTTCAAGTGTTGGGTTGGTCCAACACTTTTATGCTTTATGTAGGTAAAAACTTTTGCTTGGGTTTTGGTAAAAAACTTTCCCCAAGTATTTTTGTGCAAAATGAATTTAGGAGGTTGATATGTTAACCTCTTCGTAGATAGTGACGAATTTCGAGTGGATGTAGAAATCCTTTGCAATTACTTAGATTGACATGTAAATGTCAATAACCGTTTGTTCTTAGATGACACGTATGTGTCATAACCAATTGTAAAAATCTTAGGGTCTAACACATTGATTGAGTGGAAATGGGTAATTCGTATATATTAAATATACGGGCCCACCACACACCTCAACCAAGGTTGACATCGTGCGCTCCAGATGAGGTGTTTAAACATTAATGATATGAAAGAAAGATATTTATTTAAACCTTTGAAGGGATTAAGTACCTTAAACGGAGGTGAGATGGCCAGTCTCAAAACGGTTGTTTTCACGAGGATTTGGAATGAATTGGAGACTTCTTGCAAAATAACAAGTTAATGAGAGATTTTGACATCTTTTCTGATGTCATATTTTATTTGATAAAAGAAAGTAAAAAAGTACTAGAAGTTCATAAAAATACTTTTTAAATAGAAAGTAAGAAAAGGTCGTACCTGATTTAAGATGTTAACTTTTTGGAAGGATACTAACATCTTAGTTTATCAACGAGTTTTATTCAATGCTTCTTGTTTCCTTGCAAAACAGAAACATGTTAGGGGTGGGCGTTAGCTTAGCTAACGCCCCTCCGATGCTTAAGTCAGTAATCATTCCAAAAAACATAAACAAAAATGGAAACAAGTACTTTTATTGAAACTAGAATGGTAAAGATCATACCTTGGTTTTATTTGCACTGTAAAATAATCATGGAAACTTACATAAAGTAGGTCTTGAGATGAATGGCATTCCAACTTCTGGGAATCCTTGCTCCCTCTAGGGTTGACAGCCAATAGGAGCCTTTACCTTCTTCGGCATCTACTAAGTATGGCCCTTCCCATTTGGGAGCCATCTTTCCAGCATTGGGCTCTCTTGTATTCTGAAACACCTTTCGGAGGACTAGATCACCAACTTGGAATTTTCGTAATCTAACATTTTTGTTGTAGGATCTAGCAATCTTTTGTTGATATGCTGCTATTCTGATTTTGGCATAGTCCCTTAGCTCGTCAATAGTATCGAGATCATGACTCAGGTTGGCATCATTCTGCTCAGGTGTCAACATCTTGAATCTGGAAGTAGGGACGACGACTTCTGCCGGGATGACTGCTTCTGCTCCAAATACTAAGGAATAAGGGTTTTGGCCTGTCGCGTTCTTTGGTGTGGTTCTATCTGCCCAGAGGACAAATGGAAGCTCCTCTGCCCATCTTCCTTTCTTTTGATCTAGCCTTTTCTTTAAGTTATTGATGATTATTTTGTTACTTGATTCTGCCTGGCCATTAGCTTGAGGATGCACAGGTGAGGATGTCACCATCTTAACTCCCCACCCAGCAAGAAAATCTTGCATCTTCTTGCTGATGAACTGAGAGCCGTTTTCACATATTATTTCAGAGGGAATGCCAAATCTACTAAATATATTTTTCTTAATGAAGGATATGACTTCTTTATCACGAACTTGCACGTAGGATTCAGCCTCAACCCACTTAGAGAAATAATCAGTCATTGCAAGTAAGAATACTTTCCCTCCAGGAGCTTTAGGCAATTTTCCCACTATATCCATTCCCCACCTCATAAATGGCCAAGGAGAGAGGATTGGATGAAGCAATTCTGCGGCTGATGCAAGATGTCGCTATGCCTCTGGCAGGAATCACATTTCTTGGCAAAAATGGCAGCATCTTGACGCATTATTGGCCACTAATAACCCATTCTTAGAGCCTTTGTATATAAGCTTCTGCCCCCAGAATGGTTACCACATGATCCTTCATGTAATTCTCTTAGGACTTCATTGGCTTTGTCAGCTTCGAGACATCTCAAATACGGACCTGCAAATGATTTCTTAAATAGCACATTATCTATTAATACGAATCTTAAAATCCTTACCCTGAATGCTCTAGCATTCTTTTCCTCATCAGGGATGGTGCCATCTTGAAGATATTTAATTATTGGCATCATCCAAGATATCTCCATTTGATTGTTTGGGATGTCGTCATCCGTGCAGAATAGTTCTAACCTTTCCACAGCAGGGATGTCAACATGTATGATTGGTATATTGGTCTGAGATAAGCTCTTGAAAGCTGATCCAAGATTGGCCAATGCGTCTGCTTGAGAGTTCTCTTCTCGGGGTATTTGTTCAAATGAGAAGATTTGAAATTTGCTTGCCAAAATTTTCCCAATGCCCAAATAAGCTGTCATCTTGGCATTTTTTGCTGCATAGGAACCGTTAAAATGATTTACAAGTAATAATGAATCACTATATACCTGTATTGCTTTAATGTTCATGTCTAGAGCCACGGTCAGGCCTACGATTAAGGCTTCGTATTCTGCTTCATTATTGGTGGCTTTAAAATCACAACTAATGGCCTGGGGTATGATGTCCCCTTGTGGTGACTTTAGGACAACACCTAGCCCTGTGCCCCTCATATTAGAAGCACCATCTGTGAATAGAGTCCACTTCCGCAGGATGTCCCCATCTTGGAGTTGTTGGACTTCAAGTTCTACTTCTGGTTGCATGCTTGGACTAAAGTCTGCCACAAAGTCTGCAAGTGCTTATGATTTTATTTCTATTCTAGGCTCATACTTGATGTCATAAGTACTTAGTTGAACGGACCATTTGGCCATCCTTCCTGACATTTCTGGTTTTCTCATTACACTTTTTATTGGATAGTTAGTACGAATGACAATGATATGCGTTTCAAAATAATTCCTTAACTTAATTGAAGCAGAAATTAAAGCTAATATTAACTTTTCAAGGTGTGAATACCTGGTTTCCGCATCGAGCAGTGTTTACTTACATAGTATATTGGCTGCTGGATGCCATCTTGATCACGGACCAGGACGGCACTAACTGCGGTTTCGGAGACAGCTAAGTAAACACATAGTGGCTCACCTTCTTGAGGCTTTGAGAGTAGGGGAGGCATAGACAGGTACAACTTTAAATCTTGAAAGGCTTGTTCATGCTTTTTAGTCCATTAGAACTTGGAATTTTTCTTCAAGATGTCATAGAACGGCTTGCATCTGTCTGAGGATTTTGAGATGAATCGATTCAATGCTGCCACTTTTCCCGTCAATCTTTGAACATCTTTGATGGATTTGGGTGACGTTAGATTGATGATGGCTCTTATTTGCTCTGGGCTTGCCTCTATCCCTCTTTGCGTCACCATGTATCCCAAGAATTTTTCGGACTTCATGCCAAAATTGCACTTTGCTGGGTTCAGCTTCATGTTGAATTTGTCCAGGATGTCAAATGCTTGAGTAAGATCTCGAACATGATCTTCAGCTTTCTTTGATTTTATCAACATATCGTCGATGTATACTTCCATGGTGTCCCCAATCTGCTCTTTGAACATCATGTTGACTAGCCTTTGGTATGTGGCACCTGCATTTCTTAGTCCAAAAGGCATTGCAATATAACAATAAATACCTATTGGGGTAATGAAGGCGGTGTCCTCTTGGTCGGATGGCTCCATCTGGATTTGCTGGAATCCTGAAGATGCATCCAAGAAAGTCAACACTTCAAGTCCAGAAGTAGCATCTACCAAAGTATCAATGTGTGGCAAAGGGAAAGGATCTTTGGGGCAAGCTTTGTTTAAGTCTGTGAAGTCGACACAAACTCTCCACTTGCCATTCTTCTTTTCTACCACCACCACATTTGCTAGCCATCTTGGGTATTCGACCTCTCTGATCATCTTAGCTTTGAGCAATCTGTCTACTTCTTCCTGGATGATTATGTTCCTCTCCTGTGCGAACTTTCGTCTCTTTTGGTGGATTGGTCTGAAGGATGGATCGATTTTGAGTTTGTGGGTGATGACATCTTTGCTGATGCCTGTCATATCTTCATGCTTCCAGGCGAAGCTTCTGATCCTGCTTTTCAAGAGGTTGACAAGATCTTCTTCGATTTCTGTTGGAACATCTTGACCAACCAGCACCTTGAGATCTAGGTTTGAGGGTCTAAGAGTATCTCTTTCACGTCATGCTCCTTCGCCTCCAGAACCTCACGAGCCTTTCTCTGTAATTGATATGCCATCTTGGGAGATGTCGACGCCTTCATGGAAGTCATATAACATTCTTTAGCTGACTGCTGATCACTGTAAACCTTGACAACTCCCCAGGGTGTCGGCATCTTGACACATTGATGATAAGTGGATGGCACTGCCTTCATTCCATGGATCCAGGGTCTTCCCAGAATTACATTGTAACATGTAGCTCTATCAATCACGCATAATCTCTCCATGGAGTTGATACCTTTGACATAAACTGGAAGTGTAATTTCACCCACTGTGCTTTTGGTTTCTCCACTGAAGCCCACGAGCACGGAGGTCCTTTTTACAATGCTATCTTCAGGAATCTTCATTTCTTTCAAGGCATCTAGCATAATGAGGTTCACTGAACTGCCTCCATCTACTAGGATATGTCTGACTTTGCAATTGGCGATCTGGAGTGCAATGACCAAGGCATCATGATGAGGATCCATAACATTATCCCTGTCACTTTCCTCGAAGGAGATGACATCTTGGGATGTGAGCTGCGACATCTTGGATGATCTCTCAGGATTCTCATCCTTAGCTTGCTTGGCGAATCTCTTAGCTGCAGAATAAGAAGTACCACAAATATCAGAACCACCACTAATAACATTAACTACCTTTGTTACCGGTGGAGGAGATGGCGGTCTGGTTGCAACGGGCTCTTTATTCTCCGTCTTGGTCTTGCGATTCCCAAAGAGCTCTTTAAGATGTTCCTTAGACAACAGGTAACTAATTTCTTTCCTTAAGGCGATGCAATCTTCGGTAAGATGTCCAAAATCCTCATGGTAAGCACACCACTTGGATTTATCCCTCCATCTAGATGACTTGTCAGTCTTTCGAGGCCATCTTGCATTATCTCCAAGATTGCTCATTGCACATAGGATACCTGAAACATCAACAGAGAAACAATAATCAGAAATTTTAGGAGATTCAAAATCATCATCATCTCCATCATCTTCCACACTATTGACTTTGTTATGGTCATTTCTCTGGTAGGGTATGGATCTGCTCTGTCTTTGGTGAGACGACTCTATCTTCCTGTCAGGATGGTCATATGATGAAGCCTTGTCAGGATTCTTGGATTGCTGCACCTTGTCCTCTTCCAGCCTGATAAATCTTAGGGCTCGATTTCGGATATCCTCCATCTTCTTGCATGGGTTCATCACCAAATCTTCATAGTAAGGGGAATCCTTCTTCAAGCCCATTTTGAAAGCTTCTGCAGCTGTCGCCATGTCCAGGTTGGGGATCTCTAGAACTTCTTTATTAAACCTGTTAACATAGTCCTTTAAGGCTTCGGTGGGCTGCTGGGTGATACGGTAAAGATCACTGGTGAGCTTCTCAAATTGTCGGCTGCAAGATAATTGATTGTTGAACAGGTTGACAAGTTGAGCAAACGAGCCAATAGAACTAGGAGGTTGACGGAACAGCCATTTCAATGCTGGTCCTACCAACGTCAAACCGAACCCTCGACACAAATAAGCCTCACGAAACTGGAGCAGAATGCGAACGATCTCCATCTTTTCTTGGTAGTGGGCGACATGCTCCTCAGGATCAGAACTTCCATCATACAACTTCATAGCAGGAACGCTAAATCCTTTCGGGATGTCGACATGCGCAATTACTGGAGTAAAGCGAGACTGATTGTAACATGTTGGGGAGACCTGCTGGATAGGCGGGGTGACACCTGGCACATTCATGATCATATCTCTCAATTCCTGAAGCTGATTTGCAATGTAGGTACCTGCAAAAGGGTTAGTAGTATGAGCAGTATTATCTAAAGCAGAACTAGTATTGAAATTAACGAAAGGATTAGCATTATCTGCAGAGGATGTCAGAACGGTGCTATTAGTGAAGATGGGTCCTTCTGAAAAAGTCATCCCATAGGCACTGGTGGCTAAGGGTGTTGACATCGCCATAGAAGTCGCTATGGGGGGAGAAGACGTCAGGATTGGTGATGACGACATCCTTGCAGATGATGCCATCAGAAGGAATTCATTGAAAGTTTGAGAGTTGTCCCCAATGTTGAAATCAAGGACTCTAGAACGGTAAGGAGAGACAGCGTCCATTCTTTTAGAGAGCAACTCCTGGTCTTTTTTCACCTTTATCAAGCTTTCGGCTATCAAGGAGGTGCTATTCTGTTGGCGATCCAGCTGATTCTTCATCTGAATGAGCATTCTCTTGATCTCAAGATCAGGAGATGGCGACATCTGCTTCTTGCCAAAATTCACAGGCGGAGGAGGAGGCAATGTTTCTTGGCCTCCGGTTGTTGGCCTGCTACTGGTTTGAGGATTCACAATGCTAGGAATGGTTTTGCTGACGGCGGAAGTCATAGGTTGGGTAGACATGGTAAAAACGTAAGAATTTTGAACCGATTAAAAAACCAAGGGCCCTTCGGTGGGCGCCAAGCTGTTTTGGTAAAAAACAATCAACAATAAAGAAATTCGAAATAAAGCTAAGGAGGGTGCAATGGAATATAATCGGTGTAACAATGAAACTAGGATGGCTCGATCATGTAACGAGGAAAACCTTTGAGAGAACTATCTCGCCGGCACAAAACCTCGGGAGGTGATTATGAGCACCTACCTTCCCAAACAATTGTATTAATATCTCTGAGTTACAAAAGATGAAGCTATGGCGGATTACAAAGTGTTTGTGAACTGTGTGTGAGTAATGAGTGGGTGTCTGTGTGATGTGTTCCAGCCATGAGCTTTTAAATAGAAAAAATAACAGAAGATAAAATCCTAACAAACTTCCCTAGAATTTCGGCATGTTATCCTCATCTTGACTTGGTCTTTCAAATCGTTGAAAGGAGTCCATGGAACATGTTTTTCCCACGTTCTTTTACCCCTGTAATTGAATATAACAGAAATAAATAAATAATGAATTAATTATGCAAGTAATTTTTACCTTGACTACGGGTGTGAAGATGATGACATGCTGGCAACAACTCAAGATGTAGCAATCTTGAATTTACCCACAACAGTGTTTCAGACATAGTCTTGTTGGGGAACACTTACAAGTATGATTTAGTGTGCACAGTGTTTGTCCTAATAAATGGTCTACTGATTATAAGGACAGAATGTCTTGAACTTAAATGCTTAAAGAATTTCATCACTTGCAGTTCTTGACAATTCTTCTCTCAAAGTATTCAATTCACCAAACCTCTTCAACGCTCTAAGGAAGGTATTTATAATTGTTTTCAAATGGAGTTGTTGTCTTTGAAGGGGTTGAGAAGATGACTTGGACTGGCAAGCATTGAATGAAAAATATTCTCCATTAAATGCTTGAGATATGAAATACAAGCACGCTTGAATATCCACTGGGTAAGAAGGTTGTCGTGAGTACTGCTAACCTGACCAACTGATCATTGCTTGAAGTAGTTACTTGTCAGGCAGTAGTATGGTCTTCATCATCAACTGCTCTACCAACTTTAGCTAAGTAGGTGAGGCCAATAAATGCTAAGTCAAACTTTCATGGAAGGCTTGTTGAGGAAGCTTGATTGATGTTGGTCAAGCAAACATAATTGGTCACATCAAGAGAATTACTAGCAACAGATTGTGACCTACTTGACCAGTTAACCGGTTGGAAGATTGATAGGTCAAGAGGTCAACCAGTTAGAAATCAATCGGTTAGAGTAGGAAGGGGTCAACCAGCTGAATGTGTCAACCGGTGATGACTCTTAACCGGTGAGAAACACAACTTCTTGGATAGGTTAGGTCTTCAAGTCTAAAAGTCATCAGAGAGAGAAATACAAACTTAAAAACACTGGCACTAGCACTAACGGGGTCCTGAAGGTATATAGAAAATTCTAATTAGTTTAGTTAAAATTAGGGGTACTCAATAATGATTATATAATTGGGATTAAGCAATTTTAAAGATATACATATATTTGACAAACATAAACGATTCATATATTTACATTACAAGTTAGATATTACTGTACAAGTCACGCTACTTTGCCAGTTTTTCAAAAGTATTGGCATATAAACCAAAAATGCCCGTGCTTACCCATCTAACGCAAAAACATGGGTGGGTAGCATACATCCAACCCTAGCCATTAGGGAAACTATTTAAATATTTACAATACCCATTTCAAATCATCCAAACTTTTCCAACCCAAATCTATACTCAAGGGGATCTCCTCTCCACTACAACCCTTTTTACTACAACAGGACGACCCACAGAAATTTCGTTGTTTGGCGAGTATTTTGCAGCGAACTTGGATATGGAATTTACAACCGCCTTAAGATATGTAATAACTACTGATGTTTATGAAATTAGGTTGTATTTCATATTACAAAACCCATCAAGTCCATTTGTTACTTTACTGAAACATAGTATAAGCACAATAGACTTTATACGAGAATAATCACAATTGTGGATTTCAAAATTTCAAAATGACATGCTCCAAGTAGTAAACCCATTCGATTTCATAACTCAACAACACAGTCAGCACATACATAGTACACACACAAGACACATGTACAAAAACACACAAACAAAAAGAAAGTTTCAAACAGGCAACCACATCCAAAGAAATAAAAAACTTGCCAACTTTAATTTATTTATTTTCTACAACTACAATTTCTAATCACAAACAATGTCAGGTGAAATTATACTCACCCTCCAATACAAATTATAACTCTACTCGGTCTTATGATCAAACTCAACATTAAAGTTGAATTTTGAATAAGCCACCACATACTCGTAATGGATCAAAACACACTACAGAGTTATGACAACTTCAAACTTCACACTCCCACAGTCGGACGATTCCTAAAACCACATAATCTATGAACCTAAAACCAAATAACTTATGAACCGTATAACCTAAGCTCTGATACCACTCTGTAACCCCCCGAAATTTGCATTTGCATTTCCCGGGTTGTTACAAAAACAAAACCTATTTATTGTCCTCTTTTTTTTTTATAAAGATAAATGTTCACAATAAAAATCCATTTTGAAAGTTACATAATAATACATCACACCAAATTTACATTTTAACTAAAACTGAATAACGCGAGTGAGTCAGAGTATCTACACTTATAGCAACCCAAAACAGAATACAAATCCTATTCCATACAAACTCTCCTCTAGAGACTCTGACAATACTCCATCTACTCTAATCTGACCCAAATCTTTTCACTCTTTACAATTGCAACCTGAAAGAAGAAAGGGTGAGCAAGAATGCCTAGTAAGGGACTCTCTATCACCACAAACGGTAATAGAGGAGAAGACTCAATCAAAAGTACCATGTACAAGTGACTAACATTTATTCTCAAAGTGACTTAATATCTGAATCGAAACGATAATCAATAGCAATAAGGAAAATTGTCGGGATGTCATAACAATGCAATCAAGCCGACCCACTGGCCACACATACACACGCCATTGACTGCAAGACATATAGTCAAAGGACTCAAACTTCAAAGTATCACTGCAGATGATACTTTCCTCTTTGAGCCGCAAAACAAGACAACAACCGGTGTTGGATCCTCTATTTGTCGAGGATATCAAAGTTCAAGGTTCGTTGTATATGACCAATAAACAAAACGATAGTCAAAATTCCAAATAAAATCTCTAGTGCCAAGTAAAAAGACACAAGAGTCCAAAACCGATAACAATGTCATATGATGGCAAACGATGATCTCTAACGCTCATATAGTTCGTTAGAGAATCCAAAGTCAAAGTGTTATTGAAAACAATTCAATAACAAACGAAAGACGTGAGGAGACACAACGCTGAGTTTATTCATAATTTACAATGAATCTAGGCTTAGCGAGTGTCAAGTGAAACAAGCCAAGCAACAAAACGGAACAAGAACAAATGATACAATAAAGGAGAAGTGGCAATATCCCTTACCTCAAACTCTTATTCAATCCAAATTCTTACAATCTTCAACCTTACTAATCAAGCACTACAGTCAAACCATCACCAAGAACGTTCATCAAATTCCATCTTCAATTTCCATTTCCTTCTTCAGCTTTTTATCTCTTTTCTTTCTTTCTTGTGGGAAACCTTATACTGTTTATCTCATTTTATTACTCCCTCGCCTTTTCACTCCTTTGTTCTTCAATATCTTCGTTACTCTCTCTAAGATGAAATGAGACTTCAAGCAGAGAAAGACATGTACTGAATTTGGGGTAGGGCGCACAAGAGATATGGCTAAGACGTGGCTTTTCAAAATGTTGATTAGTGGCAAATTTATAGTCCCAAAAATGCCCTTGCCAATAGCTAAAATAACATATCTATCCCAAATACAAATCAATTTACAATACATTATATTTACAATTCATTCCATTGCTACGGTTCGTAGTAATACGACAATATGACCAATTTTCCCACATGATACAGTTCAATCATTAAATACAATTTCAACTAGGCTATATCAAAATAAGCATACCGTGCATAATTTATGAAAATTATATTTATTCATTATTTCCATTATTCTTATAAAAATATTAACTTACGTATATATAATTTTATAAAAAAATATCAGTGCAGATTATTTTAATTTATCTAATATATTTAATTAAATTAAGCTATTAGTGTTGCAAGAAAATATACTGAAATGCAATCTTACGAAGTAATCAATTAGCCGGGATGTCAAAGGAAATCACTGATTGTAACATTCCTGAAAGTTTCTAGGATGATTTCCTACCTTACTTGGACTTCTAAACTTGGTGACCAAGTCTTATGACCCTATAAATACAAGATGATTTCTTGGTATTAAGGACACGGTTTTAGATCCAGAAAAAGACACGCTTTGCCACATTCTCTCCCTGACGGAATTAGCAAAACAACTCTTAAAACACCCTTAAATTCGTCCATAAACTTTGATCAAGTAGAAACACCAAGATTCAATCCTTTAACTAGGCTATCCATTGAAGAATTAAAGGTCTTTTTCAATGTAAACTTCCTTTGACTTTTATCCTCTTCTCAAACTCTCTATTTGATCTTTATAGTAGTGTAATCACCATCAAAAGGATTAGCATAGAGTTCCTTCAATTCATGAAGGTGATCTTGAAACACATAATCAGACATTCCAACTAATAAACCAAGCTAATATATTATTTGCTTATTTCAATTATAAGAACAATCCAATTAAACCCTAAAAGCAAGACCAATCATAAGCTTGGGTAGAATTGGTGCTACTTGACCTTCCAAACCTATAAATTAACCCCCGAACCCACAAATCTAATGAAAAATATGATTTTCTATATTTCTAATAAATAATGTAGGTGGAGACTCGAATAAAAACAAATAAAAACAGGATGACAAACCCGCATTCTCACAATGGCGACTCTGCTGGGGAACTAAATTTAAGTGGGTTAGACTTGCATGATCTAGTGTTTATTCGAATTGTTCTTATTTTCTGCAAACTTTCATAAATATGTAAACTTTAACTGATGTCTCACACGAGACAACCCCTTGTCTCGCGTGACACAAGCTCCCAAATCAGTTTGATTTTCTGGTTTTTCTCGTTATTAGGCGGAGTCCGAAAAACTCGATTTGAACACATAAGGGGAATCCCATAAATCAATTTGTGCAGAGTTTCGTCATCATAAGACCTTACTGTTGATAAGAATCTTAACATCAATCATAAATTATCTTATACTAACTCTCTTTTGCGGGAAGTTATTGATTGAATGATCGTATGAATGAATGAATGTTTGTGATTGGTTTTTTGATTAAATACCGGTCATTAGTTGACTCGAGAGTTGTAATTATATTTAATTATCTCTCTCTCTCTCTTTTATTTGGAACTACGTTGGACCGAGTCTTCCTGAATTGGGAGAAATGTAGGCAACCACTTGGTGTGGCCATTATTTGTTTTCTTTTGATTTAAAAAAAAACATATTTTTTATATCACCTATATTGACTATCACACACGTGCACTCATGATTAATTGTCATTGCACTAAATTGCCCTATTAAAACCCGAGGTCCCACACTAAGGACGGATTTCGATCACCTATGTCGCTGTTCTCTCTGAAGTTAGTGCACCCTACTCCGCGGTTCGCTCTCATACGACCTTCATACTGCGGGGAGCCTAAACCTTGAGCCTGCATAAACCTCATGCATCATGATAGTCGTATTAAGACACTCTTTTGACCGATCGGTTTGACATTTGGGATCTCTTTACATCTTTAACCAAAAGAAGGCTATATGCAATTAATCATGTGAATAAAGACTTGATCTTGAAGGTGGTATCAAATAGCCCCTTATTAGATTGAAAGTTGTGTCTCATCCAAGGTTGAAGATCAGACAGAAAACGGTCTCTTTTCCCCTTTTGCAATCTGATTGGTTTTTGCATGTCAAGTGATCGAAGTTGATAATTTTTGGTCAAAAATATGCTCTGGGATCAGTTGGGACAAGTTTAGGGTGAAAATGAAATGAAAAGGCCATTCCTTGATTTTATTTGGAAAAAAACCAGTTCAGACAAGGGTTACAGCCGCGCGGCTTCTTTTGCCCAGGACCTGGCCGGACAGCCTCATTCGCTTCTGTAGAAAAAAAAATCTACAGCAGCCAAAGCTACTGCCCAAGTGGAGTTCTCACCCCACTTTCTCAATGAAACCTGCATAAAAACATACCCAAACATCACCCATACAATCATATATCATCACAAACCATTTTGGCCCAGTTTCAGCCCCATTTCCAAGCAAAAAAGCTGCCCCGAGGCTCAAGTAATATGCAAAAACATAAAGCATAGATAAGAAAAGCAAATAAAGGATTAATACATTGTCTTCGCCTCCTTGGCGCCCAAATAAAATGGAAAAATAACAAATTGTGCATAAATAGTTCATTGTTTGTTTCTCTCCTTCTCCTAGGTCCACCTAAGGAACCCTAAGCCTCCGACTCCTCGTCATCGCTGCTTAGATCATAGAACTCAGGATCCCGCATCAAATCTTCGTCATCACTCACATCAAACAGATTGACGGCCACGTGCTCATACTCCGCCAGCTGCTCCAGAATGCCCGTGTTGGGTCTCTGTCCCCGAGGCACGGCGCTGGTGGATGAGTTCTGATACCCTGAGGTCTGATACTCCGAGGCTGAAGAGGTAGAGGCTATGCTCCCCACGTGCCTCCTCTTGCACACGGGCTCCTGCACATTCGCCCCAGCCCTGGAAGCGCAGGCCAGCTTCCTCAGAAGGGACCGAGCCACATCCTTCCAACCCCTGTTCTGCCGTACCAAGCCATCATAGGTACGAGCAGGAACCTGCGAGAAAAGAGAAGAAAAACTCAGAAAATCTCAAGAAAAGTTCAAAATCGCAGAAAGCAAAGAAATCTGAAAAGAGAAGGAACCTAGAAATACTTACAGTGCTATCAGCAGGAAAAGTATACTGGGGCTCCCTTGTGTCAGGAATAGGCACCAAGAACCTCCTCGGTACCCCGTTTACCACATAGGAGAGATGAGCAGGAGGCATAGGTGGATCATTCGGCTCTGCTTCCCCATACACCTGAGTGACAGCTATCTTCACCAGCTTCTGCGGTGTCCTCAACTGCGCCTCCACAAAGGTGGCATACGGGGTAGCAAAGTCGAAATACTCCTCGGCCGCCACACCAGCCTGGTACCTCTCTATCTTATTCGCTGACCAGTTTCTGGGCTGCAGCATGAGCGGTGGAGGGTCATGAGGAGTGATGGCATCCAAAGGAGGGACATAGCCATGCTGCCTGGAGAAGCGGTCCCCCAGATAAATGACATCACAGGTCAGCCCTGTCAGCCACCTCCTCTGCCTGGTCGCCACCAAGGCACCCCCTATCAAAGCCTCCGGGTACCTCCCCCAAGGGTAGAAATCCACCCCCTCGTGACCATCCCTGTTAATGATCGGTCTCACCATCTTGTAATCAAAAGTAATTCGGGTCTTCCCGGTGAACTTATCTCTAGCCTCTCCCCTCCAGCGAATCATGGCCGGGAAGATCTCTGGATCACTCTGTTGGTTCCAAGGAAAGAACTCGATCACCTCACAAAACCAGACCTGCGTGTTCAAAACAAAAGGGGTCATTTCTTTCATAAAAATCTCAAGATAGAAAAAAAAGAGAAAAGAAAGTGAGGATACCTCCAAAGCAAAAGAGAAACAATCCATCGAAGCAGCCTTGTTTCGGCTGTACAAGTCCAAAGAGAAGTAGAGCTCAGCCAATCCGGCCTCACCCCAAGAGACCGCCCCAACCTCATCCAAATTCTCCAAAGAGTCAAGAAGGCAAAGCATTGCCAATGTCCCAGAGTTCGCAAAAATGGTGACTGACAGCATCAACCACAGAAAAGCTCTCGCGAGCTGGTGGGCAGTCACCTCATTGGCGGCAAACCCCTGCATACACTCCAGAACTGCCACCTCCACAAACCTCATCTCCATCCCAAGCCCCTTAGGACGGAGGTCAAATCCCACCAAAGCTCTAAAATCGGCTGCAGAAATGTGATCTCTCCAAGTCACAGGCCTCCCAGTGAACTGCAAGCCGGTAATAGCAGTGAAATCGGCCGGAGTCACCGTAATCTCTCCCCAGCTAAGATGAAAGCTGTGAGTGGTGTCCCACCAGAACTCTGAAAGGGCCTGGACCAGCCCCTTGCTCTTAGAGGTCACATGAATGCCTCTACCAATAGCATCAATGAAAGAATCAAGCCCGGTAGCCATCACCAACTGCTTGGGATTCACCCCATCCTTCTCGAAGTTGGGCATCCTATCCCACAACTTCACCGCCACCTCAGCGGGTCCCCTCGACTTGTTCTCCTGTAGGAAAACACAACAAAAAATGTGTCAGTCCTTCCTTTCATCTCAAAAGCATGCATATATTCAAAAGTGCACATATTTTCAAAGAAAAGCATTCCTGAGGGATTTCTAGCATCCTTTGCCTAAAAAACGTGTCTTTCATCATTTGAATAAAATTTTTCTTATTAAAACGAATAACAAACTCGGTTTAAAAAAAGAAAATAAAGAGAAGGACAAAATAACCAAACTAATCTCTCACACTTTATAAATCTGTAATCTCTATGAACCTTCAATATTTCAGAGTCTAAAAACCGTATGAATGAATGAGCCAGCGGTTTGTATTTATAGGCAAGGAGTTCTTGTTTGCAGAAGTTGATTTGCTTGAAGAGATCTTCTCCAAATAGACTTCTAGCTTCCTTAATAAACCAATGTACTCCTTCCTTATCGTGGACTCTTTTCTTGTCTGAGAGATCCTACAAAATAAACAAAATATACAAAACATATTCAATATTTGGTTAGTAGGTTAGTCAATTTAAAATAACCTAATTACAATAAATACAATATTTACCTAAATTAACTTATATAAAGAAAGTAGCAAATCTAACTTAATTCAACCTTTTAACTTGTCAATGTGTGTGGGACATCACACACTTTCAATTTGTTTCTTTAAACTTCAATATTCATATACTTTAAGTCTCTAGGTTTGTCTTTCATGTAATTAGCAAGGGCCGCAACTAAGGATCTTGGTTGAAAGTGACCCTCTTTGGTCATGGAATTGGTGGACATCCTTTTTAGTAGGATAATGCCCTCACATGAGTCAATATTGCATCTGGAAGTAATTCATCTTGTGGAGGCCTCTTGACAATGAGAAAATGAGGTTGAACATCAAGACCAAGAAATGCGTACTGCAATCTGCGATTGTGGATAATGCAACAAACTCAAAATGGTATGGGCGAAAACATACACAATTTTTATCTCAGCCAAGAAGTATCAAAATTCTCAAAGACCTTATGTCTTGTAACTAGTAAATAATTAAGTCATTTTGCGTAACTATTTATGTATTTGAATAAAGATGATTTGCCATTTTTCCAAATTATTAGATTAAGTTAAATCAATGGTTCAAATTTGAGAGCAAGGGAGAGAGAGGTCTAGTTGTTTGGTGGTGGCATTTTTGTAAATTCTGTGAATTGTGGGGATAGTAATGATATTTGATTGTGTAGCTTTCTTTTTAAGCCCTTTTGAAATGTTAAGAGAGTGAGAGAGTGAGAGCGCTCTGACTTTCTTCCCTCGCTAATTACTGGCGTCCTTGTTACTTGGCGACGTCCTCATGTTTTCCTCGGGCGTTGTTATTTTGTGTAGGAGTGGTTAAATAAATTCTCCTCAAATTTATTTTCTTTGTACGGATTCTATTTTTGTTATATTTTGATTTAATTTCATTGTTGTTTAATGATGAATGTGTTTTCACCCATACAAATGATATATATTTATACCTATTTTATTTTCAACCATGAATGTTTTGATGGCTTTTTGTAGTATTTATGAGTACATGGAATGAGAGGAAAGTCCCAAAATATGATTAAAAATGATACGAAAAGGAACGAGTGAGAACAGAATGGCAAAGCTGGAAATAATAGAAAATTGAGAAGGATTAATTTAAAGATGACCAAAGAATTCAGTACCATTGGATAGTACTCGTCGAGATCTTTCCAACTATAAATGGCACATCTCAATTGGAGTCCGTAAAAAGAAATTATTACCTCCAAAAGTTTGCCGAGAAAATAGCCAAAGCACGAGTAGCGACTACCCTGAAAAGGAGCGAGCGTCCGCCCCAAAATTGCAGAAACTCAGTGTGATCGCCCCCCTCAAAGTGTGCAGTCGCCCTCCCCAAAAGCTGTCACAAAAATCGTCATAATCCGATGCAAAGTCTGTGGCATCTTCAAACTCCATTTTGGTGGCATATTACATGGCATAATTACATGAGCTTTCAGACTCTTTTTCAGCTTTGGAGTTTTACCTAGTTTCCTATTTTTTTACCCTAATCTTTCACCCTATTATATAAATAACACATCTAGCGATATTTTAACATATCTTATTATCTCTTCTTTTGTTTTACATATTAGTTTATTTTTTTACATGTTTTGAATACAAGATTTATGATTTTATTATTTTATTTTAATGGTACTTCAAGGATAAATTCTTGATTTGTGGATTGGGTAAGTAATAATTTGATCTTTATGCTATTGATTTAATTCTTCATATCTCTTTCTCATCCTTGTTATTCTCAACATTTTTCAAGATTATTCTTAGTATTCAATTGTATGTTAAGATACTTTTGACATTTGAATTTATTTGGGTATAAATTATTGCATTCACATGGATAGTTTATACAAATGACCATTGTTGAAAGGATTAGATTCAATTGATGACAGACAAAGAAGTCAAACGAATCATGGTTCTTATGTTTTTATGTTTTAAATTAAATCTGTTGAATCTTTATACCAACAGATTAAGAAGGCATAAACAATATAGAGATATTAAGGTTGCAATACGTACACTAAACCCCCCAACCTTATATTATTGTGATCGAAACCTTGAGTGAGATTGAATTACTTTTACATGATTTAAATAGCATAAAGTTATAATTGTTACGATTCTCAATCCATGAATCTCTTGCTTTCCTGATTTCTTTATTTGTTTTATTTTGCTTTCTTAGATTAATAATTGCTTACTCAAAACCCATCTTTTGTTACTTTTCTACACTAATAAAATATACTTGTTCGACACTCGTCTCTATAGATTCGACTATTGCATGAGTGCATATTACTACATTGGTAACTCGTACACTTGTTTGGTAATTTTAATAAGAGGGAGATTTCTTACATCAAGTATTTGGCGCCGTTGTCGGGAATTTGTGTTAGAACAAGTTAATTTTGTTAGTGTATTGTAAATTGTTATTTTTTTTCATTTTTTAGTGTAAAAAGTTTTCTTTTATTTTTTTTCTTTTTTGTTAGTTTCTTAAAATTAAGGTGAGAGATGCTATTTGAGGATGTATGGAATGAACACCTATAATGTGTGATGTGCTAATTGTGGTTATTATTATTATACTACTATTAATCGTCCGTATAGGGCATATTTTTCTAAATATTTTCCACAGGTACAAGAGAGGAGTTCGTTCCAGCTATGTCAACCACAATATAATTATTCTCCCAATTGTTATAAATAAGGGTGGGGAAACTATTCAAACCATACAAGAAATAGTTATGAGCCACATTTTTGACCCCCCCCCCCCCCCGCAACCTAAAATGCAACCATGGCAGGAAGATTTGATAATAATGCATGAGGAAAATCATCAATAACTATAGCAACGAACTGCATCTATAAATAGGCTCGATGGACATATTAGTAAAATGGTAGACGGTAAGGGGTTGGAGCGAGATACCCATTCGATCCCCCGTGGAACAAAATGAATGGGAGGATGATTCCATTATTGATGAATTACCAACTCTCTCCATCTACAGCTATTAATATTGTTGTTGTTCATAAAGATGTTGATTGTGAAAAAGATTGGGTGGAAGAGAAATTAAAAGATGATGAGGGCATTCATGTTGATGAGGTTGGACCCGACCAAATTGACGAACAATGCCTCAATGAATACCTTCTCTGTTGGTGTTATGCCCTAGGCCTATGGTTGATAGGCTTATGTGTTGACATTATTTATTATTATATGAAATGTTTATTATTTGATTATTATATGTATATGAAATGTTTATTATTTGATTATTATATGTCTTGCATATTTACTTGTAATAATCTCCGTCCCTAATTATTAAGTGAATAATTAGTATAAATGTTAATGGATAATCATGTGATGATTATATGCATAGAGATGCACATTAAATTTATGGGTACTTGTTAGAGAACAAGTGACTGGACTTGACCCGTATGAGATTTATGTCATGGTCAGATGTCATAATTAAATCTCATATGGTCACTTCATTTAGTCCCTAGACCTGAGATTATCATGACCTTACATATGATGAAAGTCATGCTTGATTTTAGTCAAACGGTATCTTAACATGATATCTATAAAGGCTATCTTTGGCATGATCGGATTCATGATGGGAAGGATGATAAGTCAAGATGGAATTTGTCCCTCGAAAGAGAGATGTTTTGCTTGGGCCCCTCGATGAGTGATAATGATGAAAGTGTATGGCCATACCCCAATGCGATTGGATTATCATTATACTCAAGATCGAGAAAGCATTGAACAAGGTAAAGTTGACATGGACCATGACTTGTGTTAAATATAACATCGTGAGACAAAGGGAGAGATGGAAGTGTACCATTGGAAACGTGAACTCTTACGTTATATTATTTGGGTAGACATAATGGCTTGCTAGAGTCCGCTTATGTCTTATGAGGGTCGATATGATCGAGCTCATTGCCAACATAATATAATCCTATTGGGTCACACACAATTAGAATGAATTTAATAAACCAAGGGAAGAATGATTGAGAACTTCTACTTGACCTTGTCTATTCGTGCGACACATCAAGGCCATGTGCCCCGTGTGGTCGTGCGACACAAGAGGTCCTAAGGCGGTTTATAGAGCTGGTTTCCTAATTTGATTAGGAAACATATTTTATACTAAAGTAGTATAAATATAACAGTCTGTCAAACCCTTTAACCCTAGCCGAAATTCTCAAAAGAAAAAACACTATATTCTCAATATTCTTCAAGGTTTAGAGATCTAGCAATCTTCAATTTAATTGTATAGAACGGATCCTAGGCTCCTTGGGTTTTATGTTATTTGATGCTTTATTCCACTGCGCATGGACCCATAAAACCCAACAGTGGTATCAGAGCCCCGTTCGTATCATTATGACTGAATTAACATGCTAAGAAAAGTGATATAAATTGTTTATATATGTTCCTTGCATGTTTTGTATGTGATAGATTAATTGTTTTTGAAACAATATGCCTAAATCGTGTTCTATTGATATTAAATTAAATCTGCTAAAAGTCGTTTCCATGATTTAATTGCTCTGTGATTTGGAATTGGTTGAATTCTGCAAATCTGCAAAATTGGCTTCATGGTGTCACGCGACATAGTAGGTCTGTGTCACGCGACAAACCATGGCTGATGGCCTCTCTAGGTCGTGCAACATATCATGACTCTGGGAGTCTCTGTCACGCGACAAAACATGTCCAATCTGGGCAGAATCAGTTTGTTAGACAATTCTGCTAATCTGTGAATGTGTTTTACAACCTGATATGTTTGTGTATTGATCTGGATGCTATAAATTAATGGAATTAAGTTTATAGGGTTATGCTAGATTAATTCAAGATTTGTGCATGCTTAATTGTTTAAAATATGATTTTATTAATAGTTGCATGCATGATCTATCTGTTCTTACATGCTAAGAATTTTAGTTAGATGTTTAGTTGAAACATAATGTTGTAA
The DNA here is from genome assembly GCA_022495995.1 of Adenophora triphylla var. japonica. NCBI lineage: Eukaryota > Viridiplantae > Streptophyta > Magnoliopsida > Asterales > Campanulaceae > Adenophora > Adenophora triphylla. Next base: position 507,994 of record JAFEMH010000763.1, read on the forward strand.
TTTCCTATTTCTTTAGATTTAAACGTTAAAATTTTGGTTTCATGATTGTTTATGAGAAATAAGTCATTTTACGCAAGATTTAAAAGGAAATTGATCATTTATGCAAAGTGTTGATTATGTTGCAAATCAGAGCTGATTTCTGATTGTGCATGTCTAGGAAACTTCTGTCAAAGGAGAGATTTGGTACTTAAGTAGTCCTTGTGGCTCACCTATCTTCCTGGGAACTTATCTGGTGCACGATTATGATTATCTTTGCTGATACGCTTATAATCTACTTTAAAGAACTTTCATTTAACTTTTAAGTTCTTTATGCCAATTCTTGATTAAAACACTTGAGACAATTCAGATAGTTTTGGGTGGAATTGCTATAGCAAGGTACTTTAATTCTATTCGTATGCGAGCAAGATGAGGAAATGGTGGTTCCTATACGTTTAAAGTGAATGAACTTAATTGGGTTATAAAAATGGTTTTGGACCCAAGGCATAAGATGAGATTAAAATATGTTTAGACATATGATGTCTTGAATAAAATCTCATAAAAGATCTAAGAGTCATATATGTGATATGATTGATGTTTCTACCTGATTAATTTAATTTTGAGCGGTTTGCCATAGCAACCTGAAATTAAATTAAAGTTGGATCTTAGCCCATTAAATGTATATTATGCATATTTGCATTGGAAGGTGTATAATTTAGTGGGAGCATTTATTTGTTATAAATGCATTATACTTTTCATATAATATGTGTTACTTATATGTGCTCATATTTTATGCATATCTTTTTGTAGAATAAATGGCATCAAACAATAATCATTTGTCACTGCGATCTGTCCTTGAGAAGGAAAAGTTGGAAGAGAACGGTACAAACTATATGGATTGGATCCGTAGCGTGAGAATTGTTCTCAGGCAAGAGGAGAAATTGTACGTTCTCGAGGAACCTATTCCACCTGAAACTGCTGCCAATGCTACTAGGGCAGTGAGGGACCAATATCTGAAGCACAAGCGTGATTCTACTAATGTTGGTTGCCTCATGCTCTCCGCCATGTGCAAGAGCCTTCAGAAGGATCTTGAGCACTCGGGGACAGTTGATCTCAACAATCGACTAATGGAATTGTTCCAAGTTCAAGCTAGGCAGGAAAAGTATAACACAGTTAAGGCCCTAACCTTATGCAAGATGAGTGAAGGGCAAGCTGTTGGTCCTCATGCTCTAAAGATGAAGGGCCACATCGAGCATCTTGAAAGGCTTGGTTTTCCGATTAGCCAAGAGTTGGCTACTGACTTGATATTGAATTCGTTACCCGAAGGTTTTAGTAATTTTATAATGAACTATAACATGGGGAACATGAATTGGAACCTTTCTGAGTTAGTTCAAATGTTGAACACTGCGGAAACTAATATCGAAAAAAGGAAAACCGCCGATCAAGTGTTGATGGTTAATAAGGGGAAGGGTTTCAAGGGTAAAGGAAAGGCAAAAGTTGCTAATCCGAAGGCAAATGTTTCCAAAACCAAAAAGGGTGCAAAACCCAAAGAGGCTAAGCCCAAGTCCCAAGAGGACGTAGTCTGCTTCCATTGCAATGAGATTGGTCATTGGAGGAGAAACTGCACAAAATACAAGGAAGCGCTGAAGAAGAGCAAAGGAGTTGCTTCGACTTCAGGTATCTTTGTTATAGATATATTCCTATCTACTTCTAGTTCTTGGGTATTGGATACCGGATGTGGAACTCACATTTGTCTAAATGTGTAGGGTCTAAAGAACAGAAGGATACTTAAGGAAGGTGAAGTGGACCTACGTTTAGGGAATGGAGCAAGAGTTGCTGCATTAGCCGTAGGAACTTATGAAGTTACTTTACCTAGTAGACTAATACTTGTTTTGAACAATTGTTATTACGTTCTAGCTTTGAGTAGGAATATTATTTCGATTTCATGTTTGGATAATGAAGGTTTTAGTTTTCTTATATGTGATAAGAAATTTTCTATTTACAAGAGTGATATGCATTATTGTACTGCTATTTCATTCAATGGCCCTTATATCCTTGATGTTGAAAATCGTGATAATGATATCTATAACATTAAAAAGAAATCTAAACCCAATGATGTAAACCACACTTACTTATGGCATTGTCGTCTTGGCCATATAAATGAGAAACGCATTTCCAAACTCCACAAAGATGGATTTTTGGACTCACATGATTATGAATCATATGAGACATGGGAATCTTGTTTACTTGGCAAGATGACCAAGGACCCATTTACCGAAACCAGTGAAAGGGCGGGCGACTTATTAGGACTCATACATACCGATGTATGTGGGCCTATGAGTAGCGATGCTAGGGGAGGATTTCGGTACTTCATAACATTCACTGATGATTATAGTAGATTTGGATATGTTTATCTAATGAAACATAAAAGTGAATCGTTTGAGATATTTTGAATATTTCAAAATGAGGTGCAAAATCAACTTGGCAAAACTATTAAGGAACTTCAATTCGTTCGAGGTGGTGAATATTTGAGCCAAGAATTTGACAGTTATCTTAAGAGTTGTGGAATCGTTTCAGAACTCTCTCCACCCGAAACACCACAATGGAATGGTATGTCTGAGAGGAGGAATAGAACTTAGTTAGACATGGTTCATTCTATAATGAGTCAAGTTGAGCTTCCTTTATCCTTATGGGGACATGCACTAGAAACTGCTGCTTTCACCATAAACAGAGTTCCTACCAAATCGGTTCAAAAGACCCCATATGAGATGTGGCATGGAAAAAAACCTAGTTTGTCTTTCATGAAGATTTGGGGTTGCGATGCATATGTCAAGAAGTTAACTTTTGACAAGCTAGCACCCAAGTCTGATAAATGTGTTTTCGTGGGTTATCCTAAGAAAACCAAAGGATACTATTTCTACAACCGAAACGAGAACAAAGTGTTTGTTGCTCGTAATGGTACTTTCTTAGAAAAGGAGTTTCTTCGCAAAATAACCAGTGGGAGTAAAATAGATCTCGATGAAATTCAAGAACCCGAAAATGACATTGAACCAATGGTAGAGACTGAACCAAATTCACAAAGAGTTATGGAACCAGTTCAAGATACACAAGTTCTTCGCCGAAGTGGTAGGTCACGATCCGAACCCGAGAGATATGGATTTCTCGTTACGGAAAGTTATGAAGTGGAATAAATCGAATATGATGAACCTACTTGCTATCAAGAGGCGATGTTCACTCCAGATTCGGAAAAATGGCAAGAAGCCATGAAGTCCGAATTACAATCCATGGCTGATAATCAAGTTTGGAACTTGATTGATCCACCCGAAGGTGTAAAAACCATAGGGTGCAAATGGGTATTCAAGAAGAAGACCTACATGGATGGGAAGGTGCACACCTATAAGGCTAGGCTTGTAGCTAAGAGATATAGGTAGATTTATGGCATCGACTATGATGAAACCCTCTCGCCTATAGCTATGCTTAAGTCTATTAGAATTTTAATTGCCATAGCCGCTTATTATGACTATGAGATATGGCAAATGGATGTCAAAACAGCTTTCCTTAAAGGGAAGCTACTTGAGGATGTATACATGATACAACCTGAAGGTTTTGTTAGTCCAGAAAATTCTAAAAAGGTGTGCAAGTTGCAGAAATCCATTTATGGATTGAAGCAAGCTTCTAGGAGTTGGAATCTACTTTTGATGAAGCAATCAAGGAGTTTGGCTTTATCAAGAACGAAGATGAACCTTGTGTATACAAGAAAATTTGTGGGAAGCGTAGCACTATTTTTAGTGTTATATGTCGACGATATCTTACTCATTGGAAATGACATTCCTGCACTACAGACTGTCAAGTCATGGTTAGGGAAGTTTTTTTCAATGAAAGATATGGGCGAAGCTGCATATATCCTTGGTATCAAGATCTATAGAGATAGATCTAAGAGGATGATTGGTTTAAGTCAAAGTACTTTCATTGACAAGGTTCTTAGAAGATTCCAAATGGAAAATTCTAAGTGAGGAAACTTGCCAATGTTGCATGGCATATCTCTTAGCAAGACTCAAAGTCCTAAGACTAATGATGAGCGAAAGAGAATGAATGGTATTCCATATGCTTCGACTATTGGGTCTATCATGTATGGAATAAGATCTTATAGTTAAAGGCTACACAGATGCTAGCTTCCAAACCGACAAGGATGATTTCAGATCGCAGTCTGGATTTTTGTTTACGCTGAATGGAGGCACTGTGAGTTGGAAAAGTTCTAAGCAAATTACCGTCACTGATTCTACAACCGAACCTGAGTACATAGCGGCATCCGATGCAGCTAAGGAAGTAGTTTGGATCAAAAAGTTCATTAGTGATTTGGAAGTCGTTCCAAGCATCAAAGATCCTATTGAACTTTACTGTGACAACAATGGTGCCATTGCTCAAGCAAAGGAACCAAGATCACACCAGAGATCCAAACACATACTTTGGCGTTTCCGCATTATCCATGAGATATGCGAAAGGGAAGACGTAAAGATATGCAGAGTAGACACTGATGACAACTTGGCGGACCCATTAACTAAGGCTCTCCCGCAAGCTAAGCATGATGGTCATATTAGGTCCATGGGTATTCGATACTTGGTAGATTGGGCCTAGTGGAAGTGGGAGACAGTTGGTGTTATGCCCTAGGTCTATGGTTGATAGACTTATGTGTTGACATTATTTATTATTATATGAAATGTTTATTATTAGATTATTATATGTCTTGCATATTTACTTGTAATAATCTCCGTCCCTAATTATTAAGTGAATAATCAGTATAAATGTTAATGGATAATCATGTGATGATTATATGCATAGAGATGCACATTAAATTTATGGGTACTTGTTAGAGAACAAGTGACTGGACTTGACCCGTATGAGATTTATGACATGGTCAGATGTCATAATTAAATCTCATATGGTCACTTCATTTAGTCCCTAGACCTGAGATTATCATGACCTTACATATGATGAAAGTCATGTTTGATTTTAGTCAAACGGTATCTTAACACGATATCTATAAATGCTATCTTTGGCATGATCGGATTCGTGATGGGAAGGATGATAAGTCAAGATGGAATTTGTCCCTCGGAAGAGAGATGTTTTGCTTGGGCCCCTCGATGAGTGATAATGATGAAAGTGTATGGCCATACCCCAATGCGATTGGATTATCATTATACTCAAGATCGAGAAAGCATTGAACAAGGTACAAGTTGACATAGACCATGACTTCTGTTCAATATAACATCGTGAGACAAAGAGAGAAATGGAAGTGTACCATTGGAAACGTGAACTCTTACGTTATATTATTTGGGTAGACATAATGGCTTGCTAGAGTCCGCTTATGTCTTATGAGGGTCGATATGATCGAGCTCATTGCCAACATAATATAATCATATTGGGTCACACACAATTAGAATGAATTTAATAAACCAAGGAAAGAATGATTGAGAACTCCTACTTGACCTTGTCTGGTCGTGCGACACATCAAGGCCATGTGCCTCGTGTGGTCGTGCGACACAAGAGGTCCTAAGGCGGTTTACACAGCTGGTTTCCTAATTTGATTAGGAAACATATTTTATACTAAAGTAGTATAAATATAATAGTCTGTCAAACCCTTTAACCCTAGCCGAAATTCTCAAAAGAAAAAACACTATATTCTCAATATTCTTCAAGGTTTAGAGATCTAGCAATCTTCAAGAAAAGTTCTTGGATTCATTCAAAGGTGTGGATACCGAAAGAGGGTCTTCGCTCATTCATTGATCAAGGCCTAGAGTTCAAGCAATCTGAAGAACGAAGTTTGTGATTTGAAATCACATTATTGAATCGTTCGATAGCTCAATAACGAAAAGCGTTCAAGGTTGGTTACATCTATTTCATATGATTCAATTTAATTGTATAGAACAGATCCTAGGCTCCTTGGAATTTATGTTATTTGATGCTTTATTCCGCTGCGCATGGACCCGTAAAACCCAACATTCTCCATCCCATTAAAAGTATGAAAGATTATTTCTGCATCATTCTTGTACCTCTACTTATTTTTGAGGGTGAATAAAGTGGCGAATATTTGAAAGAGAAAAAGCCTAAAATGCTGAAACGAGAAAATTTTCTTTGGGCACAAAATGATTTCATAATGCAAGGAATATATATAGGCATAATCTGAAAATAAGGACCCGCGAAACCATGAAGTGGGTCAAAGGACGAAATGTGAAATCCAAACTTGGGAAACAGTCGGGCTAACGAACTTAACCAAATGTGCTTATTGGGAGACAATCCAAGTAGGTACATTTTATTTGCTTTATTTAATTATTTTGTTGTGTCATATCATACTTCCAATGCATGTTATAGTTCTCTTTTCTATAAGGAAATAGCATGTTTTAATTTTGGGGGTAGATATATCTTTGTGGGTTTATAGGGAAGTGTATATAGTGTCACCCTAAAAAAATAGAAAAAAATAAAAAAAAATTCATATTTTGAGTTTTTTACAAAAGTCGATGATGATTTGAGAGTTCTTAATTAGGGATATAATTCCATTGATACATGTAAAGTTTGATTATTTCACCTTTCACTTTTATATTATTTTTCTTGATAATTGTTACCAATTTAGAAGATCTTTATAGGATCACTTTGGCATTCTCGGGGTCCCTACAACATGTTTGCATAACAGTCAATAACACATCAATTAGGCTATTCGGTAAGTGATTTTATGCTATTTTCTTTGAGCACTATTTGTGAGCCTTTAACATTCTTTTCACTTAAAAATTTCTGCTATAATGCCTTTGAGCTTTAAAAGAATGGATTCTCTCGAAAAGTGAGATGTTATCTTATAGCACCATTCACCTTTTTTTGTACCCTCATTATCCTACCCTTTGAACTTATAAACTATTTTCTCACCTTTTCAAAAAAGTGAAACTAGGGAATATTTGGGAAATCAATGTTTGAGTGGAAAGTGGTCAACAAATGAAAGAAAATGGTTATGAATTGTATAGAAAAGGGGGGCATGAGAAAAGTTTTTAATGCATATTTTTCGTAATATATATGTGCAAAAAAATTTTTTTGAATGAAAAAATTCTTAAAAGTCTTGCCCTCTCTTCTATTGAAGTAGAAATTAACCAAAGGAAAAAAATGTGATCAACCCCAAGTGTGAAATTATGCAAAATCATAAGTTGGAGGTTGACTCAGTGGGTTGGCATGAAGCGGAGAATTAAATTCAAAAGTAAGGATGTATGATGAAGACTTTTTAGTTTCACTTGCTTGACTTTGTATATCCTTATCTTCTTTGTAATAGTGAACCTAAACCACAATTGTTGTGATATATTAAAAGCCATTAAGCCATATTTGATCCCTAAAAAGTAGCCGGGTTGACAGTTTTGTTTAAACATAAATATGAGTGTCATTTTGTATAAATTTAACTTATTATCATTGATTTATAGCATGAAACAAGTGAACCTATAAAATATCTTACTTTGGTGACAATTCATTCATATTATCATATGTGGTGGAGAATTGTAAGTTAGATATATCTATTTAAATATAACCTCATGTTCATGATAATACATGTAGATTATGTGTATTGTAAAGATCTGATACTTGAATGGCCAACAACCTATTATATTAATAGAACAAATCCCAAAAATATTTTCTTTATTTTTAGTTTAGTTAGTAGTTTTATTAGTTTGTTTTACTCGAGTACAAGCAAAAGATAAGTTTTGGAGTATTTAATAGATGTGTTTTCACCTATCCAAAGGATATATCTTTATACCTATTTTATGCTCAATATTGGGTGTTTTGATAGATTCTTGGAGTGTTTATGAGTAAAGAGAATGAAACGAGAAAGTCCTGAAATATGATTAAAATGATATGAAAAGGAATGAGTGAAAATGGAATGACAATGGAGGAAAGAATAGATATCTGGCAGGTTGGACCTCACTTATGCAAGGAATCTGAATTGATGTCGAAGATTAAAGGTTACGTTTGGAATGGAAGCAAAGATGTGTCGAGTTTTTAAGAGGGCTGGAAATCTGTCATAGAAGAATTAAATTTGAAGGATAACGAGTGGTTCTCCAGTATATTTGAGAACAAGAGGTGTTGGATTCCGACATATTTTAGGGATGATCCATTGCTAAGGATATTACATCATGGTCATAACAAGTACAATATAGAATTGGACACACTCACCATGTTCTACGTGCATTATGAGTCATCAATAGACAAGCAACGTCAGATCAACATACGAAAGAACCACGAGTGTTTGACACTACTACAAATGGCAGAGATGCAACTGTTGATCGAGAAAGATGTGGTAGAGGTTTACACACACAATATTTTCTTTTTAGTTCGAGATAAAATCTAGGAAGCGTGTTGTAGTTTGGGCATGAAAATCCATGCTCGGCGATGATTCAGTTAAGATTTTTGTTTTGACAGATGGAAAAGCCATGATTAAAGAATTTGAGGTATTCATTATTAGTCTTAGCTAGTTTGTGTTTAGTGAATCTGTATTGGTACGGGTCCTTTTTTAATTTTTTAGCTACTGTATCTCAAATTAATTAGTTATTGAATTTTATGTATGTGAAGCATGTATTAGAAACTAACCACAAAGAGTGTTCGTACAAAGGGTTGGTATTTTGTGCAGGCATACACATTTTCCATTAAAACTTGTTAATGTATCCAATATTCTGAGACACCACGTCCTTAATCAGTTGATGAATGTGAAATTGTCACGGCCAGAATAACAAGTGATATCCAAGGTGATAACAACACCAACGATAGCACTTGGGATAACACACACACACTTCGAAAATAAAACAATTTTGTAAAAGAGATTGCAGCGAAATAATAACATCAAAATTGTTTTTCTCAAGTTATATAAATATAACTTGAGGATGCCTCTTAGGCAAGACTTTATAATCACTATGAACAATAAATTTACAAAACCAAAATGTTTCCTATGGCTATAACAATATGAGCTCTATGGAACCAGAGATAAAGAACGAAATCCAATCCTAGCCTTCACACAACTTGATACCAATGTAATCAAGTGCGATACAAGGGAGGATGGATGAACAGAACCAAACAAAGAACTTTATCTCTTATGCTTCGAAGGTATGTATGAAATTGGCGTATCTTGGTGTGTCTTCAAATGCATCCTTCCAGGCATATTTATAGTCTTCAATTACTTGAAGGCTACTCAAATAAAAAGCCTTGGGGCTGCCTTGGTCGTTGAGGGAGAGTGGGGAAGTGGTTGGAGTGTTCCTCAATTTAAGCACCCACTTTCCTTCAAAATAGCAACCGTGTTGTTTGATCACCAAGTCCAAGCTTCAACGCCTTGTACTCCCAAGCTTTATCCATGTTGTACTCTCTTTGAATCAACAACAAATCCTTTGAATAAGTCTTCCCACGTTTTTAATATTGCTAACAAAAAGAGCATTGGAACGGTTTTATGCATAAAATGTTATTTATGCATAAATCTTCTTTTTCCAAATTCCACCATGTTTCTAACTCATTCTCTAATCATATTGCAACATAAAATATGGAAATACACCATAGACTATACAGATTATATTAGCACATTAGTCCATTAATTAATAAATAAGAAATGTACAACTATGTAAATTCCAGCACAGGAAATCATCTGCGATATCATCTGGAATCTGGGAAATCATCTACGATATCATCTGCAGTTTACACTAACAATCTCCCCCTTAGTTGGATATTTCTTCTCAAACCTAATGTGCTGCTCTCCTGCAATATGTCAGTCCATAAACAGATACACAGAGCATAGAAACTGACAATAACATCTCCACAACAATTAACTCCCCCTTAATCAAGGAGCTAATCTAAACAGTGATTTATCAAAATAAACTAATTTATTTCAAACTTAAAAAGTTTTCGAAATAAACTAAGTTAAAATAAAAACCATAAACCATTGTAGCAAAATAATATCCAAGTAAACAAAACACCCTAACGATTAAAGTTTTAAACAAACCAACTAAAGTGTTTTGTAACCAACATAAACAAAATAAAAAGTAAATTGTTTTAAGAACCACATCACCAAATAAAAAGAAATTGTTTTAGGACACCACAAACCAAATCCACCAACAAATTAGAGGCAACATCAACCTTCAGGTTCAACAACCTTCAGGTATTAGTTTTCTTCTTCTTCTTCAAACTCCTCTTCTTCTTCTTCCTCCTGATCTCCTTCCCTATCACCTCCACCATCACCTGGGCCAGCACTGGTGGTAGCACCTGCAGTAGCACCAGCTCCAGAAGTTGTAGCAGCAGCACATCCTCCCCCTATTTGGGAAGAAATTTCATCAATAAAAGTATCAGTTGCCTGGTTAAGCTTGGCCCATCCCTCAACGAGTTCTCTAATTGAACTTGATTGTTTGTGCAAGAAATTCAGCACTTTCGTCTTTGGGATTGATGGAGAAGTGTTGCCCAGATGATTTATCATATTAGACAGAATACTTGCAGCATCAGTTCCTGCAAAAGTATTAGGGGCAACACCTGGGGAAGTACTTGGGATATCACGTGAGATAGTACCAGGAAGAACAGAGGCAGTTTCATCAGATTTTTTCCAAGGAAGATCTTTTGTATACATGTTACCCTTTTTCAGTTGTTGATCAATGGTATAATACTCAGGTTCAGAGGTGAAAGAATCAGAGGCTTCAATAGGCAAGGATTAAAAAACTAAGACTTTGAAGATCAAAGAAGGATAAGGGGAATAGCTAATGTTCATTTCTTTCTTTCTACCCCACGAGGCTAAGTGTTTGAACACTAATCTTCCAAAGTTAATCCTAAGGTTTTTACCCAATCTGTACAAAACATTAGCATGCTCCAATGTAACAATAGGTTCATTCGTAGTAGGGAGCCAATTGAAGATGCAAAGTTTGTGAAGCACGGAATACGGAGAAGTAAGCCTAGAAGCATGAAGTTTTTCCTTTAAAGGCCAGGACTGAAGTTTGTTGTGTGTGAGAAGCTTGACCATTTCATCCCTATTAACCCTAATGCTCTCGACATCTAAATTTCGGAGGCCTAGAACCTTGTTAATAAGGGCTGGAGTAAATGAATAAACCTTACCCCTCACAAAAACTTTCCCAAACTTCTCAGATCCTTCATTATCCAAATGATCATATAGGTTAGCAAAAATGTTTCTCACAACACTTTCGACAAAAACTGAGGCTTGGTTATTTGCCTTAAGAAAATTCCTGTCCTTCAAAAACTGAACCATCCCTTCCTTTTCTAACTGGCCCTCATCAATATGCTTTTCTTTTAACAATTTCTTACATGAATTATTAAGCCAAAACTCCAAGTTTTATTTCTTATAAAATTCCAAAGTAAGAAATGGTTTTGGAAAAGCTTTATCCTCTTCATTTCTAATAAAATCATCACCAGATAATTCATTATCACTAGGAGAAGATTGTGTAGGAACAGAGGAGGGGGCAGGTGTTACCTCAGATGATATCCTCTTCTTGGTAGCACCTTTGGTAGCACTCACAGAAACTTTGGCCTTGCTTTTTCTCTTCTGAAAATCAGACAATGTTTCCTCATCTTCAGAATCCACCCAGGCTTCAAACGAGTCCACAGAAGGTTCCTTTTCCTTTGTTGCATTAAAATTCTCGTCACTCACATGAGGTGATGACATTTCCAAGGAGCTTTCTAAAACTTCAACCGGATCAGAGGTAGTATTTGATGTAGCTTTAGACATAATTGATCTGATTCAATTGGAAGACCTCCTTTTTGCAACTTGAGGAGACGATTTGGCTGAGGGAGCTTTTCTTTTCCTCTTCTCTTTTGGTTCGGCTGGAATGAGGGTGATTTTGGGAATGCCATATTAGAATGAGGATATAGGTGCAACAGCTGGAACTACAGCCATTATTGGAGGAGAAGAGCTTGGTGTAATCATGGGAGAGGTTTCCATGGCTACACGAGAAGCTACAGAGGGAGCAATACTTGGTGAGATGTCCATTTGGTCATTGTTTGAGGGTTCGGTGTTGGTTTTTGGATGGAGAAGCCATGGATGGATTTTGGGAATTTTTGAAACGAAATTTGACCTAGGTTTTGGGAGAGAAAAACAACGTTGAAGTTGGTTAAATGGAGAGATTAACGGTTAGAGAGATATAAGTGGAGAGGTAGAGAAAAATAAGGAAATTAAAGAGGAATGAGTGGATAGAGAATAAAGAATTAAGTTGATTTGACATCTTAAATCCCATCCCAACTTAAACCCTATAAACCCTCTTCATATCCCTATTAAAAAAACAACTCCTAATTAATCTAAACCACACAATTTAAAACAAACTAACCACCCACATTTTAAAATCCCAACAAACCAAAAAACCACACGGCTGTAAAAAAAAGATAAATTCAATTTTTTTTAAGTATAACGAAAAATAAAAAGAGTAAACACAATATTTGTAACTAAGTCCAAAAATTATGAGTATAAAATCAAAATAAATATGCGTTAGTTACTCAACAATGTTTACCGAAAATAAAAAAAACTTGTTGAAGACGTTTTCAAAATTGTAAACTCTTTAATTAAAAAGACATTCAGATTTTGAAAAATTAATCAACAAAATTTCGAAAATAAGAAATAAAAAAATTAATATAGCACACACTAATGTGTTAAGGCAATGATGGTGACACCTAGGATAACACATGTAATATAAATCTCCTTGATAAATATTTTCATTTTCAAGCATTTCAGGCATAACAAGCTTAGCCATTTTCAGACACTAAAGGTATAACAAGCTGAAAATTTTTCATGCACTTTAGGCATTATAAGCCTATATTTTTTTTTATATTTTTTTAAGTACATTGTTGTTATAAAATATCAATACACTTCTTTAAACAAGAAAGCATCGTAGTAACGAGCTCCCCCGCTCCGACACTGCCTCACCAAGTCTACGTCTCGCCCAAAACCAACGGCACGATGTCTCCCCCGCTCCGACACTGCCTCACCAAGTCTAGTACACTGTGATGGCACACACCCAGAGACGTGAATGTGAACAGAGTAGCGATCGCGCACAGAGCAAACGCGTCCCACACAAAGATGCTCCCCTCAGCTCTGGCAAATCTATCGGGCAGTCCCAAAATGTCAACATAATCAGTATCCAGTATCAGCATCCCGTATGCTTCTCCAGCCGAGATACCAAGCAAAGACACTAGCTTCTCAACAGTGGCCATGCCACCAGCATACGGAAGAACTAGCTGTTCAGTCTCAGGTCCTCCCAGAATGGCCTGGAAATCTTCAAACGTAGGAGTGATCTCGTTGTACGAAAAGCTGTACACATTCCTCCGTACGTCCCAGAACCGAGACGCGGCTATCAAAAGATCCCAATCTGGCATAAGCTCCTTCAAAGCCCAAACAGATTTCATCCCGTAATAGCCTTTGAAAAACCCCTTGTTCTGTCTCGTGTGGTTTCGTACCCACGACTGAAAGTTGTCCAAATATCGCTCTTGCATCCGAGACGATAGCTTGGGAAAGGGAGCCATGAAAAATGAAGGAAACCTTAGAAATTTGAGAGAATTCAGCTAACTGATCAGAGGTGAATGCGCAGTTCTTAACCAATTGCAAAGCTGAAACTGCAATTTAAAAGAATCTGGAAATACACCCTCAGTCCGGCCGGACTCCCCCTGCAGTTGACTTGGTCAACTCTGCAGCCAGCTGCTCCTAAATTGGAATCAATTCCAAACAACGCCCTGTTCATGCCTTGTGAATCTGCGTGCTGCCCCTAGTTTCATTTAACCAATGTCAATATCCCTTCCGCCCCGGGCTCGTGCAACAGTGCAATTAATTAATTATCAGTGCATATAGGCATAATTTTTGACCCGTTCAATTTTTTATGCATGTTTCATTTTATTTATTTTTGATTAACCTACTTCCTTATTCGCGAAAAATAACAGAAGGTGATCGCTAAATAGATGCGCGAAATACAGGTTCCGCCCCACGGGCGCCTTTTTTCAAGTACAGTTCAAATCAAATCATTCCAGACGATAAAAAAAAGAGAGAAAGAAAGCAGTAAAGGAGGACTACTCCGAATCCTGCTCATCATCTGAGCACTCGACGCACTGCTTCGCCACTGCCGGATCCGTCGCAAACAAGAAGTCACCAAATTCCTCCAGGCGGGAATATGCAAAAGGCCTCCTCGGCGTCCGCAAACTCGAGGACTCTCCCCTCTCATGCCCCGAGTGCGAAGGAGGATGAGCTCAAAATCCAGCCGTTCCGCCCGCGAACTGGCCAAATCCCTGTACAAAGTCCTCCCTACCAGCCGTGGGAGCAGGCGAACCTCTCGGCCTAGACGGCCTCGGCTCACGGACATCCATGCTCCTCCGGGAACTGCACCGCATGAACGCCATGAGCCTCCTAGCGTAGGCGGCCCACCCGTCCACCAGCCTCATAGCATCGTTGTACGTACGGCTAGACACCTGCGAACCAGGAAAGTCATCAGAAGACGAGCAGAAAGTACAGATGCAACATTTGCAGAATGCTACTATCAAATGCAGAAAAAAAGTGCTCACCGAAGTATTGGGGTCAACCCTGTACCGAGGTCTCGGCTCATCCGGGATCGGGATCACCAGCCGCCTGCGCGAACCATCCAGCCCCTCGTACGCCAGCCTAGCGCGTGGGAGCGGGAGATCTCGGGGGTATCCAGGGCCATCGCCCTCCCTGTGCTGCACCTGTGGGCTCCTCAGCCTCATCCTCAAGAAAGTCTCATAGTCGGCCCCCGCTATGATGTACTCGGTATAGAACACGCCCTGTCTATACCTCTCCAACTCATCCATCGGCATCGACAGAGGATGCTGCATGCGCATAGGAGGATCCACCGGCACCATCGGAAGTGACCCCGGGCCATGCTGACGGGTCACCCTCTCCCCCAGATACATAACGTCGCAATGAAGTCCCACCAGGAGCTTCCGTCGCCGCGTAACCTCACTCTCAACCTGAACCGCGACAGCGTGGAACCGAATCCACCAGGTCAGCTGGATCCTCTCAGAGAACTTCCGGTTCAGGGCCTGGGACACCTCCTCATACGACAGTCGAGTGCCGACGAGACCGCCTTCTTCGCCCTCTTCTGCCAAACCAGCATGGCAGGGAATAGGGGTCGATATGCCTCCCTAATGTCCCACTCCTGCGGACTGAACACCTCATAGCACCAGACCTGTCAAGCAAATGGAAAGTTATGTCAGCTACAGAGCAGATACATACGAGTACATAACCGAGACAATGAAGAGAAAAAGACGTGAACTTACATCCAGAGCATGCGAGAAACAGCTCAGGGAGTTCTCCTCTCCCCGTGAGAACCTGTCCAGGGAATAATAGAGCTCGGCCAGTCCAGCCTCCCCCCATGCATACCCCTCACGGCATCCAAATCTGTCAGTGACCCGAGCAGAGGGAAGTGACAGGATGTATCAGAAGTCGGGAACAAAGTCGCTGACAACGCGAACCAAATGAACCCTCGAGCCAGGCGCTCCGCGGTCATCCTCAAAGATCCAGCCAAATAATCTGCAATGCCCGTCTGCAGATGCACCTCCATCGGCCTGTACCGAATGCCTAAGCCCCTAGCATCGATAATATCAAAACCCAGCAGCTCCGACAACTGCCCAGGGGTGTACCCATCCACCCACACTAGCGTGTTGCCCCAAAATGGCAACCCAGTGATAGCGGCAAAGTCAGTGGGAGTCACCGTCGCCTCCCCCCATCTGAAATGGAAAGTGTGGGTCGTATCCCACTAGTACTCCCACAGCGCTCGCACTGCCTCAAAGGCACCCCGACTCTTCTGGTTGTGGGTATCAACCGTCCCTCGCCCCTGCAGGTGAACAAGGCAAAAATATGTTAAGCAGAGAAGCAACGTCAACAGAATGCACGAACGCATGTTGAAAGGATGCAATGCAGATACGGTTCTCATTCATTTCCTAAAAATATTTCCATCTCTTCGAAAACTCCGTCGAATCCAGAACTTTCAAAGCATTTCGAAAACTCCGTCGAATCCGGAACTTTCAAAACCTTTTGAAAACTCCGTCGAATCCGGAACTTTCAAAGCATTTCGAAAACTCCGTCGAATCCGGAACTTTCAAAGCATTTCGAAAACTCCGTCGAATCCGGAACTTTCAAAACCTTTCGAAAACTCCGTCGAACTCGGAACTTTCAAAATCTTTTCGAACATTTCGAAAATTTACTCCGTCCCGAATTAAAGCTACTTTAATTTTGGAAAATGCATCTAGACATGGAATTTTGTGACCAAAATTTTTATGTCATCTACCCATGGTGTCAATTGAACTTCATCCTAGTCAATTTCGACAAAGGTTCGTAGCAAAGTCAAAAGCCCCAATCCGGGCACCAAAATCCCTAACTCATTCCTAGTCAAATTTCTAACATTTAAAGAATGCACATTCTTAAAATTAATGGAATTTGAAGGAAGCTTACTTGTCTCTCGATCCCTCCTTTGGAATTGTGTTTGTCCCTAGCCGGGTAGAACTCTGTCGGATTCAATGGATGAACATTGGTTCGAATGGTCCGAATCAACCATGTTCTTTCATCATCGGTCCTTCCATGGCGAGCCATCGGTTCCCAATCACCTTCCATAGCAATTTTCCTTCACAAATCTGAGCAAATCTCACAATTTGGTTAAGTTTTTCTCTCTTTTCTCTCCTCTCTCTCGTCGGAAATAATGGGGAAAAGGGAATGGTTTGCGTCGGACTTGGAGCTGATTTGAACCTGGTCAAACTCAGTCCAAGTTCGGCCGGACTCTTGCTGCAATTAAAAAGATTCCTTCCAATTCAGCCCCTCAGCTTTTGACAGTTCCGATTTTACCCCTTTTGGCCCCCAAAAGTGTAAAATTTCCCCCAAGTTAGACATTTCTAACATCATATCCCCCGAGGATAAATTCCCAGTTAGTCTTCACTAACGCTCGTCTCCAGACATTAAATTCTCAGTTAGTTTTCACTAACGCTCGTCTCCAGACGTTAAATTCTCAGTTAGTTTTCACTAACGCTCGTCTCCAGACGTTAAATCCCCAGTTGACGTTTGACATTCAAACGCTCAATCATGTCTCCGGACATTCCAGTTACAATTCCGTCTCCAGACGTTAAATTTAATCCTCAGTTGACGTTTGACATTCAAACGCTCAACCCTGTCTCCGGACATTCCAGTTACATTTCCGTCTCCAGACGTTAAATTCGATGCCCAGTTGACGTTTGACATTCAAATGCTCGCGTCCATCTCCTGACGTTAAATTTAATCCTCAGTTGACGTTTGACATTCAAACGCTCAACCCTGTCTCCGGACATTCCAGTTACAATCCCGTCTCCAGACGTTAAATTCGATTCCCAGTTGACGTTTGACATTCAAACGCTCAACCCTGTCCCCAGACATTCCGGTTACATTTCCGTCTCCAGACGTTAAATTCAATCCTCAGTTGACGTTTGACATTCAAACGCTCAACCCTGTCTCCGGACATTCAAGTTACATATCCGTCTCCCGACGTTAAAATTTCTAGTGGTTTTCACCATCGTTCACTTCCCCGGCCGCCAGTCGTAAGCCCGATCGTTCCACCTCAGCGGCCATCAAGGTAAGCCCGCACAACAATCCCTCTTCGGCCATCAAGGTAAGCCTGAATGCTCATCCCCAGCAAGATTCTAAAAGAAGAAACGTCGATCCTTTCGAGTTGTTAATAACGCCAGTTCAACACAACCGTTCCCATCATTGTCGCCCTATCCCCAGTAGGATAAACATGGCCGTCATCGTAAGCCCAGCATCCAAGGCACGAACGCCTTCATCTCAGGATAAATGTATCCTCGTAGCTCCGGTTTGAGGCACCACACGCCTCTTATGTTCAGCAACTCCGGTTTGAGGCGCCACACGCCCTCGTATGATCCAGCAACTCCGGTTTGAGGCGCCACACGCCCTCGTATGTTTCAGCAACTCTGGTCTGAGGCGCCACACGCCCTCGAAGGTTTCAGAAATCCCAGGTTCAGACGCCTCACAATAGTCTCCATTCATGGCCAGGCACCTTGCAATGGTCTCCTCTCAGGTTCAGACGCCTCCTAACAGTCTCGCTCAGGTCAAGGTCCCCACGCGCGGCCCTTGCACCTACGAACTACGATCGGCTTGATTCCCGCTCGGGATACGTAGGAATCCTTTCGCTAAGGGTCCAGCCAGCTGACCGCCCAGGTCTCTTCCAAAGTAAGGCATCCCGATTTGGATCCTTATCTTTTTCAACGACCCCACCTCCTTCGGAGGAGACGTCGCTGAGGGGCTAACTGTAAGTACCCAAATCCGGATCGTCAAAATCCGTCAGAAAGTTAACTGAAATCCGTTAACTGGCCCGCTCCAGGTTAATCAGAACTCGTTAAACTCCCCGTTGCCATGCCAACGAGACGTCCCGGGACTGCCCCGAGCATCTCGACGTCGAAGCATACTTAACACGTGTCATCACACGTAAAAGTATGGCTTTCCCTGAAAAACGCACTTTTCGGCACTTTCCAGGGGCGTTTCGAACATTTTCCGGACTGTTATTTAAAAAACGGACAAAACCGGGACCGGGGAATGAACTCCCACGCATTTGATGAGTCATGGGACACGTAGCAGCCATGCCACCTCCCTCCCATCACCCTTCAATCAGAAATCAAAGGGAAAAGACTAAAATACCCCTGGATTTCAGTCAAAGTCCGGCCGGACTCCCTCTGCAGTCTTCAGAAATTGCCAGCAAGTCCCTCAAAATTCCAAAATACCACAAAACCCCCTGGATTTCAGTTTAAGTCCGGCCGGACTCCTACTGAAATTTCACCTATAAATAGAGAGGCTGTCAAAGCCATTTGTAACACAAAAAATAACCTCCCTCCTCCAAAACCTCACGGCCCAAACTGAGTTTCACCCCTCCCGAGCTCCCGTTTCATCTCGATTCGCGTGAAACTTCCGTATTTTGATCAAATACGCACTCCTCCACTCCGAAACACCGTTTCAAACTACTTTTCGTATCCCGTATACGCCCCCCCGAGCCAAAGGAGTCGACCCTAGCCATAGGTATAACTCCCTCTCTCTGATCTCTCGTTTCGTCTCGGTTTACGCGCCAGTCGCTACAACCATTTCGAACTACGTCGTTGAAATATAGACGCCTCCGTCTAACGGGGTCCGATACGTTTTAGCCCCTCGATCCTCTTCTCTTCCCGCAAGAGAAGTAATCACGGGTTAAAACGGCGTTCCAACCCCGTTCCGTTTACTTTTTATGTCATTTACTACTCCGGATCGATCAATCCATCGATCGTCATTTACTTTTCTGTTATTTATAATTTCGAGCCATTTTGGCTCGTCGATCGTCATTTACTCTTCCGAGCCGTTTTGGCTCGTCGATCGTCATTTACAATTCCGAGTCGTTTGGCTCGTTGATCGTCATTTACGATTCCGGATCGTTCGATTCCATTGATACTGCTTTAAATACTGTCATTTACAAGTCCGACCCGTTTGGATCGTGATAGTATTTACTTTTCAAAATCCGAGTCGCAACCCGATTCGTTGATTGTAAAATCATTTAATACGCTTTTTCCCGTAAAAATCGTTAACAATGTAATGCCCGGTTCAAAACCGGAGTTCGTCCTTCGAACCCTCTTTCAAAACGCGCGAGATGAAGTTTGGCATCCAAACGCTCATCTTCAAACTAAAAGCCGCCATTTGACACTCAAAATCATTTAATACGCTTTTTCCTGTAAAAATCGTTAACAATGACTCGCCCGGTTCAAAAAACCGGAGTTCGACCTTCGAACTCCATTTCAAACTCAAAATCAACGTTTGCCACGCAAACGCTCATTTCAAACTCAAAACCGACGTTTGTCATTCAAACGCTCGTCTTTTCAAACAAAGTCACCTAATCAACGTTTGACATTCAAACCAAGATTAAGCTTGTCATTCAAGCCCCCATTTCAAAACACACACACACACGATTTCGAGAAAGGTAGAAAGACTCGTCATACGAGGCGTTTCAGGTGATCTCGTAATCCTCTTCCCGAAACGTAACATGACCTCCGAACCTAACAATCTCTGGTACTCAAAAAGCTTTTTACTCGTTTTTGCTACCAATAAAAATGATCCCCTGTTTTCAAAGCCTTTTCCTAAGTTTTTGCTACCAATAAAAACGACACCATTTTCACAAAAGCCATTTCTCAACGTTTGGGCTCAAAATACAAAACCGCGTGGCGACTCCTCATTTTCCTTCCCATGAAGCGAGGTCTCATACACCAACACCCCGCGAAAGACAATCGCGTTTCGCGTCTGCGCGAAATCTAGGGTAATTTCACCTAGTCCAAGGAGTTTCAAGCTCCATCCCATTTCCTTTGTGGGACAAGCAGAATCCAAGAAGTACGGTGATCTTTACATTTGAAAGCTTACCGAATTCACATGCAATGGAGTGTCAGCACACTCTAACCCGGTGATAGCATAAAAATCTGAGTGAGTCATGGTAGATTCCCCAAAAGGTAAATGAAGCGTGTAGGTCGTATCCCACCATCTCTCCCTGATGGCCTGCAAAACTTGAGGAGACCGCCTCTTTCCTCGAACATTATCAAAGAAAGCATGAAGCCCCGCGGCTCTAACCCTATCCTTGACCTCATTAGGGAGGACACTCCAAAACTCAGCCACTCTTGGAACACTCCCACGACTGTTCTGGATCGACTTATAGGGCTACAAAATAAATGAGACAGAAGAAGAAAAGTCAAGTTTCAAGCTAAAAAGAGGTAAAGTCATCATTTAAGGCAAACACTAACAAATCATGTCAACATGTATCCCAAGCATGCTTGCACATAGATTTGCATTACATATACTCATACTAGCACATATGAAAGCATTTCTGAAAGGAAATTCAAGAAAAGAAAGAAAAAATTCCATTGAGCCATTTAATCAACACCTAGCATGAATACTAGATATTCAAGTATTGCATTTGGCCACCCAAATCAAGCCCACCTACAATCCTAAACAACTAGGACATTCATATATGCACACAAGCATCATCAAATGTAAAGAAAAAAAAAAGAAAATCTAGCATGCATTGCATAAACCCTAATTTTGAACAAAGGGGGGGGTCTCAATTTTGATGCAATTGACGGATAAAACATGGATAAAGAAGTCATTGATTCAAGCCTAGAAGGGGTTTGGAATGGATTGATAGGATAAATAAACAAAGATTGAAGGAAAATTTGGGCAAGATGTGTCAGGGTTTCGGACTTGAGAGAGAAAGTTTTAAGATAAGTGATTCCAAAATGAAGAGAGGCGCTTGATATAAAGCCTCTGGAGAGGTTGTCTCGCGCGAGACAACGTGTCTCATACGAGACAAGTCCCCAAATTACAACCACTCTCGACCTTTGACCAGAAAATTCAACGACAGTCCCAAATTTTAGAAAAGTTATAATTTTGCCGCGACGAATTGAGCCCGGTTCAGAACAAGTTTGGGGTAAATAACACCAATAACAGAGGTCACCACATTTTAAGAACTACAAGAAAATTCGCTTCAGGGATTCGGAACCCGGATAGACGAATCATTCACCCAACTCAATCGAAGATAAGAAGTTGTCCGAGAATTTGATCGAATATAGCAAATTCATTCAGTGATTCGGAACCCAGATAGGTGAATCATTCACACGGTTTGATCAAAGATAGCAAACTGACTAAAAGATTTGATTCAGAGATCAAGTTCCTTCCGTGATTAAAACCCAGATAGGCAAATCATTCACCCGGTTTGATCGAAGATATTAAACTAACCAAAGGATTTGATTTAGAGATTAAGTTCCTTTCGTGATTCAGAACCCAGGTAGGCGAATCATTCATATGGTTTGATCGAAGATAGTAAACTGAACAAAGGATTTGATTCATAGATCAAATTCTTTCCAATGGTTCGGAACCCTGGCAGGCGAATTATTATCAGCAGAAACCAGTTCGGAGCCCAAACATGCGAGTCTTCAGAATCCAAATACCACTGGTAAATCTCTATTTTTAAACATTTCCACAGGTTCGGAGCCAAAATAGGCGAACCACCAGACAGACAGGTATGTTGAGAATTGAGTCACGATTTGATTCCTCAGTATGAGTCTACCTTTTCAAAATTTGATTTTTAAAATGATTTTCAAAATACCCAAAATTGTCTTTTCATGTTTTTTGGAGTCGAACTACGTTTTGATCTGATTCTCCGATAGAGATACGTAGGCATCCGTGCGGCACGATCATCCCAAAGTTCTTAATTGATGTCTTTACTATCGATGACATTACTACTTTCATAAGTTCTGTCGCCGAGGGGCTTTGTAGACACCCCATTCTAAACACATTATATATGATTACACTACTCTAGTCTCGCCTTTTGATTTTAGGAATGAGACCTTCAATTTCGTCATGTTTTGTTAAGTTCCTGACTGACTCTGTTAGTTTGGACTTAACTGACTAACGAATGACCAAAGAGGGGCAAAATAGTCAAATGACCAGTTGTCTCGCACGAGACAACTCCCTCGGGAAGGTTGATTTCCTTTGCTTTCTGAAGACGATTTCTTCATTAACCATAACTCTCCTTGATTTGGGAAATTACTGATTGTGACATTCCTGGACGTTTCTAAGATGATTTACTACCTTACTTGAACTCCTAAACTTGGTGACCAAGTCTTATAACCATATAAATACAAGATGATTTCTTGGTATTAAGGAGACGATCTTAGATCCCGAAAAAGACAAGTTTTGCCACGTTCTCTCCCTTACAGAACTAGCAAAAAAACTCTTAAAACTCCCTCAAATTCGTCCATAAACTTTGATCAAGTATAAACACCAAGATACAAGCCTTTAACTAGGCTATCTATTGAAGAATTCAAGTTCTCTTTCAAGATAAACTTCCTTTGACGTTTATCCTCTTCTGAAACTCTCTATTTGATCTTTAGATTAGTGTAATCATCATCAAAAGGATTAGCCTAGAGTCCCTTCAATTCATGAAGGTGATCTCGAAGCACATAGTCCGACATTCCAACTAATAAAAACAATCTAATCTAATTTATTATTTGTTTAATCCGATTATAAGAACAATCCAATTAAACCCTAGAAGCGAGACCAATCATAAGATTGGGAAGGATTGGTGCTACTTGACCTTCCAATCCTATAACTTAACTCCCGAACCCACGAATCTAATGAAAAAATGGTTTTTCTATATTTCCATTATATAATATAGGTGGCGACTTGAATAAAAAACAAATAAAAAGAGGATGACAAACCCGCATTCTCACACTTACAAATCTCTGAATCCGTTGCCCAAATTTGATCCCATCAAATTTTCATGTCGATCCATCTCAACAAATCATCATTGCTCCCACCAAATCTACAATAGCACAGATCCGCATAGAACCCTACAACCCTAGCAACAATCAGATTCTGCAACCCTTGATCTCAAATCCAATGCATTTCCATGATTATGTAATTGCAACCCTTATCTGAATACCTGCAGTCCTAAATCCAATCGAATTTATAAAACCCTTATCCTATTTACTCTAAATAACATAAAACCAAAAGAATTTCTGAAGTCTCTAATTCTGATCCAAATTCTTACAGCCCACATCCAATCAACTCGGACAGCCCTAATCTCTGAACCCGAGCTCTAATACCAGTTGTTGGGGAATTGGTGGTATTCGAGCAGTACTCATCTCATACCAAGTGTATAAGGAAAAGATAACAAGAATGCAACATCCATATGAAAAAAGACAAGAAACACATAATTTGCTCACACAGTTCATCCATTCGAACTACATCTGGAGGCATTACCAAGCTATGATATCAACTAATATCACAAAATATGTTGTATTACAATATTGGCTCATGTTTATAACAATAAACATAGCATTTGAATCATGAACATACTCTCATACAAATATACCCTAGACATCTCCTAGTTAGGTCACCTATGGAATGCCCCTAAGGGCACCCCAAGACTCAACACTGTATCGGCTCTCTTTGTTGATCTCACAAATTCTCTTTTGATAACACAAATTAGCGACAACTAATTTGATCACACAAGCACCATAATATTTTAGGTTATCACTTGTATTTATAAGAACAACATACATAAAGCTTCAAGAATTCTAATGTTTTATCCAAGAAGTAAACTGATTCTTGCCAAAAAAAAAAGAATTTTGGTTAAAAAAGGAGTCCACGCCACAAAATAAAACCAAATCGATACTATAATTTTGGCCTTTTTCTTCTTACGCTAGGTTTTTATCCAATCACAACAACTTATTGATAGGAATTAGAGTGATAAACTATGTATTTGTGGTAGTTTAGCGGGGGTGCAATTTTCTTGTACTGAATATGAGAAAAAAAATATGAGGATAATGAAGTGTAATTAGAAATTTATGAGTTGGATCAATTAAATTTAAGAGGTACGAGTATGTAACAGGCACCACGAGAAAGGAAGATATTTGGATTAATATTATTTTCAACCGATAAGAAGAATACAAGTAAAATTTTAAATAAAAAATGGTTTACTTGTTTGAACAATGATTGTTTTATGTTAAAAATTGCATTAAAACTTTTTCCTTAATTAAAAAAATCAACTCACATCATGATGAAAAAAAACGAAGACAACACTTGATGCCGCATGAAATGTGCTTATCAATCTTCCTCCACGTGGCAGGACTGATCACCTGACTCCTTGACCTGAAAACCAGAACCCACGACTAGCCGGATGTGTCTCCGACTTAGACCCTCGGGCGTGAGAGTAAGTATATGAATTGGAGAGCAAAAATGTATTGAACAAATGATATTCAGATAACAAAATTGCAGTTACCTTGGAACCGTTGTAGTGGTAATGTATTTATAGTTGGTGTAGACGGTATATTTGGCAGGGCTACATGAGCTCCGAGATTTGTGGGACAGTTATGCATCATGTGAACTTGTCCCTGAACGGCTCCTGATTTGTAGGGAGCCAGTTATGGAAAGAATAGTGGCACGTGCATCCGCAACTGTTAGGTCGACACTCGTTTAGTAGGTCGAGGTCGACGCTTGGGATTGGGTCGACCTTACTGGCGGGTATGGCTGGATCGTACCCGAAACATAACTTGGATCATGAGGTCGAACTAAGTTAGGTCGGGACCCAGTAGGTCAGATAATGAACTTAATTCGACGGATCAATATGATGGGCCTTGGGCCATGTGATCATTGGGCCTAACCCATTAAGAATGTGGTGGCCAAAATTGCTTGAGAACTGGGCTTTACTTGCCTGGCCCAACTCGATACTTTTGGTATGTTCAGTGGCCCCCAACTTTCGAGTTGACTTTGTCGACTAGGAAGTTAAGGAAATTTTGGTGATCATTGTGACTCGCAGGTCGCCACTCGCTCTGAAGTTTAGTCGACCAAAGTGACGTGGCACAATCCTGGACGTTGGTGACGAACGGTCAGATCTGAAGGAGCGCCGCTTTTTGTAATGATTTGACGTTTGAAGAACCGTCTTGGAAACTGTTTTCCTCCATTAATTGGGAAAATAATTTTTGAATTTCCCTTTTTCCTTATCAATTTAGGAAAATATAAATATTAGAATCCTTTTTCATTTAGAACTTTCACCATCTCTGAGCTCTGATAGACTCCGGCGAAGATAGCAAAGAAGCATCTGACTTAAATTTTCCCTTTGTCCTCTGCAACAGCTTCCTATTCCGAAATCCATCAAGGTATTCTTCTCTTTTTCTTACTTTAGGGTTTCGATTGTTGCACTGCTTTTAATGTTGCCATGGCTAGAACCTTCAGTAGTGAGCTAGGAGCCTGGTATGGATACTACACTGTTAACCATAGAGTGTACAAGCATATAAGCGGAGAGTGGAGAGAGATGTCTTTGAATGAATGTGCTTCTGTCTTGACGAGGTGGGGACTAAATTTTAGGGAAATAGGAATGCCCATAGGAAAAGTTTTCCGCGAGAGTCTAGGTCGCCCTTAGTTAGGTCCTCTGAAATTGCTCATAGGTCTGACTCCCCCATTTTCCTTTCTTCTTGTACAGATATGGCCACTCAAGATGGAGTTACAGCATCTACTTCTTCAAGTCCCAGAATTGTGAATGCCTTCGACTGTTTGGCTATACCAGGGAAGAATGAAAGGGGCTATGTCCCTCAAAGGCCAATGAGAGGGAAGAAGAATTTGGCATCCCACTACTCCATGATATATGACTTTTGTGAAGTGAGTAAGGAGGATTATAAGGTGACCATCCATAGCAAAAAAGACTTCCTAGCTCAATTTGGGAAGACATATACTAAGGACGCCACTAAGGTAGCCTTCTTTTATGGGAAATTTGAAGCTGGCTTGAGGTTGCCACTCGACCCTTTTATCAATGAATTCCTTGAGTGTGCTGATGCCTTGCCCCTCCAATTGGGAGCCAATACCTGTAGGGTCTTAGTGTGTTTCGCCATGGTTTGCAGATTTCTTGGATATGAGCCTTGTATGAGGGTGTTCAAAGAGTTCTTTTGTATCAAGTATAGCAAGATTGATTTGGGGATTAGCACCCCTTCTAAACCCAACTCCCCCAAATTGTTCATGAACCTCCCTAGCAAAGCGAGCTATTGGAACTTCCATGTTGTGGTAGTGGAGAGTAGATTAGGATGGGAATTCCCTTTGCCCAACTCTGAGACTGACCCCATGGAAGAGGAGAACTATTGGGAGCCACCTTGGTACTTCGATTTGTACAAGAAGTTGTGTCAGTTGGCAGATAAGGGGCCTATCAGTTGGGAGCGCCTAGGAACCACCAAGTACAACTACATTCAAGCTGGGATGATGGCCGGTGAGGGAGAGGTGCAACCCCTTGTTCATGTTAGTAGGGGCACAATATACCCTGACTGGGTCACCCATGCCTTGGGTAGGTTCGAGGAAAAATGCCAGTTTTACCAATGGACTGCCAACTATTGCAAGGACAATGGGGAGCATGTTGGTGGTAAGGGTTTACTCGCTTTTATTTGTTAACTCGTCAGTTGCTAGCTCTCCTTCATAACTCTCAGTTTGCACATAGAACTATTTTGAACTGCATGTACAACTCTTAGCTCGTCCGTTGGTTAACTCGCACGTAGAATAGTTAGCTTGTTCATGTTTAGTTCGTACATAGAACTTGTAGCTCGTATGTAGAATGATTTGCTCGCACATGATTAGCTCGTACATAGAACTTGTATTTCGTAAGTAGAATGATTAGCTCGCACATTATTAGCTCGTACATAGAACTTATTACTCATATGTAGAAATCTCATATGTCGAACTAACCCTTTGTCATTTTGATCTTGATACAGTTCTGACCCATGAGCAAGAAGCAAATATGGTTCGCATAGTTGGTGTATCTGACAAGAAAAAGGCTAAGAAAGCCCATGGTGCCAGCAATGCTCGAGCCAACAGGGAGAGAGAAGCTGGGAGGCGCAACGCTTTGTTGTCCAAAGATAACGCTGGCATGGTGCCAATGGAGGAGGTTGAGTTGGAAGATCCTCTGCAAAGTGGTACCCAATCTAGGGATGTGAATGAAGGGGGTGATAAGTCCAACAAGTCGACTAGGCCAAGATTGAGCTCCGACCCAATTTCTGAAGCCAATGCAGCGACCTCTGGTGCTGGGACAGCTGGGGCTAGCCCCTTAAACTTTGTGGATATTGAGGATGAAGCTGTTGAGATGGAAGAAGATCATCCTCTGGAGACAAGGAAAAGGTCAAGAACTGATAAGGGGAAAGCTGTCTCCCCGAGCCAACTTCCACCTCCTGTCCCTCCTCAAACTAACCAAGAGTCTCTTGAGGATCAAATAAGGAGATTGAGTGATGTTCCTCCACTCACAGGAGTCAACAGCATGACCCATCGCTACCCTGAAGTTAGCCTTGGCCAGGTGGTGGTCAGGAGGGCCATTGACGTCGATCTCTTGGCTCACTTTGCTGATAAGGGGATGACCCCTGAGGAGTTCTCTGCAAGGTCAGGTCTGGTGTAGAGCGAGGTAAGCCTTTATTTCCCCCTCCATTAAGTCACTTTTCTTTTAACTCGTCAATTCAATTTCTGGGTCTTTGTCGAGCTGATCCTTGATTTTCTTTGATGTAGTCTCTCACTATGGTGGAGCAGGCCAAGAGCTCCTGGAGAGCATCTATCGAGAGGGAAAGACAAGCCATGAGCCAATATTCAAAGAAGTCCCAGGAGCTGTCCGAGCTGAAAAAGAAATACAATGACCTCGAAAACTCTTTTGATGCTCTGGAGATGGTGAAGAAGAAAGCCTTGGCTGATAAGGACAAAGCTCTGGACGACCTGAAGGCTGCTGAGGCCAAAGTGAGTGAGGTGACAAAGGAGAGGGATGTTGAGCGTCTTGCTCATGAAGAGACTAAGAAGGAATTAGCAACAGTCTCCAAACTTCTCAAGGACAAGGACACCTTTTTGATCGAGCTGAACGAGGAACATCGTGCTGCACGGATAAAATGGCAGGAAGACCTTCAGGTCACTGCTAAGAAAGCTGTTGATAAGTTCCAGGATGGAGACGACTACTATAACGCCATTGTCGCTAAGGCAAAGGACTTTCTTGACATGGGTAAGCGTCACATGGCTCGTCGGGCTCTAGTGGACTCAACTGCTGATGTCTCCCTTGAGCAACTGGCACGCTGGGCCTCTGAAGCTCAGTATGACATGGCTGCTCGAGGTGGTCACTCGGTGGTTCTGTACACGGACAACGATTTGGCCTTTATAGCTCAACAAGGCGAAGAAGATGGCTGTGAAACATGGACTGCTCCTCCTCTAGCTCCCAGGAATTTCGATGTAGTTCTTCAAGAAATTGAGGATGGTGAGGAAATGGAGGAGGATGATGAGCCCGAGCAACTGGTCTTCTCCGAGTCGGGTAAACCCTTGGGCCCCCAGCAACAAGAAGGTGATGAAGAGGTCCGAGCTACCAATGGCGATCAGACTGATGCTCGCCAGGATTCTTGATTTTATGTGAATGACATTGTAACAAACAAGCTTCAAAACAATTTTTGCTTTTTTTGTCTTGTAACTGTTTGAACGCCTTGGCCCAGTTTTTTGGGAGGCGATATACTTCATAACCTTTATGTGCACAAGTCTTGGCCCACTTTAGGAGACTTGATTATATCCAATTGTAGCTAACTTCCCATCGTAATTTGTAGTATGCTTCTGATTCCAACACGTGTGTGTAGAGCTAGATTGGATAGAACATCTAAGTCGCTTTAAGACTTGGGTCGAGCTGATTTTTGATAATTCAGTCGGCCTAAGGCTTGTAAAGATTTTTGTAAATAAGATTGACTGAAAGTCGAACCTGTTTAAGAGATTGTAGCTGACTAAGGGTCGAGCTTGTTAGAACAAAGTCAACTAAGAGTCGGACTTATTAAAGGAAAGGAACAAAGCTGATTAAGAATCGAGCTTGTTAAGACGAAGCTGACTAAGAGTCGAGCTCGTTAAGACGAAGCTGACTAAGAGTCGAGCTCGTCAGAACGAAGTCGACTAAGAGTCGAACTTGTTAAAGGAACAAAGCTGATTAAGAATCGAGCTTGTTAAGACGAAGCTGACTAAGAGTCGAGCTCGTTAAAATTAGTGCAGCACAATGTTTGGTCGAATAGAACTGTGATTTTTATTGAAGTACGAACATGCTTACATCAAACTGAAAACTAGAACTATTTGACAAATTCAAGCTTGGAAATTGCATTAACCTTCGAACTGAACTAGGGAGTTGAACTTGAAGTAATATTTGATGAGGTGAGTAGCGTGCCATGGATGCTTCAACTCTTCCCCATCTGGATGAGCAATCATGTAAGTCCCTTCTTTGATGATTCGAGTAACAATGTAGGGACCTTCCCAGTTGGGAGATAGCTTGTTCTGTTGGGTTCTCCTTCCAGTTGCCTCGATCTTTCTTAGTATGTGGTCCCCTACTTGGAATGACCTTGTCTTCACCTTCTTGTCGTGGTAAATTTTGGTCCGCTACTTTTAGTTGACCATTCGAAGGTAAGCTGTATCTCGCTTCTCGTCAATTAAATCCAAGTCGATAATCGGTTAGTGTCGTTCTGCTCTTGGTCGAAGAATGCCACTCTGGCTGTAAGGAATCTCAACTCAGCTAGAGCCATGGCCTCTGACCCGTATGCTAGAGCGAATGGGGTTTCCCCCGTGGGCCCCCGAGTGGTTGTGCGAACTGCCCAAAGAGGAAGGGGGAGTTCGTCCAACCAGTTGCTACGCCGACCTACCAAGCCTGTCTTAAGTGAGGAGAGTACAAGCTTGTTTGCTGCCTCAGCTTGTCCATTTCCTTGAGGGTATGCAACAGATGACTACCAATGTTTGACTCCTACTCGATTCATTTCCTCTTCGAAAGCTCGGGATAATTGTAAACCATTATCTGATACTATAGCTCGTGGGATCCCAAATCGACACCAGATAAAGTCGTGTATAAAGTTGATGGCATTTTCCTCTGTGATTCGAGCTAGTGGCTTTGCTTCGACCCACTTGGTGAAATAATCAATGGCGATGATCGCGTACTTGAAATTTCCCCGGGCGGGAGGGAAGGGTCCAATTAAGTCGACCACCCACATATCGAATGGCCAAGCAGCGATAACTGGAGTTTGCTCCGTTGAGGCGTATGAGGTAGGTTGGCAAACCTTTGACATTGGTCACATTTCTGAACAAAGTCATGAGTGTCAGCTCTCATGTGTGGCCAGTAGTACCCTAAAGTGATCAGTTTGTCAACTAGAGTTCTGGCCCCCGAGTGTCCACCACAAATTCCATTGTGCACCTCATGCATTAACTGAGTGATTTCTTGAGGGTGGATGCACTTCAACAATGGCCTAGTGTATGATCTTCTGAACAGCATGCCTCCTTGGATAACGTACATCGGAGCTTTCTTTTTGATAGCTCGAGCTTTCTTCTCGTCCCCTGGGAGCTCGCCAGTCTCCAAGTATGCCTTCATTTCCTCAATCCAGCACTTGTTATAAACCCAGTTCCTCGAAGTGTCTTCCACACACTGAATTTGAACTCTTTCATATGATGGGCTCTCAAGGTAAGAGATGGGCTCTTCATGTGGCTGGAAATGCGAAGTGGCTAGCTTTGAGAGTAAGTCGGCCAACTCGTTGTCTTCTCGACCAATTCTTTGAATTTCCCAAAACTCTAAGTCTTTTATCAATTCCTTCACCAGGTCGTAGTATTTGATCAGAGTCGAGTTTAGCACCTCATATTCCCCTCTGACCTGATTGACTATTAACTGGGAGTCACAGTAGGCCATTATTTTAGTTGCTCCAAAGCACTTGGCGTACTCGATGGCTGTAACCAAAGCTTCATATTCTGCCTGGTTGTTGGAGGCATCAAACTTGAACCTCAATGACTCCTCATATATTGTCCCAGATTCTGGATCGATTAGAACAATCCCAGCTCCACTGACATTCTTTGTAGCTGACCCATCCGAGTAGACCTTCCAACAATCGTCGGGTAAAGAAGTAACGAGCTAAGACTCTGGCTCCTTCCCCTTAACTTTTTCCTTGTGAACTCTAACCTCACTGTCTTCCTTGGTGAACGTAAGCTCGACCAAGAAGTCTGCCAAGGCTTGAGCTTTCAATGCCTTTCGAGGTCGATACTCTATGTCAAATTCCGTGAGGGCAATTGACCAATTGAGTAAGCGACCTGAACTTTCAAGCTTGTGCAGAATTTTTCTCAAGGGTGCATTTGTGAGCACCACAATAGGATGAGCTAAAAAATAAGCTCGCAGCTTCCTTGAAGCTATGACTAGGGCATACGCGACCTTCTCCGCATTGTAATATCTGCCCTCCACGTCTGACAGGGCCTTGCTAACGTAGTATATGGGCTTTTGAAGCCCTTCCTCTTCTCAAACCAGAACTGCTGCAACTGCTTTGTCTCCCACAGATAGATACACGAACAAAGTCTCTCCAGTAGTCGGGCTACTCAATAGAGGGGGAGTAGCGAGGTATTCCTTAAGTTGTTGGAACGACGAATGACATTCGGCTGTCCACTCAAAATTTTTTGTCCCCTTTAAAGCTTTGAAGAAAGGGAGAGACCTTTCCGCCTACTTGGCTATGAAGCGACCCAGGGCTGCAACTCTTCCATTAAGTCGCTACATCTCTTTGACACTGGTGGGCTCCTGCATGTCGACCAGAGCCTTGATCTTTTCTGGGTTTGCCTCTATTCCTCGTTGTGACACCATAAAGCCAAGAAATTTACCCGCTGCTACCCCAAAGACACATTTGCTTGGGTTAAGTTTCATGTCGTTTGCTCGTAAATTGGCGAACGTTTCCTTTAGGTCGACCACGTGACGTCCGGTCTTTGTTTTGATGACCATATCGTCGACGTAGGCCTCCATGTTTCGGCCAATCTGTGAAGCAAAGACTTTGTTAACCATACGCTGGTAGGTTGCTCCTACATTTTTTAACCCAAATGGCATCATGGTATAACAATAGATGCCTCCAGCTGCTTGGAAAGCTGTCTTCACGATGTCATCCTCATGCATCTTGATCTGATGATAGCCTGAATAGGCATCTAGAAAGCTGAGGGTGGAGTGGCCAGTAATGGAATCAACAAGTTTGTCAATTCTAGGGAGCGGATAGCTGTCTTTTGGGCAGGCAAGGTTGAGATTGGTGAAGTCGACGCACATTCTCCACTTGCCATTTGACTTCTTCACCATGACCACATTGGCTAACCAGTTTGTATGTGTAGCCTCCTTTATGATACCTGCACTCAAAAGTTTTTGTACCTCAGTTTTATGGCCTCCTCTTTGTCACGAGCGAAGCTTCTTAATTTCTGGGGCCTGGGCTTTATGGTCGAGTTGACCTCCAGTCTATGAACAGAGACCTCTTCCTTGATCCCCTTCATATCCTCTACTCGCCACGCAAAGACGTCATTGCTTTCTTTGATTAGCTCGACAATTTCAAACCTTTCTTCATGCGACAGCTGCTTTCCAATCCAAATTTTCTGCTCGGGGTAGGAAGGATTTGTAATCACTGCTTCCAACTCGTCCACAGCCTCTAGCTCTGGACCATCTCTAAATTGTAGGGTTTCAACGATGATCTCTCTAACCCTCTGTCTTTCTCTGGCCCCCAAGTGGGGAGCTTCCTCAGCAATCATCTCATCCAGCTCGTCTGCAGTCTCACTGGTGGTGGCCCCCGAGTTATTGTCGATCTGGAGGCATAGCTTGCCTATGGAGACTTGGTCGACCATAACTGTATCCACATCGACCATGGTGGCTTCAGATTGACGTGTCGACTCAGCCATGACCTCGTCATGTGAGAAATAGGTCGACTCTTCCACAATGGTGATTGTAGATAGTCGAGTAGTTTTGGTGACTGACTGAGACAGCTTTAGGTATCCTTCAGCAGTTTCAATCTCCAGTTCCCTCTTCTTTCTCTCTCGAAGGACATGATCAAGATATGCTCGAGCTGTGCCTTGTACGCAGCCAACTCCAGCTGGTGTAGGAAATTTAACTCGCTGATGGGGAATCGAGGCCACCATTCCAAGTGCGACCTTACCAGGGATACCAAGTATGGCAGCATAATCATTGTTTACATCAATAACGATAAATTTTACCTTGGAGACGACCCTGTAGGGGTGTTGGCCTAGGTCGACGTCTAGCTCGATCTGTCCCTTGGCATCGACCCGATGGTTGGTGAAGCCCTCCAATCTGCCATCATACCGCTTGAGCTGCTCATTCGAGAGACCCATTTCCTGGAATGTTTTATAGAACAGAATATCCTTATAGGCCCCCATGTCGACTAAGAGTCTGCTCGTCGTACATCCGTCAATGAGTCCTGGGATGACGAGAACTTGCTCTCTAGCCGCTATATTAATTGCTAGCTTGTAAGGATAAAAGCTGATCACTTCATCCCTGGCGTGGCTCCTTGGTGGCACATGTGGGGCTTTGTTGAGCTGAAAAATCTTATGTTTGATGGCTGTGTTGATGGCTTGTTCAGTGATGATGCCCAAATTCATCCTAGGTTGCCTTGGTTCTGGGTGTCCACCTGCAGGTCGCTCACTACCGCCTCCTTGAGGCCTTTTAATATATGCGTCGAGTCTTCCCTGTTCGACCATTCTCTGAATTATGCGCTTCAAACTCATGCAATCCTCCGTAGTATGCCCCGTATCCTTGTGATACTCACAATATTTGCTGTTGTCCCTTCTGAACTTATTGGCCGGGTTCATAGGGGAAGGTGGGGCCAGTTCGACTGCATTCATTATTTCAGTTCGACTCACCGTTAGGGGAGTGAAAGCTTCGGGCACTTTCTCAGCCGCCTTGGTTCTGTTCTTGCCATTCTTGTTATTTCCCTCGTTCTTGGCTGAGTCTTTTTTGTCATCAGCGACCTCAGTCTTGGGTCCTTTCCCATTCTTCTTTTCTTTTCTCTCCTCGGCCAATGCCACATTGTAGGCCTTCTCGAACAACTCCTGTCGAGTAGTAACCGTTCGAACTGTCAGCTCGTAGTCCATGTCTGTAGAAGTAATTCCACTCCTGAAACAATTGATAACCTCTTTATCCGTGAGGTCCTCCTCGATCTTGTCGACCATTTCCTTAAACTTGGTGTAGTAGCTCATCGAGCTTTCATTTTTCCCTTGCACCAAGTTGTTTAGATCAGTGACTGTCATCTTCCTATCTCCAGCCGTCGAGAAGCGTTCCAGAAACTTTGTCCTCATATAAGACCAAGTTGAGATGCATCCTGGTGCCAGACCATTAAACCATGTAAGGGCTGCCCCAGTGAGTGTGCTTGTAAGTGCCTTGCACATCATGTCGTCCTCGTGGGAGACAAAGCACATGGTGGCCTCCAAGTGTTGTATATGGCTTTTGGCGTTGGTTGCACCTGAATACTTTTCTAGGACTGGCAATCTGAAACCTGGAGGAGGTAGATAGTCGAGCAACTCCTTTGCCAAAGTTCGAAGAGCAAAGGCTTTGTGCTCGCTCTTTCCAGCACCTTCCTTCTTATCAGCTTCCCACTGTTCGAATTTCTTCTTCCATAGGAGCCACTCCCTAGCATCGGGCCTGTCGTCCTTAGCATGGGAGACATCATTCAACCTTTGCCTCTCTTCATGGTGATTCTCTCTCCCAGAATTGGCTGTATGTCTTTCACTTCTATGGGGAGTTATCTCTCTGCCCCTCCTGTCCCTGTGGGAAGGTGACCTTACTGACTGAGTTGGCGACCTGCGCCTATCTTCTCTTAGTGGCGACCTGCGCCTATCATTCCTGGGTGGCGACCTGCGCCTTGCTTCTCCTATAGGCGACCTGCGCCCATTCCTTTCCCTGTGGGGTTGCGACCTTTGTGTTCTGTATGGGGATCTTCGTAAGCTTTGATTAGCCTCTAGTTGTGTTCTCAGATCTGACTGGGCCTCCTGCTCCCTATTCCTAT
The DNA here is from genome assembly GCA_022495995.1 of Adenophora triphylla var. japonica. Lineage (NCBI taxonomy): Eukaryota > Viridiplantae > Streptophyta > Magnoliopsida > Asterales > Campanulaceae > Adenophora > Adenophora triphylla. The sequence goes on from JAFEMH010000763.1 coordinate 543,310, forward strand.
TGAGGCTGGCCCTCAGATCATCACTTGGAACGTGAATGGGTGATTGAGGCAGCAGCACCATCCTTTGCTCGACATTTTGTCCCACAGTCTCCTTCGGTCGGGCACTCCTAGCATGTTCCCTGTTAGAAACTTGAGAGGGAGCCACCCTATCTGACATTCTATCAGCCTGTTCTGCCTCCTCCATTGCTAACAATTCGGCTAGAATTTTAGCTCGCTCCAACAGCATCTCCTTCCTGCTCAAGGGGTTGGACGAGGGTCCTGCCCGGTTTCCAGCGTTGGTTTGCCCTGTTGGACGCTTTGGAGGTGGCGCTCCTTGTCCCTCCATAGGATGCTAGTCTCTCCTTCCATCTGGCAATCCCTTGCTATCAGCCACAATATTAGATCGCGTTGCCCTAGCGTGTTGACGCGGTGGAGGGGGAGGAGGCAAATTAGCATTTCCAGTGTTTGCATTGGCATTATTGTTTCCTTCATCGTGGCCGAGTGAGGCTTCAGATACATGTCCCTCCGAAGTTACCATAATTGCAAGTTGAGAAAACTTTCGAGGTCAAGTTATGCACGATTCCCGGCAATGGAACCAAACTGATGCCGCAGAAAATGTGTTTATCAATCTTCCTCCACGTGGCAGGACTGATCACCTGACTCCTTGACCTAAAAACCAGAACCCACGACTAGCCGGATGTATCTCCGGCTTAGACCCTCGGGCGTGAGAGTAAGTATATGAATTGGAGAACAAAAATGTATTGAACAAATGATATTCAGATAACAAAATTGCAGTTACCTTGGAACCGTTGTAGTGGTAATGTATTTATAGTTGGTGTAGACGGTATATTTGGCAGGGCTACATGAGCTCCGAGATTTGTGGGAAGTTATGCATCATGTGAACGTGTCCCTGAACGGCTCCTGATTTGTAGGGAACCAGTTATGGAAAGAATAGTGGCACGTGCGTCCGCAACTGTTAGGTCGACACTCGTTTAGTAGGTCGAGGTCGACGCTTGGGATTGGGTCGACCTGACTGGCGGGTAGAGCTGGATCGTACCCGAAATATAACTTGGATCATGAGGTCGGACTAAGTTAGGTCGGGACCAGTAGGTCAGACAATGAACTTAAGTCGACGGATCAATATGATGGGCCTTGGGCCATGTGATCATTGGGTCTAACCCATTGAGAATGTGGTGGCCAAAATTGCTTGAGAACTGGGTTTTACTTGCCTAGCCCAACTCGATATTTTTGATATGTTCAACACTTATTATTAGACATCTATAGTATAAATAAGAACTGTCCACCTCACCATGTGAACAGTACAATGAATAGTGTCAAATGCCAAATTTCTCATTTTGTCCTTCCTAAGTTGTCCATTTCCCATTTTGCCCTTTAAAAAAAAAACACGTGTCCTCGAACACGGGCTTTCACTAGTGTATATATAAAGTTAGCTTACTCCGATCTCCATGAGTCGATCTTAGGAAAAAAAAAAAAAACACAGTTTTTGAGCCCTAAAACGAATTTTTCAAAAAGCAAGCTTCTCCTTGTATAAAGTGCTAGTCGTTCATATTGACACTTATGAATTTTCAAACTAATAATCTTAACACTAGTTTATAAGTGACACACATTATTAGTGTTTTGAAATGACATCAAAAACATTCAAGCAAGAATTTATTCATTGGCTTATGGAAGATGAGTAACCTCTCTTCTCTTCTCCATAAGATAAGGTATTATTAAAACCAAACACTTGGCTAAAACAAACCTAAATCAAAATCTTATCATAAAACAAAAAAAAAAAAAACAAACAAACAAACAAACATTCTAACTAACTAACAAGACCCAAATTGAGGATCCCAAAAGAGGTATTTGGCCATGACTTTTCTTTAGCCTTCATCAACAAAACCCTCCCCCAAGCAATCCAACCTTGCCATGACATTCTCTTATCCCATGGACTTCCCCATTCCAATATCAATCTTACCCCTTTCTCTGCTTCTATTTCTGCCTCCTCAAATCTCCCTTTGCTCAAATAAATTTGAGCCAAAACCACATGGGGTTCACCAATAAATGGATTCTTGTCCACGCAGTTCATCAATTTTGATTCAGATTCATCCAAATTCAACCCACCAAAACAAACACTTTCCCAGTAAAGAACTCTGGCCATTATTTGATCATCTGCATTCAGTATCTTACTGCAATTGTCGAAAATTGGAGGTATTACCAGCTCGATTTCGTTCTTGATTTTGTTCCCTGCCTGCTGCTGCTGTTCAATTGCTGCTATCTCTTCTTCACGAACAATCAGTGTGTAAATTGCTGCCATTCTTGATGCGGAATTCATCCATAATCCTGGCTTTCCGTCGCCCGGCCACAATGCCGCCGACACGTTGTTGCTGGTAAATTCTAATCGGCCGTTGGAATTGTCGAAGAGGGTATCCTGGAAACCGAATAATTGATCGCTGAAATCAGCGATTGTCATGAAGAGGAAGATTGCAACCACCCTTCTCGACAAGTGTACATCATCGCCCGTTTTTATATGCTTCACCGTGATCCCATCGGCCGGGAGGATCGCCTGCAATTTCTTCCTCCATCCGTCTTCTCCGGCGGTGGTGACACACTTTCCCTTGGCGTTCCGCAGCGAGATATCCGATTGGTTGAGGTGTTCCACGAGCTCCGAATCATCGTACATGAACAAGAGATCGTCGTGGATGAGGGACTGGCGGGGAACAATACAGAAGAGATGGATCAAATTCTCAGCGGCATCTCCGACGTGGCCGCGAACGGTGTCGCGGCCGGTGGAAGGATCGAAGATGGCGAGATTGACGTAAGAGTTGGAGTAAGCGGAGTGAAAGAGACCGCAGAGGCAAACGGCGTCGGGTGCTTTCCAGAGCTTGAGAATACGGTAGACGTCGAGAAGATGGTCAAGGAAACTGCCGTGCTTATGCCAGCACTCGCCAGCGCCGACGGACTTGAGGACGGAGAGGAGGTTGGGGAGGTTGTTGTCGACGGAGTGGAGTTCACCGCGGAGGAAGGGACGGGCGGAGTCGAGGAGGGAGTGAAGATCCATGATTTCTGGTGATGATTAATTGCAAATGGAGGAGGGAATAGAAATGAAATAGTCAAATGGAAGTGTGTGGGTGTGTGACTGCTGTACTAATTAATTAATCATCAATCGAATCGAATCTAATCTAATTTTTGAAAGCGGCAAAGATAAGGTTTTAGTATTATGAAAAACAAAAACAAAACAAGATATACTTTCACTAGAGTGGACTGGATGGCGTAACTGATTTCCTTTCTATCTACTTTACTTGGATCATGTTTTTTTTAATCATATATTTTGGTTTATCTTCGCTTTTGCTTACTACTCCCTCCGTGTCTCAGACTGACTGAGATTGAACCAAGAGTCCTACTTTTTCTTTTAATTCGTCTCAGATCAAAAGTTTCTTTTCTTAAATGACAAGTTTTTGAATATATTTATACCCTTATAATTTAATATATTTACAAAAAAAATCATTCATTATACCCTTATAAAGTTAACATATTTACAAAAAAATCAATCATTAACTTACTATTTCTTCCACTCATTCTCTCTCCTATTAAAAAATCAATCATTAACTATTATTTCCTATCCCATATTACAAAAAAACCATTCATTATACCCTTATAAATTTAACATATTTACAAAAAAAATCAATCATTAACTACTATTCCCTATCCCACATTTAACTTTTATTCATTTTTTAAAAAATTTCTTAAGAAACGTGAAATTTCCCCCGAAGACCCTTGATTTGAGACGGAGGGAGTATTTTTTTTTTTTATTAGCAATTTAACCTCTATACTTATAATACGTCTTCACATTATTCAAGTGCCCTAACTATATCCAAAACCGTTTAAAAATGTTAAACAAAATCTAACATGATGCCTTGATGGACTTTTGCGTGTATTAAATTTGAATTAGTTGAGATCGGAAGATCAGACCGAAATGTTAACAAAATCTAACAGGTTGCCTTGGTGGAACTTTTTCTAGCCATTAAATTCCCCCACCCCTCTTCTCACCCGCAATAGACAATTTACTCCCACCCGATTTCGCCCCAACTCCATACAACTTCGAATAACTCTTCAATGGGGGAATAGCAGACTTCTCCATCAATGACGGCAGCATAGTATTCTTGGGCTTCCTATTCTATTTTCTCAAAATCGCCGAAAAATCTAGCACAAATCGAGTCAAAACAGAGGACCCTTTTTGCCTATTCTGTAGTGTAGTAATACCCATCAAATTCCCATGAAATTTCACTTGTTTTCGCGGCGGGGTAAGCTCAAATTCTTGATTATCAGTTGGTGGGTTTTCTTTCAAACACTTCAATCTCAGCTTCGATTCTCGCAAATCGATGTAGGCTGTGTATCTGGGCCCTCTTTTCATGAAGAAATCAAAAGTTGCGAGTTGGAGAAGAATGGGTTTTTTCGAGTCGTCGGAGAATTGAGAAAGGATGAGAGATTTTGGATCGAGGGAAACTAAGATTGGTTTAATTTTAAATCGAAAATGTGTTCTTGATTTTTTGTGTTTGGTGAAATTGTGGAGTTTTGTATTTGTTTCTGCCTTTGTTGGGTAGAGGGTGGTGATTGGGTGGGGTTGTTCAGATTGATATGGATGGTGTGTGGTGGTGGTGGTGGTGGTGGTCGAGATTGAGAGGGATGGTGGCGGAGTTGTGGTGGAAGAGGTGTTGAGAGGAATGATTCTTCATTTCTAACTAATTCAAGTTTGATACACGTGATATGTAAAACATGAAAGAACCCACAATATAACTTTCGTTAGATTTTGTTAACATTTTCTAAAGGTTTTGGATGAAGTTAGGGCACTTGGATAATGTGAAGGCGCATTATAAGTACAAAGGTTAAAACTACTAAAAAAACATTGGTTAAAAGCGAAGATAAACCAAAGTACAGTGGTTAAAAAAGTCGATTAACCTTTTTTTTTGGGCTAATATCAAAAGTACCCTAAGTTGCATATGAATTGCAACTTGGGTTTTAATATTAAAATTTTGATAATTTAATGTCTAATGTGCACTCACCTGTACTAAGGGTATCCTTACACCTAGTAAAAATTCACCTAGTAAAAATTCCTTACGTACACCCCTTTTAGTGCACCCACCAGCATGTGAATCGCACATGGGGGAAAACGTGAAAATCACGTACAATTTCAGTATCAGCAGGCCAGCCACCTCAGTCTAGCTGGACGGCTATTTCTTGCCAGCCGGCCTGCTGGACGATGGCAGCAGTTGTTGCTGATTTTGACACGTTTAGCTTGGAGATTACGTTCAGTTATCCAAAACTTTAAACGTAATTCCCAATTAATTCAGAACGTGTGCACGATCTTCCGAAAGATTAGCTTCACTCTCAATAACCGTTTCTTCCCTACATATATAAAAGGAACCCTTTACCCTTTTAGAAAAGCACAATATTCCCACTAAATACACGGTTTTGCATCCAAAAAAATATAGCAAATACAACCCTTTCCTTTTTGTAGACAGATAAGGTTCGAAAATTCTAAATTCCCTTACAGTTACTATGTCCAAATAAATCTCGCATTCCTAGAGTAAAATTCACTAAACTTTCCCGCCTAAAGTAAAGTACGCTCATAAATTACATTTTAAAAGACCGCTCTCATTGCGATTTCGCCTATCACCATTAAAGAAAACGAAGAAAATCGATGACTACGTGGTACCACAGCCATCCTTCATTACCCTTTTGGCACGAAAAGTCAGGTATACCAAATTATGTTAACTTTTATGCTAAATAAATAATGAGTATTTTAAGCATTTTTAACACACGTACACACAAAAATTAGAAAAATCGGTAATAACGACGGGGTGAGATGGGTGTCTTTTTAACACCTTCACAACTCGTAACAATACCCCCGAACATATAAGCTCTCAAATAAAAGGTTTTTCTATCAATTTTCTTCTTAAAAAAAAACAATAGTGGCGAATCTACTAAAACGTGTAAAAATCGCTACGGACATCGGCACATCCACAGCCCGAGTTAAAGGAAGAAGGGAGAAGAAGAGAGAGAAGGAGAGCGACGGGCGGCCTGGATGGGTGGTGGGCGACGTGGGATGGTTGCTGTGATTGGGGTGTCGACTCCGGAGAATGAAGCAGGGGAGGGTTTGATTGAAATATGGACAGGGAGGGAGAACGTGATATGATGGATTATTAAAGGAAGTGATTGGGTTAGGTTAGGTTAGGGTTGAGGGATTACTTTTTCCAGATTGTGAGTTAAAAAACGGAAGAAAAAAAAAAGTTTATTTAAACCCTCTATATTTCTGATAATTATTATAAAGGTCACAAAATGTTTTTATAATTGGTTAGAAAAACAATTTGATCAATAGTTGGATGATTTTTGGTGCTATTTTATTTCATTATTTATTTATTTTTGAAAGATTTTTTGTAACTTGGAATATAATTATTCTTTAATTAGAATAAAACTTTCGGAGTTGTCAAGTTTTTAACGAAATAGAGGCAAAATAAACAATTATTGAACTTAATGGGTAGGAAATGCAATTTTCAAAGTTCATTAGATTTTTAGTTCATTTTTTTTAGCTTCCATCCATATTCAAATGGTTTTGGATATCCCTTTGTTGTCAGTTTCCGGCAAATTCTAAATACAGGGAGTTTAAAATACAGGGATCCCGGGAAATTACTAATTTGCCCCTTTATATACCTAATTTCCCCTCCCTCCTTTCATTCAAACGCACACTCTCTCTCTCTCTCTGGCACCGGCGGCGGCGCCATTTTACCTAGGGCGTTCATTTCCCCTCACTCTCTCTCTCTCTCTGGCACCGCGACGGCGACGGCGCCATTTTACCTAAGTGACTGTAGGGCGTTCATTTCAGGCGACAGAAAGAGAAGAAGATAAAATCATAAGGCAAGAGAACAAAAAATACCCAGAAAAAAAATTGAACAAAATAGGGTTTCAAAAGCAGAAAAAAACGCATCATATTGAACAAAATTGAACGATTGAAGTGAATTAACAAATCAAAGTAATTACCTGAGTTGGAGACGATGGTCGGAGTGAGGGCCATCAGATTAGGGTTAGGTTTCAGAGAGAGATGGTGTATGTGTGTGTTTGTATAGAGAGAGAGAGAGAAAAAATGATAAATGACGTTGAAGAGAGGGAGCTTAGGATTTATTTGGAATACTGATGATATTGATATGTCTCGTGTAAACTCACACGAGACACATCTCGTGTGAATTCATACGAAATTAGTCTCGTGTGAACTCACACGACACACATCTCGTGTAAATATACACGAGACACATCTCGTGTAAACTCACACGAGATATATCTCGTGTGAATTCACACGAGATGTGTCTCGTGTGAGTTTACACGAGATGTGTCTCGTGTATACTTACACGAGTCGAGATATGTCGTGTAAGTCTACCCGAGATGTAAGAGGACATCTCGGGTAGACTTACACGAGACGGGCAGGGGCAGCGATGGAACAAATTAGATCCCTGTATTTAAGATCCCTGTATATAAATATATCCTCAGTTTCCTTCTATTCTATCCCCACCCAATAAAGCCCAAAGGTTTATTATTATTATTATTATCGGAGCCACCATTTGATTCCAAATCATACATTTTTACAACTCTGACTTCGTAAAATCTATAGTGCAATTTTCAGCACCAATAATTAATGACATGGAACTACTAATGCAAAATTTTCCTCCTCTCCTCGTACGAGCCAATGGGATAGTGCCACATATATATATATATATATTCTCTTTAAAAATTAGTGTTTGATATTAATTTGATTTGGGGTGGGTCTCACATATACCAAATAAATCCTGACAGTTCACCCACTAACAAGAGGACGTGGCCAATTATAGGCCACATGCACGAGGGGAGGAGCACATGTTGGGTATGAGAAAATCAAAATCCGTATCCAATAATCACGGGTCTAATACCAATTGAAGTTAGAGATTCCGCGGCAGTTCTTCAAAACAGAAAATTGAAAATACAATTGCTACAAAATTAAGTTTAAAGATAACAAATACTACTCGGTACTATTATTCACCGTACAAAAGAACTAGAAAAGGAAGAAGAATGAAAACGAGTATAAATATAATCGAAAAATAAAGATTCACCATAAGTGCCATGTTTGAGAACATCATTTCTACTCATCAGCTTCAAGGGCAGGGGAGGCAGTTACCATGTCCAATACTTTCATTATGAAAGTATATGTGAAGGCATCTTCCTGTAGCTTCTCAAATCTGCACTCAACATAAATAAAATTCACACTCCCTCTCTGCCCCGAAATGATATTCCTACTTTTTTATACGTTAGAATGAATCCTAATAAACATTTAAAACTTGTTATTAATAGTATTTATAATGGTGTATAAATAACAAGTTTTAAATATTCATTAGAATAATTAAATTAACCGAAAACTATTGCTCAAAGTACCTTCACATAAACGATCATTTTGAGACGGAGTGAGTATAAAATATATGAGTAGGAGTTACTACATTCACATATGTCAAATATGATTCTAAGTTGCACTTGCAATCATAATGTGATCATTAAGACTATAGGGTATTTATATTATGTGTGCTACTAAAAGTGTTTAAAGTCAACTTAATTTCTTTCCTTTTTTTTTTTTTTGACCAACTTAATTTCTTTGAAAACCTAAGATCTGACATGGGAGGGGGGGGGGGGGAGTACTTCAGCTATCCATGACATGATGCTTCACACAAATGATATGTCAGGGTAACTTGCAATAGTTTCTAAAACTATTTGCTGTAGACATTATATCAAGGAAAGAAAGATGATACTGGGAGTTTACTGATGCATGCACAAGTCAGTAAGTTTAGAGTGAGATGAAGAAGCCAAAGTTTAGAGTGAGATGAAGAAGCCAGGCAAATGAAACAACAATCAAGGCTTTTGACTGCTCTCTGATTAGGTGCATTTTATACATTGCATGTACCTTTCAATCTTTATTGTAGTTATGAAGTTTTCAAATTCTTTAGAGCCTATAAAAGGCTAGATAAATAAAGGAATAGACATCCAAGTTCTGAGGAAAAGCAAGTATTAGGTAGTTTGGGGAATTCTCAATAAAAAATTCCTACTTTTATGTCTTTAAACATTGTTCTTCATCCTTTCTATTTTTCCAATCAATTCCTAGCCAGCAACATAGCTAGTAAAAGCTGTCCCAAATCCTCTAATCCAGCAACCCGAAGGCCCGTGACGCATTCCATCACAAAAATCAGCTTGTAACATTGGTTTCATTGCCGGCATCATGGGCGATTCTTTTGCATCGAAAGAAATTTTCATATTAAAGGAATCCATCGGTCGTCTAGAAGCGATGGTGGGCAAACTGCTTCAAGACAAATGCAAAACACCAGCAGAAGAAACAAGTTCAACTGCTGATCAAGGGATACATGCCACATGTCACCATGCATTATGACGTCTTTAATAACCAAGGACAACGATTGGAATTTCCCCTCTTCTCCGAAACAGGGATCCACTCAGTTGGCTATATTATTGTGAGCTTTTCTTCATGAACCAGAATACACCACCGGCGAGACGAGTCTCAACGGCTGCATACTATCTAGCTGGAGATGCTCTATTATGGTTTACAACTTACGCCAAGATCAACTTCATCTTTCTTGGTAACGTTTTCGGGATTTTTGCATTCTCAGATTTGGTGCCCCAAGAGGTGCAAATCCATTAGGCGACTTGACGAATTTCAAGATCCAACTAGGGACTTCTACCCGGGCTAAACAATCACATATGCTTTCAATGGCCTCAAACTTACCACCACCACCACCCAGAACTCAACTCCAAGCAGCAAAAGCTCCTTCGCCAACATGCTCCAATTCTGTCTCATATATAAACCAGCTATCAAAAACGTGCATTAAAGATCTTTACTACAACTGTAACTAAACCTTTGTCCTTGGGCATAAATTCGGGATGGAAGATAACGACAAGGTAGGAGATGCCAACCTCTTCCTCCACCATGTGCATCCTCCAATCTCTAATGAGCAACCAGAGTTGTGTTATTTTGCCTCCATTTTTGTTGAACCCGACGCATTGCTTCCAACACAAAAGAATGAACTTGAGAAAAAATATTCAGAGATGCTCGAGAAGGAACAAATCCAGCTAAGTCAAAACCCGTTCTCTGTCCCGGTACTGTTGGTTTCCAAAAGTGAACTCCTGGCACATTTACATAAAGTGATAAAGCAATATTCATGGGTTACTCCACTGATAGTAGAGCTTATAGGGTGTTTAATCTAAAGACTAAGACTATTATGTAATCTACTAATGTGGTATTTGATGATTCACTTGATCTTAACCTCAAAACTGTTGAGGATGATGTTTTAGGTTGCTTGCTGGATTGGAAAACTACAGACACATAAGCTAAGATGCAAACAAGCAATAAGGAGGGCACTTAGGAAAAAGTGTTGAGGCAGAAAAGGGTGTAACCAAATATGTGGGCACATCTGCACCCACATCCATACTCACATCTGCACCCACATCCTCCCACATACTTGAATCTGCGGGCAATTCCTCTAATTTTGAAAAGGAGGATAATCCAGAAGCTGATCAGCTTAGTTGTCATATCGTGTATCGTATCGCGTATCGGAGACCCTAAATACCGTATCGCGTATCGTATCGTGTATCGTATCGGAGATACGGAACACAATGACAAAAAAATTCTAATACTCTAAAGAATATCAAAAATAAAGTAAACAATATCTTCTTTCTTTTTTCCCATTTTTCAAGAACCTAAATATTAAAAAAAAACAACAAATATATTCAAAAAAATGATATTTTTCAAGAACCTAAATATATTACAAACAAGTGAATCAACACAGTGATTAATATTTAATAAACATTCAATTTTAATCCCAAAAAAAACTACAGCCAGATATCTTTTCTTATCAAAAATATATATATATATAAAATCATAGGTCAAAATAAAATAGAGACAAGTCAAAATAAAATTAGAGAGAAAGAAATGGAAACTTACGGCCCAAATGTCGGCGGGGACAAGGATGACGATGGAGAGAGAACAGAACCAGGTGTAACCGACGGTGAAGAGGATACCCGGCGTTCGGCGGTTGAAGAAGAAGGGGCGACGGCGATGAAGGAGGAGGAAGAAGAAGCGACGACGGAGGAAAGAAAATTGACCGAGGACGAGCTCAATTTTTGAATCGTCGTGACTCGTCTGTGTCCGATTTATAAATTGTCCAACCCTAAACCCGACCCAAATCTCGACGAAACCCGGCAGACCCGACCCAAGCCCTTTTAATCAGATCGCCCGTATCGTCCGTATCGGCGATACGCACGATACGATACGCGTATCGTAGGATACACACGATACGGAGGAAATATCGATACACCCTACGCGATACGTATCGAAACCATACGTATCGCGTATCGTATCGCCGATACATATCGTGTATCGGGATATTTAACAACTATGCTGATCAGGTTGGATGTGTGGACAGATCAAGGGATATTCCATCCAGAATTCAGAAGAATCATCCCACTTCACAAGTTTTGGGAGATGAATTTGATCAAGTAAAGACTAGACAAAAAGAAAAGGTAAACTACAGGGAATTAGCTGGATTGTGGAGCTGCTCCTCTACCTTCTCCTAGGTAAGTTACTGTTGTTATTTATCTAAGAACATAAATGAGGCTTTAAAGGATGAGTGCTGGATTTTAACTATGCAAGAGGAGTTGTGTCAGTTTGAGAAAAATAATGCGTGGACCTCATTACCTAAAAAGTAAAAACAACTTTAGACTTTTAGAGGTCAAAATAGGATTAGTTTCGGTGGCATTTTTATTCATTATTTCTTGCCAGTGAGTATACATAAATGTTATAGAAACCCTAACAGCAACAATACCCCACACACGATGAAACCCTAAACCGCCGCCGCCGGCAAGTCTTGCTTCTTCTCCGGCCAAGATGGCCTCTTCCTCGTCGGGTTTTGGCCTTGGCTTAAGCCCAGTTGCTCCTGCTTTTATTCCGCCGCATGGGAATGGTATGGAAGGTACGCCTCCCCAGCCGCCATCCCCTACTGCTGCAAAATCGTTCGCTTCTGTTGTGAAAGGTTCTACTGCCCTCGTCAATCATGCTCCGCTGCTGAATACCATCCCTAGTTCCACGTACAAAGGAGAGCCATGCTTGAAGTTTTCCAAAGATATGATCAATGTTTTAGCCCAGCCATTCAAATACACCTTGGTTGGAAAATTTTCTCATGGTCGGTCATCAATGGAAGTTACAAGGCAGCATTTCTTGAAGTTTGGACTGAAGGCAGCATTTCTTGAAGTTTGGACTGAAGGCAGATTTTAAATTGGTTCATATTGATCCTAAACATATTCTTATTCAGATTGTGCATGAGGGAGATTTCAATAGACTTTGGGCAAAAGAACAATGGCATCTTGGGCGTTTTCCCATGCGTGTGTTCCGTTTGTCGCCTTCTTGGAGGCCGGATAAGGAGTCTTCATTATTTCCTGTTTGGGTTGGATTACCCGGCCTTCCAATTCATATGTTTAACAAGGTATGTTTATTTTCTATTGCTAATATATTTGGGGAGCCGCTATTATAGATCAAGCAACTTATAACTTATCAAGACCTAGTGTGGCTAAAGTTCTTATTCAAGTGGATCTTTTGAAGAAACTTCCGTCTAGAGTTTTCATTGATTGCGGAGATAATTTTTCAAGTTTTTGGCAGCCTTTAGAGTTTGATAACCTCCCAAGCTATTGTAAGCACTGCTATAAGTTAGGCCATGATCTGAATAAGTGTTTCTACCTTCATCCTAAGAAGCCAAACTTGAAGAATGGGGCTGAAGTTAATGGAGGTAGTGCGGAGGTGCTGAATGAGGGTCACGCGGCTGCAAAAGAGACTCCGGAAGAGGTGAATGCTGGTGGTCTAACGAAGGGTGCCAATGTGGGAAAGAAAATGATTTATGTTGAAAAAGCTAAAGTGAAAGATCCTTCTTCGTCAATTGGGAATGTTGAGCCTATCAAGGGGGCGTCTCAAGAAGATAAATCTAATGGCCAGAATAAAGCGAAAATTGATGATTGTGCCAGGATCACAGAATTCGCCCATAACGGGGTCGAATTCCGAATTCATTCGATCGGATCGAATCGCAATTCGATTCCGAATCAAAACGCCCAAATTCGCGACTGAGTTCGCTCCCAAAAGTTATGAAATTCGATTTTCAATGTTCTTCCAAATTTGAAAAAAAAAAAAAACTCAGATTCGCTTGAATAAGAAAAATGGGAGAAAATTAAAAACATACCTTATTTCTCCGTTTGTTTTGCAGATCGAAGGAGGAGAAGGAGGAGGCGACGGCGGCGAGGAATTAGGGTTAGGGTTTGGACTGAGTTGAGAGGGTTTGCTGTGGGTGGGGGAGGGAAAAGAAAAGATGTTGTGAGAACCGAGAAAGTGAGAAGCGAGAAAGAAGAGGAGACAGAGACAAGATGCAGAGTAGAGGCGGAGAAGATGGAGGGATAAGGAGAAGGAGACGAAGAGGCCGGAAGGGGGAGAGATGGGGCATATTTAATAAGAGTAAAATGAAGAATTAGGGTGTACTATTTAATAACAAATGTAAAATGAGATGTACTTATTAATAGGGGACTGTACCCATAAGAGAATGGTGTGAATATCATCACTCTTTATTTACATAACCTTATAAATTATTTATTTGGTTTTCTGAAAAATAATTTATTTTCCATTCGATTTTAGGAAATAATAAAATATCATAAATCTATAACTAGAAAAATTACTTTCTAAAACATAATAAAAATATTATTCTACTAATATATTTGATGTACATTATAGACTTTTATATTTTGAAGTTAATAATACTTACTAATCATAATATGTGTATATATTATAACATTATTAATTGTCAATACATAACTAATTTCATTAATTCAATCATCTATAAAATTAAAAGTTAACTCATAATAAAAATAATTCATTGTTCTTATTAAAATTTCAATTGGCATAATAAGTTTAAATTTTTTAATTCATATAAAATATGTGCTTATATTACAAAAAAAAAAAATATTATGTTACTTTATCAAATAAAAACATAAAAAGAAATCCACTGAACTCAAATCCATGAAGCGAATTATGAATCGAATTCTTAACGAAAATACCTAAGCGAATCGCATTCACTCGGGGGTAGCGAATTCCGTATGCGAATTCGTGTCGCGAATCGGACCGCGTGCCGAATTATGTGTTGGGTTGTGCTCAAGAGACTGAGGTTGTTGATCTCGATGGGGGGATTGTTCATTCTAACGAGCAGTCGCCGAAAATGGTTGTGAAGATATAGATACCCATAATGATACGGTTGACACTGAAGGTGAAGAATTGGTAGTCTTGGATGACACAGCTATTGTTGATATAAATACAGGCAATGAAACTCTGGTAGCGACTGCTGCGCTTGGAGCGCAGATGGGGGCTTTGGCCATTCAAAATGGGTCTACGGCCTCACCATCCATCCCTATGACGGCTCCTGCTTTGGATAGCAAAGCTCTAAATCTCGTTCGGAAAAAGGTTAGACAAATTCAAGCTTCATCAGCTCCTAACTTACGTCCCTCTACTACTCGTATGCCAAATCCTAAATATTTTAATCCCGAATTTATAAACCCAAAAAACCTAAAAGCAGCTCTTATTCTTTGGGAAAAATGCGATTCTGAACCAGAAGGCGGTCTTTCTGCTACTTCTCCTTCGGCATATCATGATGCTCGCTCTTATGGGGGTATTGTTGGAGGAGTTCATGTTGATCTGTGGGCTCCAATGGCTAACGGCGATAATTTTGAAGATTATTACGATGAAGAAGATGGATTTCAAAAGGTTAAAGGGAAACGAGAAAAATCTGGATCGAAAGCTAAATCAAAAAACCTCAAGCCTAAAAGGCCTTGGATTCCTAAAAGACAATTTTATTGACCTTTTTATTTATTTTATTTTCTGTTTTTCTTTAATTATTGTACTTTTTAATTTTTAATAAAATTTAGGGGGCATTGCCCTTTTCGCCTAAAAAAAACAAAAAACAAAAAAAAAAAAGACATCAGTACCTAAACCCTCTCATGAAAATGCCATGGGTACAAAAAGGATCTTCAAAAATAAAACTGATGAAAAGGGAGTGAGCACTAGGAATAAGGCTATGCTTGTGGCTCAAGGGTATACACAGGTTGAAGGGATTGATTTTAAGGAAACCTTTGCCCCTGTTGCTAGAATTGAGTCCATAAGACTCTTGTTGGCCATAGCTTGCTACCTCGAGCTGACTCTTCATCAAATGGATGTTAAGAGTGCATTTTTGAATGGGGTATTGAAAGAATAGGCTTACTTAGAACAACCTAAGGGTTTTGAGGATCATGAATTCCCAAACCATGTTTATAAACTGAAGAATGCTCTGTGTATGGGTTGAAATAAGCCCCCAGAGCTTGGTATGGTAGGTTAACTGATCACTTGCTTCATTTAGGGTTCAAGAGAGGTGAGGTAGACAAAACACCGTTTGTGAGGAGAGAAAAGCGAAATCATTGTGGCTCAAATATATGTGAATGACATAGTATTTGGATCCAATTCAGACATCATGTTGACTGCATTTGTGGAAAGCATAACCTTCACATTTGAGATGAGCATAGTAAGAGAACTGAACTACTTCATAGGTTTACAGATCAAACAATTCAATGATGGAATGTTTATCTCCCAATCCAAGTATACTAAGAACCTTGTGAAAAACTTCTCCTTGAACACTCCTCTCACCTCAAAACACCAATGGGGTCATCCCAAATGCTCAGTCATGACACTGATGGTCAGAGTGTGGACCAAACAGTGTACAGAAGCATGATAGGTAGTTTGTTATACCTCACTACTATTAGACCTGACATAATGTATATTGCATGTCTCTGTGCTAATTACCAAGCAAATCCAAAGGTTTCCCACCTCAAGGCCTTGAAAAGAATCATTAGATATGTGAGTGGGACTAACAACCTAGAGTTGCATTACTCCAAAGAGACAAACATTAACTTAGTTGGTCTAATTGGGCAAGCAATAGTGATGATAAAAAGAGCACCACAGGAGGTTGCTTCTATCTAGGAAACAACATTGTTTCTTGGTATAGTAGAAAGCAGAACTGTGTGTCCCTCTCAACAGATGAGGCTGAATATATTGCCTTTGGAAGTTGTTGCACACAGCTATTATGGATGAATCAAATGATTACAGATTATGGATTAAATAGCAAAATTCTTACTGCCTTCTGTGATAACAAGAGTGCCTTAGACATGTTAAAGAACCATGTCCAACACTGTAAAACAAATCATATTGATATTAGACATCATTTCATTAGGGATCTTGTAAAAAACTGTGTCTGAAATTTGTTGGGATTGAAAATCAATTGGCAGATATATTTACAAAGGCATTAGATCATGAGAGATTCTCCTATCTCTGAGGAAGTCTCTTGACTTGTGTGATATTTAAGGATGTGAGCACAAATGTGCACACATCCATTGACACATGTATATTAACTAACTCAAAAAAAAAAAAACAAATGAAAAATATCATGTTTTGGCACAAATAATCTCAGTGTGGTCACTTGTTTGTTTTAAATAATAGATATGGTTGGTTACTTAATTGTGGGTATTTCTTATTAATGTTGTCTTATGATAACTTGATATATTCTTCCTAGATATCTCACATTGGATGCCTTATTAGCAAGAGAAACAACTGCTTCTCCAATCTACATTAAGCCAGTCCAGTGTGATCAAGTGATCTTCAAGATAATAGTTTGAAATCAAACCTGAAAAGATCACTGTACAAAGGGCTATCTTTGGGTAATAGAAAAGTGAAAGCTACTCCAATTATGTATTTTATCCACAATAAAAAATTGGTGGATGCATTCTAGAGGCCGTGCAGATTAGATTATTGCCCATTGACTTTTTGTAATCAGATGTGTCCCCAAATGTAACTTACATCCTAAGCCACATCTGAAACTGAGATTGTTCCCATCAACTGTGTGTTGAATCATATTAGACATACAGCATTCCAGGTCATATAGGGTGACTTATAAATATATTTTCATGTTTATTTTCATACCTAACTTATTATTTGATTTAGCATGTTTTTTATTTCCAATATCTCTTATCAAGAGGAAAGTTGAATACCAAAATACTCATGGAAAAATGAAGGACAATTTCAAAGGGTAATTGTGGAAGAGATTAGTCTAAAAGATCTGTTGTTATCCTAAAAAGGTGATTAGAATTTTGGTTGAATTTAATCTCTCTAATTTTGGTGGTTATCCGTGTGAATTCCAAGGGTTTGTGGCTGTTATTGCTCAATCACATCACGCCACCAGCCTAGGGTTCCTATTGAGGTGAGAGATCTTAATTGAAAAGGAAAGGGGGAGTTGTGAGTATAAATGTGACTTACATCCGTTACATCTTCCCTTAAAACTCATCTTTGTCTATCTTTCCTGCTCTGTTCTCTCACTCACACACACACACACACATATTTTCTTCTCTCTATCTAACAAGTTTTGCAGAAAGAATGGATTCACCAAGCCACACCTCTCAGCAAGAAATTTTGGATGTGCAACCAATCTCCATGGTTATGCCTGAGGGGACTGTAGCTGAGCAAGAATCACAACCAATTCATAATGCCTCTGTTCCAACACCACAAGATCCTGCTCCTGTTGAAGCTCCTTCCATGGAGGTACCCACTCTAACTGATATCCCATTTGTGGAGCCTCCTACTATCTCTCAAACATCTCCTCCTCCAAAAACACCTACTCCTTCACCATCTCCAACTCACACCTGGTGAAGCCTCACCCCAAGCAGTCTTTGTTCCTCGAGTGACCTCTCATGTCTCCAAGAAGAGGAAGGCACCTCCCTCTATCACCAAAGGGAAGGCTACCAAATCCAAAGCCTCTCCTACCAAAAAGCTGAGAAGGTCCCATCGAACTAGGAAACTGTCTGAAGCTCAACTGGCCAAACAACAGAAGTTGCCAGGTGGGAAACCTTCTACTGCTGTTCAGTTAGGTGATGAGGAAGAAGAGGAGGATGACTCCCAGATCAGGTTGGTTCGTAGACCTAGGGCTGAGAAAGAAAAAGAGATGCCTTCTCAAAATGAACCGGAAGAAGAGCCCCTTGCTAGTCTCCTACTGACTCTGAAAGGGAAGAAAAAGGTTGTTGAGGCTGAACCAACACAAGCGGAGGATCCCATTGTGGAAGAAGAAGACTCCAGTGGTGAGAGTGATGATACAAAGGATGAGAACTTCAAGCTGGAGGAGCTAGAACAAGAAAGAGAAGATCAAGAGGATAATCAGGAAACTACCGCTGATGTGGAAGCTGAAGAAGAGACAACACAGCCCTCTCCTCCTAAGGCTGTGGCTCCTGATATGCACACATCTACATGCACATCCACCAGACTATCCACAAAAAAGGGTAAACCAATCTCCCCTTCCTCCTCTACTGATGTGATTCCTATTTCCCCCCAAATTTCTGTCTTTGGATGCCTCTGAGAAGTTTGAGCAAATAGTGAACAAGGAACTGATTAGAGAGATGAAAAGGGATAGTAAAACTTTTGCTAGACTTGGGTTAGTCCCGGTCTTTGAGGATATGGGACTCCTACTTACCGTAGATCACCCTAAGACCTTTTTCCCTAAACTTGTTCATAAGTTCTATGCCAATTTTTCTAAAGGCTTGAACAATCATGAATCCCCCATGTTCCACACTGTCTATGTTAGGGACAAACTCATACCCTTCTCCCCTACTGTTATCAATACCTTCCTAGGGCTAGAGGAAATACTTGATGAGAAGTGTGAGGTATCTGAGAATGAGATAGTTTCCATCTTGACCCATGGGAAGCTAACAGCTTGGCCTACCAAACCTAATGACTTAGGTAGTCGATCCCTCACCTATTCTTACTGTTTTCTCCACCTCATACTCACAGCCAACCTCTGTACCTCTAACAACAAACCTCTGTCACAATGGTCTATGCATACTTGATGTATAGGCCCCAGCCTATACATCAAATTGTGGGTACTGTGAGTCCCCCTCCAAGAAATGGTCCCTCTCTAATCCCTCTCTCATATCTCAAATTCTTGTGGCACAAGGGGTTAAGACAGAAAATGGTGAGCCTAGGGTGAGTGATTTTGAGATGCTTAAAGAGACCAAAATCCTACTGGACAAGAAACATAGGCATGTTGATCTGCCATTAGGAGTTGATGCTACTGTTGAGGCTGATGATGTGAGTCAAGATGTGGCCATATATGGACATACATCTGATGTCTCCATCTCTGCTCAACTGGATGCATTGGATACTGGGATCATGAAATCATACTTTTTGAAGCTCTCTACACAGCTCTCCAAACTCAATTGGTTGCCTCCCAGACTCATACAGAAAATCTTAAGGCTCTGAAGGTGAATCTCCAAAAATGAAAAGACTATACTTTCTAGTCAAAAAGGGGGAGAGGAAGTTGTTGCTGATGAAGCTAAAGCTGATGCTGATGCTGGATGGGGAAGCTGGGAATGATGTTGCTACTGTTTGAAGATGAAGTTGAACAACTCAGGGGGAGTTTTGATAAACTGTTTTGGATTGAACTGTATATTTGTGTTTTGATTTTGAACAATTTTTGGTCTGTAATCTCCTAAACAATCTTGGATGATATTTATGTTTGGTTTGTTGTACTGCAACTTTTTGTTTATCTAATTTTTATGCAGTTTTTGTGTGAATGTGTATACACATCCATAAACACATCCAATTCAGTGAGAGTTTGGAATCTAAGATTCGAGTTATATGAATTTATTGTTAAATCTTTGTTTTGACCAGAAAGTCCAAAATATGGGGAGATTGAAAGAGTGAGATTTTAGGGAATATTGACTTCCCTAATTCGAAACAATATTGGTAAATTTGGTAAGTGAATTTTCAACTTTCCTATCAAAGATTTAGATGACTATATGGAAAGGATATTGTTTATATTTGTACTTATCTTTTAGTTATGTAAATATATTGTGGTTGATTTAGATTAGGACTAACATTACTAATAAATTTATTTTCCTTTGTTAGTGTCAATCTTTTGTTTCCTTATAGGATTAGGATTGCTACAAAGAAGGAAGAGATTGATTTAAGGACTTCTCAAGGCTGCCTATAAATACAATTCACACGGCACAAGAGAAGAGACACATCAAGAATTCTTTAGAAAAGAAATCAACTCATATCTCTCGAATTCAAGATAGCTTTTTAGGTTGTGAATTCAGTTGTGTCTTACATCTAAACTCACATCTAAATTTCATACAAGTTCTTTGTTCTTCAGTTTAGAATAGGCTTCCTTTGAATAAGGAAGATTGTTCATTGTTTAGAAGTTGGTTATGACTTGCTTTAGTATCTTTATCTTTTTGTTTCACGTATCATTTTTTAAGTCTGTATCTCAGATCTTTAATAGTGAACATTTTTAGGCTTAAAGCCTTGTTTGTTGAGGTAAAACCAGTAAACGTTTAAAACCTTTGTGTTATTGTGTTTTATTCCGCTGCATATTTCAATTGTGTGGACAGTTGTGACTCACATCCATATTCTGTTCTGTTGAACTTGATCTCCTAGCTACACTAAACTTTCACTCTAGGCATGGAATTATACAAATGAAATTTATTCACTACTTTAAATTTTATTTTCACTACTTTAAACAGCTACTTGTTTACTGATTTGAACAACAAATCAACGTGTTTTTTGTCGTAGAATTCTCACTTTGAGGTTTTAATTATGTTAAGTTTCTATTACATGTGGAATTGTGACATTTATTTAATTCAAAATTCTTGTTTATAACATGTTTAAGCTTTATTTAATATATGTTACATATGTATTATTATACTATTATTTTTTGTTCTATTTCACCGCCTTTCGGACGCTTCGCCTTTCACCTTTTCTAGGAACCTCTCGCCCGCCTCTCGCCTTTCGCCTTTAACAACTATAGCACAGTCTAAGCAAAACCCTCTTGTTGTGGGACGGCTTCGTATCAGAACCCTAGCCGTGAATCTTTGCCTTCCTATGAAAGTTTCTTCAGCACCGCAGATACAAGTTTGTAACAAACACTAAATATTACTCCCTCCTTCCCTAAATGAAAGTCCAAACTTTATTATTACGGACAATCTGAAAATGTGTTTTTTATACATTTTAATGACAAAGATGCATAAATATTCTTGTTATCCACTTTCTAAACATTTAGTTTTACGATAATAAAATGAATAGCGAAAAAAAATTTGGTAAAAAAGCGTTTAGGTACGAAGTTTTTTACAAATAAGACATTCATTATGAGACAAAAACTACTTGAATTTGGACATTCATTTAGGGACAATGAGTAGAATTATTCAAAGTGAGATATCTCAAGTATCCAAAAAGTGCAAAAAGTGCAAAAAGTGCAATCAGCACTCTCCTGGTCTAGGAAGTTGTTATAATCTGAGGTTTGGGGGTGACCGTTAGTGTGAAATGAAGTTTGCGATGTCGTATTGATCTGAAGTCGTCAGTTTAGTTCATTAGTATAGCTATTAGCTACGTCGTTGTTTCATTAAGGGAGTCTTTCTCTTTTTACAGCTATCCTTGTGTCGTCGTTTGGATAAAAGGGTCAATAGTTGTTTGTTTGTTAAGGGAGGGCAAGATTGTCCAACCTTGTTTAAGCCGTTGAAGGACATGTGATGCTACACGTTATATACAAGGTGATCATCTTGTTGGTCATTCATATTGGGACGGACGTAGTAGTAGTCTCCAACTTGGAGAAAACCAGTAAAATTGCCCTCATGTATTTGACAAAGCTTATTAGAGATGATAACAAGAAACTAAGTGCAGTGTCAACAATTAATATCAGAGGCACACTAAATATCGACTGAGGGCCATTACAAGGTCAAGTCCCACTTGAACATCACACCCGCCTTCCTCCGAGGCACATGGATAGCCAATTTTCTTGTTAGTCTCCCATAGTTGCTTTGTTCTTTCAAAAATTGGTGACTATTCAGGGAAATAAAATGTACGGCCTGGTGATTTTGCCAATGAACGTTGCGTACTACTCCCTGGTTATCCTTGATATGAAGATTTCATTAGCGCTTTTTCATAATCCCGTGGAGGATACCATTAAATTTAAGGTAGTTGGACAATGGATGAAGCTATTTCCAATTCCATCGACCTAGAACCCAAACTAGACTCTTGCTTGCATGGACGAACTCAAGCCACTTGCAGGCGGAAGCCATGCAAATGGTAGAAACTGAGAAAAGGTGATGTATGTGACCAGCACTGTATCCTATCCTTCTAGAAGGCATCGTGGATATATTAAAACTCCAGCATCTTCCTTATTTCTCTTCTTTTGCAAAAGTGGTTCCACAGGAACTTAGGTGGAAGCTTTGTTGGATACAATTTGGCACCTGGTCAAAGACTCTTACAGCCCTAAGAGGAAGATGCGGTAGTGGTTAAAGCATTTCTTATGGTTATGTATTGTTACTTTATGTGTATTTAGTTCTTTTGCCTTTTAGGATTATAGGTTCCTGAATAAAGTTAATTGGGGTTTAGAGATGCTCCGGAAGTACTTGTGCTGCTTTATCAACATCATTCTTTGCTTCCATCTGAACGAGTTGATCACAGGCAAGGGATTCTACACTAGTTTTCGAAAGAACAGAGGCACATACAGAAGACTAACAAGGAAGATTGCTTAAAAATTGGTATAGTTAGGTTGTTCGAATATGTTCTCAATGGATCCCTCAATCCTAATGCCTTTACCGACAACAACTATTTTTTCAGATTGAAATCCTGGGTACAATTTTAAGGGGCTTGCTTGGTCCTAGGTCCTAAGTCCTCAATCGGGTTACTGAATAGTTTACATCAATTTATGCCTAAATAATAAAACAATGTAATCCAATAATAACTCAAGTCCATTTCTGTTGTTTCCTTGTTTATGTTCTGCAACGAGGCAGAAAACCGAGATTGAAAAGGCGTATGCCACCTATTACATAAATTGTAAAGAACCCGACGAAACTGTTCCAAGATAACCTCCAAATACAAAACATCTACTTGACAAGAAAACTCTGGTTAAGATCTTCATATGCCTAATGGAAAAAATAACATTTAAAACTTTAATAAATTAATTAAGTAGCATGTAGAAATTATTAGCAAAAAGCAATAACAGATAATTACCTTCCAGACTTTGAGAAGTGCCCTGCTCCGAGTTCACATTTGAACAGCAATACATTTTGATCAGTCTTCATGTCTCTCAACTTGGCCACAAATTTAGCTGGCTCAGAATATAGAACTCGTGGATCTGCAAAACATGCAATTTTAGTGTTTTCGTAATTTTAGGATTAGAGTGAATTCTGGAAATTTACTTTAATTTCCTGGGTAGTTTTGTTAAATAATTATGTTTGCTTAGACCGGACGTGTAGGCTAAGTTAGATGGTCAAGTAGGGTCCCAGCCCAGTGCATGAACTCGGTCACTGAGATTACTCAGGATGGCCTTAGTCATCCGCCTCCCTCTCTTTTCTTTCAAATAGGTGTTTCTGTTTTGATATTTGGTTGATAAATGATGTAAAGATTTTTATCCAATGTATATCTTCTAAAATATCTCCAAACTCTGATAAAACATGTGTCTAGCCTCTTTTTTCATGGAGCTACAAATCAAATGTGCATTAGGCTGAGAAGGAAGCATCTCAAACATGTAGGATGGAATTCTTATTTTACAAGAAAAAGGATGTTGTAAAGTAAGGGTGGAAGTCTGAGTACGAGTTGTAGGGATATATTAACTTGAGCCTTGTCCTAATATAATGTCATTATTGCTTCAGAATATAAGAACTATCCAGATCAGTTCACGCATTGAAATTAGGAATAACATGCAAACCACTGTCTTGTGGATAGATATTCATTTTCTTCAATGTCCCTAACCATTTTCCAGGTTGTGAATGGAAGTAATCATATCTTCAGTCTTCACCAGTCCAGTCTCGTTGTGGCATGTACGAAAAGTATAATTCCTAAATCTAGCAGCCTCAGTATTATGATGAGCCCATCTAAATAAAGTTACCTCCCATTTCTAGGTATTGGAGGTAACTTTCAAAGATATTCTACGTCTCGCGGCTAATTCTTCCAATCATTATACAGTTCTAGTATTATTTAGATGTGCTTTAATTCTTGGTTTCAATTGATTAATAATGCATTTAACTTAACAATTCGATGTCTGAGATATGATTTAAGGAACGAACAGAATTCAAAAGCCGTATATCCATGATTGTGCAAAGGCCAGCATTTGGTTCAAAAATTCTTAAGGTCTCAATGGATTTTTATTGTTACATGGAATAGATCAAAGGAAGTGTATTAATTAAAGATACTAGATTGCAAATCGTTGACCCAATCATTGCTTAGTTAATGAACTCTAGAACTGGATTGATTATTGTGGTGGTAGACAAAGAACTGAAGTGATAGTAAATCCACATTCCTAGGCTTTACTACATCTGCGGTTACACATTGTTAATGTTCTTCATTAGTATTATTATTATTATTATTATTATTATTATTATTATTATTATTATTATTATAAGTGTTAATGTTCTTCATTATATTATTAGGATTTAGCAAATCAAAGAATCAATATTTGAAAAGTTAATATTAGTAGTTAAAAGGAAAACGTGCACCAAAAATATCCAACATTACACTTTTTGTGGATTTGATTACTAACCTCATTTTTGTTGCAAGCAACACATCCAACTCATTCTTTTTCCATCCAGAGTCACTGTCACTAACTCCGTCAGATTTTTCCTTTTAAACTGTCATGTGCAACACATGTGACCAAATTTTAAGGTATTTTTCAGGTAGTTCATTCTCCTTTAAAATTCAAGGGTTGAACTTGTTCTACATAGGTCCCCAGCCTATTTAACTTGTTCTTAATAGATCCCTAACCTATTGATTCTTTCTCCAATAATTGAAGGGGGCAAAAAAATGAGTTGGAATTGTTGCTTGCAACGAAAATGAGTTCGGTGATCAAATCCACAAAAAGAGTAAAGTTGGGTGATTTTTGGTGCATTTTATCCTAGTTAAACTTAAGATTGAATTATACAAGACTCTATGGGTTGGACCCTCATACTTGCCCACTTTACTGCCAAAGATTCGTGCACCTGTGAGTTTTATTTCTTGACCATCTGTAGACACTCTGGCACTGTCAGGGCTCACCTTTTTACTTGAAAAAATTAAGTTTTTTGTAAAATATACAAGTGGGATCCAATGCCAATTGACATTCAACAAAAAGCAAGCAGCACAATGACTATGCTGATCCACATACAACAATTTTCATGATGAACATGAAAACCATTTTATAACATTGTGAATTTCTCACTTACCATTTAATCCAGCGGTAACAAGAATGGAAGGATAATTTTGTTCCTTGACCTGTATTAAGTAAAGGTACCACTAAGTTATAAAGAAACTTCAAATGTTTAAGCAAGCTGCAAAAGTCACTAATCATCAAATAGTGCAAAGTAATTGCTGCCATTTCTTGATGGACTTTGCAGAACTGTTAATACAGAAGAGAGAGGAATCATTAATACACTCACATTATCAACGGGGGAATATGACTTCATGTAGAAGTAAGAGTCTTCTTCTCGAGGATCACCCCACTCCTACAATAGTAGAAATAACTCAGCCAAAACAACATTTTTCACAGTAATTCAGGTACCACATTATTCTCATCCCCAAACTCTAAAAGCTAAATTTGGGGCCATGTTCTGATGTTTTGCTCAGAAAACTAATTATCCTATTACAGGAAGCACTTTTATAAACACGGTCCAAGCCCCAACAGTATGGAAATGGAAGACATAGCATTACCAGGTAACTTTGAAAGATTGTAAAAGGTTGATGTCCAAGGCAAAATTCAAACAGCAAACTTATGCTGCCTTAAACAGCAAGAGAAATGTAAGGTATGGATAACCCAGCAGCAATGATGGATTGGAGAAAACAAAATGAGCTCAAGTATAAGAATCTTATCTCAGATACTCTCTCTTTAAAAGCTGTAAAACCTGCCCTCCACAGCTTTCAATGATTTTTCAAATGGATGAACAAATTAAAAGCAGATCGTGACTAGATTTGTCCCTGTTTTTAGTAGATTAAAATACGAAAAAGAAAAAAAGAAATTTTTGAAAGCAAAGGAAATGACCTCCCATTCTGAGGTAGTAAGAGGAATAGTTGGATCCAACATAGTAGTCACCACATCTACAAAAGGCACTCCAGCTACAGCAGCCTTGAACAAATCAGGTCGCATGTTTAGAACAGCACCAATTAACAAACCTCCTGCACTTCTTCCATTGATGCATAATTTTTCCTTTGAGCAGTATTTCTTCTCTATCAGATACTCGGCGCAAGCAATAAAATCAGTGAAGGTGTTCTTTTTCTTGAACAATTTTCCGTGTTCATACCATTTCCTCCCCATTTCTCCACCCCCACGAATGTGCGCAATTGCATAAATAAATCCCCGGTCTAATAAAGATAGCCTTGATGACTTGAAGCTGGGATCTATGCATACCTGTTGGAGACAGTAGATATACATACAAACAAAGTTAGCTCCTGCCAGGAAGAAAACCAGAGCAGTATCATTATGATGGGTAAAACACAGATTTTGGAACTGCATCTTGCCAGTTTTTTTATTCAGTTTCCATTAATATTTTATTTCTTCACTTCCATAGTTATTGCAAATAAATACAGATATTATGATCAAATAATAATAATCACCACCCAAGAAGCACTTGCTACCAGACTACTGACTGGAGAACATAATAAAATTAAGTATGCAGCAATATAATGCAACAGTGTGTTTCAAAAGATATTCTCTGAATTTACGTTGTTTAATAACGAGATGACAATATCCTGCTTGTCAAATAACCCCAAATTATCACCACTAACTGTGAATTTAATCATTTGAGACATGTTATCTTCAAACTAAAGCAAAGGAGGAGAGAGTAAGATATTTGGTCTGCGCAAACTTTACCTCATATGAACCATATCCATAAAGTAACAACGGATCAGATCCATCAAGCTTGACAAGATTCTTTCGGTAGACAATCGATATAGGAATTTGAGTGCCATCTTGAGCAGTGGCCCATTCCCTTTTAGTTGCATAGTTTAGCGTATCAAAACCACCAAGTACCTGATTGGAGAAACGCAATTAGTCAGAACTGGTATCCCACTATCACACTCATGGCTAAATATGCACACAAACATAAATCAAGATGTGTGTATGAATGTGGATACATGTGTTTCTGCCAGAGTCTTGATGATAAACTCACTTTCCAAGTGTTTTCATCAATCACCTCAGGAGAATGTAAATGAAAGGGTCTTGTGTCATGCTCACGTTGACTTAGAAAGAAAAATTATGAACTTTTACAACTAGAGGAAGGAAAAAAAAAATTAAGAACATAAAATAATCAACCCTCCAAACAAATTTCAGATAACAATTTGAAAAGCACCCATACATAAAGTCTATAAAGAAACCAAATAAATAACTCATTTCTTCAACAGATTCAGAGGCTTACTTATTGCTTTTAGAGGTCCATTTTGTTTAAATACACCACATATTCCTAATACCTTCTGCTTCTTTTTTGGATCAAAACGAAAAACATTAGATTAAAGAGGGAAACTACAAGGGGACAGACGAGGAGTCCATCAAAACAAAAGGAAAGCAGAAATAAATACAAACAAACTACAAGAAGAATAACTTAAAAATAAATGCATCCAAGTCTTGCTGAATAACATGTTCAGAGAGCGAAAGATCACACCCCCTAGCTGCAGAGAAGCCAAAAGGATAACTTTATCCCACACCTGACGGAGCTTCAGCGATAATGATTGATCTCAGAAAAAAAACTGAAATTCCACTCCAACCACAGCCGCCACAGAATGGCAAATACTCCACAATGTGAAAGCAAGCCAGTTTCCGCATCTTTACTGAAGTCTCGTACATGTATCTAAAGGAGGAAACATATAGACTGGGACTCAAGCCAGCTTCACCAGATACCCGAAATAATCCCATGATTATCGATTCAACAGATACCTAGCACCATTACAAAGAATAAACAGGTGATCATGAGGCTCTGCCTCAATCTTGCACGTTGCATACTGCTCTTTCCACAAGCACACTATGTGCTCCTTTTTGTTGACTAATTGCACACCCATACTCTCAATCATAATAAATTCTAGCAAGGACAGCTCCTTAAAAGTGCATTCTCCATACTCTCAATCAATTAGTAACTCTACCGAGAACATCTCTTTCCCTCCTTAAGCTTATCATTACAAACCAAGTTTCTTTGTGAAGTCAAATCTAGTATGCCCTCAAATCTGAAACTCATTCCACCAACCATCCACCAAGTCCAAAATAACCTCTTGTGGAGTTGAGACCCAAGCATCCATAGGCTTTCTCATCAGTCACGAAGCTCAACAATAAAGTGAATGAAGCTCAAGAATAATTGGCATTTTATACTGTGAAGCATATGTTGATAATACATGTGAATCTAATCCATAGGCTTTTCTCATCTCTGAATTTGCTGCATAATTGCTTAGTTTACTTTACTGCTTTAGTTAATTAGTCAATAATCAAAAAGCAAATCTCTTTTTATTTTATCATTTAATCGCTAATATTTAAACTGTGTACTACTACAAGTCGACCCTCGACCCTTGCTCTGCGTACTAATACAATGGTAGCTCGTGCACTTGCGAGGTATTAAGATTTCATGACATGACTGACTACTGACTACACTTATTTTGTTTCAAGATTAGCTGCTCAAGCATGAAGTCAGGTACAACAGGTCAAGTAAATTTCAAGGTCTTCACAAAATAGATATGAAGTTAATAACTTGGGGGTTCTTATACTTCAAAACATGAAAACTCGAGGTTAAGTTTTCTCCAACCAATGGACAATGATACAGTTAATAAGGAGGCCAAGGAAAAATAGCTCAGTTACACAAGCAGATTCTTAACTTGTTCGAGTTCAAGTAAGAGCCTATTTAAGTCTTTGATATATGTCGGTAAGGCCATAAATATATAAGTATCAGACAGTCCCGACGCTTCATACCTGCCTCTAAATGACTACTCCCTCGATCCTACCTCAAATTGCAAAACTTACCTCATTTGGTGTCCCATTAGAAATTGCAAAATCCAAAAATGGATAGTATATAATACTCCCTCCGTCCCACTTCAAAGTGTCCATGGTATAATTTCACGGTTTTTAAGAATTTTTTAAAAAAATGAATAAAGAATTGAAAGTGGGTAGAAGATTAGAGGAGAGAGAATGTAAAAGTTAAAAACATTTAATAGGAGAGAGAATGAGTGGGAGGAATAGTAAGTTAACAAATGGTTTTTTTGTAAATATGTTAACATTATAAGTGTATAATGAATGGTTTTTTTATAAATATACTCCCTCCGTCCCAGAGCTTAATTCACAAACACTGTTTGCACAGGTTTTAAGGAGGGAGTATTATATTGAAAATGTTGTGAGTGTGAAAATAAAATAGGAGAGAGAATGAGTGGAGGGAATAGTAAATTATAATGGTGTTGTGAGTATTAAAATAATGTAGGAGAGAGAATGAGTGGAGGGAATAGTAAAGATTCCTTTCCATTTTAGGTAAGTTTTAAATGTGTGAAGTAAGTTTTAGGACGCCCAAAAGGGAAAGTGTGAAGATTGTTCTGGGACGGAGGGAGTATAAACATTATGAGGGTATAAATGTCCGAAACACTGTTCACATATTTCCATTTATGGAATGGGCACTTTGAAGTGGGACGTCCCAAAAAGGAAAGTGGACACTTTGAAGTGGGACGGAGGGAGTATTTTTTAATCAATGGGACCCACTCGACATACTCACGTCAACTACCCACCTACCATTTCCTATCCCACTAATATTCCCTACACCACTATCCATACTCACAACACCTTAATAATATATACTTCTCCTTAATTCCCGTGCAATGACGGTTTTTTTTTTTTTTTTTTTTTTTTGCAATTTGAGGTGGGACGGAGGGAGTACACAAATGGAAATGACAATTATGGTTTGAGTCTCAATGTCACATAAAAGCTAACAACTTTAGCATCTTTAATAGGGTTGCTGACATGGCAATTGGCCTTTGGGAACCCCACTTTTTTCGAGCTTAAAGTAGACTGGAAGGATAAAGTTTCCGTTTGAAACTCAAACAACGGGTTTAATGTCATGTTAAGAAGTTTTTTAGTTAACTTGGTTAAACTAATCGGTAAAGCTGATAGTGGACTTCTTCCAATTAAAATCAATACCCAATTGAACATAAATTCCTACTAGATGTAAGATAAAGGAAAAATTTGAGGTCATACATGACACATCAGCAAAAGTGTTGAGATACTCTGAGTTAGCCTCTTGAAGAAAAAAAATCCATTATATTGTGTCCAAATGGCAACAAACAAATACACAGGGAGAACCAAAGAAATCTGAGAGTGCACTAGGTCAGTTTAGTCAATTTTTGCAAACAAGATAACTCAGAAAAGAAATCACCAGTAATTAATCAACAGCTTTAAAGGAAGTTCAGGAATCCAAAACCAAGAATATTAACTGAGGCTCATTAACTTAGCAGAATGAATGTGACTAGTCAAGTAACTTACTGTTTCAATCTTCTTTATAACTGAATCTCCTGTGTTCATATCGTAATCATATACAGAAGGGGGCGTTCGCATTGAGCTATATGAAAAGCGTAAAATGCTGGAGGTAAATTGTGACTCTGAAGGATCCACTGAATATGTCGGATCAATAAAATCAACAGTACGACCACCTTGGAGGCTCAGAAGTGGTTCTTCAACAGGTGGAAGGTTATATATAGTTACTTGCTGCAGACCATTTTCACGCTCATATATGACGAGGTGATCAGCAAAAAGCTGTATGTCCTGAATCTTCACACTGAAGGGTAATAACAGAGGTAGCTAACTTAAGAAATAATGAAATATCATTCTTATTTAATCAGCAAAATACTTAAAGCAGTCATAGCATGAACTAATGTAATTCATATATACAAACGCCTTGCTATTAATGTGCAACATGCAACACTAGGAAACTAGGATCCGAATGATGCATGATCACAACTTTGCAAAATTGCAGTTTCTAATCTTTCTACACGGTGGTTGATCAATGAAACGACAATGAATGAGCCACGCTGCGGTGGTCTAATCTTTCTACGCAGCCGTTACACAATTTGACAACAATGAATGAGAAAATATCCAAGCAGAGAAAAAACAATTTCCCATTTTTTTTCTTAAATGTAAATTTGGAGCCTTTTCCTGTTAGTAAACAGGTATCTGAGGTAGTGGCGGACCCACGACCAAAGTCAAGTGGGTGCACAAATTACATTACCCACCACCCTAAACCTAGTTCAGCAACAAGAATTCCTCTTTAATTAGAATAACTCTGGACTGAAGTTGCATGGGAGGTTTCCTAACATTCAGGATTTCATACAGGGAGCTCTACGTTTATAGTTTAGCATCCATACCTTCCATGCAAGTCAGAAACATGTACCTTATTATTTTTAGAATGGAATAAAAAACTTTCTTAGAGATTAATACCAATACACGTAGTGTAGGTCTTAAGACAGCATTCTTAAATTAACAAGGGTAAACAATTATACGAATGGTGAGTGGTAATATGTTTCCGTTGCTCAAGAATGGATATGTTGCAATATCTATATAGCTGGGATGGTTGGATATATCATCAATAATATTGGTTAACAAATGATACAAAGTCTGAAATGAATTTCTTCACTGCCTTGAGTCTATGAGCCTAGAAGCAACAGGTTGCTGAAAGCGTAAAAGCAGCCTTCTGTGTGCCCTTTTAAAAGTTCGTTTCTCCAGTTCAACGGTTATTGTTGTCTGAAGGAGGATACAAGGAACTTCAGGTACAACCATTTCCCACTTCATAGGCTAGCTGACAGAGTGCCTCTGCTTTGTTATAGCCACTGGCTATAAAAGTAGTTACTATTACTGATGCGGATTGGTGGCGGAGGAATAGTTTGATCATCTATTTTTCACTTTCAATTTCTTCTATTGGTAGCTAAAACATTCTTTGCTGAGATAATCTCCAATGCGTTGGGGAATATTCAACCTATGTATTAGCAATGTTCCAAACGAAGAATATTACCCAGTGTAAATCCTTAAGGAAGTTCCAGAGCGTCACTTGTCAGTAAACCCACTTTAAAAAGTAATAAATAAACTACATGTTCAAAGGTGAAATTACATACCTTGATGTAGAGGGTAACAATTAATCCCACAAACATAAAAGAATACTCCCTCAGTCCCACGCGAGTGTGACCAAAATTTTGGACACAATAACTAAGGAATAATAGTATAATAAGAGGAGAGAGAATGAGTAGAGGAGGTGTTGTGTGTATGAAAAGTGAAATATGAGAGAATGAGTGGGGGGAAATAGTGAGTGGATTGTTGTTGTGTGTATGACAAGTGGGTCCCGTTGAATATAAAATGATAAAAACTTTGCCATTTTGGGAAGTCTGCACTCACGTGGAACGGACGAAAAAGGAAATAAGTATACACTCACGTGAGACGGAGGGAGTATATAAAAGAGTTGATAGGTCAACTGTACCTTTCCCTATGAGGAAGAAGTACTGTCGTTGCAGCTATATTGTCCAACGGGCAGGCTAGTAGCTCTGAATTGAAAAACTCATCACTCCTCCTCTTAATAAAAAAATGATTTCCACGATGGCTGACAGATGTGTCAATGCCCTCCAACCGAGGTGTCAAAGTCATAAGACCTTTTTCAGGGCTTGATACATCAAAATAGAAGATCGACCTTGTAATTTTACTTTCAGATCCGACAAATAGATATTGTTTGCTCTCTGAAGCTTCAAGGTCAACAGAAAACTTGTCATCCTTCTCATGATAAAGACATGAGTCTGTTGATTGGTCTGCACCCAGCTTGTGTAACCACACCTATTAAATTAAATCAGCTAAAATTCAGTAAACCAGGCAAATCATAACAACTCTGAATGAGTAGATACACACATATTCTCTTCATTAGCAGGTGTGGCTGACAGAAACCGTGATTTCTTTTTGGGTATGTCTAGGGCTCGTAGGTCCCTACCTTTACATGCTCCATGATGAAGTTAGATTTGTTAATTTAAAATCCCCCTCAACTTGTGGGATCCAAGAAACAGAGGAACTAAACAATCCATCTGATTAGGGTCCCCAACTCTGGTTGTGTCTTTTTTTATTCATTAATTTCTTCATTTATTAATGATTTACTATTTTGTTCATGAAACCAGTCTGCCAATGATCAACATCATAGAAGAAATGATTATTCCTTCCTCTCAAAATGAATGTCTATATTGCCAAAAATGTCTCAAAATTAATGTCCATTTTTTGGAGAAGTTACTAATTCATCCATCATTAGACAACATTTCAATTCACACTTAAGATTCCTGATGTAATATGGTGAGATCATTAAGGGTTTTTATATATATACTCCCTCCGTCCCACCTTAGTGTAGACTAAGGTGGTGGGCACAATAACTAAGGAATATTATTAAGATAATGAAAATGTGTGGTAGAAAATGAAGAGAGAGAATGAGTGGAGTGAATAGTAGGTTGGTTGAATAAATTGTATGGTGGAAAATGAAGAGAGAG
Organism: Adenophora triphylla var. japonica; assembly: GCA_022495995.1. Taxonomy (NCBI): domain Eukaryota; kingdom Viridiplantae; phylum Streptophyta; class Magnoliopsida; order Asterales; family Campanulaceae; genus Adenophora; species Adenophora triphylla. The sequence goes on from JAFEMH010000763.1 coordinate 576,947, forward strand.
AATGAGTGGGTGGGGTAGGGAAAATAAAAAATAATAAAAAACTTTCTAATTTTGGCAGTCTACACTAAGGTGGGACGGACGAAAAAGGAAAAAAGTCTACACTAAGGTGGGACGGAGGGAGTATATGCTACTAAAAATGCTTAAATCTCAAATTTCTTAAATGTCCCTCATTATGCAATATGGTGAGATCATTAAGGGTTTTTATATATTTATGCTACTAAAATTGCTTAAATCTCAAATTTCTTAAATGTACCTCATAGTTGAAATTGAGCATCCATTTTGGGACGGAGGGATTAAATGATAATGATCATCACAAAGTAGATGAATATGCCATATATAAATCAGTCACACAGCTAAAGCACAATTACCAAGCAAAAAGCGTTCTACAACAATGGAGGGTGGATGGTGAGACAGGCCTACAGTATTTTATTGATATTTTATACTATTTATCCCCCTGATCCTTAGAGATTTAGATTAAGTAGTAAGAAAGAAAGACCAAAAGCAGCTCTTTGTACCACAATGGACTCACACAACATAGAAGAACGCTAGAGGATCATTCTTACGCAAAGAGCGATAAACACACCATAATAATTGTAAAGTCTTTTGTAGGCGCAACTATATTAATTCAACTATGAAATCCTAGCCAACAGCTTAATGGCAACGGAAAGTGTTATCTCAACTTTGCATCCGGAAAAAAATGTAACTTCTGACAGTGCAACTAGAACAAGAAGAAAATATATACACACACATATATAAGTATATATGTATGTATAATACTTTGTACCAATTAAAGAGCTACACATGAATATTTAGTTTGTCCCAATGGAAGAGGTTTATTTCCTTAAGATAATAATGACTTTAATTTCCTAGGAATTTATAGATGAGAATTACCTTGCGAAATCAACTAAATTAACTTTTAAAACTGTGGACAGTCATTAAAAGGGGTGTTTCTGAAAGATAGACCCTTCAACAATTTTCTTAATTTGCTTAAAAAGTGAAAGTGTACCTCTCATGTTGAAACGGAGACAAAATTAACATACAGCAAATAACTATCGCTTGAAAACTCATACCTTGTCTGGCCGGAGTATCTCATCCATTGTGATGTAAAGCAATGCCTCATCACCTGCCCACTCAAGATAATCTGTCACGCCAACTAGAGGCTTACCCACTGGTATCCTAGTCTCGGCATCAATTATATGAACAGTGTATATCTCATCTCCTTTAGTGTCTTCTGCATATGCTACTAACTTGTTATTTGGAGAGACCTATGCAGATAAATTTGACAGTGAGAGAGAGAGAGAGAGAGAGAGCCCTTCAAAGATGGAAAGAGAGCACAAGATAGCGCAGTGGGCTTACCTTAAAACAGCCAATTGTATAGTATGCATGCTCTTGAGCCTTAATATTCTCATCCAAGATAATATGCTCTGAAGGAGCATCAGATCCCGTTGGCATAGTATCGTAGATAGACGGCGTAGCCCCATTAACCCCGTCAGATGATATGAGTCGTCGACAGTGCTGAGCATATTCCTTTCCTTCCAAAGTCCTTCTGTAGTAGTAATAAGTCCCTCTGCGTATTGGTGCAGATATGTCATCCTCCTTAATTCTCCCTCTGATTTCAGAATAAATCTGATCTTCCAATTGTTTGGTCCCTGAAGAGAGAGAAGCCGTTATATAACCGCTTAAAATCAAAGATAATTTTTCATCTGTCAGGTTTTCTTTCCTTTCTCTCTCTTTATCTTCTTTTTTTTGGCGGATGCAGGGGTGGTGGTAGGGGTAGCCGCTTGAGCTTGTCAAGTAGAAGTTTAGGTGTTATTTTATTTTATTTTTATAAGAGAATATTATTAGTATTAAAATGAAGAAATGATACAATTACTAGAGGACAAGCTATCCTCCAAAATGAAAAAAAAAAAAAATACATAAACAAAAGCAAAAGAAGTGTAAAAAATAACCAATTTGCCAGGACGTTAACCCAATTAAACCAGTAATAACACTTAGTGTAAACCTATCTTGTCACTGGTACACCTCTAACGGCACCTAGCCCATAACGAGACAAGAAACTGAAATCGTTCCTTTAGAAGGTTGTACAATAGCGATCTCCCAATGAAAATTCTAGCATTCCTCTCCACCCATATACACTACAAAATCGAAAATAGCACATAATCCCAAATGCACAACATCTTTATCTTTTCCAAATCTCCATATCTGATACAAAAAGTATTGTTAAATCCTTTTGTTTGTATATAGTCCTCGCGGGACAAGGTATGTGGGTCTAAAATTGGCGTTACACGAACCACCAAAGAACGAGGAAGAGGAGGAGCGGAAATAGGAACTACTAGATCGTGAGCAACTTAATTTTTTTTTCTCAAAATGTGTGTGTTTGTCAATATGTATGCATGCATATACTAAACAGAACATGAAATTCGTAGCAATTCATTCCACTCCTTCAGGCATTAAATAAATTTCCATTTTTTAAAAGAATTTTGCACCTAAATGAATGTTCATTTTCTATAAAATAAATGTAAATAAATGAAATCACCTCTAAAGATATAATCTACCGATACATACTTGCAAATCTAAAGACTTATAAGGTGAATACTAAAGATATTTATGCATCTCCCCCATACTGAATTTTCTTATAAGTAAACTTTTCTCAACATTTCCTTAACTAAAAAACAGACATTAGATTAGGTTAAATATTTATTCTATGGGAGTAAAATTAAGTTAAATATCAATCAGAAACTTGAGAACAAATTCAAAACACAGATTTGTATACCAGACATGACGCAATCGGTGTGAGCATTCTCTTGTTGAAGGTAATCAAGGATTTCTGGATTAGAGCGAGAATCGTCACGAAGCCAGTAGTAATTGTCCACTCTGACATCCCCAAACATCTCCATCTCATGTTTCACCTTATTGGCTACCGGCGGCTGAACAATTGACGCCGCCATTCCTGAGACTAATGCCGCCGGTGATGCTGACTTGTGGCGGAAGGTGGTGGTAGAGAATATTCTGACTCTACTTCGGGTTGTAGCGGATAGTGATACTGAGAGGACAACTCCGAATAGAGTTCTGCCGCCTGTTATACTCGGGACTGGACGGATGCTCCATTGAAGCATTTTCCTTATTATTTTATTTTTTCCTATTACTTTTTTTCTATTTTCAATTAAGTTCTTGACATTTGTCAAAATCTTGTAAAAAACTAATTTTTTTCTTTAAAAACTTTAACGTAAGAAAAAAACTAGTTTTAAAACACTAAGTCTAACTAATAAGAGTGATGAACAGTTATGAAAACTGATTTTTTTATAACATTTTGAAAAAAACTAGTTTTTCACAAGAGTTACTCTTGACATTTTCAAGGGCGTGGTTATTTGCAAGGCATGATATTTGCAAGGCAGGACAATTGACAAAACTGTCATCACCCGTACGCGGACGTTTCGTGTGATTATACACGACGTTGTCAGATATGTTTCGTATGAAAATACACGAAATGTATTGAGTTATTTCGTGTAGATTTACACGAAATATTAACAATTATTTCGTGTATATTCACACGAAATCCACAGGAAAAATTTTCCTTTAGATTTCGTATGAATATACACGAAATGTTAAGAAATGTTTCGTATGATTTTACACGAAATGCCATTCAACATTTCGTGTATTATCACACGAAATGTTTAAGGATAATTAATTTTTTTATTATTATTAATCCCTAATTATTATCAAAAGACATTCCCACAAACTATCTAGTTTATCACCATTACACGCGTCCCACACTGCCTACCACCCAGTCACCACCATTCACCGTTCATCACCCACCGTTCACCACCCACCGTCCACCACCCATCGTCCACCACTGTCACCATTTCTGCTGTCACCGCCTCTTACTTCTAGATTTTAAATCCCAGATTTTCATCTACACAAGCACATTGACACAGATCTAAAAAAACTCACATCCTCACACAACACAAAAGCACCGATACATCTAGATGTGATAAAATTAAACCCAAATCTAAAAAAAAAAAAAACACACACACACAACTTGACCTAGATCTAGACTATAATTGCTAGATCTAAACCCAAACACACGAATTTGTGCATTCAAACTCAAAGACACACACACACACACTGAATAGAAGAGAGAGAGAGAGAGAGAGAGAGAGAGAGAGAGAGAGAGAGAGAGAGAGAGAGAGAGGGGGGAGACGGTGGGCATGGACAATATTGGAGAAGAAAAGCAAGAGATGAGAGACATAGTGGTGGTGGTGGAAGAGACAGTGGTGTTTTGGAGGCGGTGGTGGCGGAGGCTAATGGTGGTGGCGAAGGGTGATGGTGGCAGAGAGTTCTTCTTTTGTTTTAGAGAGAGAGAGAGGGGATCTCAAGAATGTGTGTGAGAAAATGAGAGAAATTGAAAGGGCTTTATTTTATATACAAGGGCAGTTAAGTCATTTTCATGTGCCTTGTATAAACCGTGTCTTGCAAATAAAATTCACCCATTTTCAAGCTTTTCTTTTCCTTATTAATTTAATAGTAAAAGCCCGTGTCCGAGGACACGTGATATTTTTCTTATTTTTTTTTCTTTTTATTTTTTTATTTAATTTTTTTTATTTAAAAAAAGGCAAAATGGGAAACGGACAACTTAGTGAGGGCAAAATGAAAAAAAAATTGGCACTATTCATTGTACTGTTCATTGCTGAGTTGGACAGTTGCCATTTATAATATAGATTTTGTTAAAACCAATATAAAGTCATAAAATCTTAGGAAAAAATTGTTTTATCCTCAATTGGCGTGTATTTTCAAAATGCGCGATAATAATATTTTGTAAGTGGAACTTTTTTTAAAATGTGCAGTGAAACTTTTATAAATAATTGTAACTTATAAAAATTCAACGTCATTTTTTGACACTATAACTGACACTTTTTAACACTATATTCGGCATTTTTTAACATTGGGATTGACAATATTTTCAACACTATAACCGACACTATTTAAAACTACAACTGGCAATCATTAACATTGCAACTAGTCCTCTTTTAGCAAATGTTAAAAATGTTAGTTTGAATGTTTATAGATACCAATTTAAATGTTTACAAGTGTCATTTTGAATATAACACTTTATAATATTGATACTGACATTTTATAATATTAGATCTAACAATTACGAAAAATTCTTTTTTTTCAGTGTAAAACGTGTTTTTTATAAAATCGACTCTTGTAAAGTTATGCTAGCACATTCCTAAAACATTACTTTTTATTATGATTTCCCCAAAAAATGTCTCAAATAAAAAAATAATACACTAATAAATACTATAACTCCCGTCGTTACGGATTAAGAATTTTACTATGAAGTTTGCACAATTACTAATAAATCATTAAAAATGAGTAAACAATTATCAGGGTTGGAAATATAATTGTCCATAACACTATTAATAATTTAAGTTGATAAATAATAGGTTAGTAAGTATTGATTTTTTTGTAATTCAACAAAAGATATATATGTCCAAAATATTATTCATTATTTGTCATTTTAGAAATAAGGTAAAATAGGGCCCTTAGTATGAAACGTATCAAAAATAAAAATAGAACTATTAATCTGGAACGAAGGGATTATGTCTTTTGGAATATGTACAAGCAAATAAAACATATTTTATAAAAAATTTAGTATATTCGGAAAACATCTCTTAACAACGATTTTTTCTGAAATAATTTCATTTTTAAAAAAATAATGCCCAAAATAACTCCACTTTAAAACTATTTTCCAAAATAACCAATTTTTTTGTAACTCGCTACGTGGTGTAGTGATTTCAACATTTGACCGTTGAAACTCGCTACACTATTTAGCGAGTTTAGTGTAATATGAATTAACTGTTTGAATTAATTAACTGTAATTAACAAATTAAAACTAGCTACAACATGTTGTGAGTTTCAACGGTCATAGAACTCGCTACATGATGTAGTGAGTTTACAAATGCCTTTTTCCAGTAGATAAGGTTTGCATATCTAGATCCATTCTCATTCTCATATCCTCTCATTCTTACTTTCCTAAAAAATAATCAAATCTTCACATCATTTAATTTCATAATCGTTGAAAATCAAGAATCAAGGTAAATTAACATCATTTTAATCATTGTTTTCACTTGTGTTTATATATATAGTAAAGTTTTTTATTGTGTTTTAGTTTATTATAGGTATAAATGTTAGGGTTTTACTATTTAGGTTTTAACACTTTGATTTCGTAATGTAGGATTAAAGATGAACGGGGGTTCAATCATTTTCATATGCTATGGGGGAAGTGATGATAAACAACCATTTGATGGTCCTCATTTTCAAAAAGGGCCAAAATGTGCAATTAGGGCTAATTGTCGATGAAGATACAATGAGTTGATTGATGAATTATATAAAAAGATGGGATTAGATCGGTCACAATATGATTTGAAAGTCATTTATAGATGTCCTCATACTTTTGAAAGCGAGATCGGTGAGTAGTTTCCTTTCCGTATTGAAGATGATGCGTGTTTGGATATAATGTTCGATGTTTTAGCTAAATTTAGGGGAATGGATAATTTGCAACTGTATGTGTTTGTAAAATTGATTGAAAATCGACGTTATCCAAAGTTTGAAGCACTGCACATTTAGACCATTTATAGGTATTCACCAAGTTGTAATCGTGATGCAGGGGTTGATACAAGTACACAAACACTTGTATCAACTCAAACTTCAAATTATGGTAACATTGCATCCCCAAATGATCCAGTTGATGATGATAATTCTGAAGATAATGTAGAAGAAGAAGAAGAAGAAGAAGAAGAAGAAGAAGAAGAAGAAGAAGAAGAAGAAGAAGAAGGAGAAGAAGAAGACACTGATGTAGATGCAATGCTAGACGATGTTGATGATGAATATCAGGAGGGTAGTAGTGATTCTGATGTCAATTTGGGAGAGAGTGATGATGGGCCGATTTATGATGACGTGAAAACACATTTGGTTCATTATAAAGCGTCGGAAAATCGAATGTATGAGAGAGCAGATTATCCTTTTTACAGTGATATTGGTTGTTCTTTCCGACAATAAGAAGGCTTCATTTATTACCATAATAAACCTAGTTTTCCAGTTTGGAATCCGGAGAAAGATGTAATTGCTAAAGGGATACGATTTTCTAACAAGAAAAAGGCAAAATTTGATATAAAAAGGTACCATATTCGCACCAATCGGCGGTTCAGGGTAAGAAAGAGCACCACTCACACATGGATAATTGAATGTCTATTGAAAAAGTTTCCTGGCAATTTTTATATTCGTGTGAGTAGGAGGAAGTTTGGCTATTGGAAAGTGACCAAGTATAATGCTCCTCATTGCTGCTTATTTTATGGAGAAAGCCGAGATCACCCCAACCTAGATGCGAAGTTTATTGGTCGACAAGTAGTTAGTCTTATTAAGGTCGATTCAGATGTCAAGGTTAGAGTTATTATTATTACACACATCAGTGATATGTTTGGAAAGGAAATTACCTATAAGAAGGTATGGTGTGGAAAGCAGAATGGCATTCCAGAGGTTTTTGGAGATTGGTAGGAATCTTATATAAGGTTACCCCGCATCCTAGAAACCATCCAAAAATACAACCCCAGAACAATTGTTGAGTATACTCATCCTTCTCCTCCTGTCGGTGAATTACACATGTTTCAATGGGTGTTTTGGGCATTTGGGTCTTGCATTGAAGCTTACTCTCACTGTCGTCTTGTCATTTCTGTTGATGGAACATTCCTTCATAGATATAAAGGGGTAATACTGATTGTCATGCGTGTTGACGCCCAATACAGTATACTTCCTCTTGCATTTATTGTTGTTGAAAATGAGGACTGGACGAACTGGCGTTGGTTCTTATATCTTATTTGCAGACATATTATAAAGAGTCGTGAAGTATGCTTGATTTCTGACCGTCATCACGACATTCTTAAAACTATAGGTGAAGATACGTGTGTTGGTCTTTTGGTATGGCTTCTCAAGAACTTAACAGAAAAACTGACGGAGAAAGAAATGGAGATTGAAAACAAATGAAATTAAGTCGAGTCTTGTATTAAATACAATCTCCGTAAGAAGTAATTGCCCCGCACAGGTGCTTACGGTTTTGATGGCAATCTTCTAGTAAGATGAAACGACTTTTAAGTATATGATAGGAGCACTCCAAATCAAATACTCTAGCGAACAACACAATGTTTGCAACTTTGGACTTGAAGGATTTGATGCAACAATATGCTAATGATTTGGATATGTTTATCTATCTTACTAGAGGGTAGGAAGGCTCAAAATACTGTATATATAAATTGAAATTCAGAGGGGAAGTATATAAGGAGAGTCAAAGGGTTTGGTGGCTTTTCCCTTGAAAAGTCACAACTTTTCGGGTATAACAGCACTTGCACGGCCGTATCCAATGAACTGCACGGCCGTGCAAGGCAATATGCACGGTCGAGTTCAAGGCTCAGCATGGTCGAGTTCAAGGCAAGGCAAGGCACGATGCACGGCTGTGTCCTAGACACTTGCACGGCCGTGCAGAAGCTTCTTCAGCCTGCTCGTCAGCCCTTTAGCCACAACAAGTCCAAACCAATTTTGGGACCAATCCAAATCAAACTTTGACCCAATATTTAAGTTACAAATCATTTGTCATTATTTCTCATTCACCCGGAAATGGTTTTGAGACAATAAATGAGTTATATAATCTACAACAAATGTAGATTACCATTTGTAACAAGTTTCGTTAACAAATAACGAACTTTCGTTAGAAACCTAGATCAACGTTAAGTTTAAACTTAACTTTCCGTTATCCATTTCCAACAATCCCCCACATGAATGACAATTAATGCATGAATGCAATTTCGTCCAAAGTTCCGGCGAACTGTTATTACATCGGGATATATAGCTTGTGGCCTTGAATCCTCCCTAGTGAAATATTATCGGATATACTAGCCATTTGGTAGCGAGTCGCTTTGAACCAGTGACTGTCGGGTGTATACCAAGACAATAATACTCACATAATAACAGCTCTAACAATTGTTGTTCTCACGTTTTGTCCATTTCGGCCCTGGACCGTATCTCATTCATAAGCGTTCATTTTGAGGCGGCCTAATTACCTCTCGCTTATATAGGTGATTCTCACTATAAGGAGTATCATGCACTACTCCACCCGTAGGTATAGAAATCATTAAAAGTTTTCTCAACTTATCCTTACCTCTTTGCATGTGCTTGTACTTGGATGTTCTGTGAATGAGTATTCAACATCTCCAGGTTAATAAACCGAGTTGTTGTTTCCAAGTAACTCTACTAGAACTTATAACTTGGTTGTCTCATTGAACCAAGGGCCTGGGATCTCCATTTCTCAAGGTTGAGTGTCCGCTATAAGTCCTTTTGTTGTGGGTTTTAAACCCATTCCCCTTAACAGTTTATACAGTTGATCTCGATTTATACCTTTGGTATACGGATCCGATTTTTGACTTCACATGGCCAGTTGTGACAGTCTCATTTGAGATCAATTGTTTTATGGTAATATGTCAATGACCATTGTGTCTTGACTTACCACGATGTTCTACACCTTTTTCCTATTTTTTCATTGTCGTCACAATGCCTTAGGTCATGTAGACACAAATTTATTCCACAAAGGAATATCTTCCAAGACCATTCAACTTTTATCTTTATCTAATGCTATCGACTCAGATTCCTAAATGAATCGAGTTGTTCAAGTTGTCTTGGAAGTTTGACACCGCTGCTCCATTTATTGTGAACACATTTTTTCACCTTGGAGTTTATTTGTGTCTGTTATCCAATCAGTATATCATTTTCATACTATTGAATATCTAATTTATTGTAATCTGTAATCACAAGAATATCTTTAAGTACTTCAAGTACTTTGACTATCCTTAGTGATTTATTACAATTTTTAATTAGACGAGTGATCATTATCTCTGTACCGATCCGACTTCCCAAGTATTCAGTATCTCTAAGTGGTTTGACCTCCTTAGAGTCTACCTTTCAGGAATCTACCTTACAGAGATTACCTCTCAAGATTCTTCTTGAACTTTCGAAGTACTTTTTCAAGATAATGGGATTGTGATAGGACTATTCCTTCTGATGTTCTAGAAATCTTTATTTCTAATATGACATCGGCTTATCCCAAATCTTTCATGTCAAAGTTCTTCTTTAACATGTCTTTGGTACTCATGATCAATTCATGACTACCATTATTAGCATGTTATCCACGTAAGGACAGACTATTAACAAATGATTCAGATGTTCCTTTAATGTAGACACATTTGTCACATTCATTAATCTTGAATCCATTTGATAACATAGTTCTATCGAACTTCTCATGCCACTGTTTAGTTGCTTGTTTTAGTCCATATGAATACACAAGTAGATCCAACACGGTTGTGCGACATAGAACGCTCTGTTGTGTTAATGGGATAATCTTGCATAAATCATCATGTCCTTTTGACAACTAGCCTGGCTTTATACTTATCAACCGATCCATCGGCTTTATAGTGGACATCCTTCTATAATGAGGAATTGATAACAAGTCCTATCATTTCAAGGAAGTATATTCTTAAAGAATATAACGTGTCTTGCTAAGGTATTACTACTTTAGCCGAATACCCCCACAGTTTAGGTATTTATAAAACAACTTACGAATACTTCAAATTCATTAGGAGTTTTTATCATCAAATAACTTCCAAATATATGATGATCCATTCTTTTAGCATTGCAGGTTTAACGGTTTACATTAATACCGAAGTTCATATCAATAGAACTTATGTATTTAGCTTGTACCCCCACACTTGAGGTGTACCTCCACATATCAAATATTTTATGAATATCCTAATTCATATTTAATATTTTCCTTTATGTGGAGTCATTTAATTGTAATAACCATGTTATCTCCTGACAACATAGTCATTACTATGTTCAAGTGAGGTCTCTTCAACCCTGGTCTCTTCAAACCTTTGGTTTCGAAGAATACCGCATTGCCATTCCAAATTTGTTCTTCACAAATCTATATGCACTACTGTTAGTTTGCATGTCCAACGTAATCCATGGTTTTGGGTCCTATCTTAACCTCTTTAGGTTTAAATATTTCTACCTTTGCTAGGTATACCCACATAAGACGGAACTTATCAATAAGGAGTTCAACATTTCCTTAAAAGTTCTATCTTTCCTTTTTCTGTGATTCAATTGATTTGAGTGTGTAAGGAGCATCGTTTGATAAAGAAGTGTCAGCGTCCCAGCAATTATTTTTCAAACGATACTACATACTCTCCACCTTTATCACTTACGAAAATTCTTAATTGTTAATTAAGACGAATCACAAACCTTTGGTCTACTTAAAACTCTAAGGTTTCATCTTTACTTTTTTCAAAAGATGTACTTTGCATTATCGATTTCAATCAATAATAGAAGTAGTGAACTATCTATTTACTATCTCTGGTTTGAACTAATTTCTACAAAAGAAATCACAATTGATTTGCGAATCAACCTTCCTCTTAGGTAGTAATTTTAAATTAACTCGTCGACTTAGTGAATTTAAATTTACACAACCTAATTGAACATGCCATAACAATTAGAACACTTCAAACCAAGTAAATAAAATTTGAAATTTTATTCTTCGCACTTAGGCGGATAGAACATTTACAATTCAAGTTAAGGAGTCCTTCAACAAGGTACCTTTTACTAATACAATAACCACATTTGGTCAATTCAATCTTATGCCCCTATGCTAAGTTGATCAAAGTCCAATGGAACATATCGATCTTCAGTCACATTGGCTTGAAGAGGGTTTCGATCTAGGTTGTTGATTCTAGGATGTCGACATTCCCTAGCCATATGCCCGGGTTTGCCACAATTAAAACAACTACCTTTGAACTTCTTGGCGGTTGTAGTTCCCCTCTTTACTTTCCCGGTGTTCTTCCTCTTGTTTCCGGTACTTGTTTCCGCCAAGTTTACTTGCCATCTTTTAGTCACTATACACATAGAATAGTGCATCTCGAGAAATTCTCAAAGTTCTCTTGCGGTTTTTATGCCACAACACACATAGTATTATGCATAATCCAAGCCATTAAGAATATACATGCGACACAAGAAATCGCTGTGATTCCATGTATCCAAGTCATTCTTTGCTTGGGGTTCATCCCCTTCGGATATCAATGGTGGATATTCCCAAAGAAATCGCACCAATTTTAATGTTGTCAAATAGACCAACATTTTCTGTTGCCACCTCTTAAAGTCCATCCCGGTAAGAATACTCGGTCTTTCCGCATGCACGAACGCATGAGACGGAGGGGGAGCATTATGAGGTGCAACACATGAGGTTGTACCTGAGCCAAGTGAAGGAGGTTTCTCACCTTGTACCGAGTGAGTCGGTGAAGGAGCGGGTGCAACATTCTTTAGCGTTGCTTCGCCTTGAGTAGGAGGCGTTACATTGCCTTGACTTGATGCGGTGGTGTCTTTCTCAGTTGCCATCTCTTGAAAGTCTGGAGAAGCGTGAAATTACTTCTTACGATTGTTGGTCTTTTGGTATGGATTCTCAAGAACTTAACAGAAAAACTGACGGAGAAAGAAACAGAGATTGAAAACAAATGAAATTAAGTCGAGTCTTGTATTAAATACAATCTCCGTAAGAAGTAATTGCCCCGCACAGGTGCTTACGGTTTCGATGGCAATCTTCTAGTAAGATGAAACGACTTTTAAGTATATGATAGGAGCACTCCAAATCAAATACTCTAGCGAACAACACAATGTTTGCAACTTTGGACTTGAAGGATTTGATGCAACAATATGCTAATGATTTGGATATGTTTATCTATCTTACTAGAGGGTAGGAAGGCTCAAAATACTGTATATATAAATTGAAATTCGGAGGGGAAGTATATAAGGAGAGTCAAAGGGTTTGGTGGCTTTTCCCTTGAAAAGTCACAACTTTTCGGGTATAACAGCACTTGCACGGCCGTGTCCAATGAACTGCACGGCCGTGCAAGGCAATATGCACGGTCGAGTTCAAGGCTCAGCACGGTCGAGTGGCAAGGCAAGGCACGGTGCACGGCCGTGTCCTAGACACTTGCACGGCCGTGCAGAAGCTTCTTCGGCACAGCTTCGTCGGCCACCTTTAGCCACAACAAGTCCAAACCAATTTTGGGACCAACCCAAATCAAACTTTGACCCAATATTTAAGTTACAAATCATTTGTCATTAATTTCTCATTCACCCGGAAATGGTTTTGAGACAATAAATGAGTTATATAATCTACAACAAATGTAGATTACCATTTGTAACAAGTTTCGTTAACAAATAACGAACTTTCGTTAGAAACCTAGATCAACGTTAAGTTTAAACTTAACTTTCCGTTATCCATTTCCAACAACGTGGTGGCCAAATGTACATCATCGATATTGCTTGAGACATATGCGAGCAAATTTCTTGGATAAGCATAGAGGGGAAGGTTTGAAGTATCTGTTTTGGAGATCTGGTAAAGCAAGTCAAGATAGAAAATTGAAATCTACCGTAGAAAGTATCCGTTCAATTAACCCCGCGGTTATTGCATAGTTTCTAAATTTAGATGCCAGAAAATGGACATTGGCACACGATGGTGGTTACATATATGGTATTATAACTACTAACATGTCTAAGGTTTTCAATGGTATCATGAAGGGAGCCCGTGGGATGCCAATAACAACAATTGTTGAAACTGCCTTCTAATGTTGTGTGGAGTACTTTCAAGTAAGGCATGGGTTTTCACTTAATGCCTTAGGAGGTAATCCTGATAACCCTAAAATCAATCCCCTACACCAATTCAGCCAGAAAGTTCACTACCGATACTTGAAGAATAGCGAGAAAGGTATGACACATCGGGTAAGGAGGTCCAACACTCATGAGATGGGGGTGTATCATGTGACAACCGTACGTCATGGTGATAAAGGTGTAAATATCCAAATTGTCCGATTTAATGAGCGTACCTGCACATGTGGTAAATGGGTTGCCTATCACATGCCTTGTTCCTATCTTCTTGCATGTTGCCATGCACAACATCTTGATGATCGTTCTTTTGTTTATCCATTTTACACCATTAGAGAGTACTACAAGACATGGAAGGGAACATTTGAATCAATCCACCATGTGGACTATTGGGATGTGGATGGTTTGGTGCCACTTTTTTTCCCTAATCCCCACCTTCGACGTTCTGCGAAGTCCGGACGGCCTAAATCAAGACACTTCCGAAACTGTATGGACTTTCAAGCAGATAAACGAAAGACTCGGTGTTCATCATGCAAACAAGAAGGCCACAATCGTCGTAGATGACCAAATATTAGGCAGTAGAAGAATATTTTCCATGTAATTTATGTTTGAGTTGTTGGATTTACTTTGTATTTCATTTGGATTTCGTTTGAGTATAACTTGGATGTAATTTTGATTGTTTCTACAGTTTGTGTTGTTTCACTTATAGTTTGTGTTGTAAATTGTGTTTGTTTTGAGTTTCAGTTTCAGTTTCTGTTTGCAGGTGGGATTACAGCAGTTTGTTGCTGCTGTAAGAGTCACTGCAAGAAAACTCGCTACACGGTGTAGCGAGTTCAATGAAATCGCTACACCGTGTAGTGAGTTCACTTGCAATGACTCCTACAGTAGCAACACTGCAAGAAAACTCGCTACATGGTGTAGCGAGTTCAATGAAATCGCTACACTGTGTAGTGAGTTCACTTGCAATGACTCCTACAACAGCAACAAACTGTTGTAATCACACATGTACACAGAAAATATATATACCATGTTTTACAACCTGTAAAATATACCAAAAACAATATACCAAACTGTAAAATATGTACTAAAGTCTTAAAACAATATACTAAACTGTACAAAAACTTAGAAAACCATACAACAAATATCCAAATAAAAACTTTAAAACCCGTACAAAAAATCTATAAATGTTTTCTTACAACTAATACCACAAAGTTTTATTACATCTAAATAAAAAATAGTTTCACTTATTTCTTCTCTCATACTTTATGTCATAGGCAGTCGGGGTGAACTTCTTCATCGGATACACCGGCGTGTGAAAAGTCCTAGGTGGAGGGTCAACGAAATCATCATCATCATTAATAACCCCACTCACCTGACTCGGGCTGTGTCGAGGGTAAACACCTGAATAAATACCCTCTTCAACCTCATATATAACCCTCTCCTCTTCCTCCTCCACCTGAGTAGGTCCTTACTCACTCTGAAGGATAATCAAAGAGTCCATCATACTAAGTCTTGGAATCTAGTTGGACCTCGGGCTCTGGCTCATCTAGCTCATCGTGCAAGTCCATTTGTGGTTGTGGTTGTGGTTGTGCACGATGTCTAACATGACGCTGTCAAGGTTCTACCCCCTGTACGCGATCTACCGGTGCTAGAGGTGTTGCAGCCTCAAGTCCAAGGCATTTAGCATGAACTGGTAGATTTATCCGAGGCTATATCTCTATCTCTTTCCAGCCAAGATAATTTTTGAGAAAGAGTACTATTCTCGTTCTCTGAAAGAGTATTTTTCCTTTTTAAATTTTCTATGACTTTTATTCCAATGTAATTTAGACAGGATAAGTCATTGATATTAAGTGAGCGTGTGTCTAATCAACCTCCGCATCTCAGTTTGTTGCGTACACGACATATGATGTTGCTCCTCTTTGGTGATATGCATACGTTGAAGGTTTTACACCTGTTTTTATAGCAAAAAAAATAATAAGAATGAGACATAAGTTAATAAATTGAAGTTTTTTTTAAAAAAAAAAACTAGAAAAATAATGAAAAATGTAAATACTTACCATGCTCTCTAGGAAAGGGGCAACCGACGGGTATCCAACATCCTCTATATGAAGGGGGTTCTGCATAAACATGCATGTTATGCTCTGAAACCATATCATATATGCATCAGTGTAATGTATAACGTGAAAGTCTGGGACCCCCACAGCAGTAAGTTCCGCCGATGTCCTCAAAGTGCAATGTATTATTGATGGCGGTCAGTCCAAATCAATATTGTTTCCACGCCTATCAACTATGTACAAGTCCCTCCGAGTGTCGCAAGGTTTTGGGACCCCCTGCATCATGCAAAACTGCCTCAGAACACGATCTGGAAAATGCCACTCTATCCTCTCAAAGCATATAAAAGGGATCCGCGCCATCCATACGACTCCTCCCTGATAGCAGTAGGCCGGAGCTTATCGATCTATATAAGACTGCCACACAACCTGATCATCCGTTAGATTGACCAACTGATCACATTAGCCTCGCAGGTTATGGGCAGTAACCTCCTTGAGATACAATGATCATCCGGTCCACCTGAAATTTCATAACAAGAATAATTATAAGAAATAGTTAAAAAAACTATAACGACGAGAAATTAACGTAAGATATATGTATACCTGCATCTCATTGGCATGTGCTCTTGTGCCGGATCAGTATTTCGCATTCGAATTCTAGGTTGCACACATAGCAACCGCTCCTAAGCCCAAATCTATATCAATAAAATCTATCTCAATACTATAAATAATGGCTATAATTTAAAATCAAACTTAAACCAAACAACATAATTCACATTAAAATGAGATAACCATACCTGTAAAATGTTGAGAAATCCACCGCACTGGCTCATCAGAGGGTTTGTCGCACTACACAGCTCTCGATATAGAAAAGCCAGTGAAGTACTACCCCAACTGTACATCTAGACTCTCGAAATCTCTCGAATCAGTGGTAGATAATACAACTTAACCTTGTTGTTCGTACGATCAAGTATCAAGGTAAAACCAAAGGCTAGCATGATATATGCCTGTGTATACATATCAACAATGTCTTTGGGAGTATCATCAGCGAGGTCATAGAAATGTGGAAACTGGCTCGTAATCCACCTTAGCTTGAGACTACTCCCATCCATATCTCCGACAGGTGCCTAAAAGATCGTGACATACTACCCGCCAGTCTAGAAGTGGCATCAGTAATAACATCCCCATCTATCGGCAACCTGAAAATCATGCCGATATCCTCTAGGGTAATAGTCATCTCACCAACCGGAGGTGGAATGAATGGGTCTCCGGATACCATCTCTCAATAAATGCCAACATCAACTCATAATCATACTGAATTCTCCCTATATAATGAACCCCACTAAAGCCACTCTAGGCTAATCTCGATAATATCCTCGGCGCTAGTCTATCCAGCAAGGTGGCAACACGATGAAATGAAAGCGGACTAGCAACCTGCTGTCCACCCCAAATAAAATGAACTTTGTGGCTCTCATGTGCAGTCAAAACAGAGTTATCGATAGGCCCAGGATCAATGAAGGCATCTATCTGTTTCAACAAAAGAAACCCCATTTCAATATCAAATAAATACATATATAAACATAGAGACTTTGAAACATTAATAGAAAATACTTCTAAATGAAATAAAAAATATACTAACAATTGAGTTCAAAATATATCACAAATTGAGTTCAAAACCCGAAAATTTCAAATATACGACAATTGAGTTCAAATATACCAACAATTGAGTTCAATAACAAAACTAATTGAGTTCAATATCAACATGTACAACAACTCAAATCAAAGTATACCAACAATTGAGTTCAAAATGTACCAACAATTGAGTTGAATAAACCTAATTTTCAAGTAAACAAATACTCAAATCAAAGCGAAATCAACACACAATGATGTAAAAAAAATTGAATGAAAACTTACAATGACGAAATTTGGGGGATGAAAAGCTTGAATTTGATGAAAATAACAATGACAATATTTCTCCTTCTTCTCCCTTCTACTCGGCGGCGGCACACTTAGAAAGTTAGGTTTTTTTTATAGACTGTTGAAAGTACCCAAATCTATCTCATACCTTCCAGTTAAAGTTTCCTAGCAGTTCCCCAAAATTTCATAAAGTTTAGGGGTAATTCGGGAACTTTTCAATACTTTCCAAGCAAGGAAGGACCCGTTAGGAATTAGAATTTTGAACAGGACCTCGCTGGAAAGAAGCTTCCAAGATGCCACCTTGCATGAATCTAGAAACATGCTGACGCGACGGAAGAAGACGCCGGACGGCTTCATTAAACGAGAGATCACGCCGGCCGGCTTCATTAGAAACACACCAGACGCCTATAAATAGAGGCCTCCTCTATTCATTCTAAAAGAGAATTGGAGAGCACTGTTCCTCTGTCAAAATAGAAACTCGAATTCCAGTGACAAAAAATACACAAAACCCTCCTCTCTCATACACTAATCCTACCTTAATCTATTCCTAAATAGATATTGCCTAGGAAAACTCCCCTGGAAGATAGAGAAAAACCAATATTGGTAATCTCTCCTTCATTTACCTTTTGATACACTCCTATATACTCTTGTTATATTATTACTTGTTATTTACATTTATTATTGTATTAAAGCTTTGATCTTTATTAATGTAGATCCATATTTCCTATTCACCTACACAAAGGATTCAAATGGAGATCCTCTCCCTAGGATAAACAAGATTCCACAAGTGGCTTGTTCTAGGGATGATCTACCATATGATGATGTGACTCCCCTTTACATTTATGTATAAAAATGCAATCTTTATTTATTTTATGTCATCCCTTTCCCATTGATCTAGCTTTCCAAGGATTGTCCACCTTATGAGGTATTAAGGACATAGGAAAATCCATAAAGATCATACCTTTTACATTATGTCTTTAGTTTAATGATACTCATTGTATTGTTCATATTAAAAATGCAATCTTTACATTAATGTTATTTCTCCCTTATCCCTAAAGATGGATCTTTTTCTCCAAGTATTGTCTAAAAAGCCATTCTAAGGCACAAAAAGACATAAGATGAGCATAAAGATTCAATCTTTACATTGCATTCCCCTAGTCCCGTGATTCTTGATGCATTCTATGGTGAGGATAGGTATAAAGACTCCATCTTTACATCAATCCCATCATAAAAATGCCACAATCCTTGTCCCTTTAGAACTCAATGAGTCTTAGTCCCGAAATCTCCGATAATCACTTGAGACGAACATAAAAATGACCCTACGAATCATCATTGTCTCAAGATGTAGGATCGATGGACAAATATTCATTCTTTTCTAAAGAGTCTCATTCTTGGACTTAAAGACGAGCCCCTTTTGATCACATGTGACTAAAATCCCCAAAGAAAGTTAGTTTAAGATATACCAAGGCTCCTATGCCT
This sequence comes from Adenophora triphylla var. japonica, assembly GCA_022495995.1. Lineage (NCBI taxonomy): Eukaryota > Viridiplantae > Streptophyta > Magnoliopsida > Asterales > Campanulaceae > Adenophora > Adenophora triphylla. The sequence continues at coordinate 596,152 of JAFEMH010000763.1, forward strand.
ATGATGGTTGATTAATCTAACGGGAGGGTGGATAGGTTCCGTCAAGATGATCACAAGTCCAAAGTGAGCACGGGATCAAAATCCCGAAAATATCAAAATCCAAGGTATCCCAAGCTAAAACCTTCTTAAAATGGTTTTTACGTCCGGAAGATAAACTTGGCACATCCTTTCTATTTTCAAATCATGCATGCACACAAGCACACAAACAAGCACAAATTTTGGACCTAGGAAGACTTTCTTTTGCAAGGCTCCTTGGGTGAACGCCAAACGTTCTTTCCAAGGATTAACTTAACCTCCGAACCCTTATCCTTTTTTCAAAGTTTTGAGGAAATCAAAATGGCGTGGCGACTCCGTTTTTCATAAAACCGGTGTCTTCAAACTGAGGTGAACGGCGACCCCCCCTTTTTCGTAAAAGGAAAAGAGGATAAATCCTGGGGCCACATTCACAGTTTGGCGACTCCGCTGGGGATATGTAAATGTTTTCCAAACTTCTTTTTTCATAAGAAGCGTTGGAAATATTTACGAGGGTTAGTCTTCCGTCTCGGGTCCGATCTTTGTGCTTATGCAATTTTCTTTTTTCATGCATCTTTTGTGTTCTTTTTTGGCTTGTGCATACTCTGAATAATGAATAGGTGCCATTCCGAAGCTGAAAGCTGCCAAAAATTCCTGGAAAAACAGTCTGGAAAGGAAGCAAATTGGAACCTGGAAAGCTGTTGAATCCAGCTGGACGCCCTGATCTACCTTGATCTGAGCCGGACAGCTTCATTCGCAGTTCCACCAGAACACTATTATCTGAGGTTAATCTGGAAACCGTGGGGATTTGGGGTTATTAAGTCCTGAATTTGGCCTGGTTCCAGAAAATTTACGTGCTTATGTGATGCATTTTCCCCGTTCCCAAAACATTCTTTTAAAACACATGATGAAAAATCTCTATTTTAACTCAAAATAGAATTTTTAGGAAATCGCACACTACGCGAACTATATATATCCTGTACACTTTTGCACGCACGTCCTTCAACCCGGGATGGCTGTTCAGCTGCAGTCACGGACAGTGCTACGACGCTCCCAGGCGCGCACGGAATCATCCCAAACTCCCCATGGCAGCCAGTGTCGACCAATGCACTTATCCGTGTCACACTTTTAAAAACCGTGACTTTTGGTTGGTTTTTGATCTAGACCGTGTCATACAGCCTCATCGTATACCCCCGTAAGAGTCAAACCCGAGCCATGCCAAAAGTCAAGATTCCTCGCGCAAGCGAAGCCATGCAAAAATTTTGTTAGGCAAAATTGGCAAAATCTTGACCCCAACATTGACTTTGACTTTGACTTGCACGAGGTATGTAAAAGTCAAACCCGAGCCCATGCTAGAGTCAAGATTCCTCGCGCAAGCGAAGCCATGCCAAAATTTCGTTAGGCAAAATCGACAAAATCTTGACCCCGGTATTGACTTTGAATTTGACTAGCACAAAGTATGCAACAACGCTCAATGTGACACCGTGTCATTCGACTTTTAACGTCCGACCTATGCCTATTATTTTCCTTGGACAATGCCGAAGTCAAACGTCTATCGCGCAAGTGAAGCTCTGTCGAAATTTCGTTGAGGCTAAAAGACTTGACTTTCACGGCATTGACATTGAATATAATTCGCATCGCTCGTGCGTTAAAATTCCTATAATCCACTAGACCCTAGGACCGTTCTTCTCTCTCCGTCGGTGGGATCCGCTTGCCCTATAGGACCCTCGCCCGGGGCTGTCCACCTTGGGATGTCGAAATACAGGTGCAAAACGAGGGGCTTATAGACGTAGTGATGGAGCCCACTGATCCAGGATCTAGAGTAGTTGCGAAAAAGAAGGGCAACCTTTTCCAATCAAATAGAAATAATTAAAAGACATTATTTTAAGTAAACTTGAAGATTCTTAATTGCTTATTACTTGAGCCTTCAGCCTAAACACCTACCCCCGAGTCTAAACCTTGCCTATCCCTTTCCCGCAGCGAGAAAGAAGTGGGTGAGAATACCGGGTCAGCGGCTTTTTAGTGCAGAAATTTCAGGCTCAGACAGTTCGTCAGAATCGTCAGTTTCGTCTACTCAGAGGTTTGGAATGGCAAACTTGATAGCAAACAATGGTGGTAACCTGATACTTGGAGAGGAAGTCACACCAGCTTAACCCAAGCCCCATATTTGGTAAGATGTTTGTGACTGTGATGAGTGTCTGAAGGATGCCTATCAGGAATGGATCCACGAGGATGCCCCCTCAAAGAGGAGGAAGAAGAAGAAGTCTTCCCAACAAAAGCTGAAGGAGAGATATGAAGCAGGAGATGCCAGCATAGGAACGCTAGGAGAACCCTCGGGCAAGTTTGATTATTATGTCAGTTACTCTAAAGAGCCCATCAAAGCATCAGTTAACCAGGACAAGATCCATCTCAGCAACCCCCTCCCGATCGATCCCTTAGAGGTAGAGAGTTCTGAGTTCATAGCCATCGTCAAGTTCAATGAGAAGTTGGAAGATTTGGAGGCAGAACACAGGATCCCCATAGAACGCATGGTCAGTCAGGGCAAAATCAAGGTCTCACCTGAGGAAGATTTTATCAGTATAATCTAAGCCAACCCCCCTGTCGGCTACACAAATAAGGTGGTGGTGTCGAAAATCAGTAAATGGAAGAAGACTTATCAGCAATGCCTTGACAAAATGGATCAGACCCTTCAATCTATGAGTTCGGTTGTTACAAATGAGCTTGCTGAGAGACTGCACCAGGCCTCCCTTGATCCCCTTACCACTTTTCCAAGGCATCGACCTACGAATAACCCCGGTAAAGCTTTGGACCAGTTCAAGCTCCCCAACCTTCTGAGGACCGTTGGCAAATTTGCTTCTCCCCCAGGCAGCAACAGTGAAGACTACTCCCTTGTCTAGTCCAGTCAAACACTTTGTCATTAGTAGTGTAGGGTTAAGAGTCTCTAGAGTCAGGAGTCTTTGAAGTTTCAGTCCTCTGAGTCATCTGATGGCCTCACGCCTGAAGATTATGAGTGTGTCGCCAATGTCATCTTTCCCTTTGCATTAAATAGATCTTTCCACAAGGAAATAGAGGTCTATGTCAATGATATGATTATCCATTCTAAAGGCGCAGATGGACAACACTTTGTTGATCTGTGAAAGTTCTTTGAGCGGTTAAGAAAACATTCTATGAGACTGAACCCTACAAAATGCACCTTCGGAGTGACAAGGGGAAAAGTACTTGGGTATATGGCCACGGAGCGAGGCATTGAAGCCGACCCCCAAAATATCAAAGCCATAATGGACATGAGGCCACCTCGATCCCAGACAGAAGTCAAAAGCTTTATGGGCAAGTTGCAGTACATCAGTCGTTTCGTCAATCAGCTGACAACCATGTGTGAGCCCATCTTCAAGCTTATGAAGAAAAATGTCGATACATAATGGAATGAAGAATGTCAGGTTGCCTTTGACAAAATTAAGGCGTACCTAGTGAATCCCCGGTATTGTGCCCCCCGCATGGACAGAAACCTCTTCTGCTCTATCTCACTGTCACCGACACGACAGTTGGGGCTATGCTGGCCAAGTAAAAGAAAGATTCTCGGGTAGAGAATGCCATTTACTTTGTGAGTCGAAAGCTATAAGGGAGTGAGCTCAATTACTCGGTGTGTGAAAAGACATGTGTATGACTAGTCTGGGTAGTCCGGAAACTGAAACACTACATGCAGGCTCACTCGGTGAATTTGGTCTCAAAAATGGACCCCATCAAGTATATCTTCGACAAACCTTCTGAAATTACCCGGATTCGCGCGAGCGAAGGCGGTTGTCTTTCGCGAAGGGGTTGGTGTCTGAGACCTCGCTTCATGGGAAGGAAAAATGAGGAGTCGCCACGCGGTTTTTGTATTTTGAGCCCAAACGTTGAGAAACGGCTATTGTGAAAAGGTGTCGTTTTTATTGGTAGCAAAAACTTAGAAAAAGGCTTTGAAAACGGGGATCATTTTTATTGGCAGCAAAAACGAGTAAAAAGCTTTTTGTACCAGAGATTGTTAGGTTCGGAAGTCAAGTTACGTTTCGGGTAGAGTATTACGAGATCGCCCGAAACGCCTCGCATGACGAGTCTTTCTACCTTTCTTGAAATCGTGTGTGTGTGTGTGTGTGTCTTTTGAAATGGGGGCTTGAATGACAAGCTTAATCTTGGTTTGAATGACAAACGTTGATTAGGTAACTTTGTTTGAAAAGACGAGCGTTTGAATGACAAACGTCGGTTTTGAGTTTGAAATGAGCGTTTGCGTGGCAAACGTTGACTTTGAGTTTGAAATGAGCGTTTGCGTGGCAAACGTCGACTTTGAGTTTGAAATGAGCGTTTGCGTGGCAAACGTCGATTTTGAGACGGAAAGGAGTTCGAAGGTCGAACTCCGGTTTTTTGAACCGGGCTTGTCATTGTTAACGATTTTTACGGGAAAAATGCGTATTAAATGATTTTGAATGTCAAATGGCGGCTTTTAGTTTGAAGATGAGCATTCGGAGGCCGAACGTCATTTCGCGCGTTTTGAAAGAGAGTTCGACGGACGAACTCCGGTTTTGAACCGGGCATTACATTGTTAACGATTTTTACGGGAAAAATACGTATTAAATGATATGCGATCAACGAATCGGGTTGCGACTCGGACTTTGAAAAGTAAATACTATCACGATCCAAACGGGTCAGACTTTGTAAATGACAGTATTTAAAGTGCGGTATCAACGGAATCAAACGATCCGGATTCGTAAATGACGATCAACGAGGCCAAACGGCTCGGATTTGTAAATGACGATCAACGAGGCCAAACGGCTCGGATTTGTAAATGACAGAAATTAAAATGACGATCGACGGATCGACCGATCCGGAATTGGTAAATGACGATAAAAGTAAACGAAACTGGGTCGGAACGCCGTTTTAACCCGTGATTACTTCCCTTACGGAAAGAGAAGAGGATCGAGGGGCTAAAACGTATCGGACCCCGTTAGACGGAGGCGTCTACATTTCGATAACGACGTTCGAAACGGTTGTAGCGACTGGCACGTAAACTGAGACGGAACGAGAGATTTAGAGAGAGGGAGTTATACCTATGGCTAGGGTTGACTCCTTTGGCTCGGGAGGTGTGTACGGGACACAAAAAGTGATTTGAAAGGTTGTTTCGAAGTAGTAAGGTGCGTATTTGATCGAAATACGAAGGTTTCACGTGAATCGAGATGAAACGGGAGCTCGGAAGGGGTGAAAACTGCTTAGGGCCGTGAGGTAGTGAATTTTTGGTGTTCAAAATCCTTTTTTCTTGCCTTTGACAGCAACTTCTATTTATAGGGTGAAAATTGCAGTAGGAGTCCGGACGGACTTGGACCGAATCCAGGGGTTTTTTGGGTATTTTGGAAATCTGGGGGACTTGCTGGCAATTTCAGAAAAAGTGCACAGGGAGTCCGGCCAGACTTTGACTGTATACCAGGGGTATTTTAGTCTTTTCCATTTGAATTTGATTGAAGGGTGACTAGAGGGAGGTGGCATGCGTGCCAAGTGTCCCTCTGAGTCACCAGCCATGTGGGATTTTGTCCCCGGGTCTCGGTTTTGTCCGTTTTTTAAAATAACAGTCCGGAAAATGTTCGAAATGCCCCCGGAAAGTGCCGGAAAATGCGTTTTTCATGGAAAGCCATACTTTTACGTGAGATGACACGTGTTAAGTACGGTTCGACGTCGGGATGCACGGGGCAGTCCCGGGACGTCTCGTTGGCACAGCAACGGGGAGTTTAACGAGTTCCGGTTAACCTGGAGCGGGCCAGTTAACGGATTTCGGTTAACTTTCTGACGGATTTGGACGATCCGGATTTGGGTACTTACAGTTAGCCCCTCAGCGACGTCTCCTCCGAAGGAGGTGGGGTCGTTGAAAAAGATAAGGATCCAAATCGGGATGCCTTACTTTGAAAGAGACCTGGGCGGTCAGCTGGCTGGACCCTTAGCGAAAAGGATTCCTACGTATCCCGAGCGGGAATCAAGCCGATCGTAGTTCGAAAGGGGCAAGGGCCGCACGTGGGGACCTTGACTGGCGAACTGTTAGGAGGCGTCTAAACCTGGATGAGACCATTAGAGGTACCTGTACCTGAATGGAGACTGTTAGGAGGCGTCTGAACCTGGGACTTCTGAAACCTTCGAGGGCGTGTGGCGCCTCAAACCGGAGTTGCGATGCTGACGAGGGCGTTCGTGCCTTGGGTGCTGGGCTTATTGCTGTTGCCAGGTTTATCCTGCTGGGGATGAGCGTTCGGGCTTACCTGGATGGCCGAAGAGGGATTGTTGTGCGGGCTTATTGCAGCTGCCGCTGAGGTGGAACGATCGGGCTTACGACTGGCGGCCGGGGAGATGAATGTTCACTTGCTGAAGTGAAAAGGTGTTCGGGCTTACGAGGATGGCCGAAGAGGGATTGTTGCAAGGCGTTCGTGCCTTGGGGTTCGGGCTTATTCTTTGTTCGGGAAGACGAACAGCGAAGGTCTTGATAGGAGAGTGGAGGTCGGACCGCGAAGGTCGGGATTGACTGTTTGAGATGGGACCGTGAAAGGTCGAGATGGGGGATTGAAATCGGACCGTGAAAGGTCGCGGTTGAGAATCGAAATCGGACCGTGAAAGGTCGCGATTGAGACTTGAAATCGGACCGTGAAAGGTCGCGGTTGAGAGTTGGAATCGGACCGTGAAAGGTCGCGGTTAAGACTTTGAAATCGGACCGTGAAAGGTCGCGATTGAGACTTTGAAATCGGACCGTGAAAGGTCGCGATTGAGACTTGAAATCGGACCGTGAAAGGTCGCGATTGAGAATTGGAATCGGACCGTGAAAGGTCGCGATTAAGGATTGAAATCGGACCGTGAAAGGTCGCGATTAAGGATTGGAATCGGATCGTGAAAGGTCGCGATTAAGGATTGGAATCGGACCGTGAAAGGTCGCGATTAAGGATTGAGATCGGACCGTGAAAGGTCGCGATTGAGACTTGAAATCGGACCGTGAAAGGTCGCGGTTGAGACTTGAGATCGGACCGTGAAAGGTCGCGATTGAGACTTTAAATCGGACCGTGAAAGGTCGCGGTTGAGAATTGAAATTGGACCGTGAAAGGTCGCGATTAAGGATTGGAATCGGACCGAGAAAGGTCGCGATTAAGGATTGAGATCGGACTTTGAAAGGTCGCGATTGAGACTTGAAATCGGACCGTGAAAGGTCGCGGTTGAGAATTGAGATCGGACCGTGAAAGGTCGCGATTAAGACTTGAAATCAGACCGTGAAAGGTCGCGGTTGAGAATTGAGATCGGACCGTGAAAGGTCGCGATTAAGGATTTGAAATCGGACCGTGAAAGGTCGCGATTAAGGATTGGAATCGGACCGTGAAAGGTCGCGATTGAGACTTTGAAATCGGACCGTGAAAGGTCGCGATTGAGAATTGAAATGATGGTAAAAACCATTAGGAATTTTAACGTCTGGAGACGAGCGTTAGTGAAAACTAACTGGGAATTTATCCTCGGGGGATGGGGTGTTAGAAATGTATAACTGGGGGAAATTTTACACTTTTGGGGGCCAAAAATGGTAAAATTGAAACTGCGAAAAACTGAGGGGACAAAGTGGCAAAAAAAAAATTCTGGTGCAGTAAGAGTCCGGCGGACTTTCTTGGGTGACAAAGCCCTATTCAGCGCCGAGGCCGAGGAAGAAGAAGTCATTTTCTTTCATTGTTGCCGGCGAGAGAGGAGAGAAAAGAGAGAAAAATTCCAACCCAAATTGCAAGGTTTGCTCGAATTTGTGAAGGAAATTTGCTATGGAGGGTGAAGGAGGACCAATGGCTCGTCATGGAAGGACCGATGACGAAAGAACACGGTTGGTTCGGACCATTCGAACCATTGTGCACCCATTGAATCCGGCGGAGTTTTATCCGGCGAGGGTAGACACAACTCCAAGGATGGGATCAAGAGACAAGTAAGTTTCCTACAAATTCCATTAATTTTAAGAATGTGCATTCTTTAAATGTTAGAAATTTGCTAGGAATGAACTTAGGGATTTTGGTGCTTGAATTGGGGCTTTTGACTTTGCCATGAACCTTTGTCGAAATTGACTAGGATGTAGTTCAATTGACACTATGGGTGGATGACATAAAAATTTTGGTTGCAAAATTCCATGTCTAGATGCATTTTCCAAAATTAAAGTAGCTTTAATTCGGGACGGAGTAAATTTTCGAAAAATTCGAAAGAGATTTGAAAGTTCCGGATTCGACGGAGTTTTCGAAAGATTTTGAAAGTTCCGGATTCGACGGAGTTTTCGAAATGTTTTGAAAGTTCCGGATTCGACGGAGTTTTCGAAATGATGGGAATATACGTAGGAAATGAATGAGAACCGTATCTGCATTGCATCCTTTTGACATGCGTTGGTGCATTTCTGTTGACGTTGCTTCTGTGCTGTTTGTCTGCAGGGGACAGGGACGGTTAATACCCATAACCAGAAGAGTCGGGGTGCCTTTGAGGCGGTGCGAGCATTGTGGGACATTATCCCGGACGTGGCTCGAGAGGGAGAGAGGAGTCCGCGGCAGCTGGTGCTTGACTCCGGGTTGGCTGGGTTCATCAGTGCTGTGGCTGCGACAGCTGATACGCCGAGGGCCAGGTCTATGTATGTTGCTCTGAGTGAGTATTGGTGGGATACGACCCACACTTTCCATTTCAGATGGGGGGAGGCGACGGTGACTCCCACGGATTTTGCCGCTATCACTGGGTTGCCGACTTATGGCAACACGCTGGTGTGGGTTGATGGTTACACCCCGGAGCAGTTGTCTGGGCTGCTGGGTTTTGATATTACCGATGCCAGGGGCTTAGGCATTCGGTACAGGCCGATGGAGAGGCATCTGGAGGCGGGTGTCGCCGCTTATCTGGCTGGGTCCTTGAGGATGACCGCGGAGCGCCTGGCTCGAGGGTTCCTTTGGTTTGCGCTGTCAGCGACTTTATTCCCGACTTCTGACACGTCTTGTCACTTCCCTTTGCTCGGGTCGCTGGTAGACTTGGATGCCGTGAGGGGGTTTGCGTGGGGGGAGGCTGGACTGGCCGAGCTCTACCATTCCCTGGACAGGTTCTCGCGGGGAGAGGAGCACTCCTTTAGCTGCTTCACGCCTGTCTTGGATGTAAGTTTACGTACTTTTTCTCTTCCTTGCCTCTTTTATGTACTCGTATGTATCTGCTTTGTAGCTGACATAACTTTCCATTCTCTTGGCAGGTCTGGTGCTACGAGGTGTTCAGTCCGCAGGCTTGGGACATCAAGGAGCCGTACCGACCCCTGTTCCCTGCCATGCTGATTTGGCAGAAGAAAGCGAAGAGGGCGGTCTCTTCGAGAGTTGGCACTCGAGTGTCGTACGAGGAGGTGTCTCAGGCACTGAACCGGGAGTTCTCTGAGAGGATCCAGCTGACCTGGTGGAGTAGGTTCGATGTCATCATGTTGTCCTAGCGAGACTACACGGAGGCGGAAGCTCCTGGTGGGACTTCACTGCGACGCCATGTATCTGGGGGAGAGGGTGACTCGTCAGCATAGGCCGGGATCCCTTCCTTTGGTGCCGGTGGATCCTCCTTTGTACATGCAGCATCCCCGGGAGATGCCGATTGATGAGCTGGAGGGGTACATACAGGGCGTGTACTACACCGAGTACATCATAGCGGGGGCCGCCTATGATGTTTTCTTGAGGATGAGGCTGAGGAGCCCGCAGGTGCAGCATAGAGAGGGCGAGGTCCCTGGAGGTCCTCGAGATTTTCCGGTCCCGCGAGCTAGGCTGGCGTACGAGGGGCTGGATGGTTCGCGCAGGCGACTTGTGATCCCGCTCCCGGCTGAGCCGAGACCACGATACAGGGCGGACCCTGATGCTTCGGTGAGCACCTTTTTGATTTTCTGCATTTGATAGTAGCATTCTGCAAATGTTGCATCTGTACTTTCTGCTTGCTTTCTGATGACTTTCCTGGTTCGCAGGGTGTGTCACGTACGTGCAATGACACCATGAGGCTGGTGGACGGGTGGTCCGCCTCGCTAGGAGGCTCGTGGAGTTCATGCGGTGCGGTTCCGGAGGAGCGTGGACGTGGTGATCGGGGGCCGTCTAGGCCAGAGATTCGCCTGCTCCCAGCGGTGGGGAGGACTTACACAGGGGTTCGGCCAGTTCGCGGCGGACAGAGCCTGGATTTGAAGCTCCTTCTTCTGCGCACTCGGGGGCACGAGAGGGGGAGTCCTCGAGTTCGCGTGTCCGAGGAGGCCCTTTGCCTATTCCGGCTCGGAGGAATTTGGCGAGTTCCTGTTTGCGACGGATCCGGCGGCGGAGCGGCAGCGTCGAGTGTGCGGATGACGAGCGGGACTCAGAGTAGTCCCCTTTTGCTGCTTTCTTTCTTTATGCTTTGTTTAGACAAAATGCATGTATTTGTCAGGAACAAATTTTGATTTGAAGCTGTATTTGCAAAAAGGCGCAGATGAGGCGGAACCTGTACTTCGCATATTTATTCTGTGATCACCTTCTGTTATTTTGGCAAATAAGGAAGTAGGTTAATCAAAAATAAATAAAATGAGAAATGCACTAAAAATTGAACGGGTCAAAAATTAAGCATGTATGCACTAATTATTAATTATTTTACATGTTACACGAGCAGAGGGCGGAAGGGATACTGATATTTGTTGCATGAAACCATGGGCAGCACGCAGATTTCTCAAAGGTGAACAGGGAGTTGCTTGGAAATGTTTCCAATTTAGGGGCAGCTGGCTGCAGAGTTGACCAAGTCAACTGCAGAGGGAGTCCGGCCGGACTTGGAATGAATTTCCAGATTCTTTAAATTGCAGTTTCAGCTTTGCAATTGTTTAAGAAACTGCGCATAGTTTTTTGTTCATCTGGCTGAATTCCTTTCCATTTCTTAAGGTTCCCTTCATTTTCTGACATGGCTCCCTTTCCCAAGTTATCGTCTCGGATGCAAGAGCGATATTTGGACAACTTTCAGTCGTGGGTACGGAACCACACGAGGCAGAACAAAAGGTTTTTCGAAGGCTGTTACGGGATTAAATCTGTTTGGGCTTTGAAGGAGCTCATGCCAGATTGGGATCTTTTGAGAGCCGCGTCTCGGTTCTGGGACGTACGGAGGAATGTGTACAGCTTTTCGTACAACGAAATCACTCCTACGTTTGAAGATTTCCGGGCCATTCTGGGAGGACCTGAGACGGAACAGCTAGTTCTTCCGTATACTGGTGGCATGGCCACTGTTGAGAAGCTAGTGTCTTTGTTTGGTATCTCGGCTGGAGAAGCATACGGGATGCTGATCCAGGATACCGATTACGTTGACATTTCGGGGCTGCCAGAAAGATTTGCGGCTGAGGGAGCGTCTTTTCGTGGGGCACGTTTGCTCTGTGCACGATTGCTACTCTGTTCACATTCACGTCTCTCTGGGTGTGTGCCATCACAAGTGTCCTGGACCTGGTGAGCGCAGTGCGAGTGGGGAGACATCGTGCCATGGTCTTGGCGAGACGTTCCTGGGCATAGGCCGGATGGCGGCGGCCGGTAGCCGATACATGTGGGGAGGGAGTCCCGCTATGCTGGCCATGTGGTTGAGGAGAGGCTGCGGTGATGCCTGAGGTGCCGATGTCCTTGTGACGCTTGGTCTTTCTCGCGGCGTCCTCTGGTGATAGGGGCGATCGCGATCTGGAGCTCTGGATGGCCAGACTTTACACGCATCACTTGCGATGGTGGGTTCCCCATTGGAAGTTGCAGACTTGTAGGACCACTCGGGAGGGTCTGTTGATCGTCAAGTCAGGCTGTCTCAGACGTCTTTCTATATTCCATCATTGGTTCTCCGGCAGTGCGATGAGCAGGTGCAGCTGGCTGACCTAAGTTATGCTGCTACCTTTGAGGTGGGATCTTTGCGGATGGAAGATCCTTCGGCACTATTGTTGATCACCCGGTGGTGGCAATACGCGTCCTTTCCTGCCAGGGTTCTCTTTCACGGAGAGAGGGCATTGTTCTGTCGACGCGGTGTGAGCTGGTACGAAGAGTGTATAGGGAGACACAGATGGCTATCTTGTGGAGACGGAGTGAGCTGTTAGGGTGCTGGTCACCTGGGCAGCCGACCTTGAGGAGGGGCGGAAGCGAGGGCTAACCCCTGGGAATCGTACTGGCGATGCCATGGCTGATTATGAGGCAAGTGCTGATCGGGAGGCCAATCAAAGCACTGTGATGATGGCTCGAAGCGAGGCGGCTCGAGCAGAGCTAGAGAAAGGACTGCGTTGACGGCCGCAGGCTTGACGGAGGCGTCGGGAAGACCCCTGAGCCAGGTAGAAGGCCTGCGGATATTTCCTGCGAAGGTGAAGAACACTCGCCGGGGAAAAGGGAAGGGGAAGAAGGATGAAGGACCTAGTACGGGAAACTAGGTTGACCTTGCTGTCAGAGTATCCACCCATTGTCATTGTAGACACATTAATTGATTAATGTTTTATTGTAGTTTTGCTAGCGTGTAGCGAGTCAAGAGTTGACCGTGCTTGAACTCATCAAAGAATGTTTTAACCGTTATGAATTTGTAGGTTAAATGAAAAGAGGTTTTCGAAACACAAGCAATTGATGCTTATTGTATTTTTTTTGTTTTTTAGACCGAACCAATGATGGCTGCCTACGTTCCCCTTTTACAATTGGACTAAGGGGCTCAGGTCACCGTAGTTCGACACTTTAGGTGAATTTGAGAAAAACAAAGACAAAAGAAGTGCGACCCTGTTTTTTACCTGGATCATTAGCTGGAATGTATCCAGTTGGGTATTACTCTTTTAGCACTTTAATTTCACTGAGGGAACGGTGTATGGAGAAGGAGAGTTGACTCGTGCTCTTCCTCAAACGAAGTATCTGCGGAGCTTGCTTCCATTCACGGGGTTAACGAAAGGGTTTCTGTCCAAGTCTGCTAGCTTCATGGCTCCTCTGGAGAAGATTCTTTGTACCACGAACGGTCCTATCCAGGTAGGCTCCCACTTTCCGAGGGGATTGGTCTGCGTAGGAGGCTTTTCCTTTAGCACCAAGTCGCCTTCTCTGATGTCTCGGATCTTGACTTTCTTGTCGAATGCTCGTGCCATTCTGCTCTGGTAGGCTCGAGTGTGTTCCATGGCTTTCAATCTGCGCTCGTCGAGTAGAGCAAGTTCGTCGTGACGGCTCTGTAGCCATTCGACTTCATTGATCCCGTTTTCCAAGAGGACTCGGAGGGATGGAATTTCCAATTCCACGGGTAACATCGCTTCCATTCCGTAGGTAAGTGCGAACGGAGTCTCCCCTGTGGCGGCCTGGCTGAGGTTCGGTATCCCCAGAGGGCTAGATGTAGCTTTTCGGGCCGGTCCCGACCTCTGGTGGTCATCTTTCTGATTATCATGGCGAGAGTCTTGTTGGCTGCCTCTACTGCACCATTGGTTTGTGGTCTGTAAGGAGAAGACTTGTGACGTGTGACTCTGAATTCGGTCAGTAGTTGGTCACAATCTCCTTCAAAGTGAGTCCCATTGTCGGAGATGATCTCGTTGGGCACTCCGTATCGGCACATGATGTTCTCTCGGATGAACTCGGCCACCTTCTTAGAATTCAGTACCTTGTCGATTTGGCTTCTACCCATTTGGTGAAGTAGTCGACTGCGACTAAAATGAACTCGTGACCATTGCTCCCTGGAGGAGTGATCTTGCCGATGACGTCGATTCCCCATGTGGCGAAAGGCCATGGCGTAGTCATGCAATAGAGTTCATGAGGAGGGATGTGATTGAGGTTGGAGAACCGTTGACATTTGTCGCAGCTTCGAACGAACTGGATGCAGTCTATTTCCATCGATATCTAATAGTATCCCATGCGGAGAATGATCTGTGTCAATGCTCGGGCGTTCATGTGCGGACCGCAGGTTCCGTTGTGAACTTCGTTCATTAGCTCGCTGGCTTTTTCTTTGTTTACACACCGAAGGAGTGGCCCTTGGTGGCGCTTCTTGTACAACATACCCCCCAGAATGACGAAATGGGATGCAGGCGTTTTAATGCCATCATGTTTTTGGCTTTGATCCCTTCTTTGTATTTTCCATCTTCATTTGTGAAGGAAGCTTCTCCGCTTTGGAGGTCCTGGTAAATTTGATTGTCCAGGGTTCGTCGATCGTTTCTTTTTCTTTTCGATCTCGCGGCAATAGGCGGGTGTTTCCGTCTGCCTGTCTGAGGGGTTTTGCTGCTTTCCCATCGGGAATTTCGACAGAGAGGCGAGGGTTGCAGGGCGTCTGCGAAGCGGTTCCTGTCTCTTGGCAAATAGTGAAAAGAGATGTCCTTGAACTGAGCAATGAGCTCCTCCATGTACGCGTGGTACTTCTGAAGGCCAGAATCTACCGTCTTCCATTTGTTGGATACTTGATTGATGATCAATGCTGAGTCTCCATATACATCCAACTCTGAGATGTTGCGCTCGAGGGCGGCTTCCAAACCTGCTGCACAGGCTTCGTATTCTGCTGCATTGTTGGTTGCTTCAAAATTCAGCTTGATGGCTATGGGAGTATGCTCGTCCTTGGGATCAACAAGGATCATTCCAATGCCATTCCCCTTCTTGTTGGCTGCCCCATCGAAGAAGAGTTGCCAGCGGTTTGCGCTGTCAAGTGAAAAGATTCCGTCGTCCAGAAATTGCGGATCAGGACCCTTAGGTTCATTGCTTGGGAAGTCGGCCAGCTGATCTGCCATTACTCTGCCCTTTGTTGATTTTCTGACCATGTACTTGATGTCAAACTCAGCCAGGAAGAATGACCACTTGGCTAGCCGCATTGACAGGGATGGCTTGTCAAAGAGATATCTGACGGGGTCCATTTTGGAGACCAGGAGCATTGAGTGTGACTGCATGTAGTGTTTCAGTTCCCGACTCCATACCAAGGCGGTGCAAGTTTCTCTGATGCCTGAGTCACTGAGTTCACTTCCTTGAAGCTTTCGGCTTCAAAAGTAGATTGCATGCTCAACCTTGGAATCTTTCTGTCTTGTGCCAGCATTGCTCCGATTGGACGTGTCTGTTCCTGTCAAATGCAGGAGTAGTGGCTTGTCTTCATGTGGCGGGCACAGAATTGGGGGATTAACCAAGTAGGTCTTGATCTTCTCAAAAGCTGTTTGGCACTCGGAAGTCCCATTTGATGTCGGCATTCTTTTTCATCAAGTTTGAACATGGGCTCAAGGAGATGTGGCTGGTTGATGAAGCGGCTGATATCCTGAAGTCTTCCCATGAAGCTCTTTACTTCTGTCAGGGTTTGAGGCGGCTTCATGTCGATGATGGCCTTGATTTTCCTGGGATCGGCTTCGATACCTCTTTCTGTAACCATGTACCCCGGTACCTTGGCGCTTGACGCCGAAGGTGCACTTTGCCGGGTTTAGCCTCATGGAGTGCTTCTGAGTCTGTTGAAGAACTTCCTCAGATCTGTCATGTGCTGCATGTCTGATCCCTTGGAGTGGATGATCATGTCGTCGACGTATACTTCGATTTCCTTGTGAATCATGTCATGGAAGAGGGCTGTTGCAGCCCGCTGGTAAGTAGCCCCAGCGTTCTTCAGAGCCGACGGCATGGCGTGTAGCAGTATGTCCCCCGTGGAGTGGTGAAGGCGGTCTTGGCCTGATCCTCCTCAAACATCTTGATCTGGTTGTATCCAGCGAACCCGTCCACGAAGGACTTTACTTCAAAATTTGCGTGGTGTCGACCAGCATGTCGATGTTGGCAGTGGGAAATCATCTTTAGGCTGGCCTTGTTGAGATCCCGAAATCCACAGCATCTGACTTTTCCGTTGGCCTTGGTGACCGTCATGATGTTGGAGAGCCAAGTCGGGTACTCAATCACTCTGATGAAACCAACTCGGAGCATTTTCTCAATTTCTTCTTTAACTTGCAAGGACCACTCTGGCTTGATCTTGCGCAGCTTCTGTTTGACAGGCTTGGATTCGGATCCAGGGGAATTCTGTGCTCCATGATTGAGGGTCGAGTCCTGGCATGTCCTGGTATGACCAGGCGGACACGTCAACATACTCCGAGGAGGCTTATCAGGGCTTCCTTTTCTGCATCGCGAAGAAGCTCCCACTTGTGTCTCTTTAGGCTCTTGCACTGACCCCAGGTTCACTTTGGTCATAACCTCTTCGGCAGCTTGGGCCCGGTTGTCCTCTTAGTCAACTACACGCTCGAGAACTTCTTTAATGTATTGTTCGTTTAATGTGTCTGCTTCTTTATCAATTGAATTATTAACGTCTTTTAAGTTATTTGTTAACTTATCAGTTGTTAAAGTGGCAATGAGAGGATACTTTGAAAGGTCAGACTTTTCATTAAACAAGAACGGGAATACATGATTGGCTACAACATTATAGTCCTCAGCGTAAGGCCGTTGGATGACTCAGAGGACTGGACTCTGACAAGGACTGACTCAGAGGGTTTGAGACCGGGTTTAGGGAGATGTGGGTGCGGGCCCAGCTTGTCTTCCAATTCTGCCTGGCTTGCCCTTGGTCCGGTGAAAGTTACCCAATTCTTCAGTGGCATTGTTGGATGCTTGATGAGGGTGCGGGGATCGAGAGGCTTGGCTTCTGCTGTCCCAATCATGGCAATCATGCTGTTGTCGGAGCCCCAGTCGATCAAGTTGGGCAGCTCCATGACTTCTTCGAACAGACTCTGTGAGGCTGGTCCACTGAGAGCGTCTTCTATGAATTCTGGTTCCTTCTGCTTTGGACTTACTGTCTCGAATGTGGCCTCGGTGGCTGATCCGAACAATCTGTTTCCCATGGAGAGTACCTTGAGTTGCTCCTCCAAGTCTGGGATTCCCTTGAATGTGTACTCATGCTGGACTGTGGTGGCAGTTGGTCCAGGTGAGGCTGTGATGTGGAGGAACGCTCCCTTATCAAATTAGCTTTGAGTCCTCTGAAACGCTTGAGGTCCCGTGCTAGCTGTTCCATTCTTCCTGTGGTCTCTGTACTGACTATCCCTGCTTCTTTCTCATCTTCATCAGTTCCGCTGTCGGTCCCCTCAGTTCTGCTGTCGGTTCCGCTGTCGGTCCCCTCAGTTCTGCTGTCGGTTCCCTTGTCGGTCCCCTCAGTTCTGCTGCTGGTTCCCTTGGTGAAGTAATGAGCGAGGTCAAAGCTGTAAGGTCGGAGATTGGGTGTGCCGTCGGAGGTTCCCCTTTTGCGGGCTGCTGCCTTGGTGCGGGCGAGCCTTTTGTCTTCCTTGATGTCAGCCGGTGTTGGCACGTAGCCAAGCCCCTGGACCGTGGTGTGGTCCTTGACTTCAATAACTTGGTGTTGGCCTTGCAGCCTTTTGCCGAGCCCCAGTCCTGGGATGAAGTTCATGAGTTTCATCATCCTCATGGCAGGAGGAATCTGATCGTGAGACAGTGGAAGGTCCACGTTGCATATTTGGATCTTGGAGGTCTCCAGAGTGAATCCAGTTAATGGCATGTCATCATTATGCTTGATTTCTAACACTGGAATGTCGTTGGTGCTGGTCCCCTCGGTGGTGACGCTGTCGCCGTAGACTGTGGTTAGCTCGTTGCCTTGCATGAACTTAAGGCACTGATGAAGGGTGGATGCCACGCCATTGATTTGATGCAGCCAGGGATGCCCCAGGATGGCTGTGAAAGTGATTGGAATGTCCAACACTTGGAATTCGGTGGGGATCACCCGCTTGCCGAACCAGATGTTGAGAGTAGCAACCCCGAGAACTGTACGGGAAGTAGAGTCATAGGCCTTGACAGTGTGGACTGAAGGCTTAAGATCTGTGGGCTTGATGTCAAGCAGGTCCATCATCTTGGCGGGCAAGACATTCATTCCAGAACCTCCGTCTACCAACACGCGGGGAAGGCGACGCTCGTAGGCTGGACTGTGATGTAGAGCGGCTCATTGTGATCAGCCCCAAATTTTGGAAGGTCCAAATCTGTGAAGGTGATAATGTTGCCATAGTGGATGTTACCGATCATCTGAATGACTTCATCTGGGGTTGCGTCCACGGGGACCATGGTACGGGCCAGGCTTTCCTCTAGCTTGAGCTTGTGAGGATAAGAGGAGGTGAGCAGAGACCAAAGGGAAATGTTCGCCTGAGTCTGCTTGAGCTGAGTGAGGATCGGGTCCTCTTTCAAGGAATTTGCGTCTTCGGGCTGGCCGGATTGCAATTCTGGCTCCGTCGGCTTTTTGGTGGCCTTAGGTGGTAATGCATGGATTTGACCCGATCGGGTTCAGGCACAGACATCAGGTTTGGTCCCTTCTGAACGGCGCTCTGAGTTGAGCCATAGTTAGAGGAGGATTCCTCGTAGCATAGGGCCATATGTCTTCCCTCAACTCATTGCTTGTGGATGAATTCAGGAGCTTGGCAGCTTGACGGATTCTGTCCAGGATGCTGGCTTGGATGCCTCTGAGGGAGGTAGCCTGCAGTTTGACGCAGTTGTTCGAACGTCAGTGCACAACAGTGGTTGCCTGAACTGAACTGTGCGTTGCTGACCCTCCGGGGGAGGTTGGAGAGTTCTCGGCTTAAGCGAACGGTCTCCTTGATCTCTTCACGGTATATCGCGTTCCTTTCCTTCTTGCTGAGCATACTCAGGGCATTCTGGAGTTGGGTCTGGCGATACTCGTGGTTTGCTAGTTTTCCTCCGCTTAGGGCCCAGATCAACCTTCTTGCAGCGGAGCTGCGTCAAGAGGTTAATGCCTGCGTTTCTTCCCATGTGAGAATAGCCAGTGCTTCTTTGAACTGCGTGCGGCAGTCTAGGTAAACCTCCATCGGGGAGAGTTTTCTCCTTTGCTTTATCTGAGTGGCGGGTATTTCGGAAGGTGAGTACACGGCTTCCCCAGTTGATCGTTTCTGTAAACGAATGCCGTAGACTGTGGAATTTCCCTGAGTAGTTGCTCGAGACGAATTTCCATCCTCCTCTTGTTTTTAAATAGACCTTCCTCCCTGAGTTGGCCTTTCAATTTAAGTGCGGAAATGATCCGTTCCCATCCTCCCAGGACCCTTGGGAGTCCGGTTTTGTTGACTTCATGCCCGGCTTGGAAGAGAATGGTTTCATCGTCTTCATCGTCGCTTTCACAGAGAATTTGCTTTCCTCGGGAAGGTAAGCACTGGGATTCGTTCTGCTGTGTCGTTCCATCTCCTAGGTCATCGGGACCGTTGACCACCCTTGCCTGGCAGAGGGGTTGGATGAGAACGGACGGTAGTCAGGGAAGTTGCCATGAGCAAAGCTCTTGAGGTCGAACTGGTCTAGAGTGGCCTCTAGCTTTCTGTCTGAAGCTGCCTGTGACACTTTAAGGGCTTGGTCCCTGTAGGTCTTTCGAGCTTGGTCTTCGTCCCAAAGACGACTTTCTTGAGCGGCTAGTTCCATGAGGGCTTTCCTTGCGGAGCTAGGCGGTCTCCGTAGGCGCGCATCATCTGGCTAGTGTCCAGAACTGTGATTACATTCAAATCGCCGAATGGCGGGAACACTTGGATTACGTTGACGAAGGAAGTCGGACTGGGACATTCCATGCGGCCTTCCTTGATCTCGGTTACCAAGAAGTTTGCCCATATCTGCTTGATTGACCCCGCGGGGTGTTGAATTCTGCAATGTTGACGGTCTCGTGATCTCGCTCGATCGCCAAGTCTGTCAGAGCTGGCGGTGGCTGGCAGGATGTCTGAATCCGGGGCCGTGGCAGCTGGGAGTGAGAATCGACTGGAGCATGTTGATGCTGAGGTAGTCATTTCCTATGTCGGAAGCTGACTCTACCTTGTGGGGACGGCTTTCACAGATGTTTTCGGGGTGGCTCAGAAGCGTTCCGAGGTGATCTGACTCGTGGCAGGTGAGGAGCTTGGTCTCCTTCGCTGTTGCCCTTGGCCTTGGCGGCGCTTGAGGGTATAAGCTTGGCTGGCGACACGGGCCGGTTGCCAGCTCGAGGCTGGTACTCGGAAGTAGTGATGAGCTCTGAGCTCGCTTGGCCAAAGCCTCGTTTACCATGAGCAGGCAGTCGTCGAGGGTGACCTTGGTATTGCAGAATCTGACGATAAGGACCGGATCCTTGGTATCATCGGGATATCTGGAATAGATGATGTTGACGAAGTCGTCGTCAACCACTTGATCAGAGGGATTCTTTGTCGTGTCAACCAGTAACTTCCAATTGTCGGATAGCTGCTTGTACTGGACGTTGAGCTTGACAATTTCCATGGTATTGGAACCTTGGTCGTAGGTGACCTGATCGGAAGGAGTTCCGTCCTCAAAACTGAGCATGTGAATGCAGAGGTCTGCCCGCGGGTCTGCCGCGTCCTCGACTCCGGAGAGTCCTGATTCATCATCATCTGATCGCTCAATCCAGGTGTAGGGACGTATTGCGTCCGGTTGCGTTGTTGGAGCAGCTAGGAAAACATCGTGCTCTTCGTTGGAGAAGAGGGGTGCAGCGGGTAGTTCCTCGTGGAGGACATCCCATACAACTTCCATGCATTCATCACGAGAATGACGGTGCTTGTTGACCTTTATCACAAAGATCTCTTCGCCTGGCGGGGCCAGAGAGTTGGTTTGGAGAATGCTGACAAATCTCCGATTGGAGACTGGGGGTTTATGTGCCCGCATCATGGCGATGTTCAGCGTTTCCTTCCAATCTGCCTCCAAATGTTGGAAACGACAGTTGAACTTGATGTATCGGACTGCTTCAGGGTCTGCCTGCTCGAGTACGTTTACATAGTTAGCATCTCCGGACTCTGAGGGATTCTGATGAGATTTGCCCCGGTAGTCCCTTGGTTGATTCGAAGGAGGTACCCCCGGTGCCTGAGTGCGGACACGCTTGGCTACTGTCTCGGCTTCGTTTCCTATGAGGAAACTATCCCCTCGGATGACTTCGAGATCTCCCTGCCGGTTAATGAACTTAACACACTGATGGAGAGTGGAAGCTATGGCTTTCATGTGGTGTAGCCAAGGGCGTCCCAAAAGAGCTGTGAACTCGGATGGAATGTCCATCACGTGGAATTTTGCTGGCACCATTTGGGTTTCAAACCAGAGTTCCAGAGTCACCGTCCCCAGGATGGGACGAGACGAGTTGTCGTAGGCCTTGATAGTCCGAGCTGACGGAATCAGATGGCTTTCATGGATGCGGAGAGCTCGCATCATGCTGAGAGGGAGAACATTAACGGCTGACCCGTTATCTACCAATACTCCGGGGAGTGATATGGTGTTGAGTTTGAGAGTGATGTCCTGTACAGAGCTTCGTTGTGCCCCGAGGCATCTCTCGGTAGGTCTTCATCACAGAACGTGATCATACTGCCATACAAACGGGAGTCGTAGATCTCGTCTCTATCCGTAGAAGGAGAGTCATCAAGCCATCCGTTTCCTGTCTTCCTCTTGCGAGGTAAAGCCTTTGCTGGAACCTCAGGAGTGTGTTGAGGCTGCTTGTGGCGGTTGCCGCCCTTGGTTAGCACATTGATCGAGTGCGATTGCCAAGCTGACCTTGATCTTCCTTTGCCGGTCCGAGCTCGGAAGCTGGACAAATTGAACCTTGGCTGATCCCGTGGGGGGTTAGGCTTCTGACTGGCAATAAGATTACCAAGATCTGAGGTATTCCGGTGTCCCAAGGTCTGAATTCTGGTTTCAGCGGGACTTTTCAGCTTTCCCACCCCTGTTTGCTCTAAAGCTGCATGGCCTGGAGGCAAAGAGGGATCTGGCTGGAGTATGCAGTCGTAGTAGTCGAACCTCCCGGAAGGTTCTCAGTGTACCTACACTGGTATCCAGCTTCGTATCTTTCTCTCAGTTGCTGTTGAGAGGATTTCTTCTTTTGTTTTCTCGGAGGATGCTCGGGCAGCTCTGGGACTCGTACTCCGAGCGGCGGAGCGGTCGCAAACATCGTGGCTGATGTGGACATTAGAGGAGGATCCAACTGAGAGGGCGGAGAAGCTCGTTCTGTGGCACTCTTCTTGGGCACCCACTCAATGGAATTCACGGCTGTTATTGTTCGGAAAGGGTTCCCGATCTGTATTGGGCCCACGGGCGCTCTAACTTGCCTTCTTCTATCAAGTTCTGGATTTCGTATCGTAACCCCAAACAGCTTGTCATGGTATGGCCGTGATCCTGATGGAAGGCGCAGTATTTGCTCTTGTCCGCATTGGCTACGGGAATTTTGGGTTTGTAATTGGCAACGGGCTTAAGGAGACCCTCCTTGATTAACCCTTCCAAAGCATCTTGCTCAGGTGGCATGTCCAACTTGTCGAAGTGTACGGCAGTGCCGCTTCGAGTAGAATTGTTGCTTTGTGGGACTGGGTTTCGTTACCCGATTGTTGTCCCTGATGGACGTAGTTGACGGGCGTATCTTTCCCTTTCGGGGCCGGTGCGGGATTGAATGCAGCCGCCGAGCGGTGTCTGTATGGCCGTGCAAGAGCCAACTTTTCCTGAGATCCTTCTCGAACCGTGAGCCGGCATTGACCATGGCCCGAGATATGGGAAGAAATTGTGGCTGATGAGAGTTCTGATGGACGGTCTTAAGCAGGACTTGAAGATCCGCATCTGTCGTCTTTGGAGAGTGGCTCCATGATCTCGGAGAGTTTCCAAGCTCCATCTCTTGTAGAATTCCCCAACACTTTCATCCGCTTTCGCTCAATGTGATTAAGTCCTCGCGACTTGTTTCCCACTCTAAGTTGGATCTGCACTGCCCAGGAAGATGTTACCGATCTGTTCCAGGTGTGGCGATCCGCAGCTTGACCCTCGGAAACCATCGTAACAGCTGAACTTTTAAGCGTATGCTGGAAGTGGTCAGCCATTTGCTGAAGGGTTGCTCCTTTCGCTCTCATGCCCAGAACGTAGGTGTCGACATGCGTTTGAGGACATTCAGTTCCGTCGAATCGGTCCAACTCCAGCATTCTGAACTTGGCAGGGAGAGGCGTGACCATTCCCGGGTCCGTGGATTTGAGCGTTTCCTGCTTTGAGCTGCTCATGGTGGCTTTCGGGTCTTTCATCCGCTCGACCATCCAGGCTAAGGTTGGGTCCAGTGGTGGGCTGTGAGGCTCGGGCCGGTGCTACCACGTGAGCGGTAGTGATTGGAGGTGGAAGGCTTGGTATATGAGAATATACGAGGGCCTTTTCTGAACTGTATCGGGGTTTGTCCCTGTTTAGGATTCGTGTATAGGCAACGGGACAAACCCGGAGGGTATTGAGGAATATTGGCATCCTGAGATGGTCCAACGGTGCGCTGGTGATATTGAGTGATAGGAGTAGCACTGGGCTGACCAAAAATGGCAGGGTTGCCCTGAGAGGTGGCAACATGGAGCCTAGGTCGGCTGTTTCCTTGGTTGGAAGGCATCCCGTAAGTTGGCGGGGGAGGAACCTGATTGAAGGTTTGGTGAACTGGTTTCGGGGAATCGTCATCCTCGACCAGACAAAAGTACCGTCTCGACCGGGGATAGCTGCTATACCACGCTCATTCAGAAGCTGTACCATGAAATTCTGCTGATCTTCTTCTGCCTCTTGTGAACCTCACAAGCCCAGATGGCTTCTTCCAATGTCATATGTTGCGGTGGCGGGGTCCTTCCCCGTCACGATTTCGGTGAGCTAGACATGTCGGAAATTCGCCGAGGGAACCGAGGGAACCGAAGAACTGTCTGACGCTGCCGTTACTGTGATCCTGGCAAGGCGCTGACCCGGAAATCTGAACCACTTTCTGCTCGCTGCAGGGAACGAAAGGAAGGGTTTAGGCTTCGGAAAAGGGTATTTGGCTCAAGGTTTTCGGGCTTGTGCAATGTGCAGTTACCGATTAATGTTTACTTAAAGCGCGTTTTCTCAGAGTCCTAATCGGTTGGAAAAGAGCGGGTCTTCTTTTTCGCAACTAATCCTAGAGCTCTAATCAGTGGATCTCGTCACTACGCTTATAAGCCCCTCGTTTCCATTGTAGATCATCTTTCTCAGGACGGACTATCCCGAGCGAGGTCTGATAAGGCAAGCGAGTTCCACCGACAAAGGAAAAAGTGAACTTAAGGCTAGCTGATCACGCAAACTTTCAACGTGTGTGACGTACGGGCCACAGTCGAAGTCAACGTCCTTAAGTTAAGGCGGGAACGTGCCAAAATTTGGGCATGACCTCTCCTGACTCGCTTGTGCGAGAGACCTTAGCTTTTTAGCGTTGGCCAAGTTGTGGCGGCCGGGTACGATACATACGGCGAGGTTTGGTGACACGGCGTCACATTGAACCTTCTGGTATATTTTTCGGCAGAGCTCCGTCAAAGTCAAGGCCGAAAAGCTCAAGACTTCCCGGGTCGGGAACGACCTTTGGTCTCAAACTCTCGAGCTTGACTCGGAGCGGGGCCCGGCGTGAAAAACATATACTTAGGCTTTATGACACGAGCTAAGCCAAAAACCAACCGGGTCTTGGACAAAGTGTGACACAAAGAGTGCATGGCTTACACGGGCTAGGATGGGATGTTTGGGACGACCCCGCGCCCCGAAAGGCATCTGGCGGCAATCGGGGGTGCGACTGATAAGGCCATCCCGGGTTAGGGGTTGTCAGGTGTGCGGTGTACCGAGGCGCAAGTGCACGTGAAGTGCGGTGTTCCGAGGCAGCAAGTGCGCGTAGTGTGCGGTCACTAAAATTCCTTTTTTCTGAGTAAAACAGAGATTTTTTTTTTCAGAATGTGTCTTAAAGCATTATGATGCGCAGTTCAAAAGACAACATGAAAATCAAACATGAATGGGGATGCACAAACATGGTAAGATTTTGAAAAATTGACAATGTAATGCCTTTGAAACAAAAACCGTTCGAGGTTTAAAGGAACACACACACACGGAAACGAGAAGGGTAAACGAAAGTTTGACCCACGAAGGCTTTTTAGAAAACAACGGTAGTTTTGAAAAAAGTATCTTTTCCCCAAATGAGAGTCATGCCAACCGAAATTACCCGGATTTCGCGCGGCGCGAAGCGGCGGTTGTCTTTCGTGGAGGGGTTGGTGTCTGAGACCTCGCTTCATGGGAAGGAAAAATGAGGAGTCGTCACGCGGTTTTTGTATTTTGAGCCCAAACGTTGAGAAACGGCTATTGTGAAAAGGTGTCGTTTTTATTGGTAGTAAAAACTTAGGAAAAGGCTTTGAAAACGGGATCATTTTTATTGGCAAAGCAAAACGAGTAAAAAGCTTTTTAGTACCGTAGATTGTTAGGTTCGGAGGTCAAGTTACGTTTCGGGTAGAGTATTACGAGATCGCCCGAAACGCCTCGCATGACGAGTCTTTCTACCTTTCTCGAAATCGTGTGTGCATGTGTGTGTGTGTCTTTTGAAATGGGGGCTTGAATGACAAGCTTAATCTTGGTTTGAATGACAAACGTTGATTAGGTGACTTTGTTTGAAAAGACGAGCGTTTGAATGACAAACGTCAGTTTTGAGTTTGAAATGAGCGTTTGCGTGGCAAACGTCGACTTTGAGTTTGAAATGAGCGTTTGCGTGGCAAACGTCGATTTTGAGTTTGAAATGAGCGTTTGCGTGGCAAATGTCGACTTTGAGTTTGAAATGAGCGTTTGCGTGGCAAACGTCGATTTTGAGACGGAAATGAGTTCGAAGGTCGAACTCCGGTTTTTTGAACCGTGCTTGTCATTGTTAACGATTTTTACGGGAAAAATGCATATTAAATGATTTTGAATGTCAAATGGCGGCTTTTAGTTTGAAGATGAGCATTCGGAGGCCAAACGTCATTTCGTGCGTTTTGAAAGAGAGTTCGACGGACGAACTCCGGTTTTGAACCGGGCATTACATTGTTAACGATTTTTACGAGAAAAATACGTATTAAATGATATGCGATCAACGAATCGGGTTGCGACTGACTTTGA
The DNA here is from genome assembly GCA_022495995.1 of Adenophora triphylla var. japonica. Classification (NCBI taxonomy): domain Eukaryota; kingdom Viridiplantae; phylum Streptophyta; class Magnoliopsida; order Asterales; family Campanulaceae; genus Adenophora; species Adenophora triphylla. Next base: position 621,936 of record JAFEMH010000763.1, read on the forward strand.
AAAGTAAATACTATCACGATCCAAACGGGTCGGACTTTGTAAAATGACAGATATTTAAAGTGCGGTATCAACGGAATCAAACAATCCGGATTCGTAAATGACGATCAACGAGGCCAAACGGCTCAGATTTGTAAATGACGATCAACGAGGCCAAACGGCTCGGATTTGTAAATGACAGAAATTAAAATGATGATCGACGGATCGATCGATCCGGAATTGGTAAATGACAATAAAAGTAAACGAAACGGGGTCGGAACGCCGTTTTAACCCGTGATTACTTCCCTTACGGAAAGAGAATAGGATCGAGGGGCTAAAACGTATCGGACCCCGTTAGACGGAGGCGTCTACATTTCGATAACGACGTTCGAAACGGTTGTAGCGACTGGCGCGTAAACCGAGACGGAACGAGAGATTTAGAGAGAGGGAGTTATACCTATGGCTAGGGTTGACTCCTTTGGCTCGGGAGGTGTGTACGAGACACGGAAAGTGATTCGAAAGGTTGTTTCGAAGTAGTAAGGTGCGTATTTGATCGAAATACGAAGGTTTCACGTGAATCGAGACGAAACGGGAGCTCGGAAGGGGTGAAAACTGCTTAGGGCCGTGAGGTAGTGAATTTTTGGTGTTCAAAATCCTTTTTTCTTGCCTTTGACAGCAACTTCTACTTATAGGGTGAAAATTGCAGTAGGAGTCCGGACGGACTTGGACTGAATCCAAGGGGTTTTTGGGTATTTTGGAAATCTGGGGGACTTGCTGGCAATTTCAGAAAAAGTGCACAGGGAGTCCGGCCGGACTTTGACTGTATACCAGGGGTATTTTAGTCTTTTCCATTTGAATTTGATTGAAGGGTGACTAGAGAGAGGTGGCATGCGTGCCAAGTGTCCCTCTGAGTCACCAGCCATGTGGGATTTTGTCCCCGGGTCCCGATTTTGTCCGTTTTTTAAAATAACAGTCCGGAAAATGTCCGAAATGCCCCCAGAAAGTGCCGGAAAATGCGTTTTTCAGGGAAAGCCATACTTTTACGTGAGATGACACGTGTTAAGTACGGTTTGACGTCGGGATGCACGGCGATCCGGGACGTCTCGCTGGCACAACAACGGGGAGTTTAACGAAGTTCCTAAGCGAACTGGACGCGCTCGCTAACGGGATTTCTCGTTAACTTTCTGACGGATTTGGACGATCCGAATTTGGGTACTTACACCTTCCCTCTCGATGCGCCTGGTAAAGTGGTCATTCTTCCTAGTAGAGTTTGACATTAACTATGTAACAAGAAAGGCAATCAAGGGTCAAGCACTATCAGACCATCTGGCAAATTTCACTAGTAATGAGGACCGGGTACTTGAACCCGAGTTTTCTGATGAGGGGATTTTCGCTGTTGAGCCTGAGAATCGATGGCAACTCTTCTTCGACGGAGCTTCTAACAAAAGGGGAAATGGCATATGAACGTTGTTGGTAGACCCAAAAGATGAGCATACGCCAATAGCCGTCAAGCTGAATTTCTCCATCACAAATAATGCGGCAGAGTATGAAGCCAGTATAGCCGATTTAGAGGCCGCCTTAGAAAGAAATGTCAAGGAACTCGAGGTCTACGGAGACTCAGCCCTGATCATTAACCAGGTCTCGTACAAATGGAAAACTGTGGATCCTAACTTACAGAAGTATCATGCCTATATGGAAGAATTGACAGAGCAGTTCAGAGAAGAGACCTTCCACTATCTGCCAAGAGACAAGAATAGATTTGCAGATGCCATAGCTACTCTAGCCTCATTGATAAAGATCCCCAAGGGAAAGGCAAGAAACCATTCGTAGTGGGTAGAAGGGAAGCACCGGCCTTACATTTGTGAAATAGAAGTGGGACCTGAACTCGTCAATGAACCTTGGTACAATCAAGTTTAACAATTTCTCAAGGATGGGGAATCAGCATTCAGAGATGAAGAAGGTAAGCTGAAGGAAGGCATCAAATCCAAAAGCTTGCAAGCTTTGAAGTGATTGGCCTCTCAATATGTCATTACAGGAGGCAATCTGTACAAAAAGCGATACCAAGGACCACTCCTGCTGTGTGTCACCAAAGAAAGAGCAAAAGAGTTAATGAGTAAAGTCCATAATGGTCCCTGCGGTCCTCACATGAATGCTAGAGAGTTAATGCAAGTGATCCTCAGAATGGGCTACTACTGGATCTCCATGGAAACAGACTGTATTCAGCATGTCTGAGAGTGCAACAAAGGCCAGCGATTTGCCAACCTTAATCATCTCCCACCTCATGACCTGTACTGCATGACGACGCTTTGGCCGTTTGCAACTTGGGGCATTGATTTAATAGGGAAGATAGCCCCAGCCGGAAGCAATGGGCATGAGTTTGTGTGAGTGGCAGTGGACTACTTCACAAAATGGATGGAAGCAAAGTCTTATAAAGTCCTCACTTCCAAGAAGGTTACCCAGTTTGTCAAAGAAAATATCATGTGCAGATATGGGGTGCTAAATGAGTTCATCTCGAATAATGGGACACACTTTGAAAGAGATCTCAGGGATAGATTGTTTGTCCCGAATTCAAATTCACTCATCACAAATCATCCCCGTACAGACCTCAAACCAATGGAGCGGTAGAAGCTGCAAATAAGACACTTGAGAGAATCATCCGAAAGATGGTCACTCGCGATCGTAACTGGCCCAAAAAATTACATTTAGCACTCTAGGGCTACAGTACTTCTGTCAGTACAGCCACGAGAGAAACCCCTTTCGCCTTGACTTACAGAATGGAAGCAGTCCTGCCTGTAAAGTTGGAAATTCCGTCACTGAGAGTCCTCTTGGAAAATAGCATCAACGAAGTAGAATGGTTGCGCAGCAGGCATGATGAGCTCGCCCTGCTTGATGAAAGGAGGCTAAAAGCCATGGAACATACCCGAGCCTATCAGAGGCGAATGGACAGGGCATTTGACAAAAAGGTCAAGGTCAGAGACATCAAAGAAGGAGATCTGGTACTGAAAGAGAAGCCTCCTACCAGAGACAACCCTCTAGGAAAGTGGGAACCTGTTTGGATCGGCCCATACGTAGTACAGAAGATACTATCGGGAGGAGCAATGAAGCTTGCAGACCTGGACGGCAATCCTTTTGTTCAATTGGTCAACGGTGACAAGCTTCGTCGTTATTATGTCTAAAAAAATAGTGCAAAAAGAGTAATACCCAGCTAGGCTGAAAACCCTGAAAATGGCGGTCTAGGCAGAAAACAGGGTCGCACCAAAAAAAGAAGAAAAAGAAAAATAGTGCAAAAAGAGTAATACCCAGTTAGGCTGAAAACCCTGAAAAGGGCGATCTAGGCAGAAAACAGGATTGCACCAAAAAAAAGAAACAACAATAAAATCCAAAAAAAAAGTTCATTAGAATGAACTACGGAGACCTGAGCCCCTTAGCCTTTCTTGTAAAAGGGGAACGTAGGCATCCAGAAATGGTTCGGTCTAAACAATAAATAAGACATTCAAATTTCCATGAAATGTGTCTTGAAAAATTCTAACATAATATCTCTTGTTATTACAAATTAAAAACTTATTGATGAGTTCAAGCACAGTCTACTCTTGAATCTCCTAACCTGCTACAAAGACAAAAATATATAATAAAAGACCTAATCAACTAATGTGTTTGCAAAAGGCAATAAGTGGATGCTTAGAATAGGTCTCGGGTCGCCTGTCGCAACATCGTCCTCCTTGTTCTTCTTTCCCCCACCTCGACCTCGTCGAGTGCTCTTTCTCTTCTTCTCAATGATATCGGTCTCCTCGTCCCTATCTCAGGTTCCCTCACCTGGAGCCTCTATCAAAACCCGTGTCAATAAGTGCCTTTTTCTACCCCGGCACGAGTCTTTATCTCCTCCCGCTGAGCCTCGGTAAGAGGAGAAACCTCTGATAGCCTCTCATATCTGACTTCCAAGTCTCTGATAAGATCGCCCGACTGGTTATGGCGACTAGCCTTTGCCTCAGTCTCTCTCAAAGCCCTGCTAGATTCACTATCATCACCTAATAAGGCCTACGCCTCTCTCCCAAGACAGTCTGAGTTGCCCCCATCCCCCTCTCATACCAATCCAAGTAAGCTTTGGTCAAAATGGTACTGTTCCTGTTCTTGAGAATGGCCCTGGATGGAAAAGCGGCATATGTCCATGCTCTCGAGAAAAAGGAGAAGCTATCTGGACCTCTCATGTCTAAAGGTGCCACCTCCATGGTGCGAATGTCCTCCCAGTCATCTAATGGCTCCTGTAAGGTCCCGATCTGTCTAGACACTAAGCGAAGAATGTAGAAGGACGACAAGGATAGCCCCGAAACCCTCACTATGTAGGACTCCTGAAATTTCCTACGAGTCTGCAACCTCCAGTGAGGCACCCACCAATGAACATCCGAAGTAGACAGCCTAGCCATCATCAGCTCCCAGTGACCCTGATCATTCTGTCTCGGTGCACCCCTTAGAGAAATTACCCAAGGATACTGGGTAGGAAAAGCCACAGGTAAAGCCCCGAGTCTCTCCTGCAACCATAGAGTCAGTACAGCTGGGCTCCCTGACCACATGAAAAGGTCCCACTGACCATCCTATCAATGCCGTGCAGCGTCTCTCACAAAATTAGAGGGACGATATCTCTCCCAGCCCTGCAGTCTCTAACCATGTCCAGAAGGCCGCTATGGCACACTCCAAAGGATTCAAGCAGTTGAATCGAAGAAAATACGTAGAGAATGAAAGCATCCATAGACATTATGGTCTCAAAGCAAGATCAAGACATGAATCTGCTGTTTCTAATGTCGAAATGTCAATCCTATCGGGAGCTATCATCATCCCTTCCTGGGCTTTCTTCCCGATAAATTTGTAGAAAAGATGCCAACTTTAGGATCACCGGTAAATCTCCGGCCAAAGAAATCAAAATAGCCTCGATTTTCGGACCCCCAATCAATGCGCGGAAATCCTCGGCGGGAACGATCTCATTGTAGGAAAAGGAGTAAACGTGTCTCCGAATGTCCCAAAATCTCGTCGCTACTCTCAAAAAGGTCCCAATCGGGTGGAAGTTCTTTCAAATGCCATAAAGATTTGATTTTGAAAGTGTTGTCAAAAAGCCCCTTATGAGATTTGAAAGTTATACCTCATCCAAGATTGAAGGTTGGAAAGAAAATGATCCCTTTTCCCCTTTTGCAACCGGACCGGTTTCTCCATGGCAATGATTGGACTCACTTATTTTGGATAAAAATCTACTTCTGGAAACAAGCTTGGGACAAAGCCAAAGTTGGAAATAAAATGAAAAGACCCTTCCTTGGTTTTATTTGCGTAAAAATCAGTCCGTACGTAAGACCCAACGTGCGGCCTCATTTTCTCAAGACCTGCCTGGCGGCTTCATCTCGCTGCCGCATAAAAAATATGTAGCAACCAAAGCTATCGCCCAAGTGGGATTTTCACTCCAATTTCTCAATAAAACTTGCACAAAATCATTCCCAAACACCATTCATACACCATCATAACACATATCGCCCAATTTTCGCCCCATTTCCATGCGAAAAACCGCCCCAAGCGCACAAGTAATATGGCAAAATAACAATAAGAAAAGAAAAAAATCATTTGCATGTCTTTTTTTCGCCACAATTGGCCTAAAATAAAAAATAATAAATACAAATTGTTTGTCTATGCATCATTTCCGTTTCTTGTTTTCTCTCTCTTTTTCTCTAAAGTGCGGACAGAAAAGACCCTAAGCCTCCGACTCTCATCGGCCGCTTTCCGCGCTTTGTAGAGTTCGGGGTCCCTCATCAAGTCCTCAAGTCATCGCTCCCACGGCGGACAAGTTGACGGAGCACATGCTCGTACTCCGCCGCCGCTCCAAGATATCGCATTTGGCCTTTGCCCCACGAGGCAGCGCCGCCCTTGTTGGTCGAAGAACGAAGTAGTGATAAGGCCGATAGTGTGGAAGTCGCCTGGCACGACATGCCTCCTCTTGCGCCTCGAGCTCCCGCTTATTCCCGCGTAACCCTCGACGCGCAAGCCGCCTTCCTCAAGAGGAGACCGAGCTAGCCGCTTCCGGCCCACGTTCTGTCGCACCAAGGTGTCATAAGTGCGAGCTATGGACTGCGAGGAAAGAGAAAAGCTTCGGAAAGTCCCAAGAAAAGATCCAAGAATTGGGTAAATAGCCTCGAACAGGGAAAAGAAAAGGCCAAAAAGAAAAAGGAATCCTGAGTTACTTACAAAGGTCAAGCAACCGGCAAAGTGAACTCTGCGTCTCTCATGTCTGGGCACATTACGCACCACATCGGCCTCTCAAGTAATTGGCACGCGATGTGGTGGATTTTGTATACAGCATTATTTTCCTAAATTTTTGAGCATTTTATCATTATTTTAATGTAATTTAGTTTAAGTTTTGATGTAATTTCTTGAGTAGACTATGAATTGGTGAGTTTGTGGGAATTTATTTGTAATGGTGAGACATTTTGAGAGATTTTGTGGTCGTCTACAAAAGTTTATTAATGTGGAGGATAAAGTTACTATTAATCGAAGTGCGGGCGTGTGATCAAATCGAGGAAGTCAAGTGAGTTCAAAGGATCAAA